>JAZHRO010000018.1:5090000-5705000 GCA_037157565.1 Thalassia testudinum | reverse complement strand
TTATCACCCCCACCGCCCCAGGATTTCCCACTAAACTTTGCATAGCGAAGATCCAAGAATCTTGATTCTTGAATCTTTCGTCATGAGAAGTATTCCTTGAGGCAAAATTAAATAGATTGATTGCCATCCCTTCTTGCCTCATTTATCAGCAATTCGGGATCACATTTTTGGGGGGGAGACTTGGAATTGAGTTGATTCCAACCCACCAAGACCTTTCACGTGCCTTAGATTTGATCCCGAATATTTCAACCCCAACACTTTGATTTTCTTTACATTATCTTGTGGTTGAGCCTTGTGTGTGGAACATCATTTTGGTGATTGGAAGAACTTGAATTGAAGTGCTTTGGCTCCCTTTCACACTAACCTAAAATTGACTCGTGCATCCACCCATAGAAATTTCCACCTAAGGAAGCCCAGTGCATTTTTAGCATGCATTAACCAACTCACATTGAAGAAGGGTTTGTTGGGCATAGAAGAACTTGTATTTTCTCAAAATACGGAGATTGGTTGAATTGGTAACTCAGCGAAATCTTAAAATCCATACTACTTAAGGTTGAAATTCTAAAAACCATTCACCATGTAAAACTTCAATTCGGGGAGATTTCCCTGTTGCATGCTTGGTTTATACACTTTCTAAAATTAATGCACCTGGGCATTGATAACGATGGCTTAGAGCGATAACCGGGTTTTATTGTTATGTCGTTGTAATATAGCCAGTTATTGCCATCATTTCAAATATATAAATTTTTTACTCGGAAAATAAAACAGTTCCTGAGGTCGAACTCAGGGAGCAAGTTGTATTCTAGAGATATACATGTTTCTTTTACAAAAATAAAGAAAGAGAGAGAGGGAAAGAATTTGTTGTTCTCTTTGTTTTCTCCTCGTGATGTTCTTCTTTCTTTCTTTCTTCAGATCTCCTTCTTCTTCTTTGTTGCTGCAGAGGTGATGCTCCTCTTTCTTCCTGCTGTTCCTGCTCCTCCTTTTTCTTCTGTCGTCTCCTGTTCTTTTTCAGCCAGGGACGTCACCCCTCCTTCTTTCTTCTTTTCCCTTCAGGCCGTCGTCTGATTTCCAAATCAGACGACTTAAACAGCTTGTGCTACAGTGTCTCCCTCAGCTTCCTTCTTCTTCCGCGGTTCTTCTTCTTCACCTGTGCCTGCACACTTCAGAGCTTACGTCAGAGAACAAAACCTACTCTACCCTCTCCCCCCCCGCGTCTCTCTCTCTCTGAAACCACTATTGGGAAAGCTCTCCCAGAGCTGCCGGGTAATCGGGTACGGGTCGTGCCCGGGTCCAGGCCCACCGGCGTGTGTGGTGGGCGAGGAGTGCAGGTCAGTCTTAAGTCGGGTCGGGTCGGGTCAGGTCCGCGTGGCGTGAGCGCGGACGAGACCGGGTAACCGGGCGGGTGAAGGGGACCTCACCCCGTGTGCTGAGGCAGTAAGCCTCCAGCACTTTTGCATCTTATATCGCTGCGACTCTTCAGGCTTTTCCGAGGTGGGACTAAATGTCCCACCTCAATTGCGCGCCCGCAGTGGGGAAATCAGCGGGAGATTGCGGCGTCACACGAAGCCTTCTGCCTTAGCTGCGAGCCTGGTGTTTTGCCAAAACGCCTCGCAAGGCCTGGGAGTTGAATCTGGGCGTGGCGCTGAGCGTGGCGCGCCTGTAGCTGCAGGCGGAAGCAGTTCCTCCTGCGCGGCAATGGCGGCAGAGGTCGGGTGGCCTGTTCACAAGAAAACGGCCTCTCGGCCTAATCAGAAAGTGCCAGGAGCTTCGCCAGGGTGCGGCGGAGCTCGTGTGGGTGGTGGCGAAGCGCGGGGCGGCGTGCAAGGGCTGCCCTAGGTCGGACTGTGGGTCGGAGGATGGGTTCATTGGGGGAAGCGTTACGGAGGTGTGGAGTGGCAGTGAAGGGGTGGGGGGAGCTCAGTGTGATGAGGCGGAGGTTCGGTGAAGGTCGGCGAGGTGTGTGAGGCTGTGGAGCGATGGGAGCATCTCGCCGGAGGGTGGCCGGAGACGAAGGGGATGACGATGGTCAGGGTCGGTCGAGGGCTTAATTGAATAAATTGAAAGCGGGGAAAGAAAGAGGAGAAGGGGAGTAGTTCTAGCTTACTTGCAGGGACGAAGGGGGAGGAACAGGGCGACAGTCGTATCGACTGTCGCCGGAGAAGACGATGCTCAGGGAAAGGGGCGACGGCGAGCAGAGAGCCGGAGAGGCGCCAGCTGGGTGCGGCGTGGCGCGGGAAGAGCAGGGGAGGAAGTCTCTGCTGCTGGTATTGCGGCAGAGCGAAGAGGTGGAGGGGGAGGAACCGCCGGAGCTGGTGAGCGTCTGCCGGAGAGAGAAGAGAGGAAAGTTGGGGATTTTCTCCGTCAGATCCAAGCTGCCCCGGTCGGTGGAGCAACGGGGGGTATTTATAGGGATCAAACAGGGAGGAAGGCGGAGGGAGACGACGTGTCTCCCTCGCCGGAGGATGGCCGGAAACAAGAACCCATACCGTCCGTGCGTTCGCACGGCCGGTATGGTGGGTTACAACGACCAGGGGGGTGTCCCTGCGACGGCTGACGACGCAGGGCACCCCCGGTTTACTTGCCAGGTCCCCCACCTCACCCTGCGCGGCGCCATGCTCCGCGCAAGGTCGCCGGAGCATGGTGCTGGCAGGTTTTGCAGGGGGGACCTGATCGCAAAGAACGAAGGAGAGTTAGGGGCCAAAATGCGAGGGTTCAAAAGTTGAGGGCCAAAGAGTAAATATATGAGGACCAAAGTGTAAAGTCGGTCAAGGAGGTTTCTTCTTAGGCTCAAGTTTTTATACATGACTAATTAGGACCTAAGGAATCTGATGGTGAATTTCATTTCCATATTAAACCTTGTTTGACCGGTCAATTTACGCAAAAACCCAAATTAAGTTATTAATTGGGCATGGTTCTCAATGTAGGTCAAAATGGGTTCTGAAGGCCAAATTGAAGGTTCTAAACCCTGGAGATTATTTTTATATGAATTTTAGAGGGTTTATTCTATTTTTACTTTGCCTCGAACCTTGTGAATTGAAGTGGGTTGTTTTAGGGTTACAGATTATCATTTAGTTTCTTGGAATTGCTGTAGCCCTTGCTAGATCATTTCATCCCACTCTTATTATTATTAAGCTGCTTTGACCTATGTTTGGGCCCTGAATTACCCTGTATGCAGATTATACTGGTAAAATTGCATTTTTACCCCTTATGACTTGTTTTCTTCTCAAACTCAGGATTTTCTGAGTTAAGCCTTTCCTTGAGATATGTAGGAGCTTTTATCCTTTGTATTAGGTCAAAATGAGCTAGTTATGGCTCATGATGAGGTTCTCATCATACCCCCATGCCTAGCTTTTGCTAGTCCCTTAGCAAAAACTTAAGGTTTCAACCCTTGTTCTAGACCATGAAGTTTTTAATAGTTTTAGACAAGTGCCTTTTTTATTTGAGCATAGATTAGGTTAGAATGCTGACCATAGGCCTAAAAGGTACTCTAGTACCAATCAAGATCCAAATCTGTTTAGCCTTAGCCTCAGTCTTTTAGCAAAGGTTTTTAAGGTCAACAAGAACTAACCTAAGGTTTATTGGACTTCGTGGTTAAAGCACCCGTGCTTGAAATGATTTTAGCCCTGGCTCAGTTCGCAGTGCATTTTGTAAGAGAGAGATAGAAAGTTTTTCTGTTTGGAGAGTTTTCTCTCTCTTTTTCTTTTTAGTTCTAGCCTAGGATTGGCTTTTCAACACGGTCTGTATCAGATTCCTTGCTCCCATCATCAATCCTCAAGGGTTCCTGGCGATCGATGCTTCGAGATAGCACCTCCCATGGCAACCCCCGGAACCCTGGCTATTGAGATTTCGAGATAATCCCATCCATGGTATTCCGTGGCCGAATCCAGACCCTGGCAATTGACACTTCGAGATAATGCCATCCATGGAGTCTGAACCAGCAGAGTGCCTATATGCCCCCAGTAGGATATGTAAATATCCTAAGAGACAAGCACCGAGGAGATGATATTTTGTTACGCATCTTCGAGGGGATTTCCCACCTCTCCGCGCTGGGAACTCGTCCAAATCAACTTGTGTTGATCGGCCGCTCCTATTCTAGGTGATCTTTTCAGATTTTTGCGACGCTTCTGCGTGATTCTGATTTTTACGCTTACTGAACCAGGCTGTGTGTGAGGTTAGGGTGCTTAGGTTACTGAGTCCCGTAAACCAAAAATTAGTTAACGAGGCCGAATACTCCCTAAGCCTTAGACCTAATACTTCAGCTTTTCATTTTCCTCAACCTCTTGAGGAGTGTCCAGATCTTAATGGGTACTAAGAGTCTATTCAAGAATGCCTAAGGTTTGCATTCTTTACTAATCTCTTTGTGCACTTTTCTTGAATGAGGTTTAGAACTTAGGTTAATTCCTTAGTTCCTTACTAATGACTATCACTTTTTCTCATAATTTTGTGCTCCTTTTTCATTTTGTTTCTTTTCTCCTTCTCCTTCAGAAAATTTCCTTCTCTTTTCCTCTTATTCTTTTTCGAAAAAATTTTTAATTTTTATGATATTTTTGGCATATGTGAATTTTTTGTTTCAAACCTTTTCTTACAAGTTTTTGCACTTTCCTACCCCCCCATGCCTAAGATTTGCAATGTCCTCATTGTAACCTAGGGGTTTTTATTCAACTAAGTTCATACATTAGGATAGCTGTTTTGATGGGTGAATGGGTCGGGGTGACTGTTGCGGACGATTTCTAATCTCAGATGCAAGCACCTGAGGTGGAGTCGGCTGTCCTAAAGTGTGAACTTCAAGTGCAAAAAGCTGTCAGAACAAGTTTCAGGTTTTCAAAGAGAATGACGGGCTGCCTCCCGTTGAGCGCTAAATTTGATGCCTTCAGCCAAGCGGGAAATGCGATGGAGAGGGGATGGTTAAATCAGCAGAGTTTTGTAAGACAAGCACCTTGATTAAGAGCCTGGTTGGTCCAACCAGGTGCTTGTTCAGATCAACAGGCTGATGATGCAGCCCAAACCCAATCAATCTGGTGGGTTGATAGATGTGGATAAAAAAGTGTGGAACCCACCATAAACTATGAAGCTCAGATGGATGTGGAAGTGTAAACGCAGGGTTTGGCTGAGTCGAATCAGCCTGGTCAGAGTAGGGACCCGTAGAATAATCAGTGGTTGATGCAGGAACCCTACAGGGGTGATCAGAGAATGATAGAGCATGGTATGTAGTCTGATCAATGTTCGAAACCCGATGTGGGAATGCAATCGGCTCGGTGAGAGGTGAATCTGAATAGAAATTAAGTCCGGTTGCGGGTCGGGGTTTGGGAGAGGTTTTGATCCGTTCTGTGTGTGCGGACGAGGTGGCCATTGTGTACGAGGGCTCTTCTAGAAACAGATGATAGGTGGTTTTCTGTAGAGAGTCCTCTGGGTAACTATCAAATGCCGGAAGAGTGTCTGTAGGATGAAAGGAATCGGATTCGAGAAAAAATTTGAATTCTTGGTTGTAATCACTCTTGGCATTTTCTATTTTTGGTTCCTGAGGATCGAAAAGGAATGATTCTGTGTTATCAGTGATCTCGGGAATGGTGGTCGGCGATGGTGGTCGGCGATGGTTATCAGTGGCTGGATAAGTAGCTCGGTGATGGTGGTCGGCGATGACGGCGAGGGGGATGCATGCTAAGGTGCTCACGGTGATGCGGCGAGCTCCGGATGGCGGTGTGGCCTGTCACACCACACGCCCACGGTGATGGAGACTCGTCGCCACAGTAGAGGCCGGCAGTGTGGAGTGGAAGAGAGAGGTTCTCTCTCACAGTGGTGGGTCGGTGGCGGAGGCCTCCCGAGCTCGGCTGCCTCCCTCCTCCTTTTGTAGTGGCCTGCACACATTTGAAATCGTCCACCCGACCAGATCCATCACATCCGCTCCCACTTGAATGGGTTCTTCACTGCACCAGCCTTTCGTCGTTGGAGCGGCAGCCAGCCGTTCCTGCAAGAAGAAAAGAAAATAATGTTAAAATATTAGGGCCATTTATATATAGACCCTCAACTTTTATGTTAATAAAAACAATATACCTAATTGGTTATCTAATTAGATAAATGCCATTCTAAACTAATTCTAAATGTACTTAAAGTATGAATGCAATGCATGGATTATGTAATTAAATTAAAACTATGAATTAATCTATTTACATCCTAATTTATACTAAATAAATGTTAGAATTAACCTAATGTGTAGTCACTTAAATACTTAAATAGCCCACAACTATGGGCTAATCAAATACCCCCATGCCTTGTTTTTGCTAGTCCCTAGCAAAATTAAGCGAAACCTAGCACTCTAAGTAGACTAGTCAACTCACTTAGTCTTCCTTCAGAAGCATATTAAGTTCAGGTTCTAGACCCAAGATTCCTAAGTAGTTGCTAAGTTACAGACTAGGTCGGCTAAAGACGAGTTGCAGGCACAAGTTTCCCTGATTTCTGACTCTACCCTAAAGTTTATTGATCCCTGAGATTAAAGCATCCGTGCTTGTGCATTGGTCCGAGTTATTTGAGTTAAAGGAATTTTTTTTTTTTTTGATTCTTCTAAGTCTAACCTCAGATCAGCTATCAACACGGTCTGTGTCGGATTCATTGTCCCCATTACCATACCTCGAAGGGTGCCTGGCTTTCGATGCTTCGAGATAGCACCGCCCATAACGACCCCAAGAACTCCTGTCAATCGACACTTCGAGATAGTATCGCCCATGGACTTCTTAAGCGAATTCAGGCCTATGGCAATCGGCACTTCGAGATAGGGCCGCCCATGGTACCTGAACCGCGCAATGCGCTTACATGCCCCCAGTAGGATGAATATCCTAAGAGACAAGCGCCGAGGAGGTAATATGTTACCATCGCATCCTCAAGGTGAGTATATACTCCACCTCTCCTGCGGCGGGAACTCTTCCAGTCAAAATGTGTTTTCAAGCCTTTCTTAAGTCAAAACTAAAACAACCAAATCTCTTTTCAGAAATTAAGTTAATTACCAGACCAAGTGTGTGAAATTTGGATGTTTGGGTTACAAGGACCCGTAAACCAAAAGGTAGAATAAGACTCCAGATACTACCCCACTTTTTAACTCAAACCCTAGCTTCCCTTCTTCAACCTCTTGAAGAATGGTCCACAACTTAACTCCTACTTAAGTTTTTAAGTCCACAAAGGACCCTAAAGGTCTAAAGCTAGTAGCTTATTTAGCTTCTAAAGTTTGACCCTAGAATTAATTTAGTCTATGCTAGAGTTCTGATTTGCTTAAGAATGCAGGACATAGCCAGTTAAGCTCAAAACTTTTTTTTTTTTATGTGTACAAATGTATGCAATTATGCTATGTATATCCCCAAGTGCACCCCCCCATGCCTAAAATCTGCAGTGTCCTCATTGCATAGAAGGATATTACCTGGGTCAGAGCTGGGCTGAATAGCCGAAGAACCTGCAAATCAGGTTCAAGAATTGCAGAAATAGGCCCTAAAAATGAGCAAAGCAAAGTTGGCCTAGAAAATAGGTAACCTAGGATGTTGGCGAGCTGATGATGAATCCCGATAGCAAATGCTCGCCCAACTAAAATGGGAATGAAATCTTCCCAGGTCACCAGAAGATGTTCTAAAGGATAAACAGGTAAAATAACCTCCAAAGGGGTAGGGGGAGGATGACAAGGATCCTCCAAAAAGAATGGGGAAGGAATGGTATAGACTTAAACCCCCAGGGTAATGGACTGACTAAAGAAATCATCAATCCATACCCGATACTCCATTACAGAAAATATTGGTCTGTTAAGCCCCCTAGTCAGAACAAAAATGAGCAATTATCTAA
This sequence comes from Thalassia testudinum, assembly GCA_037157565.1. Taxonomy (NCBI): domain Eukaryota; kingdom Viridiplantae; phylum Streptophyta; class Magnoliopsida; order Alismatales; family Hydrocharitaceae; genus Thalassia; species Thalassia testudinum. Next base: position 5,697,182 of record JAZHRO010000018.1, on the reverse strand, counting down.
GGCAAGGATCGTCTAGGGTGTCCAAGTTACGAGGTTGTGGGATGGCCATAAGATCTAGGTTGGGTTTAATCAGCTTGGTGTCCATCCCAAACACTCTTTCTAAATCCTCAATTTCATCCCTAGCATTCCTTGCACCATCACGTGGATCTTCCTGCTCTTCATCAGGAGTCACAATTTCGCTTTCAGATATAAGCGAATCAGAGGGTGACTTCGAAGTGAATGAAGGCAGGTTGGAAGCAACAGATCTAGGGATTATCCTATCAATGTCATCCCCGGGTTTTTGTTCTTTACTCAAATCTTCCCCGGAGTCTATATGTGAATCCACATAAATCTTAGAAATTGCTTCCAAATTTTCCATCATTTTATCATGAGGAGAAATATCATCAATGGGTGTGCCAAGGAAAGCTAATTTGGTCAAATTTGTGACATCCTCAGGGGCTAACTCTTCAAATAAGACATAATCACCCTTAGTGTCACTCCAAATCTTGAATGTAGGTTCCTCATATAATTCGTCTTCCTCCTCATCACACAATTCATCATGTACCCGAGGTCTAGAATCATTTAATATCTCAGCAGATCCCCTAGGGTGCTCTATCTGAGGTAAATTGTTTACATTGGTTACATCAGACTCCTCAGATAGGTCAATTTCTTTAGGGTTAGGTTCCCTAAGGGTGGGTTTGAGTTCCATATCATGATCAGAAGGGAGGGTAGGATTAACAACTTGACTTTGACCCACTTCATCAAATGTCACGAAAATACTATCATCTGGGTCGAGGTCTTCCAATGGTACCATCATTCCCTTTTTTTGACTCCAATATAATTCAGGTGGATACTCAACCTTATCATCATCTTCCTCGGGTTGCCACCTTTCTTCATCCAATGCATAGCTACTTTCATGTGTATTTTCCTCCCACCTAAAGTGTAGATCTCTCAAGGAAGTGTCATCTAATGGGGAGGTTTCAAAATCGATCCTCGAAAAGTAACTATTCTCCCCAGAATTTCCCTCCAACTTAAAGTGTAGCTTTCCCACGGGAGATGCATCTATTGTAGAGGGGTGTACGTCATTGTCAATGGGGTAGATTGGGTGGATAATTTCATCTCTTTCTTGTTGGCCTGCTCTCAAAGATTCTCCTAACAATTCACTCATTTCATTTTGCATTTTCTGTATTTCCATCTTCAAAGAGGAGAGGTCATTTCTATCATAAGAGAAGTCAGCCTCAGGCTTATAGTACCCAGGAGTGTTTGTCCAACCATTATAAGTTTTCAAGGAGGGTGGGTTGGGTATTTCTTTGGTATGTGGGATATTGGGCAAAGCAAATCCCGCTCCTGAGTTCTGCTCACTAATTTGGGGCTTAACTAGGCCAATACTCCTATAATAGGAGTAAAACGGATCCCAATGACTGTCATTATGTCCATCAAGGAATGGACCATCTCGGCGTCTGGGATCGAAGGATGCAGAGTGGGGGTGAGGGTGTGGGCAAGATGTGAAAGGATGAAAATCAATGTGGTCCATTCTAACTCACACTTCAATCAGAATTCCCCAAGCAAGACACAATTCAAAAAGGACCTTTTAGGTCTTTCCCAATTTAGGCTTTTGATTTTAAGTCAAATTGCAGGTGACAATACAATTTGTTCAGTCAATTTACGCGCCTATTGCCAACCTACGGTTCGCCTAAGAAGACCTAGTTGGAGCTTAGGTGTTCTTCCCTAAATTTCAAATGGTCAAGTAAATCTAAAGACGGAAGATCGAGGGATGCAAGTAGGCCTAAGCCTTCCTTTGAAGCTGTGCTTTCGCGGTGCTCCTCAACTACCCCCAAAAATCCGTGACAGGGTATCCCCCTCTTTGGATTTACAAAACCTTTGATCTCAAGTTCCGAACACTTCAGAATCCAACGAAAGGAGGGCTCTTGTCCTAGTATTTCCAAACCTAAGGAGTGTCTAGAAGCGTGCCGTGGTGCAAGTGAAATAAGTGTGCATACGCCGTCAAAGATTTTGAACTTTGAATCGCACGCCAAGTTTGAAAATCAAATCCTTGGTTTTTAAAATGTCCTTCCTTTAATTAGTCCTTTTTCTAAAAAAAATGTGACCACTTGTTAGATCGCTTCAAGACAAACTTTGTGGTCTTTGCATTAAATCCTAAATGCAATGCGTGATCAAAAATAGGATGCAAAGTAAGAGAATACGTACCTTGACTCCAGCGATCTTCAATGCAAAAATGCATGCAATGCAGAAAAGCAAATCTAGAGGCTGCTCATATAGACCTAAATGGTTCGTCCTAGGGCAGGCAGCTTCTAGCAGGCAGCTCATTTTTTTTTTCTTTTTCTATTTTTTTTAGAACTACTTATGCATAAGAAAATAAAAGAAATAATAAAAAAAATAAACCTAAATCTAAAGAAAAGGGAATAGGCTCCCAAAAATTACCCAACACGGATCCAAAACAAAATTGGGGAACAAACCCCTCAAAATATGCCCCAGAACAAGGGTTTCAAACTAACTGTAATGAAAAATTAAGTCTACAATCTTAATTCTATTCTAATTAAACTAATGACTAAATGGTGTCCGTCGCGTCCTCGTCCTTCTCCTCCGTTTAAAAATTGCTCGTCCAATTCTCGTCTGGCGACGTCAAGGATCGCCTCTCACAGTGGCTGATTCTTGCACAAATTTTCTCGCAAAGAAAAGAAAATAATGAATGGTCAAATCTCTGTGTAATTGACAAATAATCAAAATAAAATTAGGCGAAATTATTGCGTCTGTTGCCTCCCCGGCAACGACGCCATTTGACTGGTCGATCTTTCGCTTTTAAGTCGTTTGTAGTTTAATGTGGTGGAAAAATCGACTAATCAATTTTTAACAACAAATAACCACTCGCAGAGGAGCGGGTCGTATCCACAGGGAGGCAATAACGTATTAAAATTCGCACCACTTAAAAATATTTGTTCGTAGTCAATTTGGACAAGAACCAAGCCAAGATTGCCTTTAGATTAAGGTTTAAGCAAGAAACAATGCTGAAATGGTAATTATGAGAAACTATAGGATATTTTCCGCAATGCAGAATCAATAAAATATGATTAAAATGTGGCAATGGAAGAAAATGTAAATTTTAATTGACGGTTTACTGTAGCAAAACAAGGGAATTTTTCCCCGTTGTCTTGCGCGACGAGGAGCCGATGGCCGGGTGCGGGAAGCTCGGAGGAGGTCCCTTGGACCAAGAGCTTCGAATCGGTGGTGGCGGCGAGTCGCGTGGCGGCCGGAGGTGGCCGGACGAGCTCCGGCAGAGGTGCTGCTGGTGGCGGCTGGCATGTGCGCGCAAGCTGCGGGCGCTTCTACAACTGCGGGCGGAGGATGCTGCAGGCGTGTGGAGATGGGCTCTGCAGGCGTGGGCGGAGGCGTGGCGGTGGTCTGCAGGCGCGGTTGGCGTGGGCGCGCAAGCTGCAGGCGCTTCTACATGCTCGGGCGGAGGGTGCTGCAGGCGCGGTTGGAGACGGTGGGCGCTAGTCTGCAGGCGCGGTGAAGCGTTGGTCTGCAGGCGCGTGGAAGCGTTGTGGTGGTCTGCAGGCGCGTGGAAGATGGTTGCGGTGGTCTACAGGCGCGGGCGGAGGCGTGGCTGTTGGAGAGTTGAGGCGCGTTTGAGCTGAAGGTTGACGGACGTGGGTGCGCTGAAGGTTCTGCAGGTGCGGGAAGGGGTCTGTAGGCGACTTCAGGCATGTGCGGTGGAAGTGAGCGGGTAACTTCAGACGTCTGGGAAATTCCCCAGACGTCTTAAGTTACTGAGAGGGTGGCTGGATAAGTAGCTCGGTGATGGTGGTCGGCGATGACGGCGAGGGGAATGCACGCTAAGGTGCTCACGGTGATGCGGCGAGCTCCGGATGGCGGTGTGGCCTGTCACACCACACGCCCACGGTGATGGAGACTCGTCGCCACAGTAGAGGCCGGCAGTGTGGAGTGGAAGAGAGAGGTTCTCTCTGCACAGTGGTGGGTCGGTGGCGGAGGCCTCCCGAGCTCGGCTGCCTCCCTCCTCCTTTTGTAGTGGCCTGCACACATTTAAAATCATCCACTTGACCAGATCCATCACATCCGCTCCCACTTGAATGGGTTCTTCACTGCACCAGCTGTTCGTCGTTGGAGCGGCAGCCAGCCGTTCCTGCAAGAAGAAAAGAAAATAATGTTAAAATATTAGGGCCATTTATATATAGACCCTCTACTTTTATGTTAATAAAAATAATATACCTAATTGGTTATCTAATTAGATAAATGCCATTCTAAACTAATTCTAAATGTACTTAAAGTATGAATGCAATGCATGGATTATGTAATTAAATTAAAACTATGAATTAATCTATTTACATCCTAATTTATACTAAATAAATGTTAGAATTAACTTAATGTGTAGGCACTTAAATACTTAAATAACCCAAAACTTCCTGCGGTAGTGCATGTTTGGGAGGAGGTCACAAAATCCTAAATTGTTTTAATTGTTTGATAATTTCAGAAGGACAGAAGCCGAATCATCATCCTTCTCCACAAACATGGCTGCATGCCCACCCCCAAATCTTGAGGGAGGAAACCGCCCTCAAATCCCACCAGGTGGTGGAGCCATGGACCCCATAACCCACCTCTAAGCCCAAATGAAAATGTATAATGAGCAGATTGAAGCCATTAGGGAAACCTTGGAGGAAATGCAGAACCCTCCCGAACGGGAGGAGCCTTGGTCTCTTAACTCTTATCAAAATCCCGCTGCTACAGAGACCATAGGACAAATTCGGGTCCCCATGGGCGGGGATGATTTTGAATTGAAACCCAACATAATTGGTCTGATTAACTTCCACTTCCATGGTCTTGCAAGTGAAGATCCTTTTCTCCATTTGGAAGACCTAACCCAATTGGCTGAAATAGTTAAACCTAGAAACATCAGGTTATCAATTGTCCTCATGAAAATGGTCCCATTTTCATTGCAGGATAAAGCGTCGCAATGGTTACGCACCCTTGGGAGAACCATCCATTCTTGGGAAGAGATGCGAACAGCATTTCTCAAGAAATTCTTCCCAATCGGGTGAATCAATGCGCTTCGCCATGCTATAACTTCCTTTACGCAACAAAACGGCGAACAATTTCATGAGGCTTGGGAGAGGTACAATGACCTCTTCTGGAAGTGTCCGCACCACGGTCTGCCTAAGTGGCATATAGCCCAGATTTTCTATTATGGGCTAAATGATACTTTGAAGCAGATTGCAGACGCTTCCTGCGGAGGGAATTTCATGAATAAAGATGAGAATGGAGCATTCGAATTATTTGAAAACATGAGCGAAAACTCAATGAACAATGCCTCCATTGTCACCTTTAATCGTACCAGCTTGCCCCGTAATGTTCACGAAGTTGACACGGGACCCCCCCATTCATCCATTGATCTTAGCCTTATCACACAAAAATTGGATGAAGTCTCTGTCGTGCATAAGAAGCTGGACGAGCTTCTGGCCAATCCCGCCCATTCTATGGCAAACACCCCACCTCACCACTTCGTCACAATCCCAATCCTTCCAACGTCAGGCTTATCCCCAAGAACCCCATGAGATCTTCCTTACCGAGTGTTGCGTCGAGCGATTCGGTAAGTCATGTGGATCTGGCTTCTGCAAGCTAGTATTTTGACATGGAGGACCAAGTCTCCGTGTGCTCGGATGCATATTTACATGCGGACTCATCTTCTGGCTTAGAAGACGCTTGCGCCCTGGGGAACAACCCGTTCTCTGCTACTTATAACCCAGGGTGACGAAATCATCCGAACTTTGCATGGTCCAATAACCCACAGTGTCAAAACCCCACGAGTGGGCCAATGCGACCTTCCGCACCCGTCAACCCAAGGGCCCAGTCTAATTCTGTGGCGAATCCGCCCTCGGGTCCTTGCATACCGCAAACAGAACACGCATCAAGTCCTCTTGATAAATTGATGAGAATGATGACGGAAAAGTCAAAGTGCCATGAAGAGAACATGACCTCTCTTCAGCACCAATTGGCGTAGCAGAATGCTGAGATTAGTCAACTACGTATGGCGACTCGATCTCAGGGCACTCTTCTAGCCCAACCTGTTCCCAACCCACGAAATTTCGTACCCCGTGGTCCTCAACCACAGGTACGACCTTCTCAGGTGTAGATTCATCCGATTCTGTAGGCTCCGAGCATCCCACCGGGATTTCAGGCTAATCCCACAGCAACTGCACCTCACCCTTATGTCCCTATTGCGAACCCTCCTCCGCCTTATGATCCCACTGGACCCGCAACGTCCAATGTGATTACTACGAGGAGCGGTAAGCAAACCGTCGATCCACCTCGACCTGATCCTGACCCATATTTTTCATCGCCCTCTCATTCGGGATGCACACCGCATTCGCGAGAGGACGATACACCCAAATTAGTGCCAGAATCGGTCCCATTCACTGAGGCTCTACTGAGGGAGCCAAATGGCAAGAAAAAGGATACGCAGGCCTTTGATAACCTGCGTAATTTATTCAGGGATGTTGAAATCAAGGTACCCCTGTTAGAGGCTATCGACCACATACCTATTGTCGCCCGATTTTTCAAAGACTACACTACACCCAGGCGACAGTCAAAGAAAACAAAGAATCCGGTGGTTCTCTTGCCTCATGCGAGTTGTGCTATACTTTAAATTTACCACTGAAGTAGAAAGATCTGGGCACACCGCTTATTTCTTGTAGCATCCAAGGCTGCAATTTTAATCGTGCCCTGCTTGATCTAGGATCTTCCATCAATCTTATACCAACCATCATGCTCGAAAAATTTGCCTTAGGAAATCTGAAACCCACCTCTGTCACGTTACAGTTGGCAGATCATTCTGTCAAAATACCAAAGGGTGTGGTGGAAGACGTGGTGGTTAGGGTCAACAGTCTCTATTTTCCTGTTGACTTTCTTGTTTTGGATATGGAAGTTCCTAGCTCACTTGCTGATTGTCCGATCATCCTTGGTCGACCTTTTTTGGCCACAGCCCGTGCCCATATCGACTGCGAGTCAGGCTGTATTAAGATTGCTGTTGGATCTGAGAAGCTCAAGCTTAACATCTTCAAGGCAGCCAAGAACTTCGATTACGATTGCATCGAGGATGACATGTCTGACGAGGACATGGCCGTCAACGCATGTATCGGACTAATTGGGACCTATTCTGGCTGCTGTGGATTGCCTTTAAACACTGATGATTGCCTGACCGACACATATTGTGACGTTCCCCCATCCCTCCCTTTTCCCGTACCTTCTCCTGACCAGACTTTTGATGAGGTTTTCTCCTCTTCCCATACCTCGTGGTCAGAGTCATATTCGAGCTACTCACCGCCGGTCCACACTCTTGAAGACCGGATTGCTATTTCTTTCCCGCCAAATCAGGCGGAATTGCAACTCCACACTGGGACCTTGAGCCCACATACTGCTCACTGGGGCTATCCCTTTTTGGATTCATCTATCCAAGATGCCCCTCTTCTTGGCCAAACTGACGTCCAACTTCTTCCTCCTGACTTGTTTTCTTCTGATCCGCTTGGTCGTCCCAAGAAATGCCAGATCTTTCACCATCCTCTCCCGAGCTGAAAGAGCTGCCTGATACGCTTAAGTATGTCTTCTTGGGACCAAATGAAACACTCCCCGTAATCATTAGTTCAAAATTGACCAGGGAGAAAGTGTGCAAACTAACAAAGGTCCTTATGGAACACAAGGCAGCCATTGGATGGTCTTTATCAGACTTAACTGGCATTAGCCCCTCCTACTGCACTCACCGTATATATACAGAGGAGGAGGCTCGACCTTCCCGCGAGATGCAGCGACATCTCAACCCTAACATGTGGGAGGTCGTTAAAAAGGAAATTATTAAGTGGCTGGATGTGGGTATAATCTACCCGATCAGCGATAGCCCCTGGGTGAGTCCGATTCTCGTCGTGCCCAAAAAGGCGGGACTCACCATCCGTGTCAATGACAGGGGCGAATCCATCCCTACACGCACTCCTACATCTTGGAGAGTGTGTGTAGATTATAGGAAACTGAATGCTGCAACTAAGAAAGATCACTTTCTGCTACCTTTCATTGACCAAATCTTGGAGCAGTTTGCGGGAAATAAATTTTTCTATTTCCTAGATGGATTCTCTGGATATAACCAGGTGGTAATTAACCCCAGGGACCAAGAGGAAACCACCTTTACCTGCCCCTTCGACACCTTTGCATTTAGAAGGATGCCGTTCGGACTTTGTAACGCGCCAGCAACTTTCCAGAGATGTATGCTGGCGATATTCCATGACATGGTGGGTGACTTTCTCGAGGTTTTCATGGATGACTTTTCGATCTTTGGACCCTCTTTTGATGACTGTCTTGCCAACCTGACCCGTATCCTTCGGAGATGTATTGATGTGAACCTCGTGCTTTCCTGGGAAAAAAGTCATTTTATGGTACACGAGGGAATTGTTCTCGGGCATATCATCTCTGACAGGGGTATCGAGGTTGACAGAGCTAAGCTTGATGTAATTGCTGATTTACCTGTGCCTGGCTCTGTCAAACAAATCCACTCCTTCCTGGGACACATCGATTTCTGTAGGAGATTCATGAAAGACTTCTCCAAGATTTCTAGACCTTTAACTCATCTCCTATTGATCGACGTACCCTTCGATATGGGCCCCGACTGCATACGAGCATTCACGCAGCTGCGTGAGGTTGTCACCAAGGCCCCTGTTCTCTAGCCACCTGATTGGTCCCTCGACTTTGAACTCATGTGTGACGCTTCCGACCTTGTAGTCGGAGCCATCCTGGGATAAAGACGCGATAGACACCCCTTCGTGGTGTACTACGCCAGTAAGACGTTGGACGAGGCCCAGCGTAATTATACAACCATTGAGAAAGAACTACTGGCGGTCATCTTTGGGCTGGAGAAATTCCGCTCTTACCTTCTTGGCTCGCACGTTATTGTATTCACTGATCACGCGGCTATTCGCCATCTCATGCACAAGAAGGATGCCAAGCCTAGACTGATTTGTTGGATCCTTTTGCTCCAAGAATTTGCCATTGAGATCCGTGATAAGGCCGAAGCCCAGAATGTTGTAGCTGATCATCTCTCTAGACTGAACCTTGACCACATTGGACTTACCCTGCCGATTAACGAGATTTTTCCCGATGAGCATCTATTGGCAATTAATGTGGCAAGTGGACCTTGGTATGCCGACATTGCCAATTACCTTGCTTCTGGTTCCCTTCCACGTGGCTGGCCTAAAAACCAGCGCGAGCATCTCATTGCAGAAGCAAAGTATTATTTCTGGGATAATCCACTTCTTTTTCGAATAGGTGCTGATCAGATCATCCATCGCTGTATTCCTGACAGCGAATTCCCCAGTGTGCAATCCTTCTGCCACGATCAGGACTGTGGAGGCCATTTCTTTGGGAGGAACATTTTTGCACGCTTTGGGATCCCTCAAGCCATTATCTTGGATGGAGGAAGCCACTTTACCCATGCTTCTTTTCGGGCACTTCTGAGGAAATATGGAGTCCACCATCGTATCGCATCTCTGTATCATCCTCAGACGAACGGCCAGGCTGAGGTGTCGAACCGGCAAATTAAGCAAATTCTCTAGAAAACGGTTCTGCCTGACCGTAAGGATTGGTCCGACAAGCTGATTGACGCACTTTGGGAGTATTGGACTGCCTTCAAGGCTCCCCTAGGTATGTCTCCTTATAGAATCATTTACGGGAGGCCTTGTCATTTGCCCGTGAGCTGGAGCACCGCGCTTATTGGGCGGTTCGCCAATGTAACCTCGACCTAGACTTGTGTGGTCGAGAAAGGAAACTCCAACTCCAAGAGCTGGAAGAGCGCCGTCGTGAAGCCTATGATTCTGCCTTAACTTTCAAGCAACTCACTAAGGCTTTTCACGACAGTCGTATTCGGTGGAAGGAATTTGAGCCATCTTAGCAAGTTTGCCTTTACAATGCCTGGCTCAAATTCTTTCCAGGGAAATTGAAGTTCAAATGGACTGGTCCCTTCTTGGTCTGGAGACCATTTCCCAACAGGGCCGTTGAAATTGAAGATCCTAAATCTGGGCATAAATTTACGGTTAATGGGCAGTGTTTAAAACCTTATCTTAGAGAAACTATTGCCCTGCTGGAGGGTAACTAGTGTCGTGCCTCATTCCGAGTCCAGCTGAGGACGTTAAATTCAGCGCTCGTTGGGAGGCACCTCAGCAACACTCCTCCACTGTCACGTACACTTCACTTCGCACCTTTTCACTTCACTGCCCACCATCCACCCACCCGACCACCCTGCTAAATACCCTGCACCTCAGCTCTCGTTCCTCGATCCTTGGACCTTCCTCTACTCTACCCTGCATGCATATGAGGACATAACATCGTTTGGCATGGGGGGGTGGATAGGCATCTATAGGATCTGGGTATTATATGGTATCATGCAACTTCCATCCATCTATAAATATGTACATAGCATAAAAAAAAAGGGTGTTTAGTAATGATCTGAAGGTTGAAACAAAAATACAATAAGTGTTTATGGATATTCAACCACTGTTTTGAAGACTTTCCAGGCCACAGAAGCTTGATTCGCTCAGGCTCGGCTTAATTCACTTGAGCATTGACAAGATAGACCGGAATCTCTCCTAACCAAGGACGTATTCTTGTACTTGAGACATCAGTACAGGATCCATTGGTTTGCTTCTACTCGAGAGCATAAGTAATCTTGGTTCACACTGCACATGTCAAGAAAGATCAGGTGAACATAAGATCCAACGCTAGTGTTCATTAGGGAAGGTGGAGTCTTTACCTGTGCGCGCAGGTGGACTTTTTATCGCAGTCTTTAGTCTTGTGTCTAGGAGAAACTCTTTCCACCAAAAAGGAACTCTCCCACCAAAAGAAAAGTGTGCTCCTCCAAATAAAGTTGTAAGAGATATACTGACACGTGTTTAAAAAAAAAGAAAGAATTTGTGCAAATAAGTCAGTATTTCTTGCAAATACCTGTAAAGTCTTCTCCTTAAAAGTTTTTAGGACAAAGTTACAAATACCCTGTTTCTACCATATATTCTTTGAGCCACAAAAGAAAAAATGAGGGTTGAGTTTTCTGTCAACTTTTTAAAGGGTCAATCTAAAAACATGAGCTGAAACTGGGACCAACCTGCACTTAAAGATTTGTGAAACCCTTGGCTTGAGTCTTAATGTTCATCTGGTCAGTCTTGATCCTTCACAAAGCATAAGCCATAATCGATTAAGCTCTCGAGTACGGCAAAAACCTTCTGAGTCCTGGAAATCGTACTTAAGGTTTAAATATCAAGAGTCCAGGTTAGTCGAGAGATGGTCTATGTCACGTAAGACTTAAAGTACTGGTAGTCTTCTCTACAATTGGTTCTCACAATATCCAACAAATAAATACAACCATGTCGCCTCAGGAGAAAATCTTCAGCTTAAGATCATTTCTAAATACAATACAAAATGTTTTGCTAGAGACTAGCAAAAGATAGGCATGGGGGTATGATTGCACAACAAAAATATACCAACAAATATGCCATCTTGTGTTATTTCCTAGCACTGTCATTGCATATTAGGTAGCTATAGTTGCATTTGTAAAATTGACACATGCATGCATTTATTCGAGAGGGGAGGAGAGTGAATAATTGGCCATGTAAATAACATCTTCTACAAGTGCTGCCTTGCAATTTCACCATCCTCATGTTTTTATTTTGCTTTGAATTTCTTCTCCCTCGCGCGACTCAGGGCATGGGCTTGCTCTTCTTCGCGCCATTCTCTGCCAGCAGCATGCTCTGCCAGCTGCATGGCTGGTCATGCACACCCAGGGCATGGCTGTGGCATGCCTCCCTCTCCTTTAAAAAGCCCTACCCTCTTCCTTGCGAGGGAGAGCCTGGCACACACAACACAGTAGCCACCTTCGTCCAAGCCATCTTCCTCCCCTCTCCCCTCCATACGCAGTACCTCTTCCCACTGAGGAGATACACTGCGGGCTGGAGCAGGCTCACAGTGGTCCCACGACCACCACTGTGAGTTCCACCACCGCCCAGCTCATCCAAGAGCAGGTGGGCATGGTGGTTTCACTTCCTATCTTCACCGCTCAACACCTTCTCGCCATTGCCGAAGATCCAAGCTCCAGAGCTCCAGCAGCAGCAGCACGGCCTCCAGCAGCCGCGGAAGCCCCTGCGCGCATGTCAGCCACCTCCGCAGGCTCCTTCCGCAAGCGCAGGTGCCTTCCAGTGCGCCCGCGCTCGCAGAACCGGCCGCAACGGGTTGTCCTCCGCGCGCGGCACTGTAGCTACTGTTCACGCGTCTCAGCGCAACACTGTAGCTATAATGCGGTGACCGGAGAGTTTCTTACTTATCTGGTTACCACGCGCTCTCTCCTCGCTGCTACCGTCTCCAGCCAGTCAGCGCCAGTGCCCGCACCCGCGCCAGCCTGCAGCACGCTGCGCTGCGCTCCTGCACCAGCCTGTGCGCGGCACAAGGACCGCGCGCTCCCTCCAGCACCTGCGCGTAGCCCCTTGCGCGCCTGCGCCTACACGTGCACCCGCGCCACCAGAGGACGCACACAGCCGGCGGACGTCTTAAACTCTCCAGCACTCTCTCTCTCGCACACTCTCCAGCAGACACACACACAGACGCACACCACACTCGTACACACCCGCACTTGTACACTCACACTCACTTGTACACCCTTATACATACTTATCCATACATATATATATATATATATATACACTTATACAAATATATCTATATACATCTATACATATATATATATATATCTATATACACATATTACTACATATATCTATATATCTATATCTATATAGTTAAATATATATACATATATATCTAGTTATAAATATAGATAAATATATATACCTATATATATATTTACATATCTATATATATATATATATAACTACATATACACCTATATAGTTATAACCCTATCTATATATATATACACATATATATATATATACATACATATATACATCTATATATATATTTACATACATATCACCTACCTTCATCCATACGCACTAGTCACTCCACTACGCATTATATCGCGAGAATATCTGCACCAGTTGTTGATATTCCCCGATACCTGCACAAAGAAAGCATCTCCGCATACACTCCCACACATCCAACCTACACTCCACGCGGCACTTCGTCCTGTTGGTTGTATCTTTCTAGACGTGGACCAACTCGACACTGCGCTACACGCCATTTCCACCTCCACCCCCACCCCTATATATATATATAAACTATATTTATTTCTTTACAAGCAACCTATCTAGTTTTTATTTCTCTTTTATTTTTTTCTATTAAAAAGATAAAAAAAAGTAAAAGAGAAAAGATAATCCTTGTCTTGCAGGTACTCGATCTTGCGAATAGCAAGACTAGTTTTTGGAACCCTAGTTTGGCTCAAAGCCAAGGACCTGATTTTGAGGGTGTACCTCAAGGACAAAATTATAAGCAAAAAATCTTAAATAGAAAAAAACCAAAAACATAATAAACGCACGGAAGAGATTCGTTGTAGGAAAGGCTTAGAAACTTATTCACCCTTAATCCCCGCCTCCCTAAGTTCGACCCTGGGCCTAAAAGTGACCATGATAAAATTAAGTAGGCCAGGTTAAAAATTTTGTAAAAAGATGGTTAGGCTCGATTTAGGTTAACCACTATACCCACTTCAATGATAATTTCACTATATTAACACAACCTGTTCGAGTCCTGACAGTACTGACTACATACAGCCAGTATAGCTAAATCACTGGGTACTGGTACTCACTGTGAGTACTGGTACTTGTGATGCACAGTCTTGGGTCCTGTGACCTACATGTATCGGTACTCATGATGAGTACCGGTACTTGTAACTCACTGTCTTGGCTCCTGTGACCTTCATGTACCGGTACTCATGATGAGTAGTACTGGTACTTGTAAGGTCTAGGCAAAAACCCAGTTCACAAACTGTGACCACCTGATATCGGTACTCATGATGAGTACCAGTACTTGATGTTCACAGTTTGGAACTTAGGTCCAAACCTGTGCCGAGCAAGTACCAAAGATCATTAGTGAATCAATTAGAGAAAACCAATCTACTCTTGGCAACTTTATTTTGAAAGAGTCGATTTTGAGTTAAGAACCGAGTAAATGAACGATATTCTGGATCCTAGTTATCTCTACTTTGATTTTAATACCTAGATTATGTTTTTCTTGTTTGGAGACATACAAAAATTCTAAGATACAATAAAAACTAAAGTCTTCAAAAACTTCTTCCTTCATGTGCAATCCTTTTGCTTGCATCCACAAATTCTTTTGACCTGTAATCACTTCATAAACATATTAGATTTTAAAACGGTTTTGTTAACATCAAAACATAGAAGAGAGATGGAACTAGGGTTTAACAATCTCCTCCTTTTTGATGTTGACAAAACAAATGAGATACTCATATTAAAAATAAATAGAGACTTAATAAGAGAAGAATAAAAAAACACCACAAGAGAGTAAAAAACGTCCCCCTCAAACTAAGCTCTCCCTATTTTAGATATGAAGTATCCATTCATTCATTTCATTTCTCCCCCTTTTTGTCAAGCAAGCAAAAAAAAATTGAGCAAGTACCATAAAAGTTCAAATTTCATAACAAAACATAAATACATAATCAAACAAAGCATCAAATTTCATAACATGATAAAGTTCATGACACAAAATAAATATTAAGATCCATAGAAATTTAATAATGTTAAGAGTCATACAATCAACAACAAGCTTACATACTTAAAAAAAAAACTAAACTAATTTCTACGACATTTTCTAATAAGTGGCTGTTCATCCTCATCATCGTCATTGTCATCATCATTGTCATCATCATCATTGGTGCCGTCATCATCATCATCATTATTGTTGCTGTCGTCATCATCATCATCGTCTTCTTCATATGAAACATTTTCTTCATCTTCTGTGTCTTCTTTTTCTTCATCTTCATTGACAATTGGTTCTTTTTCTACTACAAATGATGGATCTTGAAAGTGTTTCTGTCTTCTTTCGCTGTATTCCGGAGGTGGTTTTGGTTGAGTCTGCTTCCTTTGTTTGGTATGTTGAGTGGAAGATGCAACATAGGAAGACTCAAGAGACATAGAAAGATCATGAAATTTGCGTTCCATGTGACGGAAGGCAAAATTCAGATGGGTTAAATTTTGGCCAATGTAATTGAAAGTGTTGATCATGTAGGGATCGGTGCCAGACTCATGAGATAGGTTCTTCCAAGGAGTTTCGGCTTCCGGAAAGGGATAGGTAATGGGGACAAAAGCCGAAGATGATTCAGGAGGTGGATGAGAAGAAGATTGAGCATTTGGATTAACTTCATCTTCTTCATCATCACTAGTAGATTCTTCTCTAGCGGGTTTCACTCCCATTTTCCGGAGAGTAGTCCATTTGAAATAGACCACTTTTCTAAGAGGAGTGAAATTAGAAAGGTCAATTTTATTTTTATGAAATATGTGGGACACCAAGATATCCAAGGGTAAAGCCGATGCACGGTAATGAGGTCTAAGAAAGTGAATGAAAACCATGTTCCAGTTTACTGGAAATCCTGTAATGATAGCATAAATTAAGGATAAAATGTCAACGGGAATTTTGTGAAAACCTGAATTTTTAGCCCTTAAATTCCATGCTAAGATACGGAAAAGAACACGAGCAAAAAGAGTCATATTGGGGGCAACCAATGCTTTCCCTGGCAATTAGGAAGCAATAGAGTTTCTTGAATTTTGTGAGTAGGAAATTACTCCTTAAGTGTGTTAAAAGGATGACCTTCATTAGGGCATTGGGTGATGGTTGATAAAAAATTAGGAGTAATGGTGATTTTTTGACCAAAAACTTTGGAAGTTAAGACTAGATGGCCTTGATTTTCTTGTTCTTGGAGATTATCAAAAAATAGACAATTAATGTCAGGGTAAACTCTAGGAACATTAGCAAAAAATGCCTCATCAAAGAAATGCATAAGATGCTGATTGGAAAGACAGGTAATGCACTCATAGATTTATAGAGAAAAATCTTCCCACTCAATAGGCCTAGAGTGATGGAGGTTTAGGCCTTTATACCAATCAAATTTTGATTTAGCATCCTCATTGATGCAAAACTTGTGGAATGCATCTTGAGGTGCTTTTCCCTTACTTTTAGATTTTGGTGCCATCTGAAAACACACAACAACAAGAAATAGGAATACAATTAGAGATAAAGATCATGTGTTCAAGTGACAACACATTTAAGCTGGCATGTACCAGTACTGGTGATTGGTACTGGTACTGGTTGGTTTCTATCCCAACCAGAAATACGAGCTAGTACCGGTACTCATCTTCAGTATCGGTACCTGCACTGTAAAGCAGGCACTGCTGCACCCAGCGAGTACTGGTATCGATGATGGATACTGGTACCATCTGGTACTCGATGAAAACATATTGCAGCAGCAAAACTGATGACGAGAAACAAAAAACATGATATAGAACGAATCAAGGAAACAAGATTTGATGAGAAGAGAAGAATGTACCTAGGGTATGAAGATTGGAGATGATTCTTCTTCTTTTTGGCAAGGGCTTGGAGGGACTTGTGGTGGAACTAGGGTTTGGTTGTGGAGAAATGAGGCAAGTGTTTGCACTTGACCTCTTTTATATGGGATGGGTCATGTGCTTGTCACATGACCACTTAAGTGGTTGAGAGAGGAAAATATTGACAACTTAGGTGTTGAAAAAATAATGTGATCAAAAACCTAAGTTAAGCAACCAAATTGCAAACAACACCCTGGTATTTCCAGACATATGAAAATATTACATTTTACCCCTCTTTTAGTAAGCATGGGTAATTTGCAAAAAAGTCCTTAGGAATTTTCATGAATACAAACAAAGTTTATATCAAACAAAATGTTAGATTAGAATCTCTTTTATTGTACAAAGTCCTAATTTTCTCCTTATAAAGCAGAATTTCTCTGCTGCAAGAGGTTTTGTAAAGATGTCTGCCAATTAGTTTTGAGTGTCAATGAATTCTAATTGAATAGAGCTTTGAAGAATATTATCTCTGAGAAAATGATGTTTAATGTCTATATGTTTGGTACATGAATGATGTACCGGATTTTTGGATAGATTTATTGTGCTTGTATTATCATATAATATCTTGGATAGTGCAAAAATCAATCCAAAGTTAGACAAAGTTTGTCTCATCCAAATGACCTGAGAGCAAGCAAGTGAAGCTGCAATATACTCAGCTTCAGTTGTAGAAAGTGAAACACAAGTTTGTTTCTTAGAGAACCATGAGACTAGAGATTCTCCAATAAAATGACATGTGCCGCTAGTGCTCTTTCAGTCTGTCAACTCCCTGCACAGTCTGCATCACTATAGGATAATAGATCTAAGGATTGTGCTTTAGGATAGAAAAGACCAAGGTCTTTTGTGCTGTTTAGGTATCTAAATATTCTTTTTACTGCATTAAAATGAGATTCCTTGGGTTCGGACTGGAATCTCACGCATAAACATGTAGCAAAAAGAATATTAGGTCTAGAAGTTGTAAGATATAGTAGTGAACCTATCATTCTCTGGTATTTCTTTTCATCTACCCTCTTGTCGGATAAATCTTCACCAAGAGAAGTAGATAGAGCAATCGGAGTCTCTTTGCCATTTACATTTTCAAAGTCAAATTTCTTGAGAATTTCAAGAATATATTTTGTTTGACTAATGTAAACTCCTGTGTCTAATTGTTGAATTTAGAGTCCTAAAAAGAATCTGAGTTCACCCATCATACTCATTTCAAACTCAGTCTTCATAGTTTCACAGAAATGTTGACACAGGGACTCCTTATTTGATCCAAATATAATATTGTCGACATATATTTGAACCAATAAGATGCCATTACCTTCTTTTACAAAAAGAGTTGAATCAACGACTCCAATTCTAAAATCGTGCTGAAGAAGAAAGGTCCTGAGCCTATCATACCAGGCCCTGGGGGCTTGTTTAAGACCATATAATGCCTTATTGAGCTTGTATACATACTCTGGGTGTGCTGGGTCCTCGAACCCGGGAGACTGATGGACATAAACTTCTTCCTTAATATAACCATTAAGAAAAGTCTCTTGACATCCATTTGATATAACTTGAAGTCCTTCGCACTTGCAAAGGCAAGTAGCATCCGTATGGACTCCAAGCGAGCAACAGGAGCATATGTCTCATCAAAGTCAATACCCTCTTGTTGGTTATAGCCTTGAGCTACAAGTTTGGCTTTATTCCTGATCACCGAACCAGATTCATCCAATTTATTTCGGAACACCCACTTGGTTCCAATGATGGAATTTCCCTCAGGAGCGGGTACCAAATTCCATACATTGTTCCTAGTAAATTGGAGTAGCTCATCTTGCATAACTACAATCCATGATTCATCCTTTAATGCCTCATCAACTTTTTTGGGTTCAAGTTGTGAAACAAAAGCATTAAGGATAAAATCAGCTCTAAAGTGAGATCGGGTTTTTACACCTTGTTCAATATCACCAATAATCTGTTCTTGAGGGTGATCCTTATGGTGTACCTATTCTTTTGGAAGATCATGTACATTTCGTGAATCTTCTATCTTTGATACATCAATGGAGGGGGTATCTTCATCATCAGAATCTAAATGATTTGGTTTCGGTTCACCTATGTTTGTTTCATCAAATGAAACATGCAGGGATTCTTCAATGACAAAAGTCCTTTTATTAAAGACTTGATAAGCTTTGTTTCTTGTTGAATAGCCAATAAAAATGCCTTCATCACTTTTAGCATCAAACTTATCAAGCCGGTCACGGGTGTTGAATAAATAACATCTACTTCCAAACACCCTAAAATATGATATCCTAGGAGACTTCTCATAATAAAGCTCATATGGAGTTTTCTTAATAATAGGCCTTAAGAGTGTTCTATTTAGAACATAACATGTCGTATTAATGGCTTCTGCCCAGAAATATTTTTGAAGCCCATACTCCACGAGCAAAGTTCAGATGCATTCTTGTAGAGTGCGATTCTTGTGCTCTACAACACCATTTTGAGATGGAGCCCGAGGAAATGAAAATTCATGGGTTATGCCATAATTGACACAAAAACTTGAAAACTTTTCATTTTCAAATTCACCCCCATGATCAATCCTAAGTCTAAGAATAGAGGATGATTTTTCCTTTTGAAGTCTTCGAGTAAGACTTAGGAAGGAATCAAATGAGTCATCTTTATATTTCAAGAAGATGACCCAAGTGAACCTAGAGAAGTTATCAACAATACCTAGGCAAAATTTTGATCCATTTAGACTCTCAAATCGTGTTGGTCTAAATAGATCAAGGTGTAACAACTCTAAAGGTCGTGTTGTTGAAACTAAGTCTTTAGGTTTAAAAGAAGTTTTGTGCATTTTTCCGAGTTCACACGACTTGCACAAAACATCCTTCTTTTAAGTTAGTTTAGGTAGGCCCCTTACTAACTCATTTTTGGCTAACGTATTAAGATGTTTGTGATTAATGTGACCTAGCCTACGGTGCCAAAGATCTACTTCAATATGGGAGGCAAGCGGACATTTTACATACTTGTCTTTTGAAAAATGAAGAGAATAGATATTTTCATATCTAAATCCTTCAATTAAAATCGTATTTGTTCCTTCTTTTAATATTTTAAATCAAACTTTAATGAACAAGACATCACATCCATTATCACATATTTGATTAACACTAAGTAGGTTATGTTTTAAGTTTACTACTAAAAGAGCATTACGTACCTACTTAGAAGAGTTTCCTATTGTACCTTCACCAATAATGCGACAACGTTTGTTGTTGCCCAACTTGACGTGTCCTCCATCTTCGATTTTGGTCCATTTGATAAAGAGGTTGGAGTGTCCCGTCATGTGCTTGGAACACCCACTGTCTAGGATCCATTTGTCCTTTTGGACCTGCAAGACAATTTATTAAATCTATTTTAGGTACCCATTTTCTTTTGGGTCCTTGATGGTTAGTACCTTTCAAATCCTTAGGTTTATAGATCATTTTAGTGTTAGATCTATAATTCTTAGGATTCTTGACCTTTTGATAAATCCATGCACGTCTAGGTGCATGTGATTTATTTTGTGTGTTTTTTTTATTATTGAACTTAGCTTTTAAATTATTACAAAATTCCGTATTCAGCCTAGTTGTTTTTAGATTATTCAAAGTGTCCTCAAAGTGTTCATAAATGTCCTCTAATTCTACTATTTTTGCATGTAATTGATTGTTAGCTTCTTTGGACATATTTAATTTTATTTCTAAATAAGATTTCTCTATTTCTAGAGTTCTATAACTATCATGCAAAACGTTATTTTTCTTTTTAATCATCCTAGCCTTATTATATAAATCTTCATATGCTTGTACTAATTCATTAAAGGTGACTTCAAAATCTACCTCATTTTCCGAGTTGTCATCGTTTGCCATTAAGCAAAGGTGTGCAACTTCTGTTTCTTCAGATTCTTCGGAAGATGATTTCGTGTTGGAATCACTATCATCCCAGGTTGCCTTGTATGCCTTTCTTGAAGTCTTCTTTTTCTTTCGATCGAGTTCTTTGTCCTTCTTTTCTTCCTTCTTCTTGATCATTGGACAATCTTTTCGTACGTGTCCCTTTTTCTTGCACTCAAAACAAATAATGTCATTTGAAAATTTATTGACTTTCTTACCATGTTTTTGGATGAATCTTCTGAATCTTCTTGTTAGAAGAGCAAGCTCCTCTTCTTCGTCGAAATTTGAGTCATCAAAGTCCGATACCTCCTTTAAAGCTTTGAAAGCAAGCTCCTTTTCCTTGCTTTTGGATTTTTCTTCATTCTTCTTCATATTTTCTAACTGGACTTCGTATGCCATGAGGCTTCCAATTAACTCATCTAATGAGAGGGTAGAAAGATCTTTTGCCTCTTGAATGGCTGTGGTCTTTGGAGACCAATCGCTTGTAAGGGATCTTAAGATTTTCCTTAGAAGTTGTTCCTCCTTCAGCTTAACTCCAAGATTCTTCATTGGATTAACAATCTCTCCAAATCTTGTGTACATCCCTTTGATTGTTTCACCTTTCTGCATCCTGAAACACTCATAGCTTTCTGTTAGAATAGAAATATGTGTTTCTGTAACTTTACTTGTACCTTCATAGGTGACTTGCAATGTGTTCCATATCTCGTATGCGGACTCGCATGCGGAGATACGGTTAAATTCTTCTCTTGATAACATATAATAGAGTGCGTTCATCGCTTTTGCATTTCTCGCGATCCTTTTCTTTTGTTCTGCCATCCATGCCACTCCTTGTGGCTTCGGATCCACGTACTTCTCTTGGATAAACATCCATGAGTCCTCATCCATGGCCTTGAGGAAGATTTGCCTCCTCCTCTTCCAGTATCCATAGTCCATCCCATCAAAGTAGGGAGGACGTGCGGATGACTGTCCTTTGGTGCACTTTACTGGAGATGCCATAGCGAAAGAGAATTGTCACTTCTTTTCGCAACCCGCTCTGATACCACCTGTAGGATCTGTAAATCACAAGCACACTAGAAGGGGGGATGAATAGTGTGGGAAATAAAAAATTACAAGACAAATCAAACCTTAAAAACAAAGGCACAAGATGTATAGTGGTTCCCCTCACCTGGGTACTCCACTACCTAAGTCTCCTGACTTAGGATTTTTAACTCGATTCCCTCAACTTAGAGGGAATCAATTTACTAATATCAGAGGTAATTAACCGGTTACCTCAACCCAATTACAAGATATGAAGAAAAGATAAAGATATAGGTGTAAGCAAAATATAAATAGAAGCTTACAACTATTTCCTAAGTCTCCAACAAGAGTATATCTTATAACAAGTATAATCAAATCTAACGAGAAAAATACGATCGCCTTTTATGATTTGTTGCAAATGGTGAGATGCCTTGAAAGATATGCAACAAAACAAACTCTCTTTCAGCTTGAAAATTGACAATTGAGGGTGTAGGCAAGAGTATGATTTTTCTTAAGAGGTGTGTCTAAAACAACACTCAAAGAGTGCTTATATAGATCACTAATCACCTCTCCCATGAATTCTAGCCATTAGGGGTATTTTAGGAACATTAGAATTATGATTAATTGCAAACTAGCCGTTCAAACTGGTCACAACGGTTAGTTGGTACCGGTACTGAACTCCTGGTACCGGTACTGACTACATAAAATCAGTACAGCCAAATCACTGGGTACCAGTACTCATTGTGAGTATCGGTACTTGTGACGCACAGTCTTGGTCCTGTGACCTACATGTACCGGTACTCATGATGAGTATCGGTACTTGTAAGGTCCAGGAAAAAACCCAGTTCACAAACTGTGACCACTTGATACTGGTACTCATGATGAGTTTCGGTACTTGATGTTCACAGTTTGGAACTTAGGTCCAAACCTGTGCCACGCAAGTACCAAAGATCATTAGTGAATCAATTAGAGAAAACCAATCTACTTTAGGGAACTTTGTTTTGAAAGAGTCGATTTTGAGTTAAGAATCGAGTAAATGAACGATATTCTGGATCCTAGTTATCTCTACTTTGATTTTAATACCTAGATTATGTTTTACTTGTTTGGAGACATACAAAAATTCTAAGATACAATAAAAACTAAAGTCTCCAAAAACTTCTTCCTTCATGTGCAATCCTTTTGCTTGCATCCACAAATTCTTTTGACCTGTAATCACTTCATAAACATATTAGATTTTAAAATGATTTTGTTAACATCAAAACACAGAAGAGAGATGGAACTAGGGTCCAACACCATGCTGGTTCAGGTACCATGGGCGGCATTAGCATGAAATATCATTGCCAGGGTTTGGATTTAGGTACATAACGCCATGGGCAGAATTATCTCGAAATCTTGAAAGCCAAGGTTCTGGGGTTTGCCATGGGTGGTGCTATCATGAAGCATCGATTGCTAGGGACCTTCTGAGGATTGATGATGGAAACGAGGAATCTGATACAGACCGTGTTGAGAAGCCAATCCGAAGCTAGAAATAAAAAAAAAGAGAGAGAAACTCTCCAAACAAATTTTTGAACGTTTACGAACCTACGCTAACGTGTTCGGTTTTGAAAAACCCGTCGTTGTAGTTCGAAAGCGAAGAATTCGTGTTCAACAAATAAAATTTATATCGAAATTAAAATTCCGGGTCGAACACAGGGAGGCAGACGTTTAATTTAAAAACTACGCGTTTCTTTTTATTTGTTACAGAATAATTCAATTTAGAACCATCTAATTATTTACAATAAATAGAAGAGAGAGAGAGTAAGAGAGAAAGAGAATATTACACAGAGAAATCAAAATGAGATGTAGAATAAACAAGGAATTTTTGTATTGAAGAGATTGTTCATTACAACTAGAAAGCATAAAACAATTACTCTAGAAAGCGATAAATTTACTCTAGAAAGCATTAAAAGAATGGAGAGAGGAATGTCCTCCTCGACGATTTCTTAGAGGACAAGTAGATTAATCTAGAAAGCAGTAAACCTATACTAGAAAGCGGTAAAAAGAATAGGGAGAGAGAAATCCTCCTCGACGGTTGCTTGGAGGACGAGCTGGACGGGACGACGC
This sequence comes from Thalassia testudinum, assembly GCA_037157565.1. Taxonomy (NCBI): domain Eukaryota; kingdom Viridiplantae; phylum Streptophyta; class Magnoliopsida; order Alismatales; family Hydrocharitaceae; genus Thalassia; species Thalassia testudinum. The sequence goes on along the minus strand of JAZHRO010000018.1, from coordinate 5,673,580 downwards.
CTGGATGAAGGAGAACGAAGCGGGACAAAGGAGGACGAAGCAGAAGAACGGGAACGAAGCAGCACGCCGTCGTCGTCGCGGGATCCACTTCCGAAGGGGAACGAAAATTGGACTTTATCTCGCGAGAAGCATCCCGGGTGTGGGACAAGCTTCTCTTGAGCTTTGGAGGGGTAGAGAGGAGAAAGAAGGGATGGGAATTTTGTATGGAGGGGGTCTCCTTTTATAGTTGCAAGGAGTGGGGGCAAAATGGACATTACATCTTCAAAATAATAAATAAGGGGTCTTTAGTGACGGATAAATCCGTCACTAAAGCCCCGACGTGGCCGTCGCTGCCGCGCCCACGTGCGCCTCCTCGGCTGCCCCCTCCTCAACGCTCGCGCACATCCAGCTCTTTTCAGCCGTCCGATCGCGAGATCGGATGGCTTAAATTGCGTCCGCGCCCGCTATAACCCGCCCGCCTGCGCGTGCGATCGCGCGTTACGCGAGGCGTTCAATCGCGCGTCGGCGCTATCGGGCGCCCGCGACCGCACGATCTCCATCCGACGCTCCACGCGCCTCAATTACCCGTGCCTACAATCCCCTCACCGCGGCTCGAACCCGCGCCCCGCGCTCGCGTAAGCGCGCTCGACCGCTGCGCTGTGGGGCGCGGATGGTCGAGCGCACGTTTTAAGCGCCGGGCGGCCAAAGCCGTTGGATCTCCATCTGACGGCGGAGAGTGATCGGGCGGGGGCCTTCACAAAATGCCAGCGGCCATTTGGGCGGTTGAGATGGCGCCACGTGGCGCCATCTTGGCCGTCCATCTTCTGGAAGTTGTAGATGGTGCCACGGATGTTGGATTGACTCGATTTTTGTGTCGTTGGGCTGCGATCGTGGATCCGAATTCATCCGTACGGTCGGATTTGTCATCTGAAGTGCGGATTTACACCATCCTGGCCCTTGATCTTCTAGGGTTCCCTGGTCTCTATCTGATGCTACGGATGCCTGATTAGGGCGATCTTGGAGTCGTTGAACTCCAATCGTCGCCTCGATCATATCCATATGGTTGGATCTTTGATCCGAGGCCCCGATAAAATGTTTGCCTGTCCAAGCACATAAAAGGAGATAATTAACCTCCATTTTATTCAAACTACTCTAAATGCGAGATGATGCATGTTATGCAATATTTATATCATAAAATGCAATCCTATGCTTAAGAACATGCATAAATAGACATTTTAAATAGTGTAAATGTGTTTACATAACAAATAAATCATCTGTTTCTCTCTTACAAAAAATGCACTGCAAACTGAACTGAGGCTAAAATATGTTTCAAGCACGGGTGCTTTAATCGCGAAGTCCAACGAACCTTAGGATAGTTCCTGCGGGCCTTAAAAACCTTCGCGAAGGACCGAGGCTAGAGCTGGTCAGGTCCGGATCTTGGTTGATACTTGAATACCTCTAGGCCTACTTTTGGCATTCTAACATAATCAAAAAGAAAAAGCACTCATCATAATGTGTGAAAGGAACTCATGGTCTAGAACAGAAGTTAAAATCTTAAAATTTTGGTAAGAGACTAGCAAAAGCTAGGCATGGGGGTATAATGGGAACACCATCATGAGCCCTAACTAGATCATTTTTGACCTAGAAAAGAGTACAAAAGCTTCTACATAACCAACTGGAGGTCCTAACTCATGGAAAAATCCTTAAAGAAAAGCAAGAAATAAAGGGTAAAACTACAATTTTACCATTGTAGTGCAACAATGGGATTTCTCATGGGCTAAACACAAGTCAAGTGGTCTTAACAAGATAAAAAGTGGGTTGGTTCAAATATAAAAGGGTTCATGTGAAATTTGGGAATTAAATGACTTCTTGTAACCCTAAAACAGACTCACTTAATTTAGCAAGGTTCTAGTCAGGATAAAATTCACCTAAACCCTCTAAAAATCATGAAAAAATATCTTCTATGGTTTAGAACCTTCAAATTATCCTTTAGAACCTATTTTGACCTGAATAGGGATCCCAATCAAATGTTTGCCCTAAATTAGGTTTTTGTGTAAATTGCCTAGTCAAATGTGGTCAAACCTAAAATCCAACTTCACCATTGGATTTCTTAAGTCCAAATTTGATTTGTAGCAAATTTTGGACCTAAGGAGAATTGACCTTGACCTACTTTACAAACCAGTCCAGCCCAATTACATTTATACCCCTAACTTTTGTAACTCTTGCAGACACCCCCTAGCTTCTTTGTCGTTCTTTGCAATTAGATCCCTCCACCATTACAGTGGAGGAAATCCTACTCCGGCAAGGATTCAAGGGAAAGAACTCCCTGATTTCTCAGAGAATCCCTCTTAAATTTGAAAGGGAGATTATATGAGAAATCCCCGTTCATGTGAACCTAATTTGGAGCTCCAATTTCTACCCAATCTCTCATGCGAACGCATGAGAGATTTGGGTCTTTTCGACCTTCCATCTCCGGCGAGGTTGCCGTGCTTGGAAGCTTGGCTTCCAAGCATAAGCCCTCTGCAAGGGGCTATAAAATGGTCCCCAGATCCTTCTGCCCCTCCCATTATTGATTTGACCTGAGATACCTCCCAATTTTCCTCTCTTCCCCTTCGGCCAAACTCCCAGCAAGCTTTGGCGACTCCTATCTCCTCTCGTCGCTCTGCCACAATACTAGTGGCAGAGTTGCCTTTGTCTCTTTCGTTTGCGTCGCGTCGCACTAGTGCATGCGCCTGCCTCCCTCTCATCATCGTCGTCCCCCTCTCATTGGGCCTTCATCTTCGACGACGGCACAAACGAGCCATCCGCCTCCTCTGCTCCCCCCTTTGTCAAACTACCCTTAGATAAGTCCTCTCTCTCTCTGCTCATACTTTTTTTCTTCACTTATTTCTGCTATCACGCCTCGACATTCACAAACCACCACCATCTTCTCCACCTCCAGCAGACCGCTAGCGAGGTGCTCCCGCCACTCCACGCATCCACCCACCTCGCCAACCACCTCACAAGCTTCGCCACGACTCACTGATCATAACCCCTCTTCCCATTCACCGCCACACGCCCCCCGAACACATCCATCTTCATAGCCACTGGGTGACCTAGGCACGCACTCCTAGGCCACCCCACACCATGTCAACCACTGTGACACCTTCGCCATGCCAAGGCGAAGCTTCTTGTGTATTTTGACAAGGCCGTAAGGCCATTTTGCTTGTGGATAGGGTATAGGTCTCGACCGCCATTGAAGCAGGCTCGAAGAAGCTCGCAAGATTCATTCCAGGCCCCAGGCACCAGGCTTCAGGTTCCAGGACGCGCGGACTTCCTTCATGCACATTTCTAGCCCAGCAATTGGAGTCCAAGCCCCCCGCATCTGCTGCAATTCATGTGAACACTTGTTGTGGGAGCACCTGCGAAGAAGGTGGGACATTTAGTCCCACCTCGGAAGATTGAGAGTGGGCATTGTGGAATAAAAGGAAAAAGTGTCAAGGGCTTATCGCCTCCTGACACGGGGTGAGGTCCCACTCAACCCAATGCCTCGTCCGCGACCCACACCACGCGGACCTGGTTCTGACCCAACTACCCGTGCACTCCTCTCCCACCACCCACGTCGGTGGGCCTGGTCTCAGGCGCGCTAACCCGACCCGATAACTTGAGAAGGCTCTTGGAGAGTGAGCCTAAGAGAGAAGAAAGAAGAGAGATTGTGGAGAGGGTAGGGGTAGGTTTTGCTCTCAGGAGAAAAAGAGGAAGAAGAAGCTAAGGGTGAAGCCAAGGAAGGAAGGGCAGAAGCATGAGCAGCTAAGGAAGAGAAGGCTCGGTTGAAAGAAGAGAAAGGCTAAAGAAAGAGCTGAAATCAGAGAAGAAGGAAGAAGAAGCTAAGGCCAGAGCAAATCAGAGAAGAGGAAGAAGAAGCTAAGGCTAGAGCAACCAAGGGCCAGAGAAGAGAGGAGAAATCAGAGAAGAAAGAAGCCAGAGAAGAAGAAAGAAGCCAAAGAAGAAGAAAGAAGCTGAAGACAAAGAACAAAAGAAAGAAGAAGAGAGAGATCAGACAGCACTGTAGCATTTGGCATTTAAGACATCTGATTTTCACATCAGACGTCCATACTTTATTTTGAGCTTATATATACATTGTGATTATCTTTCTTGCTTCATAACTTTGATTCGTCATTGCATGTTATAAATTTGAAAGTTGTGTTCTTGGTTTTTGAACCCCAATTTGCTCTTTGTGTTCGACCTCGGATTTACATTTTTCGAGTAATAAAATTCATTTGTTTTCAAAGCGATTTTGGCTATACTACGACACATTATTTTAAAACCCGATTTCGCTGCGACAAACAATAGCCAGTCGACTGGTCTAGCCACTCCCCGATTGGCCTTATGTAGGGTGTCAACTGGCCGCTAACCTGCAGGCTAGATGTTGTCCCTTTAACTTTTAAGACCCTTGGAACTTGAGCCCATTTAATTTGCTATTTCAATTGGCTAATTTCCCAAGACTGTTGACTAGGCAATCAACTATCAGCCAACCTGTCCTCATGTAACAAGTCGTTTGCCTGTAGCTCATGTCAACCAAGTGCCAAGAATTTCCAAATCCAGGAACTTAAAACTCAGAACTTAGAATCCTATAGTAGCCAACTGATCGTCAGTCGACTTGCTAGTATAGCTTTAGCCAACGACCAGTTGACCAACTTGTGAAGATCACCTTTGGCTACCCTTACCCATTGTTAGGCATCAACCAATCTTTTGGATTGGTTGATTGACCCAGTACTAGCGCATCAACTAGGTGTTGACTAGTTACTTCTGTCCAACATGTCTACTTGATTCTCCAGAAACATGTTGCTTTGATTGGTAACCATAAATTTTCCAACAAGTATTTCTTCTTCTAAACCCTATCTAGAGTGTTTGTATGACTTCTATAAATAACCATGAACATTTCCTTGTTTAGACACAACATAGAACACATAAGATCACCATTTAAGTGCTACTTCCATTCACATACACTTTGAGTGAGATCAAATTTTGATTGTGTTCAAGCTGTTCTTCAATCAACCAACTACATCTTTGAGAGCATCATTTTGTTGTGCTTCTATGCCAATCTATTTTCATCTTAGGAAGGTAAACGTCGCTTATAAGAGCTAAGTTTAGTTACTTTATTTTGGGCTTTATAAGTAGCTTTGCACTTTGTTTTGTTTAGGCATTTGCATTATGAATCCCATCTCCATTGGAGACAAAATACTCTTCACAGAGAAGCATGTCATTGAGACACTATCCTCATATAAAGTAGTGTGATTGTATTGATGTTATATCACCCTTGGTTTAAAGTGATACGTTGATAGATTTAATCAACTCAATCGATCGAAAAATTCTAAGTTAAGAGACTTAGGTAGTGATTTTTACCCAGGTTGAGTTTCCACTTAAAAATAGTTGCTTATTATGGTGAATATTTTTGTAAGATTGTTTTATATTTCATTTGATTATCATTTTCTTTATCTCTCACTATTCACCCCCCTCTAGTGTGCATTCATATTTGATAGTAGAGGTAGGACTCGCACATTGGTGTACCAAACTGGCAAGATCATAGAGGGGAGAATCTTTACTACGAGACAAAGCGAGGGGTTATCCACCTTCCAGTCACCATACTTTGAAGGTAAAAAGTTTTCGTATTGGAAATTATGTATGAAGATGTGGCTGTAGGCCAATGACTTTGCAATATGGGAGGAATGTAAGGAGGAATTCGTCATCTTGGAGATGGTCATGGGGGGCTATTCATAGGAGAAAACCAGACAACTTTTGTTGAATGCCAAGGCAATGAACGCCCTCTACCATGCGTTAAGTTTCGACGAGTTCAACCGCATCTCGTAGTGCACCACCACCTATGAAATTTGGCACACCTTAGAGGTAACTATAGGATTGCAGCACCATAGGGGGGTGAATGATGAGTGATAATAAAATGATGAACAATTGCAAAATAAAATTAATTGCACAAATTCATTCACCACACGAGACAAATATGTACTGGAAACCCAACCCGGGTAAAAACCACCGCCTAGGCCTCTCGACTTAGGATTTCTTGATTGATCGAGTCGATTAAAACCACTAACGTATCACTTAAACGAAGGTCATATAATCTCAAATTACAGCCACACTACTTTGAATGAGGGTAGTATACCTCAAACACACTCTTTTTCACAAAGAGTATTTTGTTTTACATGGAGACATAAATTCGTAATGCGAATACCCAACAGAAATAAACTACAAATGAACCTATAGAGCCCAATATGAAGTATAGAAACTAAGCTCTTATAGGTGTAAGAGAACTTCCCTGATGTGGAAGTAGGTGTACATGAATGCATAGCGAAATGGTGCTCTCAGATGTGAGGTTGATGGCTAGGAGAGTAGCTTCTCAATTTGATCTCACTTTGTGTGTGTAGATGGAAGAATTAGCACTCAAGAAGATTGCACACTTGATTCCCACTTGTAATATGTGTGTCTATCTTATGTTTAGACTTAGGAATTTCCTTGGGTATTTTTAAGGGTATTTTGAACACTCTAGATAGGCCTAGGCGCTTAAACTAGCTATTGGACAACTTAATTAAGTGAAAGGCAACGTTCAAAAATTAGAACAAAAAGTAGATCTGTTAGATAGTAGTAATCAGTTAGTGCCTAGTTGGCTTGCCTAAACATAGCCAGTCAACCAAAAGGTAGAATAAGCTGGCACCTTAAAGGGATGAAAAGGACTGACTCAAGATTTTAATGGTTAGACAGCTGGCTATTGGTCAGCCTGGACTATACTAGAAGGTCGGCTGACGGTCGACTGGCTACTAAAGGATTCTAAGTTCTGAGTTCCTAGAATTGGGGATATTTAGCAACCAGTCGACACTCACTATAGTATCAGCCAACGCCCTATAATGAGATGGGTTGGCTGGTGGTTGTCTTCCTATTAAAGAATATTGGGAAACTAAGTCAAATTAATAGGGCATTTAATAAAATCAATTTCCAAAATAATCTACCTGTTGTACAACCAACGACTCTATATCTGGTCGACAGTTGGTTGATGCCCTATATAGTAGCTGGTCGGTGGGTAAGCTCCTTGGTTGATTGGCTACTGAAGAGTCAGTCGACCAATATCTAAGTTGGTCGACACCCTACAACTGTTGTGTGTTGTTTTGATGTTTTTAAGGCATGGGTTAGGTTTTCTAGGTTGTCTAACGGACACCTAAGCTATTTAACCTTATTTTAGGGCTCTTTACAAGTATTCTAAGAAACAAAAAAGCAACAAAATAAGTATAGTGAATACAACACATAAAGACTATCCTATTCTTCTTTCTTCATTAACTTCAAGTCCAAAGCTCCATGCTCCAACCTCCTTGATGCTTTTTCTCATCAACAAGTTCCTCCATATTCATAGATTAAGGGCTTAAGCTCCTCTAAATCATTTAACTAACTCCAATGACCTGAAATCTCATAACTCAAATTGCAATTATTAAATACCAAATGTTTTTTTATCATCAAAATCTAGGAACAAGGTGCACTTGCACCAATAATAACACACGAAGGAACTTCTAAAGTAAAAAGTTCGAAGATTAACCTCTTATCATAGGAATTTGAATTGCTTTCTATGAAGGAAAATGAGAAGCTAAGAAAGTTGTACATGAGGTTTACGTTAATTGTAAATAATCTCAAATCTTTAGGAAAAACCTTTACATGTGGAGAGCTTCAATCAAAACTTCTACATTCCCTCAGTCTGGAGTGAGAAGAAAAGGTTATGGTGATTGAAGAAGCTCATCAAGTGGAGGAGCTGAACATGGAAGACCTTCTAGGTAACCTTATGTCCTACGAAAATGAAATGGAGCAAAATAAGGAGACACCAGAACCTAAGAGAAAGAATCTTGTCCTTAAAGCAAGATCTGATAGCTAGGTAAGTTCTGATGATCAGGAACTTCAATTTTTAGCCAAGAAATTTTTTAAGTTTTTCAGGGAAAAAGAACTCAAAAAGAAGAAAGAAGAAATCCAATCCGTTGTTATCATTGCAATAAGAAAGAGCACCTTTGATCGAAGTTACCTCTCTTAAAGAAAGAGAAGAAGTACAAGAACAAGGCTTTTCAAGCCACTTGGGATGACATGAGTTCGAAAGAGGAACAAGAAGAAATGAAGGAGCCGAAGAACGAAACCACGTGTTATGGTTTCTTGGTAATCGCAAGTGAAAGCGAGAAGGAAGACAACAACAATGACAATGAAAATGAGAAGGTAAACACTTTTACTATAGAAAAACTTCGAGATGCTTTAGAAGAGTTGTACAATCTTAGTAAGATTTTGAAAGTTGAAAGCAAACTTTTGAAATTTGAAAATGGAAATCTGAAAGTCTTCCAGTTCTATTAATTATGAAAACAATGGTCTTGCTTTAAAGAATCCAAGTTTAGTTCCAAAGAACAATAAGTTGATCAAAGAAAATAGCCATCTGAAACATGAAATTTTTGTTTTAAAGGGCGTGATTAATGTAATAGAAAATGATCTCTCTTGCCTTGAAGAAAATTTAGAAAAATTAGTTAGTGAATTAGCTAAGATCACTAAAGTAAAGGGAAAAGTCCCTGAAAAATATGAAAATCAACACACTAAAAAGAGATGTTCTACACAAAGGCTAAATGGTTAAAATCCAAATGGACCCCAACCTTTGTTGAGAAGGACTAATAAAAGAGGGCCCAAAAAGGTGTGGGTACCTAGACATTTGTTCAATTCTTGATTTGCAGATTTTCGCATAGACTTGAGAAGCTAGTTTATGGACTTCTCCAAGAGAGATTGAAGGTTCTTGGCGAAGCAAACATGCATGGTGGATGAAACCCATACCAATGGAGGTAAACCCCTTGATTTTGATGTTTTATTCTTTTAGAAATAACATCAAGATTGGGGGAGGATTTTAGAATTTTAATGTGCTATATGTCCAATAGAAAGGGGAGATTACCCTTAATCTTGTTAGTCTAGAATTTCAAATTGAAATGCATGCCTTTAGGAGAGACTTTCATATTCCTTTTATCTTTTGAAAAACAGGGAGAATAATTGTTTCTAGAAAAGCATGTATTAAATGGGTGTTTAGGATTAAATAAAAATTGAGATTTTTTATTATGTTAAAAAGGAGAAGATTTTTTAGCTTCATTGTTTATGATTTTGTCATCATCAAAAAAGAAAAAATTGTTGGTGTAAGTGTACCATGATCTTTGATTTTGATGATAACAAAATAATTGATATTTAACAATTGCATTTAAGTGCTTAGATTTCAGGTTAAATGCAATTAGTTGAAGGAGTTGATGGAAGCTCAAGCCTAAGATCCATGAAGGATTGGAGGAGCTTGATAGAGAAAAAGCGTCAAGGAGCATGAGGAAGGAGCTTTAGGTTGAAGACTTAAAGCTTAAAGATGAGGAAAATGAAGAATATGATAGATTATTGTTATTGTATCAATGTAATTCGTTGGTGCTCTTTTCTTTTCTTAGAATCTTGTAAAAGAGACCCAAAATAGAGCTAATGACCTTAACCTTGAAAACCAAACCCATGTCATTAGGTTACTAAAACATCAAAACACAACACATTGATGCCGACCAAAAACAAATTGCACCGATTGGATCCATTATAGCCAGTTGACTGGGCTAGCCACCTGCCAACCGAACCCTATGTAGGGCATCGTCTAGCTGCCAGCCTGTAGGCTAGTCATTGGCCCTCTAACGTTCAAAAACCTTGGAACTTGAGCCCATTTAATTTCTTATTTAAATTGGTTAATTTCCTAAGACGCTTGACTAGGTAGTCAACCATCACTTGACTTGTCCTCATGTTACAAGCAGTTTGATACTATAGTGCATGCCAACTGATTGCCAAAAATTTCCAAATCCAAGAACTTAGAATTTAGAATCCTTTAGTAGCTAGCCGATCGTTAGTTGACCTACTAGTATAGCTTCAGCCAACCACCTATCAATCATCTTGTGAAGACCACCTTTGGTTACCTTCACTCATTGTTGGGCATCGTCTTATCTTTTGGATTGGTTGATCAGTCTAGTACTAGCGCATCGACTAGGTGTTGACTAGTTACTTTTGTCTAGCATGTTTGCTCGATTTTCTAGAAATATGTTGCATTGACTGTTAGCCATAAATGCTCCAATGCATATTTCTTCATCTAAAGCCTATCTAGAGTGTTCCTATGACTTCTATAAATAACCATGAACACTTCCTTGTTTTGACACAACATAGAACACATAAGATCATCATTAAGTGCTTCTACTTCCATTCACATACACTTTCAGTGAGGTCAAATTGAGATTGTGTTCAAGCTGCTCTCCAAGAAACCAACTCCATCTCTGAGAAAACTATTTTACTGTCCTTCCATGCCAATTTACTTCCATCTCAAGGAAGTAAACTTCGCCTATATGAGCTAAGTTTAGTTATTTTATTTTGGGCTTCATAGGTAGCTTTTTACTTTGTCTTGTTTGGGTATTCGTATTTCCAATTCCTGTTCTATTGGAGACAAAATATTCTTCACAGAAAAGAGTGTCTTTAAGGTACACTACCCTTGTATAAAGTAGTGTGGTTCTATTGATGTTATATCACCCTCAGTTTAAAGTGATATGTTAGTGGATTTGATCAACTTGGTCAATCGAGAAATACTAAGTTGGGAAACTAAGGTGGTGGTTTTTTCCTAGATTGGATTTCCACCTAAAAGTAGTTGACTCATTATGGTGAATGTTTTTGTGAGATTATTTTATATTTCATTTGTTTATCATTTTCTTTATCTCGCACTATTCACCCCCCTCCTACTGCGCATTCACAGGTACAACCTCATAAACTGGGAATGAGGCACATCACTATCTCCCTATATAGGTCTTGCATCATCATTAGGCACAATCTCATAAACTTGTAAATCACCTGTGCTCACTTGAGGCAAAGGAGTTGGCGTAGAGAAGGGGAGTCGAAGTCTATAGGTGATAGAGGGCTTACGAAACCTTACAGGTGCAGAGGGTGGTGGCTCATAGGGTGGTGGTGTAGTGATTGGGGATAGACTCCAGGGGCATAGGAGGAATAGGCATAGGCACCTTAATAGCCTCAAGAGAGAGAGACTCCTCCCAATGATAGAAAAGTATAGGATTGACTCATGGAAAGTGACATCTATACTCAGTGTCTATGAGTGAGGAGGTCATAGCACCGATATCCCTTCTAAGTGTGAGAATATCCCAAAAATACACACTTACTGCCCTAGGAGCAAGCTTATCTCGACCAGGAGTAGTAATGTGGACCAAAGAAACACAACCAAACGCTCTAGGTGGAACATGAAACAAGTTATCCTCTGCATAAAGAATATGTAAGAGAATCTTGTCATGAATCGCAGAAGAAGGCATTATATTGATTAAGTAACACGCTGTGAGAATAACATCTCCTGAACAGAGAAAGGGAACACTGTTGTGGATTAGTAAGGTGCGTGCTACATGAAGGATATGCTTGTGCTCCCTCTCAACAATCCCATTCTATTAGGATGTATGAAGACAGGTAGTCTGATGAATAATATGATGGGATTTATAAAAATCATATAATCTCTATGTACAAGTGATAAACGCCAGTTTATCATCATTCTTATGCATTAAAACAAACCTAGTTCTTAGGATTTTACTCCGTAAATGGGTTTTTGGGATGCATTTAGGCATTAATTAGGTTAGGCATGCATTGCATTTTTTATTGTGTTTTTAATGTGTTTTTGTGAGTGTTAGGGATAAACAGATTGACAGATCCCTAGAACCCTAGCACTCAGGAAGGCAACAGGTGAAGGAGAAGTTCAAACTAGCTGGAACTCAGTTTGATCCAGCTTACCATAGTTGGAATCTAGCTCACTTGGATTTGGTTCAGCACATCCTAACTCCATTCAGCTCATCTTAACTGAATGGCAGCTCAAGAGAGCTCATCTTAGCTCACCCTAGCTCAGGTCAGCTCTGATCCAGCTCAACTTAGCTGAGTCTAGCTCATCTCAGCTCCCATTAGTCCATAGGGAGCTCCAGCTAGCTCAGCTGAGTTGACTGGAGTTTATCCCAGCTCAGGTCCAACTACATCCAACTCTACTCAACTCCAGCCAGCTAAAGATGAATTTATTCCAGCTCAGGAAGCTCAAGTCCAGCTCCCGGGGACTCAGCTTAGCTCAACTTAGTTGAGCTAAGCTACCTTAGCTGCTTTAACTAGCTTGATCCTCCCCGGGAGCACTAGACCTAGCTCACCTCAGCTCATTATGGCAGAAGCCAGCTTACTTTAGCTTGGCTTAGTAGCTAGCAAAGAACTAGCAAGCTAAGCCAGCTAGAGTAGCTCCATGCCACCCCCTTCAGCAGCTATCAGCTCCATTTCAGCTCTAGACTTCTGTCCAGCTCCTCTCCACAAACCCTAGCTCTCATTGCCTCCTCCTCTACTCCATAGCTAGCTAAGCTAGCTTAGCTTAGCTTAGCCTATCTAGCTTCCACCTCCCTGGCACCAAAAACCAAACCCTAACTCCACCTACATAACCTTCCACTCCAAGTCCACCTAAGCCTACTTAAGCTAGCTCCACCCTACTCATTTTGGTGCCACCACTTCACCACCTTTCACCCCTTAACTAACCACCAAAAGACACCAAAAGTTGGCACCAAAACTAACCCTAACCACCTCTCTTTTGGCGCCAACTTTCAGCCCCTTTATCCACCCTACACCTACCCACATAACCCATCCTAGCCATCCACATACCCCCCTTCTAGAACCCTAAGGTGGCACCACCTAATAGCCTTCTAGAAGGCCCATTTTGGTGCCAATTCTAAAGGGCATCAAAGCCATAACTACCCCCCTTAGCACCCCTTAGGTGGCACCATTTATCCTTAGCCCTAGGATCCCTAACTACCCCCCATATCCTATCCTAGCCATCCATTCCAAGAGCCACCTATGCCCCCCTTCCTACACTATATATACCCACCTAACTTCCCACATTTTCTTCATCCTCCATTAGTGTTTAATTCCACCTACATCCACCTACACCTACGGCCAAGAAGGAGTAGAGAAGAAGATTAAGGGGGCACATCACCAGCCCCTTTGGTGCCTTCTTCTCCCCACTTTCTTCAACTTGTGCCATGCCAAGGAGGAGGAGCATTCTACTTCAAGGAGGACGGTCAGGAAAAGGAGAAGGACTTAGGGTGGACGTCCACCCTTGGAGGAGGAGAATTAAAGGTGGTAGCTACCACCTTGGAGGACATCATTTGGAGGAGCATCTCAAGAAGAAGGAGTTGTCTTTTCAAGTCAAGGAGCTACTTGGCTTGGAGCAAGAAGCCCTCTTCTTCACCATCTATCTAGAGGATTTGTGTTTCATTTTTCTTGTATTTTCAAGTAGAGTAGAAGCATTCCTCTATAGGTTTTGTGTAAACAATTTTGCTTTAATTCAAATTGCCTTCTTTCAATTTTTGTTGCATAGCTTTTTACAATTTTTGCCTAGCATTTGTTTCTCTCCCTCTCCCTAATTATTCTAGGCCTCCACGTGCCTAGAGTGAGCTTAGGGAGAGGCTCTACCTGTCACCTAGGGTTAGCTTTATTGAATTAGGTTTTAGTTGTTTTCCAATTATCAACAAAAACTTGCATGTTGCCTTTATTTCAAAAATCTACAAAAAATATATATTGAAAAGATCAAAAAGAAAGTTGAGTTCCATCTTTAAAGCAAGGGATTTTGATTTACAAACTTGCATGCTTGGACGATCCTAGATACCCCACTATCTAGGTTATAAATTTAAAAGTGTATGCGATTTCGCGTGTTACAACTTAAAAACCTGCTTTTACAAATCACGTAATTTTTCGCATCACTTTTTGGCGTCGTTGTCGAGGAGGCATGGCTTTGCTTAATCATTTTTTCTCTTGCTTGAAGTGGATCTCATCCCCTTCTCTTTCTTTTCTCTAGTGTGTGCAGGAACTACAGCAGGAAAGCGGGAATTTGGAAGCGAAAGCTCAAAGTTCCTTGTCGTTCCACGAACATTCAGGTTGGTTCTTCTTACTTGTCACACATAACCTAAAAAACTACTAAAATACACTAAACTTGGCTTTCAGGACCCTAAACAACTTAATTAAGTGGAGTGGTGCATTTTAAAACTCATTGATTGCTTATTTGCACCATTAACACCACTCCATTTCTAATATTCGTGTTCTACTTTTCGGATCCAGACTTCTGTCCGGATTTGAAAAAGCAATTCCAGTCACCACAAGCCTCCTAAAATCTTGGAATTTTACACAGAGGTTCCAAATCAAGTTAGAAACATCGGTTCCAAAGTTTTTAAAATTCGTGGACTGCAGAGGGGTCACGCCTTCTAATCTTCCTATTTTGCTACTATCCGTGAATTTTTAGAATTTTTATACTCATTCAAATTTTATGAAATTTAGCTTTTTAGAATTCTTGTGAAATTTTACACATCATATAAAATCACCAAAATTTTCTGAGGTCGGTGGTAATATTGAAAAGTCTAAAATACCCACGGGTATCATTTCTAAACTTTGACACTAGTACAAATAAAAATTCAAAATAATTATCAAACAAATTTCTAAAATCTTAAAAAAATATTTTCTGGAATCCTTGTTTGATTTTGTTCAAAGTAGTGGTGTTGTTTGACTTGTTTGGACCACTACTTAATATAGAAAGCCTAAAAATAATTCATTGGTAGTAATTTTCTGTCTTAGGGATAATTGGCTTAGGGTTTCTTTCTTTCTTTTTTTAGAGACTCACATTAAAGGAAATTAACTATCACCAATACAACTTGTTTTTCTTTTTTTTGTGGTGTTACAAACTTGTTTGAACATTTAAAAAGAGAAACCCTAAAATACATTCAATTAAATTGAATCCTAAAAGATAAAAATACAAAAATTGTGTGACAACTTGTTTTAAATTGGAACCACTTTCCGATTCCTACGCACAAAAAAAAAAATTGAAATAACAGGGCAACAACCCAAACAACGCCCTCCACATTCCATGTGCGCACTAGTATCCTAGACCTAATTAAAATTTGTAGCAATTTAATCCCTAAAGTTTTCATCAACTTAGGCTTCCTATATAGGTCTTAAGTTTTTTATAGTTAATACTAATTCTGTCATCTATATCTGGTGTTCAGGCTGATGAGCCGTGTCAAATGATCAAGCGTGGGTTTGTATAAGCACCTGGGGATTTTCCTGGGAAACGCTTGGGCCCAAACCTCCCCTTAAGCAACTTGGTTAGATTTGTTGACAGAATAGGTATTCACTGATGATTACTTATTTCCTAGGTAGACCAAGTCTTAGGTTAATTTCTAGGGAGTCACAATTAAGTTAGGTCTAGAATTTGATTGCTTGTGTGCACACTTCTCTCATGTCTATCTCTTCTCCTCCCCTCCCATTCTTCCATTTTATGCATGGGCAATGGTCTTAAAATCCGTACTTGGAAGGATCATTTGCTTTTGCCTCCTACGTAAAAAGACCACTTTTCTGTCTTCTTCTTCTTCTAAAAAAATGGAAAATCAACAAAATGGATCCACTAACCCTTCCACTTCCACCTCTAACTCCACTATCTAGGTTATAAATTTAAAAGCGTATGCGATTTCGCGTGTTACAATGACTTAAAAACTCGCTTTTACAAATCACGTGATTTTTCGCATCAACAAGATTCAAGAGCATTATCAGAATAGAAGTTTTTAACACAAGTACCAAATTGGTTCTTTACTTTCAAAATGAATTTTTCTAAAACATTGCCAACATTAGACTTATTTTTAGGTAGAAACAACCATGATAGGTGGGAAAAATCATCAACAAGAACTAAATAGTAATGATGACCTAGCCGATCAAGAATATGACTAGGGCGCCACACATCAGTATGAACTAGTTGAAACATCTCAGTAGACCTTGGACTCTGGCTAACAAGATAGGTACCCCGGTGATGCTTGCCCAGCTGATAAGCATAACAAGAAATAACAATAGATGGAGAAATCTAGGGTATAGCACAATGAAGCCTGTCCAGTAAAAGATGACCAAGTTGAAGGTGCTACTGGAAAGGAGACCCACTAGCAAAAGTAACACCCCCATGGCAGGCTGAAGCAAAGGGTGACTGGATTAGAAGGTAGACTCTCCCTTCCTCATGACTGCCACCAATCATCCTCCTCATCAGGATATCCTGAAAAGTGCAAGTAGTGGAGTTAAATATACCACAACAATTCAACTCCTTGGTTATTCTACTGACAAATAAAAAACTAATAGGAAAATCTATCATAAGAACATCTGTCAATCACATATTTGAGGTAATTGAAACCTCCCCCTGTCTAGCAATTAGTGAGTGTCGGCAATTTACCACCTCCATGATCTTCCATAGAGGGACAGGTTTAATATAACAAAAACACCTCTGATTGCCCTTGAGATGTCATAAAGCTCCAAAATCAACCAGCTAGTCTATAGTACATTGATCATCAACAAAAGTGAAGAGGGCAAACTCTATACCTAATGAAGAGGCAAAAGCAGTAGTCTTTGAAGTAGACAAGGCCTCCTATGACAACTATGTGAGGTGCTGAAGTAGCTGACCATAGTCAGTGATGAAGTCGTATTAATTTAACCAGATCATGCTTAATTCATGCTAATTAAGCAGCACTACCTGCATATTTGCATTAGATTAGGGCACTTTTGTCATTAATGCATTTTAGTGTTAATCGTGCATTTTAGGGTTAATTATTCCATGATAAGAACTTAGTTGTATATTATATATTGATAAACACCAGTTTATCATCATTCTTATACCCTAAAACAAACCTAACTCTTAGGATTTTAACTTCACAAACGGATTTCTGGGTTGCATTTAGGCATCACCTAGGTTAGGCATGCATTGCAATATTTTGTTGTTTTTGACACATTTACTTGAGTGTTAGGGATGAACAGATAAACAAATCCCTAAAACCCTAACATTCAAAGAGGCAAGAGGAAGCCTAATCTGGTTAGAACTTAGCTAGATCCAGCTCATCATAGCTGGATACCAGTTCACTTGGGTTAGGGTTAGCTCCATTAAGCTCCATTCAGCTTATCTTGGCTGAGTGGTAGCCTAGGGTAGCTCATCTTAGCTCAACCTAGCTCAAGTCAGCTCAGATCTAGCTTAACTTAGTTGAGTCTAGCTTATCTCAACTCCAATCAGTTCACTAGGAGCTCTAGCTAGCACAACTAAGTTGACAGGAGTCCACCTCAGCTCAGGTCCAGCTACTTCCAACTCCACTCAACTCAAGACAGCTGAAGATGACTTCAACGAGCTCAGGCCAGCTCAAGTCCAGCTCCCAGAGATTCCATTGAGCTTAACGTAGTTGAGCTCAACCATTTAAGCTAAGCTGGTTACTCCAGCTAGCTAGGTTATCTTCGGGAGGATCAGACCCAACTTACCTCAGCATAATTCAGCAGAAGCCAACTTACTTAGTAGCTAGCAAAGAACTAGCAAGCTAAGCTAGCTAAGGTAGCTCCTTGCTATTTTATTCAGCAGTCACCAGCTCCAGTGCAGCTCTAGATAGCTCTCCCTCAGCTCCTCTTCCCAAAACCCTAGCTTCCTCCTACCTCCTCCACTACTCACCTGCTAGCTAAGCTAGCTTAGCTAAGCTCTCCACTCCATGGCCATCCACCATCCACCATTGCCAACCCTAAGCTCCATATACATAAGCCTCTACTTCAACCCTACTTAAGTCCACTAGCTCCACCTACTCCTACCCATGTTGGAACCAACCACCATGCACCCCTTCACCCCATCACCACCACCAAAAGCCACCAAAAAGGTGGTGCCAAAACCCCCATAGCCACCCTTTGGCACCACCAATTCCCTCCAAAAAATCCCTCCATCTCACCCCTACACCTACCGCTAAAGCCACATCCAACCACCCATTTTTTCCCTCCATTTTCTCCCTTCTAGAAGCCACCCCCCTTGGCTCCAAAATGGTGGCAACTTTCCATCATGGATGGTCACCAAGGGGTGCCCTAAACCCTTAACTACCTCCCCTCCACACCTCCTTGTTGGCGCCAATTAGTCTCCACCTTAGGATCCCCATAACCACCACCTAAATGCATCTTAACCATCCACATAATCCACTCCTACCTACCCCCTTAACCCATCTATAAAAAGGGACATAACCACCACCATGGAGGACATCCTTGGCTACATTAATTCCCACCTAGATACACCCTATATTCAGCCATAGGAAGGAGAGGACAAAAGAAGATTAAGGAGGCTATCCCTTGCCTCCTTAGTGCCTTCTTCTTCTTCCCTTCTTCCTTGGTCCAAGCTAAGGAGCAACAACCCTAAGGAGGATGGCCAGGCAGAGGAGAAGAGCCAGGGTACACGCCTACCCTAGGAGGAGTTCTTATGGGTGGGTGTCCACCCTTGAGAGGAGCAAGGGCACGCCCATCTAGGGCTTGCTAAGAGGAAGATCTCACCAGTTTAAAGGAGATTTTCAAGGAAGGAGAAGAAGGGGAATTTCTTTTTAAGCCCAGGAGTAGCTAAGCTTGGAGCAAGAAGCTTCTCTTCTTCACCAACATCACCAGGAGGATTTGTGTTTTACTTTTTGTATTTTCACTTTTTAGAGTAGAAGCATTCCTCTACTTGTCCTTTTGTAAAACAAATTTCTCCTTGATCAAAGTTGTTTTCTTTTCAATTCTTGTTGCTTTTTCTTGCATCTTATTACTTTTACCATAGTGTACTCACACACTCTCTCTAATTACCCTAAGTCTTTATGTACCTAGGGTGAGCTTAGAGAGAGGAATTGCTTGTCACTTAGGTTTTAGTTTTAGCAAGTTCGGTGTAGTATTTGTCCCGCTTTCAATTTTGTAATTTCCCGTTATTTGAAAATCCAAAAGGAAAGTTGATTTCCCTAATGTCAAGCGAGAGTATTTAAAGTGCATTCTTGCCTCCTTGGATGACTCTAGACATCATCGCTATCTAGGTTTATAAATTGTAAAAGCAATTACGAATTGGCATGTTACAATGACTTAAAAACCCTAATTTCAAATCACTCTTTTATCTACATCATGTATTAATGCATATTTATTCCTTTGTGCAGGAGTCCTCCATGAGTACCACTTGGAGTAATAGGAAGTTGCCACATCACCTCCTCTACACTCCTTTCACATGCCGCCCTTCACTCTTTCACCTTAATAAACCTTAGGTGGTGCACTAAGTCCAAAATTCCCTCCACTTTAATTCTCATGCCACCCTCCACTTCATCAATCCATGACTGCACCCTTTACCCAATCCACTTTTGACACATCACCTTATCCTCCACCTTTAGTCCATGCCACCTACACCTTAAATCTAGGCCCTTCATCCTATGTAAACCCTATCCTAGCCATCCATAGGAACCCATGACCACAACAACCTAACCCTAGCCCCATCTACCCATGAGTCGCTCTAGCACCTCCCCCTCCTTATCCCTTAGTCCATGCAAACACCCTTCCCATCACAACCCTCCAATCCCCATCCAATGGTTTTAATTCTAAATCCATGGCCTCATCCCTCAATTAATCCTAGCCATCCAATACCTTTTCAATCCAAGGGCCCTACTTCTCCCATTCTTGATTCATGCCATTGCCTCTCCATCAATCAACACTCACCCACTCTTCTATAAAGATCCTACCATAGTCCACAACTAAAATCATTCTCCTCCATCTCTTCCTCTCCATTCTTCTCCTAGATAGCCAAGCCCCCCTCCACATTGTTCTCCACCTTCTTCATTCTCCATGCCACTTCTCCATTTCTCCCTTCTCCTTCTTCTTCCTCTTCCTCCTCCTCCACCATAAAACCCTAGGCCACCCCTCTACCTAGTTCATCTCCATCCACCTTTCACCATCTAGCCGTCCACCTCCTAACAACTTCTACTCCTGTCCGACATCTTCAACTTTGCTTCTCTGCATCTCCAACTTTCTTCTACTTCGATTCTCTACAGATTCTTTATCAACTGTGGGGGTGTCTCTCTTTGGGCCTCTTTGCACATCCACAACTCTGACTCTCCGACCATCACCTTCTCTAATCTCTATTTATCTACAACTTGTAATTGTCATTCTTTTTGTTTTTATGATAATGAACTCTAACATGCTTGTTCTTAATAAAAATCAAGTTCATGTTGCTTTTATTCTTTCGTATGTGACTGTCACTCTTTTTGTGCATGTTTATGTTTAGTTAGTAGTAACCTCTTAACTCGTCTTCCATATCTAAAAGACTAGAAAAATATAAAAACAACAAAAACCCTAAAAAAAATCTATTAAGCTATGTTAGGATTTCGTATTGAGTCTTGAATTGTAGGTTTGGATTAGAATTTATTTTTTTGCAAGTCTTAGTCATTAGAAACTCTCCAAATTTCGTTTGAGGGTTGGGTGTTAAGTTGGGATTATTTTTGCAAATTTTGGGTGCTTAACTCTCCCTAAAAAAATTTAGAAAATTTGTGCACTAATAAGGGGTTAAACTGCAGAACAGACCCTAAAATTTTAGAGTTCCTGGATTTTTGGCAGATTATCTACATATCCAATTCGCACGTAAGAACTTGCATCTGTTAGCTCTTTGAATCACGAGTCTTAAGTAAAATTGGTGAATTTTTCTAGCCAACTATAGACTTAGGTTTTAGGTGTCACACTCCAGTAGGGTTAGAACAATCCTTCTGCCCTACTCGAGAAAGAAAAATCTAACAAAAATAGAAAAACATCTTCAAAAATCCCAAAAATATTCACGTAGTGTTAAACTTTAGTTAGGAAGCAATTAAAAGACTTAGCCTCTCCATGATGACCTGGATTCACTCAACTTATCTAGAATCTACTCGAGTTTGGCATACTATAAATTTAATTTGATCTTAAAACTTACACCATAATGATTGATTTTTATCTTATCGTCGTGGGTTTTAGGCAATCAGTTAGCCTTTGGCACAGAGACAGCATCAGTAGGTTGCTTTGTATTAGCAACAAACTGATTGGCCATGGGAGGACGACCTTGCTTGACCCAACAATTATTGTCCATGTGCCCCTGCTTCCCACAGTATGTGCAAGTCAGACATCCTCTCCCAATGGGCCCATGGCCTTGACCTCTACTCTGTGTAGCTGGAGTGCCTTGACCACAGCCATGAGTAGCAGCCAGGGTCGAAGTTTGCCTTATAGGCTCAGTAGTAATGAGTGTAATGGAGATCCTGCTCATCTTATTGTACACTTCCTCCAAAGTGGGAAGCTTTGAGAGAGTCAGTAGCTGTGACTGGGTTGTTATGTAATCTGGTCCAAGGCCATCTAGAAACTGTAGGATTGCTGCCTCCTTGCGATAAGCCCTCTAAGTAACACGTGCACACAAGTCAACACTCATTGTATTTCTCTAGGAGACCCTTCAAGGTTGAGTAGTCTTAGGATAACGTGTGACCCTCCTGTCGAAGCTAAGAAAGCTTGCCATACATCTAAAAGACCCTACTTGAATTTTTCTCGTGGGAATAGGTGTCCTACGTACTATCCCACAACTCCTTGGCAGTGTAGTAGTACATAATCTCATCCCCAATCCTAGGGATGATGGAATTCATGATCCAAGCACACCATGGCATTATCTTTCTTCCATGAGGCATTTTTCCCAGTCTTCTCTATTAGTTTGGCTAAAGTAAAACATGCTCCTTGTCATGGCCTTCTATCATTATCAAAAAGGTCTGTGACCATTGGGCATAATTGGTCTAATCTAACTTCACTATTGGACCAAAGATGGGCTTTTGTAAGCCCTAGTCTCCACTACTTGCTTCGATGTCACCTCTAAGGAACTCTTAGAAGCCATGTATTCTCCAGCCAGATTACAACCAAAGAACAAGAAAAAAACATGCTCAGAACATCAGGATGAGCAAAACTTGTCTGCGAGTAGTGTTACATGCATATGCGAGGCACCACTCATAGTGCTGCATGTAGCGTCGCGTTGAGTACAACACGTGGTGTTGTGCTATGTGTAGTGCTATGCGCACTGTGGTGCAATGCTATAGGCAGTGAGCGCTACCTATGCATGGTGGAGACAACACTACAGGCGATAAGGCGTTGCACTAAGGTGCAATGATGTTGCAGTCAGTGAAGGTGGCACTACAAGTGATGAGGGACGTTGCAGCAAGTTGTGCGAGAGAGAGGGTCAATTGGTGGCCCATCAATCAACCAAGGAAGTTCGACGACAATGGTGATGCCTTCTTGGGAACCTTACTAGAGTTAAGGCTTTGTTTTGGTGGAGAAGAAGGGGGTATGGGAATCAAGCAAGGTACAGGCACCAGTCTATGATTGCTGCTCTAATACCAAGTTAGAAGAAATGAATCAAGTTGTCTTATTCCATACTATTTACGAGGCGAAATCAGGGTTTAAAATCGATGCATCGTAGTATAGGTTGAAATCGCTCGAAAATAAATATATTTTATTACTCGAAGTTTTAAGTCCGAGGTCGAACACAGGGGGCAAATTGGGGTTTAAAAATCAAGAGCACAACTTTTGAGAAATTGAATATAATATGCAATGAAAACGTAAGTTGTAATGCAAAAATGTAAACACAGGAGAATAAAGAAGTCAATGTATGAAGACAAGCACAAAAAATGTAAACTTATGGATGCTACAGTGCTTTATTTCTTCTTTTTCTCTCTTCTCTGATCTTTGTCTTTGTTCTTCTCTTGCAGCTGCCTTCTTCCTTCTCCTTTCACTTCTTCAACTCTCAGGCCTGTGCCTTAGCTTCTTTTCCTGTCTTTGGCTTCTTCTCTTTCTTCTTCTTCTTCTTTCTCTGGCGGCTCCTCTCTCTTCTGCCTTCAGTTCCTTCTCCTTCTCTTTCTTCCTCAGCCCTTCAGCCTCTGACTTAAGCTTTCTTCCTCTTTAGCCTTGCCTTCTCCTCCTTAGCTTTTCTCTGGCCTCTGCCTTCTCCTTCCTTGGCTTCTTCTTCTCCTTTCCTGTGAGAGCAAAACCTACCCCTCTACCCGCAAGCGCTCTCTCTTCCTCTTTCTCTCTTAGGCTCACTCACCCAGAGCCACTTTCTCAGGTAATCAAGTCGAGTATGCACCTGGGATCAGGCCCACCGGCATGCGGTGGTGGGCGAGGAGTGCAGGTCGAGTATACGGGTCGCACCAGGTCCGCGGAGGCAAGGTCACGGACGAGGCGATGAGAGGGTGAATGGGACCTCACCCCGTGGTCAGGAGGCGAAGAGCCTACTGCAGTTTTTCCTCTTATTTCGCTGCGGCGCTTCCAAAATTTTCGAGGTGGGACTATCTTCCCACCTCCCTTCGCGTGCATCCGCAGCAAGCAATGTTGCTTGATTACAGTGGCAACTTGGGTCTTCGTAGCTAATTGGTTGTCTGGAGCTATGCGCGAGGGGAGTCTGCACAACCTGGGGCTATGCACCTGGAGCGAGCTTCCAAGCTAGTAGCTTGCATGCGTCAATGGCGGCGGGCCTCCAACACCTGTCAACATGAAAATGGCCTCGCGGCCTCATCAAAAAGCTCAGAAAGCTTCGCTGAGACACGGTGAACGTAGTACGGGGGTCGGCGTGGTGTGGGGCTACCGGAGTGTGCGTGCCTAGGGCACCCTGTGTACATGAGAGTGGGTGTGTTCGGGGGTGTTCTGGGGGCGTAGCGCAGTGAGTGGAGTGAGGGTTTATGATCAGTGGAGTGTTGCGGTGCTTATGGGGTGGTTGGCGAGGTGGATGGAGGTATGGAGCGACGGGGATGCCTTGCCGGTGGTGTGGCTGGAGATGAAGGTGAGGGTGATTGCGTGCATCGAGGGGCGTTTTCAAGAAATAAAGAGGGAAAAAGAATTAGAAAGGAGACATGACTTCACTGGATGTAGAGAGATGAAGGGGGACGTAGAGATGGCAGCCGACTCGTATTGCCGTCATTGGAGACGAAGCACTCAGTGGAGGGAGGACAGTGACGATGAAGGGGCTGCAGAGGCGTCGGCAGGTGTGGTGTGACGCGGACGAACAGGAGGAAGAGAACCCTGCCACTGGTATTGTGGTTGGGTGACGAGAGAAAGAGAGGGAGGTCGCCGGAGCTTGTTGAGCCACTAGCAAGAGGGAGAAGAGACGAATTAGAGGGAATCTCTGGCCAATTTCAAGCGTGGAGGATGCAGAGGGATTTGGGTATGCTTTT
The DNA here is from genome assembly GCA_037157565.1 of Thalassia testudinum. NCBI lineage: Eukaryota > Viridiplantae > Streptophyta > Magnoliopsida > Alismatales > Hydrocharitaceae > Thalassia > Thalassia testudinum. Next base: position 5,649,503 of record JAZHRO010000018.1, on the reverse strand, counting down.
ATAGGCCCTGGAGGAAAGATTTGTGCTTGGAAGCCAAACTTCCAAGCACGGCAAGCTCGCCGGAGATGGAAGGTTGAAGGAGACCTGAATCTCTCATGCATTCACATGAGAGATTTGGTATCAAATAGAGCCTTGAATTGTGTTCAAACTGAAGGAGATTTCTCAGAGAATCTCCCTTTCAATTTTGAAGGGGATTCTTTGAGAAATCAAAGAGATCTTGCCCTCGAATTCTTGCCGGAGTAGGATTCCCTTTGCTATAATGGCGGAGGGACGTAATTGCAAAGAATGAAGACAAAGATAGGGGGGTTTCTGTAGAGGTTTTCAAAAGATAGGGGTAGAAATGTAATTAGGCTGGACATGTTTGCAAAGTAGGTCAAGATGAATTCCCCTTAAGTCCAAATTTTGGTACAAACCTGATTTGGACCTAAGGAATTCAATGGTGAAGTTGGATGTTAGGTTTGACTATTTTTTAACTAGGTAATTTACGTAAAAACCCACTTGAGGGTAAATATTTGACTGAGACCCCAATTTAGGTCAACATAGGTTCTAAGGGCCAAATTGAAGGTTCTAAACCTTATAAAATATTTTTTCATGATTTTTAGAGGATTTAGGTGAATTTTATCTTGGCTAGAACCTTGTTAAATCAAGTGGATCTATTTTAGGGTTACAAGAAGTCATTTAATTCCTAGAATTCACATGAACCCATTTCTATTTGAACCCACCCACTTTTAACCCTTGTTTCTTGCTTTTCTTTCAGAATGGTTATTCATTGAGTTAGGACCTCCAGTTGGTTGTGTAGGAGCTTTTGTTCTCTTTTCTGGGTCAAAATGAGTTAGTTAGGGCTCATGATGGTGTTCCCATCATACCCCCATGCCTAGCTTTTGCTAGTCCCTTAGCAAAATTTTAAGGTTTTAACTTCTGTTCTAGACCATGAGTACCTTGATGTTCAAAAATTATGATGAGTGCTTTTTTTTTCTTTTTGATTAGGTTGGAATGTCGACAGTAGGCCTAGAGGTACTCAAGTACCAACCAAGATCGGGACCTAACCAGCTTTAGCCTCAGTCCTCTGCGAAGTTTTTTAAGGCCCACAGTAACTATCCTAAGGTTCGTTGGACTCCGGGGTTAAAGCACCCGTGAATGTAACATATTTTAGCCTCGGTTCAGTTTGCAGTGCATTTTTTGTAAGAGAGAGAGGATTTTCTTTGTTTGGAGAGTTTTTTATCCCTTTTCTTTTTATTTCTAACTTTGGATTGGCTTCTCAATACGGTCTGCATCGGATTCCTCGTCCCCATCATCAATCCTCGAAGGATCCCTGGCAATCGATGCTTCGTGATAGCACCACCCATGGCAACCTCCAGAATCCTAGCTTTCGAGATTTCGAGATAATCTCACCCATGGTGTTCTGTAGCTAAATCCAGATCCTGGCAATCGATATTTCACGATAATGCCACCCATGGCATCTGAACCAGCATAAGGTGCTTACGTACCCCTAGTAGGATATGTAAATATCCTAGGAGACAAGCACCGAGGAGACGATATGTTATTGCGCATCTTCGAGGGGAATTTCCCGCCTCTCCGCATCGGGAACTCGTCTAAATCATCTTGTGTTGATCGGCTGCTCCTAATCTAGGCAACTTTTTTAGGACACTTAAATGCTTTTGCGTGATTTTGATAATTATGCGCATTGAACCAGCTTGTGTGTGGATTGGGGTGCTTAAGTTACCGAGTCCCGCAAACCAAAGGTCAGTTAACGAGGTCGAATACTCCCTAAGCCTTAGACCTAATACTTAAGCTTCGCATTTTCCCTAACTTCTTGAGGACTATCCAGATCTTAGCGGATACTTAAAATTTTAAGCCTAAGAGTCTAGCCCAAGAGGCCTAAGATCAGCGTTCCTACTAATCTCTTTTGTGTCTCATTAGCACTTTTTTTCCTTTCATTTTCTTTTTCTTGATATGATCAAGAACTTAGTTAATCCCTTAATTTCTTACTGTTGACTAACTCTTCTTTTTTTCACTTTTCATTTTGTGCACCTTTTTTGACATTTTTTCACTTTTCCCCTTTTTCTCCTCATGATTTATATGGCCTCAAAATTTTCTCTCCCCTCAGAATTTTTTTGTTTTTTTTCAAGATTTTTTCATTCTTTTGGTGTTTTTGTGATATGTGATTTTTTTATTGAAACCTTTCTTGTGAGATGAGTTTTCATGGTGTTTTGCACTTTAATACCCCCCCATGCCTACGATTTATAATGTTCCCATTGTAAATTACGTGGGTTCGAGTTCAGCTTAGATCATTCATTAGAACAAGTTTTGGGTGGGTGAACGGGTCGAGGTGACTGTTGCGAACGATTTCAAAACTCGGGTACAGGTACCTGAGGTGGGGTCGGCTGTTTTAATGGATGAACCCTAAAGTGCAATATGAATTTAGCATAGGAATGTCAAGAAAGGTTTCGAGTTTTTCAAGAATGATGGGTTGCCTCCCGTTAAGCGCTGAGTTTTACACCATCGGCTGGGTGCAATGAGCTCAGGGAGAATGGAGGGTATAGGATATCTCAACCAAATTTGTATCGGTCAAGTCAATGAATGGTTTGAGTCTCTGACCGTTCATGATGAAAGGTTTTGAGTCTTGGCTGAGTGAACTGATCTCAATGGCTCCATTTCCAAAGATTCGTCAGACGAGGTAGGGTCCGATCCATTTTGATCGTAGCTTTCCTGGGAACAGTTTAAGCTTGGCATCAAAGAGTAAGACTTTTTGACCAGGATGAAAGATTTTTCTGGATATATGCTTGTCGTGAAAAGCCTTAACCCGCTCTTTGTAAATTCGTGAGTTCCCATACACATCGTGGCGTAATTCCTCGATCTCACTCATTTGAAGCTTTCTGTGGGTTCCAGCCTAAGAAAGATCTAGGTTGCAGTTCCATACTGCCCAATAGGCTTTGTGCTCCAATTTTACAGGGAGGTGACATGCCTTCCCGTACACCAATATGAAGGGAGACATACCTAATTGGGTTTTGTGGGCGGTCCTATAAGCCCACAAAGCTTCCGGAAGTCGAGACGACCAATCCTTCCTGTTAGGTCGAACAGTAACCTGGAGGATTTTCTTAATCTCCCGATTTGATAGCTCAGCTAGACCATTAGTTTGGGGGTGGTAAGGAGTAGAGATTCGGTGCGACACCCCGTATTTGGTCAGCAGTGACCTGAACTGAGTGTTAGTGAAATAGGTTCCTCCGTCAGAAATTATAGCACGTGGAATCCCGAACCGTGAAAAGATGTTATGATGAATGAATTTGATAACCACTTTATGATCATTGGTTCGGGTCGAAATGGCTTTGATCCATTTGGACATGTAGTCAACAACGAGTAGAATGTACTTGAAGCCATCCGAAATAGGGAAAGGGTCCCATAAAATCAATCCCCCACACGTTTCGTACACAAGAATCGGCTGTAAGGGCATCATATCGCGATGGCTTATGTTGCCTAAGGTCTGGCAACGAGTGCATGCCCTACAGTGATTGTTGCGTCTTTGAAAATCGTGGGCCAATAGAAGCTGCACTAGAGGACTTTCGCTGTGGTTTTATGACCTGAAAAATGTCCACCGCATGCCTGGTCATGGCAAAAAGACAATTTGTCTTGAATTTCCGCTTCCGCGACACATCGTCAAATGATCTGATCAGCACCGATGCAGAAAAGATACAGGTCTTCCCAGAAGTAATACTTGGCATTGGAAAGAAATTTGTCCTTCTTGGCCTTCGACCAATCGGACGGGATCTGATGTGATGCCAGGTAGTTTACTATATCAGCAAACCATGGAAGCCTTGTCTTGATAGTCAGAAGGTGCTCATCAGGGAAATGTTCCGTGATGGGTCTGGAAGGGTCGATGATCTCAGAAGGAAGGCGGGACAAGTGATCAGCTACCACGTTCTATTTTCCCGCTTTATCGCAAATCTCGAGGTCAAACTCTTTGAACAGCAAGATCCAGCGAATTAATCGAGGTTTCGTGTCCTTCTTCGCAAGGAGATGCCTCACAGCTATGTGATCCGAGTAAATGATAACGCGGGAACTCAGGAGATAAGATCTGAATTTTTCCAGGGCAAATACTATGGCTAGCAGCACTTTCTCAGTAACTGTGTAGTTACGTTGAGCAACGTCAAGTGTCTTGCTAGCGTAGTAGATGACCACGAGTTTCCCGTCAATTTTCTACCCAAGTACCACTCCAATAGCGAAGTCAGATGTATCGCACATGATCTCAAAGGGTTGAGACCAATCAGGGGATTGTAGGATTGGGGCTTGGGTAACTCGATCATGGAGGATTTCAAATGTTTGAGTTCATTCCTTGAAGATCTTGAAAGGTACATCCTTAGAAAGTAGAGTGTTCAGGGGGCGCACGATCTTTGAGAAATCGGGAATGAATCGACGGTAAAAATCGATGTGCCCCAGAAAAGATCAAATGTCCTTGATCGAGCTAGGCATAGGGAGTTTGGAAATCAAGTTTACCTTGGCTCGATCTACCTGGATGCCTTTTTCTGATATGAGATGTCCCAAGACAATTCCTTTAGGCACCATGAAATGGCTCTTTTCCCAGGAAAGAACCAGAATCACGTCAATGCACCGCTTGAGGATTTGGACCAAGTGTAGGAGACAATCGTCAAATGATTCTCTGAATACTGAAAAGTCATCCATGAAGACTTCCAAATAATCACCTACCATATCTGAGAATATGGCAAGCATGCATCTCTGAAAAGTAGCGGGTGCATTGCAGAGATCGAACGACATCGTTCGGAACATGTACATCCCGAAGGGGCAGGTGAAAGTGGTCTTTTCTTGGTCCACAGGATGGATTGCCACCTAGTTATAACTGATGTACCCTTCCAAAAAGTAGAAGAACCTATTTCCCACTAGTTTCTCGAGGGTCTGATCAATAAACGGTAGTGGGAAATGATCATTCTTTGTGGAGGAATTAAGTCTTCTATAATCAATGCAGACTGTCCACGAGTTAGCCACACGAGTCGGTATGATTTCTCCAGTTTCAATCGTGATCACGGTGAGTCCTACCTTCTTAGGCACAACCTGGATTGGACTCACCCACCGACTATCGGAGATCGGGTAGATGATCCCTGCATCTAACCACTTGATGATCTCCTTTTTCACAACCTCCTGCAGATTAGGATTCAGACGTCTCTGCATTTCACGGGAAGGTCGTTTGCCCTCTTCAGTGTAGATATGGTGTGTGCAGTAAGAGGGGTTGATACTAGTCAAATCATCGAGAGTCCATCCAATGGCTCTACGATGTTGCTGGAGAACCGTAATCAGATGGGATTCCTAGTCAAGTGTGAGTCTGGAGTTGATAATCACAGAAAACGTCTGATTGGAACCCAAAAAGACGTACTTCAGATGGTCGGGAAGAGGCTTGAGTTCCAGAACGGGGTTACCAGCAGCAGCAGGCGGTTCAGGGTGTGTGTCAGGATCAAGGGGAGGAGTTATGGGTGTATCTAAGTCAAATTCAGACTCCTCTGATTGCAGGTTTTGATCCTCTTGTGGTTGATCGGAAGTGATCAGGTTGTCCTCAATATACGGCTCATCAACCACAGCCTTGATATCACATATCTGTTCTATAACACCACAATTAATCCCTTGTTGGGCCTTAAAGATGTTAATCTTCAGTGTTTGGTTGCCGAATTTCAGTTCAATTTGGCCCTCCTCACAATTTATATTGGCTCTAGCTGTGGCCAAAAAGGGTATCCCTAGTATGATTGGTGTATCCCTTGGGGTTTTTGGAGCATCCATATCCAAGACTACGAAATCCACTGGGAAATAGAAATCCAGTACCCTAATGATGACATCCTCAAGAACTTCTTTAGGTGACTTAATAGATCGGTCAACCAACTGCAATGTCACCTCTGTTGGTTTAAGCTTAGATTCCTCAAGGTGGTCAAGGAGGGATGTAGGTATTAGGTTTATGGAGGCTCCTAAATCTAATAAAGCTCTGTCAAATTGGGTATTGCCAATGGTATAGGAAATCAGTGGGGTACCTGGGTCTTTTGCCTTAGGTGGGAGTTTTCTCATAATTACAAAGCCAGCTTGCTATGACAGTACGATCAAACTCCCACTTTTGGTTCGCAACTTACGTGTGGGTGTACACACGTCCTTCAGAAATCATGCGTAAGCCAGTACATGGCGGATTGCATCCATCAAGGGGATGTTTATATGGACCTGTTCAAAGAGCTTGACTAGATCCTCCTCAAGAGCCACGGGTTTGTTTGTCCTCTTTCCCTTAGTCAAGGCCTCGGGAAATGGAACCTTGGTTGGTTCCTCTAGAATAGGTCCAGGTTCTTGATCTGGGACAGGGGTGTCCTGGATAACTATCCTAGGGCTTGGGTTACTACCAGGTTGAAAGTGGCTTGGATAAGGTGGGTCTTATGTTGCTTTGCCACTACGGGTTGTTACAGAATTCAGTCCTACCTGGTTTTGGTTCAGAGTTGGTAAAATAGGTGGCTGCTACTGAAATCTCACATACGATGTTGAAGTTTCCATCTCATCGGGTGATGGAACAGAAGGGGCCTGATAAATCATGTGGGCTTGGTCTGGATTTGGGTTCATAACGCGTCTCTGATTCGGCAAGTTACTTGAATTTGGCAGAGGTTGCGACGAGAATGTGCCAGGTTGGCGGGAATTCCCCATCTGGGCGAGTTGATTGCGAACCTCTGTGATCTCGTCCTTGTGTTGTTTTTGCATAGCCGCATTCGTCTTTTGAATGTCAGCCAGAGTATGAAGGATAAGAGTCATTTGATCTGTTTGGGTTGGCCCAGATTGATAGGTGGGGTTGGGCTGAGGCTGAGGTGGCTGATATGGACGAGGAGCTTGTAGACGGGATTGATATGGTGGTCTTTGATTTTGATTATTTCCCGCCCACAGGAAGTTGGGATGATTCCGCCATCCAAGGTTATAGGTATTAGAAAATGGGTCATTCTGGATGGCGTTAAGGTCCTCGCAGGTCTGAGGAACCTCAGGAAAGTTAGAGTATGAGGGTTCAGAGTTTCCCCAACTAGAGTAGGTCGGATCGGAGCTTCCTTCGATCTTAGAGTCAAACAGGGGTGGATACGGATCCATCCCCTGAGAAGATTGGTGATAGATGTTATGCACAGCTTCCCTCCCAAGAGGTGGCTCGCTACAGATGTCGAGTTAGCTCATCCACCTTTTTCTCTATGATAGAGATCTTGTCTAACCGACTAGCCATCAGTTCCAAGTCGACAGATGCGGACAAGCCCTACATCTCATGTGCTCCCCTTGGATTCGTCGATGCGCGGACATATGATGGAGTTCATATTGATGGAGTCATTATTGATGGAGTTCTCGCACATATTCTCGAGAATCTCCCACACAGTGTCTTCATGTTGACCCATGATATTTCCTCCACAGGTTGCATTGACGAATAAGCGGATATCTTCACGGAGTCCCTGGTAAAAAGACTGGACTTGTTCCCATTTAGGAACTCCATGATGGGGGCACTTTCACATGAGATCCAGGAAATGGTCCCATGCTTCATGAAGAGGTTCTCCAGATTCCTGGGTGAAGTGTGTGATCTGGTCTCTTAAGGCATTCGTCCGACCAACTAGGAAGAACTTTTTCAAGAATTTGGATTGCAGTTCAACCCATGTGTTGATTGGACGCGTTTGAGTCTGATACCAGTGAGCTGCCTTGTCCATGAGAGAGAAGGAAAACATCTTCATAAGAAGAATATCCCGATTTTGGACATCTGACCTGAAGGTTTGGGCCAGATGTTTGAGTTGTTTGATGTGCTGGAAGGGATCCTCGGAATTAAGCCCATGAAATTTTGGAATAGCATGAATCATGTTGGGCTTGAGTTCAGAATCAGGACCTCTAGTCGGGATTTGGACTCAAGGTTCGATCGCCACCGTAGTAGGATTATAGTGATCTCACATCATAGGATGCTGTGGTAGGTTTACAAAGGCTTGAAAGAGATCATTCAGGCGCTGGAGTTGGTTTTCAAGATTATTCACTTCTTCTATTGGTTGTGCCATGATGATGCAAGAAGGAGAATTTGGTTCTGATGAATCAGAGGAGATGTCTATGTGGTGGGGCTGCTACACAAACACGGACATCGAGGCTTGGCCTCGGCGGGAGTGAATCGCTAAAGGAGGTCATAAGGACCTCCTACCGAACATGCACCGATGGTTTGGACGAGATTAGAATGTGTTGGACCCAATCAAGACACCCAAAAATTTGGATGACTATAGAGGTTTGGGGCGGATGATACCCCTTAGTCAGAAAGTCATCCACCTGAGAAATACCTGGGCAGCCAGAGAGAGAGAGTCCCGCAAAGACTCCTACACAGTAGAGCATCCCCACGAGTTACAGGATTTCTCCCACCTGACCTCTCTTGTCACTGAGGTTCTAGGTAGACCAGAATGGGGACTTTGACCTCTTAAGTCTACCACTTTTATTTAAGAGCAAAGGTGCTTAGGATTCCACTTGAACTTTAGATGTATTGAGTGCAAAAGTGATTTAATTTCAAGGTTGGTTGACCCAACAAGAGGTCAACTTCACCTATTTGTCCTTTGAGAAGCTTCAGGTCCTTTCTTTTAGGATTCAAGTGAAATTAAAAGCATGAATTTTAGGGTTTCTCTTGAATAAGTCTTTTCAACCAAAGTTTAGGCACACCTCTTTTTGGATAGTTGATTCTTACTTAGAAAGATGTGTCTCTAAAAAATCCTAAATTGGAATCCTTAAGATGACTCTAATTTTGGTCCAATTTAGTTGCCAAAAATATGGTATTTAGGGCTCAATCAAGAAGGTGGTAGCCCTAGTTACCTTAAATGGATGCACAAATCAATATTTGTTGTTGAAATCAAAATTAGGCAACTTTGGTGACTTAGCTAAAGATGGAAAGTAGGTAGACCTAATTGATTTTATCTTGTTTTTCCTGTTTAGAATGAGGGGATCAAGAGAAAGGACTAATCAGAGATTACCTGCCCTGGGTGTGTTTACTGTGCAACCGTCTTCCTTTGAATCTTTTCCCCTGAAACAATCACAATAAAAGAGATATATCAAGTTTGTACCAAGTCAGAAATTGTGATCAAGATTTCTAAATCGACCGTTGCTCCCCGGCATCAGCGCCAGAATGTTTACGAGGCGAAATTAGGTTTTAAAATTGATGCGTTGTAGTATAGGTTGAAATCGCTCAAAAACAAATAGATTTTATTACTCAAAGTCTTAAGTCCGAGGTTGAACATACGGAGCAAATTGGGATTTAAAAATCAAGAGCACAACTTTTGAGAAATTGAATATAATATGCAATGAAAATGGGAGTTGTAATGCAAAAATGTAAACACAGGAGAATAAAGAAGTCAATGTATGAAGACAAGCACAAAAAATGGACGTCTGATTTGTGAATCAAATGTCTTAAACTTATGGATGCTACAATGCTTTATTTCTTCTTTTTCTCTCTTCTCTAATCTTTATCTCTGTTCTTCTCTTGCAGCTGCCTTATTCCTTCTCCTCTCTCTTCTTCAGCTCTCGGGCCTGTGCCTTAGCTTCTTTTCCTTTGCCTTTGGCTTCTTCTCTTTCTTCTTCTTCTTCTTTCTCTGGCGGCTCCTCTCTTTTCTGCCTTCAGTTCCTTCTCCTTCTCATTCTTCCTCAGCCCTTTAGCCCCTGACTTAAGCTTTCTTCCTCTTCAGTCTTGCCGTCTCCTCCTTCCTTAGCTTTTCTCTGGCCTCTGCCTTCTCCTTCCTTGGCTTCTTCTTCTCCTTTCCTGCGAGAGCAAAACCTACCCCTCTACTTGTGGCGCACTCTCTTCCTCTTTCTCTCTTAGGCTCGCTCTCCCAGAGTGCTTTCTCGGGTAATCAGGTCGGGTACGCACCCGGGACTAGGCCCACCGGCGTGCGGTGGTGGGCGAGGAGTGCAGGTCAGGTATACGAGTCGCACCAGGTTCGTGGAGGCAAGGTCACAGATGAGGCGGAGAGAGGGTGAGTGGCACCTCACCGCGTGGTCAGGAGGCGAAGAGCCTACTGTAGTTTTTCCTCTTATTCCGCTGTGGCGCTTCTAGAATTTTTGAGGTGGGACTATCTTCCCACCTCCCTTTGCGTGCATCCGCAGCAGGCAATGTTGCTTGATTGCAGTGGCAACTTGGGTCTTCGTAGCCAATTGGTTGTCTGGAGTTGTGCATGAGGGGAGTCCGCACAACTTGGGGCTGTGCACTTGGAGCGGGGAGACCTGGAGCGAGCTTGCAAGCTAGCAGCTTGCGTGCATTAATGGCGGCAGGCCTCCAACACCTGTCAACACGAAAATGACCTCGCGGCCTCATCAGAAAGCTCAAAAAGCTTCATCAAGACACGGTGAACGTAGTGCGGGGGTCAGCGTGGTGCGGGGCTACTGGAGTGTGCATGCTTAGGCCACCCTGTGTGCGTGAGAGTGGGTGTGTTCAGGGGCTGTTCTGGGGGCGTGGCGCAGTGAGTGGAGTGAGGGTTTATGATCAGAGGAGTGTTGCGGTGCTTATGGGGTGGTTGGCGAGGCGGATGGAGGTATGGAACGGTGGGGACGCCTTGCTAGCGGTCTGGTCGGAGATGAAGAAGGTGAGGGTGATTGCATGCGTCGAGGGGTGTTTTCAAGAAATAAAGAGGGAAAAAGAATTAGAAAGGAGAGAGGACTTAGCTTGATGTAGAGAGATGAAGGGGGAGGCAGAGATGGCGGCATGCTCGTATTGTCGTCGCCGGAGACGAAGCATTCAGTGGAGGGAGGACGGCGACGATGAAGGGGTTGCAGAGGCGTCAGCGGGTGTGGTGCGACACAGACGAACAGGAGGAAGAGAACCCTGCCACTAGTATTGTGGTTGGGTGATGAGAGAAAGAGAGGGAGGTCGCCGGAGCTTGCTGAGCCACTGGTCGGAGGGAGAAGAGATGAATTAGAGGGAATCTCTAGCCAATTTCAAGCATGGATGATGCAGAGGGATTTGAATATGCTTTTATAGGCCCTGGAGGAAAGATTTGTGCACGACAAGCTCGCTGGAGATGGAAGGTTGACGGAGACATGAATCTCTCATGCATTCGCATGAGAGATTGGGTACCAAATAGAATCTTGAATTGTGTTCAAACTGGAGGAGATTTCTTAGAGAATCTCCCTTTCAATTTTGAAGGGGATTCTCTGAGAAATCAGAGAGATCTTGCCCTCGAATTCTCGCTAGAGTAGGATCCCCTCCGCTATAATGACGGAGGGACTTAATTGAAAAGAATGAAGACAAAGATAGGGGATTTCTGCAGATGTTTTCAAAAGATAGGGGTAGAAATGTAATTAGGCTGGACCTGTTTGCAAAGTAGGTCAAGGTGAATTCCCCTTAAGTCTAAATTTTTTTACAAACCTAATTTGGACCTAAGGAATCCAATGGTGAAGTTTGATTTTAGGTTTGACCACTTTTGACTGGGTAATTTACGTAAAAATCCAATTGAGGGCAAATATTTGATTGAGACCCCAATTTAGGTCAAAATAGGTTTCAAGGGCTAAATTGAAAGTTATAAACTCTAGAGAATATTTTTCCATGATTTTTAGAGGATTTAGGTGAATTTTATCCTGACCAGAACCTTGTTAAATCAAGTGGGTCTGTTTTAGGGTTACAAAAAGTCATTTAATTCCTAGAATTTACATGAACCCTTTTCTGTTTAAACCAACCCACTTTTTATCTTGTTAAGATCATTTGACCTGTGTTTAGCATATGAGAAATCCCATTGTTGTACTGCAATGGTAAAATTACAATTTTACCCATTATTTCTTGCTTTTCTCTGAGAATGGTTATTTATTGATTTAGGACCTCCAGTTGGTTATGTAGGAGCTTTTGTTCTCTTTTCTGGGTCAAAATGAGCTAGTTAAGGCTCATGATAGTATTCCCATCACATACCCCTACCTCTTAATATATAGAGGTGGGAAATTACAAGACTACTCAATGAAATAAAGAAATACAATCAGCTACAATAAATAATTAAAGACAGAAGGGCTATAGTGTCATGTACTATTTCTTATCCTCCTCTGCCTGCCATAGGAGGTTAAGTGGCTTTTGTTGGCTTGAAGTTTGGACCTTGGGAGTGTCCACCTTCTTCTCAAGGGGGGCATCTTTGCGAGGGCTAGTGTCTCCATGGAGTAAGACTACTCTTGGTGATGGGGCTCTATAGGATTGACCTCGCTGTCTCAATTCTCGAAGTAGAAAAGTTTCTTTGGCTGAGGCTTTGGGGCCATTAAGAGTAGTTTGCTTGATTATGAGCTTTTGAACGAGTAGGGCTGTTCAAAGATTCCCACAAATGATGCCAATGATTAGGTCTTAAGTGACCCAATTTGAAATAACAGTTGAACCACTAAGCAATCACACAAACACAAAAATTGGTGATGTAGTTCCACCACAACGGTATACGTCTAAGATGGGATCTAACCCTCAAATGTCTAATATGTAGCATATTACAGTTTATTCGAGTGCTCAAGGTTCAATACCCTTTTACAAAGAAAATTTAGCCATTTTTATAGGGTGCTAAGAACAATAAATATAGGGGGCTAGTCATTTGCTTGCTCGTTATTCGATGCCGATCCTTCTGCTCCTCAAGGGACCTCTAGCATTTTGTCTCCTGGATAGTTCTACGTCACAACCTTCCTCCATGCCTAAGTTGGGAGCTTTGCTTAGTCATTTGGTAGGTTCCCCTACCTTGACCTTAGCCACAGTAATTCTGGGCCCAACCAACCGAAATAACCACTAGAAGGTCTAGTTCAGATGCATGCCAAAGGTTTCGATTTGGATGCCTTCCAAAGGTTCCAGTCTGGATGACTATGAAAGGTTCCAGTTCAGATGCCCACCAAAAGACTTGACCTAGGAGGTCACCAGAGAACCTGGCTTGAGTGGCTGCCAAGGAAGGAGGCCCAGAATTACTGTGGCTAAGAACAAGGTAGCAGATTCATTGATTCCACAAACTCACTTCTTCGAATAAGTTAGTGAGTTAAAATTCTTCTATAGAAAGAGTGGAGTAACTTTATCCAAGGTTAAGTGGCACTTAACGCAAGTGTCAGCCAGGTTAAGTGGTGGGCTAAGTATTTAACTTGACACAACTCCACTTAATTCGGCAACCAAACAACCCCAAAGTGTTCATCACACAGTTCTAGTGAAGCATGACAATTACCTGATTGTTAAGGCAATAGCCAATCCTTGAGATATACCATATATCCCATATGTCCTACATAGACTAAGACATATATGAGAAGTTTAAAGTTTAGGATCTTATCCTACTTTCTCTTCTAGAGTTGGTCTATATACATTACCATTATGATTTGGATAGAAGACATGTTGGATAACTTCACTATGTTTATCCAGTTCCTCCATTCTTGTTTCGATCTAACTATTGAAATGAAAACCGATTGAATTGAACCTCCAAAGCCATAATAATAGAGCTCAAACTTGACTCCAATTATTGGAGTTGTGTGAATCCCATCTTAAGAAGATATCTTTTCTTGTATTGGATTATAGAAACCAGCTTCTTGACATATTGGCCTCATAGTTTATGGAACCTTAGTCATTAGGTTGCCAAATTTATGTAGCCTAAATAAGGATATAGATTATGTTAGGTATAAGGACATGTGCCTCTTTTTCTAAGGACAATGTTCAAAAGAGAACTTCTGTAATGATTAGCTCCTTGATCATGCTCACATGATATAAGGACATGTGCCTCTTTTTCTAAGGACAATGTTCAAAAGAGAACTTCTGTAATGATTAGCTCCTTGATCATGCTCACATGACAATTTCAAAATCTCCATTCCTTACAAAACTCCTTCCATGTGGAATTCAATCAAGTGTCAATCTCATATAAATGACTTGGAAGATTGCCATCTCATCTGAGACTAAAAACTATGATCAAGATAATTAGTTAATGATAGTAATCATATAAAAACCTATATCTTGTATCCACTATCCAAAACCACCTTTGATGGTCAATCCATTATCCTTGTCTAAAAAAGACTTTGTCCACGTAACCCTAAAAGTACAAGAGGAATCAATAACACATATTTGAACTAAAAAAATCATTTAATTAGATGATGGAGAGGACACATCTCATTCATGTACTAAACACTTGATCAGATGGTTCGCTAAGGACATGTAACTCCAACCATTCAATGGATCCTCGAAGTGCCCACTTATGTGATGGATATTTCACTCCCATACCCCTCATTTTCTCTTCTTTAATTCCACCTTACCTTGAGTTAATAAGCCTTTCTAGTCCTTTGTGGCATGGTTTTTGTTAGTTTGAGGCCCCTCAACTCTCATCTCTTCTAGATTAAGGTCTCCATTGCTCTTTCCTTTTGTTTTAATATACATCTATTTACTAAGGAGGATGGTTAAAACTTAACCCAAGTCCCAAATCATCTTGGTTAAGTCTTAATTAAGGCTTATAAATTTAGAATCTCACAATGACCATCCACCTACTTTCCTCTTGACTAGTGAACAATGGGGCTAGGAAAAATAGCATTTTCTCTATTAAGCAAGAAAGGAAATACTACCCCTCCTTAAAAGGTAGACATACTTAGAAAATTTTGAAAATATTCGAGGTTGTGCTAAGGAAAGATAGTCTCAGTGTAAAATCATGATTAGTTTCTTATCCAAACTCGAGAAAGTATAGTAGGAGGATCGATTAAGAGAGTAGGGTTCGAACCTTTGACTTTTGACATGACAAACTAGCACTTTAACCCCTCAAAAGTAACTTGCCATTCCCCTTTGGGAATATAAAAAGGAATTATGCTTGCTCACTCAAAATTTTGTGGGTCTTTGATAATGAATTTTACGCGGTTTGTTAAGTATGTCGTTGTAACGTGCAAAATCGATCAACTCTTAAATTTATAAACCTAGATAGTGGAGTATCTAGGGTCGTCCAAGGAGGCCAAATTGTTTGCAAATCAAATCTCTTGCTTGGAAATAAAAATCACCTTTATTTTTGGTCTTTTCAAATATATATTTTTTTAGGATTTTGAAATAAAGGGAAACACCTGGGTTTGTTGATAGCAAGAAAATCGTCTACACTAATCCACTACACTACTACTAGTGACAAGTAGAGCCTCTCCTTAAGCTCACTCTAGACACATGGAGGCCTAGAGTAATTAAGGAGAGGGGGTGAAAAAATGATAGACAAAAAATTCTACAAAACTATGCAACAAAAAGATAAAAGAAGGCAACTTGAATTGACGGAAATCTATTTTACAAAAAGCACATGTAGAGGAATGCTTCTATTCTAACTTGAAACTGCAAGAAAGTAAAACACAAATCCTCTAAATGAAATGGTGAAGAAGATGATGGCTTCTTGCTCCAAGCCAGGTAGCTCCCGGGCTTGAAAAGAGTCCTCCAACTCCTTGTATAGCTCCTTCAAATGGTGTCCTCCAAGGGTGGGCGTGCACCACCCTTGCTCCTCCTTGCCTGGCCGTCCTCTTGGTGGGGAAGTGCTCCTCCTCCTTAGCGTGGCACAAGGGAGAAGAAAGAAGGGGAAGAAGGCACCAAAAGGATGGGTAGGATGTGAAGGTTCGTCCCTACCAGGAGGGGTGACGTAAAAATAATTGCGGAAATAAAATAAAGCAATCTCACAAAAATCAATCACACAATGTACACAGGTATTTTTAGGTGGAAACCCAAACCGGGTGAAAACCACCACCTAACCCTCTCGAGTTAGGATTTTCCGATCAACCAAGTTGATCAAAATCCACTAAACGAATCACTTTGAACGAGGGTGATTCAACCTCAGTACAACCACGCTACAAGTACGAGGGTAGCGTTCCTCAACCCCTTCTCTCCACGAGAAGGATTTTGTCCCACGAAGGAGACGGGAATTCGCAAAGCGAATACCCAACCACAATACAAAGATAAAATAAAACAACAGTCCTATAGAGCCAACAAAATTAAACCTAGCTTCTATAGGAAATAGGAAACTCCCCTTTGCAAGGAGTGCGTCGACGATGACGCGGTGCGTGTGCCACGCGACGGCGCTACGTCGCTCTCGTTATCAACAGCGGGAGAGCGGGCGCGCGAAGGCTTGATGCTCTCAAGAGAATGAAACTAGAGCTTGGAGAGCAAGGGCCTCAATTGGACACAAAAGAGTGGAACTAAGTTGCTTAGGTGTGTCTCTTGTTTCTCTTTTTGTGTATATCTTGTGTGTTTTGTGTTGCAAAGGCTCCCCTCTATTTATAGAGGCCTTAGGAAGGCTTTGGAAGGCTTGGAAAAGCTTCCATAGCCGTTGGGTGTAAAGCCCAAGAGAATCAGGCCGAAATCAGGACAATGATTACACTTCACAGGGTTATCAGACGTCTAATTCTGGCATCAGACGTCTGGAAGGCCACTTTAAGACGTCTGATTCCAAGGTCAGACGTCTGATTCTATGCGGGTTTCTCCCTGACTTGAATCAGATCTAAACAGGGTTTTTGTACAAGTCCATCAGACGACATAGAGGACGTCTGGCACTAAGTCTGGACGTCTGGAAACCTACTTTTACCGTGGGAATTGATTTCCAAACGTTGCAACGGCTAGAAAATCTCTGAGAAGAGATTTTGGGTCAGCCGAGGCAAAACGGTCATTTATCAGACGTCTGTGAAGTCCTATGGACGTCTGATAAGGCTCTAACGGTCATATTCTTGAGTGTCTTCTAAGCCAGCCAACGGTCCACTAACTGGACGTCTGGCAAAGTCATCAGACGTCTCCTAAGACGTCTGGTCTAAGGTCTGGACGTTTGATTTCATCAGACAGAACTAACTATGTCCAGCCTAACAGTTATCAGACGTCTGAAACAACAGTCAGACGTCTTAAAGTTCTTTATCAGACGTCTGATTTGTGAATTAGACGTCTGGAGAGTCTGTTTTAACCCTATATTGGTTTTCTAAGTGTTCTACAGAAAACCTAAGTATCCTAGGGTTGTGCAGGTGTTCCTAGGACTACTGTTAGGGTTCTTTGAGGCTCTTTAACATAATGTCTAAGGAAAATAAAGAGCAAGAAAATAAATACAAGAGATACATGAAAGGATAAAAAAGAATCTATCCTATTCTTCTTGTCTTCCATCTCCAATCTTTCGCTCCACGCGAACCTCCTCTGTTTTCCGTTAAGCTCCTCCAATCCGTCCTGGATGCGAGCTTGAACTCCGTCTAAACACGTCCACATTTGCAATTGACCTGAAATCTAGGACTCAAATTGCAAATGTTAAATAACACGTGTTTTGTTATCATCAAAACAAATGATCGTGGTGCTCTAGCACCAACAATCTCCCCCTTTTTGATGATGACAAAACCGTAAATAATAATGCATAAAAAAATCCTCCCCCTTTTTGACATTATCAAAAAGGTTTAATTGATTTTACATTTCCTATAACTCCCCCTTAAAACATGCTCTTCTATGAGTTTATTTTAACAAAGGTAATATTCTCCCCCTTTTTGTAACAATGCGATAGCTATTATTTTTCTCCCCCTTTCTAAAGGAAATTTAGCTACCTTACATCTCCCCCTTAAAAATTGACAATTAGCTCATCATTTTTTTAACTCCCCCTATCTAAATGCTACTGATAAAAAGATAGGGTAAAGGGTTTTACCTCACCTACCATGGCCAATAAAATGGCCCGAATGGTGGTGGTGGATGCCACATCGGATGGGGCTCCCATCCGTAGCTTGGAGGCCCGGGCATTGGCGCCGGTCTCCAATCTGGTGGTCGACGTGCGGCGGGTCCGTCGTTTGTTCGCCGTCTCGTCGGTCGTCTTGTTCTCCTCGGTCTACTCCTTGGTTCTCCCAACTCGAGTTGACCAGACTTGAGCTTGTAGGTCCAGTCCTTTATGTTGTAATTATCCCTGAACCCTACAAAACAAGATTCTAATTCTTTTTTCGGTATCCAAGTGGGCTTGGATCCGGATCTGTTAGAAGGTCTCCTTGATGGAGATCCTTTCTCAACCTTAGGGCTATAAAAATTATCAACTTTGTTGATTAATTTGTTAGAATTTTCCCTAAGACATGCAATTTCTTTTTCTATGGTTTGCATCTTAGTCTTTAAATCATAGATTTCTAACTTTAGACTATCATTTTCCTTAATCAACTTATTATTTTCATTGATGAGGTTATGATTTTCTAATAATAGGTTATCATTTTTAGGACAAGTTTCTAGGTCCTTAAGTTTTATTTCTAACCTATCATTTTCAGATTTAAGAAAACTAAGATTCTTTTTCATGCTTTTCTTTTCTATTTTTAATGATTTACTAAGCTCAAATAGTTCATTAAAAGCTTCTTGTAAATCATAACTTACCTCATTGTCGCTGTCGCTTCCGCTTTCGCTGTCGCTATTGCTTCCTCTGGCCATAAAACCAAAGCAAGCGGTTTCTTCTTCTTCTTCTTCTTCCTCCGAGCTTGTCTCCTCATGAGTGCCTTCCAACCTCCTCCATATCTCGTGGGCGGTGGTGCACTCTTTGATTTTCTCGAACTCCTTCAGACTCAATGCGCAATACAGGGCATTCATTGCCTTTGCGTTGAGTGAAAGCTCTTGAATCTGCAGCTGCGAGTAGCCTCCTTGGGGTCGCTTCGGGATCTCGTATGGGGTTTCGCAACATCCCCATACCTCGAATTCAGTGGCTTGGAGCCACGTCTTCATCCTCAACTTCCAATATCCGAAGTCCCTCCCGTCGAAATAGGGTGGTCGGACGGTGGATTGCCCTTCGGAGATTCTGATTGCGGCTATGCTTCCCTCCATGATCTTCTTGCCTGGTTGTTACGCCGAAACAGCAAGACCGGCTCTGATACCAATTGAAGGTTCGTCCCTACCAGGAGGGGTGACGTAAAAATAATTGCGGAAATAAAATAAAGCAATCTCACAAAAATCAATCACACAATGTACACAGGTATTTTTAGGTGGAAACCCAAACCGGGTGAAAACCACCACCTAACCCTCTCGAGTTAGGATTTTCCGATCAACCAAGTTGATCAAAATCCACTAAACGAATCACTTTGAACGAGGGTGATTCAACCTCAGTACAACCACGCTACAAGTACGAGGGTAGCGTTCCTCAACCCCTTCTCTCCACGAGAAGGATTTTGTCCCACGAAGGAGACGGGAATTCGCAAAGCGAATACCCAACCACAATACAAAGATAAAATAAAACAACAGTCCTATAGAGCCAACAAAATTAAACCTAGCTTCTATAGGAAATAGGAAACTCCCCTTTGCAAGGAGTGCGTCGACGATGACGCGGTGCGTGTGCCACGCGACGGCGCTACGTCGCTCTCGTTATCAACAGCGGGAGAGCGGGCGCGCGAAGGCTTGATGCTCTCAAGAGAATGAAACTAGAGCTTGGAGAGCAAGGGCCTCAATTGGACACAAAAGAGTGGAACTAAGTTGCTTAGGTGTGTCTCTTGTTTCTCTTTTTGTGTATATCTTGTGTGTTTTGTGTTGCAAAGGCTCCCCTCTATTTATAGAGGCCTTAGGAAGGCTTTGGAAGGCTTGGAAAAGCTTCCATAGCCGTTGGGTGTAAAGCCCAAGAGAATCAGGCCGAAATCAGGACAATGATTACACTTCACAGGGTTATCAGACGTCTAATTCTGGCATCAGACGTCTGGAAGGCCACTTTAAGACGTCTGATTCCAAGGTCAGACGTCTGATTCTATGCGGGTTTCTCCCTGACTTGAATCAGATCTAAACAGGGTTTTTGTACAAGTCCATCAGACGACATAGAGGACGTCTGGCACTAAGTCTGGACGTCTGGAAACCTACTTTTACCGTGGGAATTGATTTCCAAATGTTGCAACGGCTAGAAAATCTCTGAGAAGAGATTTTGGGTCAGCCGAGGCAAAACGGTCATTTATCAGACGTCTGTGAAGTCCTATGGACGTCTGATAAGGCTCTAACGGTCATATTCTTGAGTGTCTTCTAAGCCAGCCAACGGTCCACTAACTGGACGTCTGGCAAAGTCATCAGACGTCTCCTAAGACGTCTGGTCTAAGGTCTGGACGTTTGATTTCATCAGACAGAACTAACTATGTCCAGCCTAACAGTTATCAGACGTCTGAAACAACAGTCAGACGTCTTAAAGTTCTTTATCAGACGTCTGATTTGTGAATTAGACGTCTGGAGAGTCTGTTTTAACCCTATATTGGTTTTCTAAGTGTTCTACAGAAAACCTAAGTATCCTAGGGTTGTGCAGGTGTTCCTAGGACTACTGTTAGGGTTCTTTGAGGCTCTTTAACATAATGTCTAAGGAAAATAAAGAGCAAGAAAATAAATACAAGAGATACATGAAAGGATAAAAAAGAATCTATCTTATTCTTCTTGTCTTCCATCTCCAATCTTTCGCTCCACGCGAACCTCCTCTGTTTTCCGTTAAGCTCCTCCAATCCGTCCTGGATGCGAGCTTGAACTCCGTCTAAACACGTCCACATTTGCAATTGACCTGAAATCTAGGACTCAAATTGCAAATGTTAAATAACACGTGTTTTGTTATCATCAAAACAAATGATCGTGGTGCTCTAGCACCAACAGGATGCCCCCTTAATCTTCTTCTCTTCTTCTTCTTCTTCCTTGGCCTTGAATTATGGTGGGTGTAATGTGGAATTAAACTAATGGGAGGATGAAGAAAATGGTGGTAGGTGATGTGTTTTTATAGAGTGGGACGGGGGTAGGGTTGGCGTGAATAGGTGGAGGGCTAGGATAGAGTTTGGTGGTGGTTATGGGTGGTTTAGTTAATCCTAGGGCTAGGGTTAAGTGGCGCCACCTAAGGGGTGCTAAGGGGGGTAGTTAGGGCTAGCCAAAGGGCACCTAAAAGTGACGCCAACCATGGAAGGGTGCCATGGGTTGGCGCCAACTTGAATGCTTCTAGAAGGAGGGTGAGGTGTAGAGTGGATAGGGCTTGGAAGGGTTAGGTGTAGGGTGTAGATGGGGGGTTATTTTGGCACCAAAAGGAGAGGGTTTTAGAAGGCTTAGTTGGCGCCAAAATAGGTGTCTTTTGGAAGGAGGTGAGGGGTGAAAAGGTGGCTAGGTTTGGTGCCAACTTAGGGGTGGACTAGGTTAGTTAGGTGGACTTAGGGTTAGGGTTGATTTGTGGAGCTAGTTAGGTAGGGTTTTAAGGTGGTAGATGCTAAGGGAGTTGGAGCTTAGCTTTCTTTTGGAAGGAGGTGAGGGGTGAAAAGGTGGCTAGGTTTGGTGCCAACTTAAGAGTGGACTAGGTTAGCTAGGAGGACTTAGGGTTAGGGTTGATTGGTGGAGCTAGTTAGGTGGGGTTTTAAGGTGGTAGATGCTAAGGGAGTTGGAGCCTAGCTAAGCTAAGCTAACCTAAGCTAGCTTAGCAAGTAATAGAGTAGAAGAGTAGGTAATGTGAGCTAGGGTTTGAAGAGAGGAGCTGAGGAGGAGAAGTCTGGAGCTTGAACTGGAGCTGGCAGCAGCTAAAGAGGGTGACATGGAGCTACTCTAACTGGCTTAGCTTGCTAGTTCTTTGCTAGCTGCTAAGCCAAGCTAAAGTGAGCTAGCTTCTACCATAATAAGCTGAGGTGAGCTGGGTCTGGTGCTCCCAAGGAGGATCAAGCTAGTTGAGGTAGCTAAGGTAACTTAGCTCAACTGAGTTGAGCTAAGCTGAGTCCCCGAGAGCTAGACTTGAGCTTCCTGAGCTGAAATAAAGTCATCTTCAGCTGGTTGGAGTTGAGTGGAGGTAGATGTCACTGGACCTGAGCTGGGATGAACTCCAGTCAACTCAACTGAGTTAGTTAGGGCTCCCGTGGACTAATGGGAGCTGAGATGAAGTAGATTTAGCTAAGTTGAGCTAGATCTGAGTTGACCTGAGCTAGGGTGAGCTAAGATGAGCTCTCTTGAGTTTCCATTCAACTGAGATGAGCTGAATGGAGCTAGGATGAGCTAACCCTAGTTTAGGTAAGCTGAATTCCAGCCATGGTGAGCTGGATCAAGACGAGTTCCAATTGATAAGAGCTTCTCCTTCACCAGTTACCTTCCTGAGTACAAGGGTTCTAGGGATCTGACAATCTGTATATCCCTAACACTCACAAAAACACATTAAGAAGACAACAAAAAGGTGCAATGCATGCCTAAATTAATGCCTAAGTGCAACCTAAAAATCCATTTGCGGAGTAAAATCCTAAGAGCTAGATTTATTTTAATACATAAAAATGATGATAAACTGGTGTTTATCAGTCTTCTCCTTCCATCATCTTTGTCGGTGCTACATGATTGAACTTAACAAAGGCAAACAAGATGTTCACTAGTAAACACAAACCACCTAAGAACATATTGCAGTTGCACTATGCTTTACATAGGTTCATCCCTTAACTAGTACTTAAGTCTCAACCTTAGAATTTTTCATAGTGGAAAGACAACAATAAAGTAGGCAAAGTTGTATAGGATAACTCAACCCTAACATGATACTCACTTTCTAAAATAGGCCTGAGAAAGAAATCTCTCTTCAACAAAAAGGCTTTGATGCACAAAACACACCTCAACCAAACTTCTTTAAAGGCCATTCAACCAAAGCCACTATATGGAACACTTCTTTAGAGTAATCTATCTGCTCACAAGAAGTATTACAATAACTCTTACAATAAGGGTGTAAGTGTTCCCTTTGCAAAACTCGTGTCACTAGAGAATGAGTAAAGAGGAGGTAAAATGGAGAATCGACCTTTAGCTAGTCTAGTTTAGGAAATATTCTCAAGAGCTAGAAGGCAAAATGTGCCAATAACCCTTGGAGAATGTTCAATGCTTCACACAACAAACCTTCATGAGGGTTTGGAAAACTTTGGAAAGGAAAAAAACAATGAAGAGATGTAAAGGAGAATTTGATCTGTCGATTTATGGCTTCGCTGTAGAACTAATTAAAAAGAACTTGAGAGCTAGTAAGAGGTATGTTGCTTCTCTTGAAATGTATATTGTGGACAAAGGGCTAAAGACCTTTTTATTACTTTTATTGGTCAATCAAAGATCCAAAATGACTACAGAGATGATTACATCATTAAGCATTTCTAATGTTCATTTAGAAAACACTATAGAGAACTTGCTGAAATATTTCATAAATGCCAGAATATTAAGACAAGACAAATGTCGCACCGTTTGATTTAAACTCAACCTATTGAATAATTGAAAGACTTCAGCAACATAGACGTTCAAAGCATTTTGTCAATATCTCTTCAAATATACATCTTGTAATTCTTCGCATTCAAAATTAGCTTTTGACTTTGCCAATCCAACTTCATAGTTGCTTTCATATTGCATTGTCTTCTTCACTAGAACATGCACTAGCATCCAAGATACAATGCTCGCAGCATGAACAGTAGATCCATGTTTCTAGTGAACTAGTTTGCTTTCCACCAAATATCCCTGAAAGCATGTCGAGGGCAATCACACCCTTAAAACCCACATAAAAATAGCAGAGAACTCAACTAAACTAAGAATCAATTTCTCTATGACAACTTTCTTTTAATGTATGCGAAGTATACACATAGATACACTTGGATTTGGTACCATTTGATATCAGAAGCATGAGAGACACACTGATAACTAAACAACTGCTGAAATACAATTACCTGCAGAACCAATACTGCCATTTTAAGTGTATTTTACTTGCAAACAAGAGCTAAACAAGTATGATGTATGTTATGAACGTCTTCAAATAAAATGGTACAAAACTCGGAAAAGAAGAAATAATCAATTTTCCAACGTTGACAGCAACCTCATATTTATCAAATCACCACAGCAGTGAGTTACTCCAGCTCTACAATCAAATGTGCGAATCTGAGCATGTTAAATGATCAGATAAGATGCCAGGAGATCTCGTCATGTTAAAACCGCAATGCTCTTTTCAGCTACACCAATGATTTGAACTTCTGAGACGAATGTAGAATGTGATGGGACCATCCAGCACTAGCACACAATTGCATGAATGGTGTCAAAGACTCACTTCCACCAACAATTTGATCAAGACTTGTATTGATATCATGGAATCTGTGATTGGTGTCATTTAGAACCATTGTTTCAACTTAAAACAGGTAACGTTAAGCATGTTTTAGAGAAATCGGATAGTCATCTTCTGGCACTTCTGGGAATTTGAACAGGAAAATGTTTCTAATTTATCAGAAAAATATACATTAATGGATCACAAGTAGACAAATACAAATCTGTATAGAGAAAAACTGGCTGCACTCCACTAGACAAATAAGGGTATGAGCAAACGCATGGTTCTCTTGTTCGTACAAATTATACTTACAAAGTGAGCATGAGTGAGCTGCATTGACTTCCACCATCCAAGCAGAGACATCGCATCCAATAGGTTCTACTGCAAGTAACACTCCACAGCAACCTGGAAGACAGTCAATCTGTTTCATCATGAAAGGCTGATGTTCTCCCGGACACAAGATCGTTGTGTTTCCTGAAGCCAAAATTCCACATATCTACATGCTTCTGAGACATCTCTATATAACAGTATCGATGTAGATGTCCTGAAACCATCTGAGAAATGTTTCGTGATCTCAGTCTTTAACTGCTTCATATGAGCAGAGATTCTTAGAGGTGATAATCAGAACAAAATTTGCGAGGTCAAGGTTGACAAGAACTATTGAAGACATCAGACATTTAGGTTGTGTTTGGCAGCGGGATAACTCACATCCTAGGATAGAATATAAGAGGGATAAGTTGGAAAGGGTATTTGTTTGGGGGGATGGGATAAGTAGTGGGATATAAATGATTGGTATGATGATGTGATGTCGGTGACTAATTTTTTATTATGATATAGGTGTGAGTGTGTTAATGTGATATAGTGGATGTATTTTAATGAATACATTATGTTGAAATGGGTATATTTTAATATACACTGGTGTTGATGTTATATAATGGGATATTTTGAAAGTGATATATCTTAATAGATGTTATTAATTTGATGGGGTAGGATAAGTTGAATTCCTTTGACCTTGAGATTTATTCCTTGGATATCCCTTGAGTTATTCCACTGCCAAACAGGACCTTAGTAAAGCACCTCATTAGTAGTGCATCATGTTGCTGAGCTGCTCTCTGGAGACGGCTGGGTCTGTTATTTCCTGTCTGGCCTTCTCAAATTCCTTTAGAAGCAGAGTTCGTATTTGCCTTCTCAATCCTGAGGCCTCTTCCGGTTGAAACCACTTGCTGCCAAACTATCAGATTATAATTGAAAAGGGTAAGACTTAAGAGATAGCAACTAACATGACAGGTGACATAAAGCATACCATTGATAGATCTTTCTTTTCCTTAAGCCTCTCAGGAGCCTCCTCAATGAATCGCTGAATGAAGTACAGAACAAAGAGACCACAATCATAGTCATTTTTTTGCTGAGGAACCTTTAGAGAAGAAGAGGAAAAAAAAAGTATTGTTAAGGTCCAGCTAAATTCCTGAAAAGAAAAATAACACAAAATTGTACAAGATGGATTCTGGCCGTCTTAAAAAAACAAAGGTCAGAGATTATTAAAACGGAATCACAAAGTACTTGTCTGAGGATAGCAAAAAGGTTTGGCAATATAGCAACGACAAGATTTGCAGAGAGAATTCTTTGGTTTTAAGTGTTTTTGTTGGAAATAGTCAGTAGGTTGGAATACCTATAACATGTAGAATGGCGCCAAGATGGGAATCCCTATAAACTGTGTTGGAGATCGTGAGATCTCGTTACATGTGGCAAGAAATCCCCTTGCAGCTTTTTTTAGTAGTTGGCTTGTAGGCCAAGTAATTAGGCTGTTTAGTTGCCAAGTTTTGATATTTTGGAAAGTTCTTTATTAAGTTATATTAGGAATAGGAATAGAATTACTTGTTTCTTTGTTTGTCATGGGATTGGTCCTCTATGTAAAGAGACCAATAGACACATTGTTATTTGAGTTCTCTCCTTAATAAAAAAATGTAGAGTTTTCCACCATATGTGCTCCTCTCTCTCTATCTCAACATGTGCATAATCTCTCCATTATCATGCTCTCTACTTTGATATCACCATTGGTCTGCATCAAGGTTCGACTTTAAGTCCTTATCTTTTTGCCTTAGTCATGAATGAGTTGACGAAGCATATCCAAGTTGAGATGCCTTGGTATATGCTCTTTGCTGATGACATTGTATTGGTTGATGAGACAAAAGATGGAGTGAACAGAAAACTTGAGCTTTGGATAAAAGCCCTGTAAGATAAAGGATTATGCATAAGTAGGACGAAGACTGAGTATATGAAATGCAAGTTTAATAGTAGAGGGAATAATGAATGGATTGATGTAAAAATTGGAGAAGAGTGCATTCCAATGAAAGATATTTTTAAGTACTTGGGATCCATTTTCCAACATGATGGTGGAATTGATGGAGATGTTACACATAGAATTAATGCAGGGTGGTTGAAATGGAGGGGTGCATCTGGTGTTCTCTGTGATAAGAAGGTTCCTTTAAAAGTTAAAGGAAAATACTATCGAGTTGTGGTAAGACCAGCCATGTTGTACGGTTCTGAATGCTAAGCTATAAACTATAGGCATGTACAGAAGATATTTGTGGCAGAAATGAAGATGTTAAAATGGATGTGCGGTCATACAAGAAAGGACTGCATTTCAAATGAGATTATTAGAAAAAATGTTAGAGTGGCATTGATAGAGGATAAAATGAGAGAGGCACGCCTAAGGTGGTTTGGACATTTACAAAGAAGGCCACTAGATGCTCTAGTTAGGAGATGCGAGAAGTTGGAGGCTGAACCCGCTAAGAGGGGGCGAAGAAGACCAAACAAATGTTAGAAGGAAACTATTAAGTATGACATCAATTACTTTAATTTAAGTCTTGAAATGGTTGAAAATCGATCTGTGTGGAGGCGAAGAATCCATATAGCCGACCCCATTTAGTGTGGAAAAAGGTTTGGTTGTCTATATCATGCTCTCTATTCTTTGAGGTGGTATCAAAGTAGGCATTCCTAAGTGCCTAGCCCATCATCATGCTTCTAGAGATCTAGAGTGGGATCTCTCTCTACGTGGAAGGCCTTCCACATGTAAGAGAGGAGCGTAACCAACGATGCCTCCCTTTGTCTTGTGGCGTTGATGCGTGAAAAGAAGAGAGCCATGCAATCCCTCTTCTTATGTGTGGAACAATCCAAGCTAAACCAAATATCTTATGTGAGGACCATGAATCATGTGTGCAACACTATATGCCACATGGTATTCTTCCTTACATCAATTGGAGAGAAACGCCTCCTCAACTGCTTATGTTGTAGTATACTCCTTGGTGTTAGTACACATTGTTTTATTATTTCTTGTTTTAGTCTGGACATGTATTGCTATTTACCTACACCTCTCTTCTATATAAAGAGGTGTAGGGTTTCGTGATTTAGTAAGATCATTCATTTTTCCCTCTTAGTATCAGAGTAGCGATCCAAGATTGGTGTTCTGGTATTCCACCCTGATAAGACCTCTGAACCTAGCCACCTTATCCTTCTTTCCTCTCTCGTCGTCGCTATTGCTGCCCAACAGCAGTAGTAGCCTCAACAGCCTTTCCAGTGGCCACCGACACTGCTGCCGATGGCCTCTCCTTGCGCCGACGAGGGAGCCACTTAGGGGGCTCCTTGGGTAGCCTCACTAGGGGGCTCCCCCATGCCCTAGAGCACACCTACGACTGATCAAGGGGGCTTCAATGATCCTCCTGATTTCCAAGACTCTGTTGTCTTGGACTTCATAATTGGGAGATCACTATTTCTTTGACGACTTGATTTCAGATCTGGAAATATAGTTTCAGATTTGTTCTTGTGGTTATTTGGTCCTTGCTAGGCATGATGGTTTCACATGGAGGTTTAGAGGTGACATCGGATACCGCTAGTGATGTAGGAAACTACAAGAACCCATTCTTCGCCCTAATTGCCAAGTTAGATGAGACCAACTTTGTAAGATGGTCTCATATGTTCATTATGATTGTGGAGGATTATAATAAGGAATATATTTTGTTAGTATCCGAGCCTGCCAACAAGACAGTAAAATATGCTACATGGAAGAAAGATAATGCAATGGTACGTTCATGGATTATGAACACCATTGTATCTCAGATTTGTGACAATATCATGTATTATAAGACTACTAAAGAGATGTGGGACATCCTTCATGACATGTATTCCCATGAGAAGAATTATAGTAAGGTGTTTCAGATACACCATGATATTGGTAGCCTGAAGCAAGACGGGCAGACTCCTTCCCAATACTATACTTCTCTGAAGGGTCTCCTTGAGAAGTATAATACTGTAGGCTTGTCTACAAAAAGGGAGTGTTGTCGAGAGTATGTTATGCAATTTCTTGATGATCTTAGTCCTAAGTATGAAGGAGCATGCAGATTCTGGCATTGTCTTAGATTCCTTCTTTGGAGGAGACTTATAGTAGGATGAGTAGGATTGTTGTCAGGACACCTACTGATGTGATTGGATAGACTACTGCATTGGCTGCTACTGGTGGATGTGGTGCATCCTCTACACGTGGTAGAGAGCATGGTAAGGGATAGATAGGTTGACCAGGAACCACTTGCAGCTTCTATGGTAAGGTTGGTCATGTTGAGTCTAATTGCTATGCCAAGCATGGCAAACCTACTGTGGCCAATCAGGCTACTACATCTGAGCAGTCGGATATGGTCACACATGCAGGGTATGATGTAGTCGTTTAGCACCTTGCATAGCTTACTCAAGAGCCTAGAGCATCTTCTTCCGATACTGCTACCTTTGCATCTTCCTCAGATATACATCTTGCCTTGATCGTGTACCATAGGTCTAGTGATGGTGTTGTATGGTTGGTTGACTTAGGTGCATCTAAGCACTTGAGTGGTGACTCTTCTTGCTTCCAGAGGATTCAGTCTGTTGCACCTGGTAGGATTGTGTAGGTGGCAGATGGTCGACATTCCAGGATTGATGGGAAAGGGGAGGTGGCAATCACCCCCAGTTTGAGACTACCAAATGTTCTCTTTGTTCTTAATTTTCCTATTATTCTTTTATCTATTAGTAGGATTACTAAGGATCTAAATTGTCGTGCAATTTTTGATGATGTTGGATGCACATTTCAGGACAAACTTATCATGAGGGCGATTGGTGGCAGGCATGAAGAGAAGAGTGTATATGCGTAGCCTAGATGTCGTTTGCTGCTTCGTGTTAAGAGGTGGCAGCCTTTAGTGCTAGTACAACTCTACAATGGTATTGATGACTAGGCCATCCTGCATTAGACAAGCTCAGACGTATCATACCACACATCTCTCCAACCACCGAGTTACTCTGTGATGCATGCCAGTGTGGGAAGCATCACCGCTCTTATCCTGCTAGTTCTAGTTCTAGTTCTAGTTCTGCAGCATGTTTTGATTTAGTGCATATGGATGTGTGGGGTTTGAGTCGATCCCCTGATAGACTGGACCATCATTTTTATTTAGTCATCGTGGATGATTTTTCTAGATTGCCATGGTTATTTTTGCCTAAGAATTAAGCTGACATTGGTGGTATTATTAAGGATTTTGTTATGCAAATAAAGACTTAGGTTTCTAAAATGATTAAGATTGTGTGCTCGGACAATGCCCTTGAGTTCTATACTACCAGATTGAATGTGTTTTATAAATCTCATGAGATTGTGCATCAGACCTCCTGTACTCACACGTCACAGCAAAATGGGATCGCAGAGATGAAGCATTGTCACATTTCGGATGTTAGGACATTGTTGATTCATTGTAATGTGCCACCATTATATTGCGGTGATGCAATGTTGATAGCATGTTATTTGACTAACTGGATGCCCAATTTAGCTATTCATGAACAGATATCATGGCAAGTTCTTCATCCTGAGAGGGAGCTGTTTCTTGTACCTTAATGGATATTTGGTTGTGTAGCTTTTGTACATGTGCTTCGACTAGGATGGGACAAGTTAGCACCAAGGGCCGTAAAGTATCTTTTTGGGTTACAGTAGCAGGCAAAAAAGATCCAAGTGCTATGATCCATTGAGTAGGAGACACTATGCTAGTGCGGATGTCACCTTTCATGAGGTTGTCCCTTATTTCCCTACTATCGGGCACCAGTTGACTCTTGGAGATGAGCCTGTGCTTATGCCTGTACCTCCTGTTCCACTCGAGTAGATACTTGTTAGTTCTACTCTTAACGAGGAGAGCTCTGATAGTGGCAGGGAACGATATCATGAGACTCTGATAACTTACAGATTGTCAGTTACTTATAGGCAGTACTCCCTCCACGCCACCATCCTCCCTGGATTAGGTACATGTTAATGGCATTGACAAGATTATTTTTAGTGATGTCCCTGCAGGTTCTTCTGGTGCTACTTTCACTAAGGAGGGTGTTGTCCCCCCCCCCGCTCCTTCGAAGGTTGATGATGTGGATCTTTCGATTGCTATTCGGAAAGCTCCATGCTCTTGTGCCCGTTACTAGGTGGCTGGGGTCGTCCCCAGTGACAACTTAGGGAGGTCATTTATGCTTTGTCTGCCTTGATGATTCCCTCTACATACCAATAAGCCATGCTTGATTCGAAATGACGACAAGCCATGGAGGATGAGATGGCTGCTCTTTGCTCTAGGGGGATGTGGGAGCTTACTAGTTTGCCACCGAGTGCTTGTTTTGTTGGTTGACGCCAAGTCTTTGCCTTAAAGTACAATCCAGATGGTTCTATTTTAGGGCATAAGGCTTGCTTAGTGACGAAGGGGTTAACCCAGACGTATGAGGTGGACTTCTTTGATACTCTCCTGTGGCTCGGCTACTGACAGTCCACATCCTAATCTCTATTGCTGCCTACTTTAACTGGCCTCTCTTCCAACTGGGATGTGAAGAGTGCTTCTTGTATGCCGATCTTTAGGAGGAGGTTTACACGCAGTAGCCTCCCCATTTTGAGACTTAGGGGTAATGTGTATGCAAGCAGAGGAAGGCTATCTATGGCCTCAAACAAAGCCCTCATGCATGGTTCCAAAAGCTATTTGAGGTGGAATAGGTGATAGGCCTTTAGAGATCCTCTGCTGATTAAGCATGTTTGTTTGGAAGAGCGTCAGAGGAGTTGTGCTCTTGATCTATGTTGACGACCTCATGATCACCGGTGATGATGAGGCTAGCATAATTAATGTGAAGAAGACCTTGGAAGATAAGTTTGTGATGAAGGATTTAGCCCAGCTACAATACTTTCTGGGTATTGAGGTGGTAAGAAGCAAGGATGGGATTGTTCTTTTGCAGCACAAATATGCCCTTGATGTCCTCTAGGAGACTGGGATGTTGGGTGCTAAGCTTGCCAACATTCCTGTGGATTCTAAAGGGCATCTGTATGATGCAGTGTCAACGATAGTGGATAGCATATCTTATAGGTAGGTTATGGGCAAGCTGCTTTACCTTACCATCGTTAGACTGGACATTTCCCTTGCTGTGGAAAAGTTGAGCCAATTCATAGGTAGACCTACTCAACAGCATTGGGATGCAGTGATGCAGGTGCTTAGGTACTTGAAAAAGTCACCTGGTCGTGGTTTACTTTTCTCTAGAGGCACATCCATAATAGTGGTTGGATATTCCGATGCAGACTATGCAGGTTGCTTGACAAATAGGAAATCCACCATTGGTTTTTGCACGTATGTTGTAGGGAACCTAGTTACATGGAGGAGCAAAAAGCAAGGGGCTGTGTCTAGATCTAGTGCCGAGTCGGAGTATCGTGCCATGGCTCAGACAACTGTTAAGATGGTTTGGGTGCAATCAGTGTTGCATGATTTACATGGCCAGCTAGAGATGTCAATGGAGATGTAATGTGACAACTAGGTTGCTACATATATTGCCAACAACCTGATATTTCATGAGCACACCAAACATGTTGAGGTTGATTACCACTACACCTGGGATCTCATTCAGCGTGGGATCATCTATACATCTTCAGCTGCTTCACCAAGCCCTTTGTCCATTCTACTTTTGATATCTATTGTAGTAAACTGAGCATGATTGACATCTATGCTTTAGCTTGAGGAGAGTGTTGTAGTATACTCTTTGGCGTCAGTACGTACTATTTTATTAGTCTAGACATGTATTGTTATTTACCCACACCTCTCTTCTATATAAAGAGCCATAGAATTTTGTGGTTTACTAAAATCATTCATTTTCTCCTATTGCTTGGGGTTGCTTTCCATATGTGCTCATTGCATCTGCTATGGCCTTCATTATCCGCTTCGTCAATGACCGTACCTAGCCCAAAGGACAAGGCCTCGGGCCGTGTCCCCTATGAGGATGACTAGTGGTGGAGAAAATAATCCCCACTGATGGAAGCTTCTAATCTGATTCTTTATTCCCCTTCAAGGGGGGAGATTTTCTCTAAAGAAAAGGCAATCATCATTATGCTTGGAAACATATCTTATCCTATGTTCAGGGTCCTTCAAGTTCAAATACTGCCCCGACTACTGCTGTTGCTGTTGTGCTTTCCATGGATGTCCAACTTCGGGGGGGGGGGGGGGGGGGGGGGGGGGGGGGGGGGGTTGGAGATTGTGAGATCTCATCAAATGTGGAAAGAAATCCCCTTGCTGCCTTTTTTGGTAGTTGGCTTGTAAGCCAAGTAATTAGGTTGCTTAATTGTCAAGTTTTGATATTTTGGAAAGTTCTTTATTACGTTATATTAGAAATAGGAATATAATTACTTGTTTCCTAGTTTGTTATAAGATTGGTTCTTTATACAAAGAGGTCAATACCCCCATTGTTATTTAAGTACTCCATTAATAAAAATATAGAGTTCTCCACCATATGTGCTCCTCTATCTCTCTCTATCTCCATGTGTGCATGAACTCTCCATTATCATGCACACATTCTTTGACAAGCTGTAATGACAAAACTCTTGTTTAAAAAGTAAAGGAACAGAAATTTTGGGAAGTAGGGTGTTCTATGCTAGTCATCTTATAGAGAATCCCATCATTAAAACCAACAAAAGACTGCTCTCTTCTTTTCAAGTTTCAACATGGTATGCAGGGAACTTTTAAAGCATCTATTTGTTTGCAAGATTAAGAGAATGACTGCATGTAAGGATCACCTGAGAAAGAAAAACCACAGGATTTGTTAGGAAGACCATACTCGCGCTAACTGGGTCCGACAGACTGCAGCAAAGACAAATCTGACAGGGAAGATTGCATTGGTGAGGCATTCACTGTAACAGGAAACTCAAAGTTGTGATTGTCGTGGTTGGCTAGGTAAGGAGAACTAAAATAGGGCAATGTTGTCAATGTAGGCTAAGAAGGTCTCCTCTCGTGGCAAACAAAACCCAAATGCTAGCCAAAGCCCAGGTAGAAGCTTAAATTGAATTAAGTCAATGAGACTCAGGCTTGGAAAGACCTGGGCAGGATCTTGGTATCCAGGTGAAGGTTTGAAGTCCAAATACAAAAGTTCCAAGATAGGCATTAGCATAGGTGGCATAAGCTCCCCACATACCAAAGAAGTTGATGAAGCCCCTCAAGGTCCCATGATTATTGAGCCAATATAGAATGATGGAAAAGACAATCAATTCAACCTATGAGGCTTGAATGCGAGGGGTCCCCATGATCCTTCACCTTCCAAATGGCTTCCATTAGGGTGTTCATTAGCATAGAGGTGAAGCTTTGGTGGCTAGCTCTCCAACACAGTAGAGGAATATTGCTGGATGGATAGTAAGGACTCTCGTCCATGAAGCCCATGAAGCTCCACGCTAGAGGAGCCACACTATGCCAATAAGGTGGTGGTAGGATCATCCTTGATGAGAAGGATGAAGTGGTTCAATCCCTTCGTGATCTCTAGCCTTTCCATCTTCAAGCAAGCAAATAATCAACACACCTATGAAGGTGGCCTCCTGTCCAATGAGGGTTGCTCGAAGATACTGCCCTTTAAAATAACAAAGTTCACCTCCCTTCTGGTTGTATCAGGTCAAGCTGTTGCATGATGATCCAAACCACGACACTGGCAACAAACCATGTTATTCTTGCAATCTTTAGTAAGTGGCCAGTTGGAAGACAATGAAAACATCTGCCTTTCATGTCCTACTGTTTTGGTGATGATGTATAACTAACGTCCAACCTTCTTCAATGTTTGCAGAACTACCCTCAACACGAGCATCTTCATCAATGTAAGTGTAGTGGCCTCCGGAGCCTTAAGAGTCAATTGATAGAGGAAGAAGCCTACTAATGAAAAGAAAAGTTACTAGGAAAAAGGATACGAAGGGAATACTAGAAGTAATTGCAATGAAAAGGCAAAAATAGAGGGGTTGGATATGGAAGGGGAGGGAAAATGTTGAACGTGGTTATTGCTAGAGAGTACATATTGAAAGGGATAGGAAGGTTGTTGATGGAAAGGAAACAATAAAGGCTAAAGGGGAGTTGACTAGATATGGACATCAAGCCAAATGAGTTGCACTAGCTTTAAGTTATGTACCTTAGGTGAGCCAACCTGAGTCGAATCACTTGATCAGTGATTCGGATTTGAATGTTAGATCACGTGCACACAATATGATTAGTTGGATCCCTCAGTACAATTGAGAGAATCTATTGAAGTCATGTTGGATATACCGATGACAGGTATTGAAGATCCAAACAGTTTAGATTAAAATTTTCAATTAGTCAGCAACCATCATTATATCCAACTATTTTCTCTAGTCTAAGAAGAGATGGCAATCTTCTCAAGAGACTGTTGTCTGATTGATGCCCTTGATGCATATCCTCTAGGAATATAAATTCAAGGTTGTTATATAGGTTGAGTCAAGGAGTTGATGAGATGGAGATATGTTACGGAGCTGGACTTGCAAGGGAGGAGTTCTTGCTTTTCTCATTGGAATTGTGTATGCATGCCTCCGCATCTACATAGTCTCAATGGAGAGGAGAGTCCAATCTCACTTGAGGTATTAGGGTCGACGTGTCTCTTGGTTTAAGTGTTAGAGAGGGAATGGCATTCAAATTGGACAAAAGTGGGAAACCTTTGTTTTTCAAAATCTTGAGACAAAGTATTTTTCATATGCTAGAGTTTTAATTAAATATTTTAATTCTTTTCAAATGACGAACCTCAACCCACTCAGTTGTTTACAAGAAAAGAACCAATTGACGGGCCCTACTTCTATAGACTAGATTCGTAATCTCGAGCTCATTTTGGTAGCTAATTGCATAGAGTATGTAAGCAGAACAAGCATGAGAATCTCAGGAACTCTCAAGAGAAGAGGGAGTTTATCCGAATTGGGACAAGGACAATACACTTGCTCAGTGTTATGTCCTTAATTCGCTCTCCAATATGCTTCAGAAGCAACATGAGGAGATGAAAATTGCCTTTAAGATCCCAACGAGCATAAAGGAAATGTCCAGGGATGTGAATCGAACTTAGTGCTATAATATGCTCAGGGAGTTGCTTTGATGCAAGATGAAGGTAGGGACTCCGGTAAGTGAGCATGTTATGAAAATGAATGGATATATTTCAGAGCTCTAAAAGTTGAGGATGACGATTGATAATGAGACCCTTACTAACATTATCTTGCAATCGCTTCCAAGCTCCTTCACCAACTTCGTCTCATTTCATATAGGAAAGATGAAGACAACCACAATTGAGCTCATCTCCTTCCTTAAGTCCGCAGAGGATATCATTAAAAAGGAGAACCCACATTAGGCAATGGTTGTCGAGAACAATGGGAGGTTCAAGTGGAAGACGTAGGGCAACGAGAAGAGTTCCCAAAAGAAGAATAAGTCTTCAGCTTCTTCCACACATCTCACTTCTTTGAAGGACAAGGTAGTATATGTATGTCATTTCTGCAAGAAGACAGGCCACTGGAAACGGAATTGTCCAGAGTACATGAAGTCCTTAGAGAAGGGCAAAGGCAAAGCTAATGCAGGTAACACATCTCTTCTCATCATTAAAACCAACTTGCTTGTTGGATGAGTAGGAAGTTGAGTTGTGGATTTTGGTGCATCTATTCATATCTACAATTTATTGCATGATTTTCAGGCGATTAGAATGCTTAAAGTTGAAGAAAATAATTCTTATTTTACTAAGACGATCCTACACCTCTTTATACGAAGAGAGGTGAGGAAAAATTGCAACAAGAGTATAATGAAATAAAAACATAAAAAAATGACCCTCAAGACATATAACGTAACACTCCCGCTCAAGCTGGAGCATATATATCAACCATGCTCAGCTTGTCTCTGCACTTCTCAAAAATAGGGTGAGATAATGGCTTAATAAATATATCTGCAGTCTAATTTGAAGAAGCAAGGCAAGCAGTATGTAGTAACCCCTATTGGATAAGATTCCTGGTAAAATGACAATCCACCTCCACATGCTTAGTTTTCTCATGGAACATGGGATTGTTCTCTATATAGGTTGCAACCCTGTTATCACAATACATTTCCATCAACCTATCAACTGTAACATGCAAGGCACGCAACAATGACCGTATCTAGATCATCTTCATTGCTGTGTGTGCCATGACGTGGTATTCTGATTCAGCACTCGAACGTGACACCACACTTTGTTTCTTACTCCTCCAGGTCACAAGGTTTCCTGCTACAAATGTACAAAAACATGTAGTAGATTTTCTGTCCCCAATATCACTAGCATAGCCGCCGTTAGAATAAGCAACACTCATAGTTCTCTTATGGAACAGAAGATCGCGACCTAGACACTCCTTGATATATCTCAACACTTGCATCAGTGCTTGCTAATGATTAGTAGTAGGTTTGTCTAAGAACTGACTTAGCTTACCTACTGCAAGACTAATATCCGACCTCGTAATCATAAAATATAACTTTCTCACTGGCTATCTATAGGCCTTCTTATCTATCAGTTTTGTTGTGCTATCAAATAAGTAGCCTTTGGATCCATAAGGATATTAGCACCCTTGGACCCAATCATGCCTACCTCTTGGAGAATGTCTAGAGTATATTTTCTCTGGAACATAACAATACCCTTCTTGCTCGTAGCAATCTCAATGCCAAGAAAATATCTGAGCCTCCCAAGGTTTTTCAAGATAAACTGGCGAGCTAAGTACTCATTCACCTGAGAAATACCAGCTGCATCATCACCTGTGAGTATTAGATCATCCACATAAATAAGTAAAGTCACAGTACCACTATTGGTCTTCCTCACAAATAGGGAATGGTTAGAAGAAAACTTCTGCAACTCAACCAGAGCTAAGACCTCTGATAAGTGTTGAAACCAAGCTCGGGGACTCTGCTTAAGGCCATAAATAGCCTTTCTAAGCCTGCAAACACACTCCCCCTGAATTTCAAAACCAAGAGGCTGCTACATGTATATCTCCTTCTGAAGATCCCCATATGAGAATGCATTCTTGACATCTAGTTGGTGTAACGCCCATCCATAGTGTGTTGCCACAGAAACAAGTATAGGGACAGTGGAGAGGCAAACCAGTGAAAAAGTGTCAAAGAAATCCACCTCATAGGTTTGGGTGAATCCTTTGGCCACAAAGAGAGCCTTATGATGACAAATAGACTCATCTAGATTGTATTTTAAGGTAAAGACCCATCTAGCCCCAACAAGGTGCTCACCAGAGGGTAACAGAGTGAACTTCCAGGTGCCCCTATCATAGAGAGCAAACATCTCCTCCATAGTCGACTTCCAGTGAGGATCAAGTAAAGCATGCTGATATGAAGTAGAAAGCTTCGAGCTAGACACTATAGGAATAAATGCATGAAACTTAGAACTCAGAATATCAGTGGAGACTACATGCCTTGCAACACGGTATTGAGCACAAGAATGGGGAGCTTTTCAAATGGCAATAGGCATATCATCATCCATATTCACAGACACCTAACCTGAGGAAACATCAACAGAGGTACTGTCAGATGGCTCAACATATACCTAAACGGGGGACGACGATGGTGGTTCAGTAGTCACTAGAAGGGGGTGTGTGTATATGCTTTTCTCTGTAATTGTTAAGTAGCTGATATGTAGTGCCTTTGAATGTGTTCTCATCTGGTGGTACTACTCTGAATGTGCTCATAGGCTGCTCCAAGGAGGTAACGGCTGTGCTACTACTGGCAAAATTATCCATAGATATCGGAGGCACAGGCATATACACAACAGTCTCCATATCCCATAATTGATATCCTGATGTGGAGAAAAAAGGAATAGATTCATGAAATGTGACGTCCGCACTGATAATGTTTTCTAGAGATGGTATCAAAACATCTATATCCTTTCTAAGTGAGACAATAGCCAAGAAACACATACTTGGCTGTTCTAGGGGCAAGCTTATCCTGACCAGGTCCAAGCAAGTGGACAAAAGCTAAACAACAAAATGACTTAGGAGGCACAAGAAATAATTTTGCATCAGGGTACAACACTTTCCATAGCACTTGCTTGTGAATAACAGACGAAGCAAACCTATTAATAAGGTAACAAGTTCTAAGTATTGCATCTCCCCAGTAGGTACATGATACACTATTCTGAATGAGTAAAGCCCGAGCTGTATCCAGAATGTGTCTATGTTTTTGTTGTGCAACCCCATTTTGCTGTGATGTGTGCGGGCAGGAGGTCTAATGTACAATGTCCAGAGAGCTGTAAAACCCTGCCAACTACTTGATGCAAAACTCTAAGGCATTGTCAACTCTAATAGTTTTAATGCAGACCCCAAACTGGTTCTTCACAAAAGCCACAAAATGCTGAATAATGGTACCATCAGATTTATTATGCATAAAAAAGTCATGAAAGGTAAGAAACATCATCCACTAAAATCAAATAATAATGATGGCCTTGTCTATCTGCCACATAGCTAGAGCTCCAAACATCACAATGTATCAAGTCAAAACAAGTAGAACTACTAGGATGCATGGAAACTGGAAAACTAGATATATGGTACTTCCCCAACTGGCAGGCATCACACTGAATCTTCGTAGTTGGTGACATATGTGGAAAGAGCCAGCGTAGCTTGTCCAGAGACGGATGGCCTAATCATCTATGCCATTGCAAGACACTCCGGGCAGGACTCGTCTGATAGGTTGCTGCAACTGGACTCTGCACTAATCGATATACACCCCCCTCCTCATGTTCACCACCAATAGTCCTCCCTGTCATGCGATCTTGAAAACTACACCCAACAACATAAAAAATGACACAGCAATTCAATTGCTTTGTAATAGTGCTAATAGAGAGCAACTGCATAGCCATATCAGCAACATAATAAACATCTGACAGGTATAGAGTGGGAGAAACTGACACCCCCCTTTTCTAAAAATGGGGGCATGCCTACCATCTGCAAGCTGGAGTGAACGTCCCACTGGAACCTCCTATATACCTCCAAAGCACTGGGGATTCCCAGACAAGTGATCTGAATCACCTGAATCTATCAACTATGTATTACTTATACTTGAAGCTGGTGCATAAGCCGTTGTGGCTGATCATGAGTCACATGTGCTAGATGTTGTACCACTGCATCATAATCTATATCTGTAAGAGTGAGGGGCTCAGTGGAAGTCACAAGAGCAGGTGTCACAGTAGCTTGGTTGGCCACAGTAGGCCTTCCAAGCTTGTTCCAGCACTTGGCCTCAACATGGCCAATCCTCCCACAATAGGTGCATGTCGACTTGCCACGTATACCATCGCCACGTCCTCTACCTTTAACACGGAAGAATCCACCCTGACCATTACGGGTGCTAATAGCTGCATGGGCAGAAGATGTATTGGTGGCAACTATATCATGAGTAAATTGAACCTGCAACCTGCTCATCCTCTCGTAAATCTCCTCAATAGGAGGAAGCTCAGAGAGTAAGAATTTGAGAGTGAGCTGTAGAATAATCATCACTTAGCCCTGCAAGAAACATAGGGGCCGAGAACTCCTTCCTGTGATCCCTGCATGTAGTAGATGTACACATCGGCTTGCAAGCATTATATTTTTCCAACAGTCCATAGTAGAGTAATACTGTGGTAGGCTCATTGACTCCTGCTTGAGATAGCATAAATCATAGTGTATCTGAAATACTTGAGTTGAATTCAAGTCATGTGAATAAGCAACCTTCAGGCCATCTCACATCTCTTTAGCCAAAGTGTAATATATAATTTCATCTCTAATGCAGGGAATGACACTATTCAAGATGTAAGCCCTCACAATAGCATCATCTCTATTCCAGTTTGCATATTTCCCTATTTTCTGCTCCGGTGGTGCTTCCATAAGCACATGTTTCTTCTCATGACCTTCCATAGTAACAAGGAAGGTTTGAGACCAACAAGGGTAATTGGTCTCATCCAGTATCACAATCGGAGCAAGGAATGGGCTTTTGTACACTTCACTTTCTGCATCCTATCCTGAAGACACTTCTGCTACTGTTGATAAAGCCATGCTAACTCCAAACACACAGAAAAAATCACAAACTGCAGATCTGAATTTTAGCATCAAACACCAATATCTAGGGAATGTACACCCCGTAATCTATACACAATATCGTCAACACTTTATAGGGGAATACACACCCTAAGAATCATCCAACAAGGGGAATACACACCCCAAAAATCATTAACAAGGGGAATATACACCCTAAAATCAAACTACAAGTCTGAAAAAAATCATACCATTCGGTGCTGCACCACTACACCGGTAGGAAGGTTCTTGATCTAGAACTCCATCACCAAGGCACCAAGAACCTTTCTAGAAATTGTTGGACAGAAACCTATGACCTATTGCCCTCTCCCTACCGCTGGAAACGACCTGGCAGAGAGAAAAGGTGGGGGCGACGAGAGGTCGGAGCCTCCCCCTGTCGTGGCAGCGCTGCCCTACTATGGTGGCACTGCTACTATGGCGACAGCTGATGCTGCCGTTGATGGCTGCGATGGTTGCAGTAACGATGGTGGAGAGGTTTGAGGTAGGGTTAGGGTTTTCTTCATTGAGTCCCTAACTTGGCTCTAATACCAAGTTGAAGAAAATAAGTCTTCTTACTTTATTAAGCCAGTCCTATACCTTTTTATATAGAGAGAGGTAAGGAAAAATTGTCACAAGAGTCCAATGAAATAAAAATATAACAAAAAGACTCTCAAGACATAATGTAACACTTAAGGAGGGAGAAATGAAAGTCACAATGGGATCCGAGACAATGGTTGGAGCGGAAGCCATAAGGACCTACAGACTCAAATGCCCAACAAGCATATCCTGTTCTTGAGAGGTTGTCTCTTCGTGCCTTCCATTAGGAGGAACCTTTTGTTTGTATCTAAGCTAATTATATATGACTATTCTTTTTTATTTTATGAAATTATGGTAAAGAAATTGTTTTTGGTTCCATTACTCATGGTTTGTATAAGCTAGATGATTGTGACTCTGCTCTGAATTGTTCTGATACTATGATTGAGAATCATACACCTTCTAAGTGTCTTAGGGAAACTGCCGGCAAATCTATAGTGATTTGGCATCAAAGACTTATACATGTATTTGTTGATCGAATCAATAGACTTACAAAGGATAAACACTTAGATTTCCCAAAGGACTAATCCTTGCCTACCTGTGAATATTATATTCATAGGAAGATGTCCAGATTGCCCTTTTCAAGGAAAAGGATGAGACGTGAGGAGTTGAGAA
The DNA here is from genome assembly GCA_037157565.1 of Thalassia testudinum. Lineage (NCBI taxonomy): Eukaryota > Viridiplantae > Streptophyta > Magnoliopsida > Alismatales > Hydrocharitaceae > Thalassia > Thalassia testudinum. The sequence continues at coordinate 5,608,004 of JAZHRO010000018.1, read as the reverse complement.
ACCTCATACATACAAATGTATGTGATCCTTTTAGTACTATGATTTGGAATGGTTAACAAAATATTTCGTGACATTTACTAATAAGCATTTGTGGTACGGATTCATTTAACTAATGCATCCCAAGTTTGAAACCTTTGAAAAATTCAAAAAGTATAGGAATTCAGGGAATACCTCAAGGAGAAAGGAATCATCTTTGAACTCACACCTCCTCATACACCACAGTTAAATGATATCTCTAAAGGATGCAACCGCACCATGTTTGGACATGGTACGGTCCATGATGAGCAAAGCGACACTCCCTTTATACTTTTGAGGATATGCGTTGGAGACAGCAACATATATTTTGAATAAAATTCCTACCAAATCTGTCCTAAAAACCTCACATGAGATGTATAGAAAGAAGCCAAGTGTGAGACACATGTGCATCTGGGGTTATGAGGCTCATGTTAAGAACATGAACCCCAATAACCTGGAATCTCGCACTACTAAGTGCTACTTTATTGGGTATCCTATGGATGGTAGGGGCCATTGTTTCTATGATCCAGAGACCCAAAGGGTATTCATATTTAGGAATGCTATATTCATAAAAGAATTTTTTGAAGGTCGAGATAAAAATGTAGTGAGGGAGCTTATTGAGTCTGATGAGACCAATGACATCCCTAACCCAGAAGAAAGAGATTAATCAGAACCTGGTGATGCTCCCATTCTACTTAGAGGAAGTTCTAAAGCAGTGAATCCACTTGAATGATATAAATTCTATGTCTCATAAGAGTCCGAGATTAAGTCAACCACATATGATAAGGCAATAAAGGATTATGATGTCGATAGATCGAAGCTAGTAATGCAATTTGAGATAGACTCCATGCATATGAATGATGTATGGATCCTTATAGATCCTCCTGATGGGGTAAAACTCATTCGGTGCAAATGGATTTACAAGAGAAAGAGGGGTTCGGATGGGAAGGTAGAGATCTTCAAAGCACGACTTATAGCCAAGGGCTACACCCAGAAGAAAGGGGTTGACCATGAAGAATCTTTTTCTCTTGTTGCCATGCCTAAATCCATTCAAACTTTGCTAGCTATAGTTAAACATCATGAATAGGACATCTGGCAAATAGATGTTAAGAGAGCTTTCCTCAACGACTTCCTTGAGGAAGACATCTACATAGAGCAACCTGAGGGCTACTAAGTAGATGGTGAGGAAAAAAAAGGTATGCAAGCTAATGAAGTCCATTTATAGACTCAAATAGGCATCTTGTAATTGAAACATCAAATTTGATGACCATAAAGAGTAATAGATTCTATTAAAATCCTGACAAACCATATTTCTACAAGAAGATCAATGGGAATGCTATCGCATTTCTGATGTTGTACATGGATGACATTTTATTAATTGAGAATGATGTAGGAATGTTATCCAATGTTAAGCTCTGGTTATCCCAGAACTTTAAGATAAACGATCTTGGGAAAGCCTCTTATATCTTTGGTCTGAAGATGTTCAGAAACAGAGAGAAGATATTGGGATTATCACAACAAGGATATCTAAGTAAGGTCTTAGAGAGATTCTGCATGGATAACTCTATGAAGGGTTTTCTATCCATTAGACATAAGATTTCCTTATTGAAATAGTCGAGGAGAATAAAGCCATGGGTGGATGTCTATATGCTTCTACAGTGGGCAACCTGATGTATGCTATGTTTATACATGAGTAGACATCTGTCACGCAGTGGGAGTGGTAAGTTGTTGCCAATCCAACTCGGGACTGTAGCACTGAACTGCTGTCAAGAACATTCTTAGATACTTGAAAAGGATAAAAGATTGCTACTTAGTCACTGGAGATGGAGATATCCAAGTGTTAGGGTACATCGAGTTTGACATCCAGTTGGATGTTGACGATAGAAAGTCTACATTAGGGTTCGTTGTCTTGTTGAACGGCGATTCTACGAGTTGGAGAAGCAAGTAGGATACCACGACTGATTCAACAACAAAAGGTTGCATAAGATCCTGCGAAGGAGGCGATGTGGATATACAAGTTCATTAAGAAACTTAGCGTAATTCCCTCAATATAGTCACCAATCCCACTGTTGTGCGACAACACGGATGCCATTGCACACGCAAATGAGCCTTACTCTCACTGGAAGAGTAAGCATATTTAGAGCAAGCAACATATTATCTAGGAGATCACCAAGCATGACGATGTGATCATCACGAAGGTGGCCTCTATGGATAACGTTGCTAATCCACTGACCAAAGCCTTTGACTAAAGAGCCATTTGATCGGTGTGCATGTATTATAAGGTTAAAAGAGGTTTCAAAATGGCTCTGAGGGTAAGTGGGAGTTTGTTGGCTATTGTATGCCCTAGGCAAGTATTCCGAGTATTGTAATATGATTATGTTCATCTAAATAATAGAACTTGTTTGATTTCTAGTAAATGAATTGAGTCACTAAGTACGAATAATGTGACATACTAAGCCAGGTCAAATAAATCCGATGTGTGTTGATTTGGAGGTCTAAATGGTTTAGAGGATTAGCACATCAAGAAACCATCTAATTCGATTATATGTTTCTGGTCAGTTGGGATGGTAACCTTCTCTAGAGGTTGTCACCTAATTGATATTCTTGAATGGAGATTCAAGGACTGTCACGCAGGTCAGGTTAAGAAGTTAACTTAAGGAAACAAGAGATAGTGGAAGTCATTTTCCAATCTTGTTATGAAGAAGGTGTATCCTTTAACCTAAGATAGATATGTCTCTGTTCACGAACACATGCATTTGGTGGACCGTTGGTAGATGTAGCCACCTTGCTGCTAAAACTAAAAAGCTGGTGCATATGGGAATAGACATGAAATGCATAATCTCTCGATAGAATTGCACAAGTCTATTAGATAAGTGTATGTAATAGGTTGGAGATATGAGCTTGCTCTATGTATATTGGAGATGACAATTCCACATATGGTCGCAGAGTCCTAATTAGACTCTAGGCAAGAAGAGAAGATGGGCCTTTAGGAAATGTCTTGATATTCGTTCACGCCCCAATGATACAAGGAAATGTCAAGAATAATATTATCCGAGGAATGATGACAATCTAATGGAATTAGATCTCAAGATAATATTTTCCTTCATGTGTAAAAGATTCATGAGTATTTGGAATACTTAAGGGGGTGTTGTGCTAAATTTTCATGTAACATAAAGCTTCATTGTTGAAGTGATGAGACCAATAATGATTTTAATGGGTTTTTATTTGATAGAGAAATTAATTGTAATTTAAGGAGTTAAATTACACTTGACTTAGCATTTAATTGTACCTATGATTAGGTAAAGAATCCAAGTGTCAGAAATTAAGTAAATTTTATGTACTAGATAAAAAGCATCCTATAAGTTGTTATGGGTTTATCTTGCAAATATCAACTAGGATTAAATCTCTACCCTTAGATGGAGATCTAAGGGTTTCCATTAAATTAGGTTTAGCCATGGAAACCTTGTAAATGTCTCCCATGTGCAACCCTAATGACTCCATGATTTAATTCCCACCATCATGCACCAAGAGTGGCAGCTGTTAGGAAGATGAGGGCTGCCCCTTCTAGTAGGTCATCTAATTTTCTCATTGGACAACTTGCTCTATAGCAGCAAGTTGACTAGTTGCAGACCAGCTAATCGGCTACAAAGGGTGTCGCAAATCAAGAAGAGGGTTTGTGCATCAGGTTGCCCCTCCTCTCTAGTCGGTCGACCAATCTTTCTAGTTGGTCGTATGGCTTGTTATGCAGCATGTCTTCTTATCCCTTCTGAAGGGCTATTTAGTGTGTGCTTAAGGAGCAAAGCAAGAGGTCACTTTGGGATCATGAATAGTTCGTGAATCTTGTCTGGGATCGCCTCTTCACTACAAAAAGGGTCTCATTTACCCATTGCGGAGGAGTCCAGGGATTGCTGGGACTTATTTGAGGAGGCACCGCATGTGGGATGCTGCACCATGCTACCCGCAAGGTATAACATTTATCCTCATGAGATCCCGGAATGGGAGGAAGTTAGTTCCTCCCCCGTGGTTCCAATTTAGGGTAATTTATTTTTATTTTCATTTCTTGAGTAGGTTTTGGTATCGATTCAATCTAGTTATACGAAAAATTTTAAAATACCTATTTTTCATGCTTCCGCAATCCCTTAGGTCGATTTAATTAAATCCCTCAAGTTTGGCAATAGTCTCTCAAAAAGATTGTCATATCTTCTTAGTGTGAAGATAGGTAGTTGGATATGGAGATAGTTCTTTATGACCTGTCAAAATCTTTGATCTAAACCATTTAGACTTTTGATATATCATTGGTATATCTAATTTGGTCATAGTACTTTCTCCCAACTGTATCAAAGGACCTAACTAATCATATTGGCATGTCATGCAATCGTTAATTTTCATGTAGGTTGGTTTGCCAAGGGCACATGACCCCAACAGTGCACCCTAAAGCTGACGATAAAAGAGAAAATACCGTCCAAAAGAAATAAAGGAGAAAAAAAGGAACTGATTGTGGTTGACGTGAGGAAAGAAAAGGGTAAGGCATATGGGAGAAGAGTTGGTATACGGGTCTTAAGGTGACAAATTATAGGAGAATGGGATGGCCGAAGATAGGCATGGCCTGATCTTAAGAATGACTTATTATTACTTCCTCTTTCAACATAAAAACTCCAAAGAAATCTGAGTTAATGTAGTTTCCCAGCCACTTTCGTATTTTTCCAAACCATATTCCATCATCCTTTAGTGTAAATGCAAATCATTCTGACCACCAAGAGTTTTTGGTTTTACTAATGGATGGAATTATCTAAAGCTTTCAAACTATAAGATTTACAATAAATTGGAGCTAGAGTGTTGTAAATAAATTCATTTATTGGACAAATGGGTAGCCCCATGTAGTTGGTGTGGGAAAAAAGTAGGCTAATCTGGAGATAACATCAGACTAGAAATACATGGTTGGGAGTCTGCATAGAATTAGCCAATTTTTGGAGCATAGAAAGTAAAGGAGGACCTGGCAGTACCCAAAAAATATTGGTCTCTCCTATCTGGTATCCTATGAACCAAAAAGACATTTTGTATTTCTAATGCATGATTTAATTTCAACAATTACATCAACCAAGGTAATCAAAGTATTTAGCTATGAACAAAAGAAGAATTTTCTTCATCAGCCAAGGTAATCAACCAAGTCAATATTGTTCAATGCTCAAGAAGAAGTTTCTTCATCAAACAAAATGAATCAGGCATGGAGGGAATAAAGACATCAATTCAGCATGAAGCTACAACTAACAGGCATAAGCCGCAGCAGCTATGCTAATCAAGTTAATGACAAAGAATTAAAAAGCATCTTAGGATGTTGACTACACCATTTTATGATAATATGGCATTGCATCAATAGTGAGCAAGGGAAGATCCCATTACAGTTAAAAGAGCAATAAGTGTGGAAGAATAATCGAATTCTTGTTCTTGATTAAAAAAAGAAATCAACCCCTCATTATATGGAGAGAGGATCCTAATCCTAATTTGGAAGCAAACTCAAATCAAATCAAATTCCAACAAATAAATAGAAAGAGGTAATGGGAATATCAAAACAAACAAATTTGCCTAAACTAATTTAAAACTCTCTCCTAATTCTTTTAATACTCCCTCCCAAGTTAGATCATACTACGTCCAACTTGCAGGAGATATAATAAAACTAGGACTCTCTCCTAATGTAGACATCTAGAGGAGTAGGCAGCAGGGCAGACTGTAGCAGAACTAGCAGTCATAGTAGAGAGGCACTAGTAGCAGTAGTACTAGATCTATAGCAGAGTAGTAGTAGAACACAGTAATAGTAGAGCCATAGCAATATTAAAGGCTATACATAGGGAAACGTTCCCAAGCAGGTAGTAGTAAAGAGTAGTGCTTAAAGTCCCCACCATTTATCAACTTCAGCAATATGCTGGATTACAAGTCCTAACACCTTGATCTAGAGAACTAGTAGGAGAGAGTAGCAGAGGTTGAGACAGCAGCCATAGCAGCAGTAGATGAAGTCTTACTCCTCAGAAGAGACTGCAAATGCTTTAATTCTATGGGAGTAAGGTAGAGAGGTGGCTGGTCTGTCCTTGCCTCAGTAGTAGTCAGCTCTGTGGTAGTTTGATTGGCCCAAGAGAGCTTACCAAACTTGCCTCAACATTTGTTATACGGATGCTTCATTCTCTGGGAATGGATGAAGGGAGAGCAGGTTCGACCACATCCACAACATGCACCACTGCGACCACCTTGCCCTCTAGAGGCAATAAGGGCATTGGTCTCAAAAATAGTGGTAGGAGCGAACACTAGTGAGACATTTGCATCGATCTTTTTAAGATGGTTGTAAACTATCTCCAGGTTTGGTATCATGTCATAAGACAATAATTAATCCTTAGCAGATTTATAGTGAGGACCCAGTTCGACAAGAAACCTATAGATATGCCACTTAGCCTTTTGAGAAGTTTGAGCATCACAGCAGGTGGGCTGGAAGACCATGAGTTTCTCGAAGAGTGACTCCATGGTCTTGTAATAGTCAATTAGGGATAGGTCTCCTTGATTGGTGGACCATATCCTAGGGTAGACATCCGCCAACTTAGAGTCATTGGACTTTCAAGAATACTTCTTGGCAAAGTTACCCTAGATGTCTTTCGCGTCCTTTTTATACAACATATGGGTCGTGATCTTTGACTCCATGTTGTTCACAAACCACTTAATCATGTAGCTATCCTACTCCCACTTGTTGTGGTCTATCCTTAGAATCAGGTTCTTCTTTGGTTAGGATATAAAGCTTGTTTTGGACTTCAATGAAAATTTTGAAGGCCTTTGACTAGAGGATGCAGTTTTAGGCACTGTTAAGTTTGATCGAGGTGTCCTAAACTACTATAGTAGTGGTAGAGGCCAAGGTCTTAGGCTCAGCAATAGTAGAAGATGGCCTTGGAGCTAACATTGTGATCCATGAGAATGATCACATGACTGTGACATGCACGAGTGCACACAAAGGCAAGTCGCGTATGAATGAGGTGTGCATGCAAGTGTTATCATGAGAGGGGCATGTAGCACACAAAGAAGCATGCATGTTAAAGGCGCACAATAGCGTGTAGTGGTGAGCAAACTGTGTAGCAAGGCAAATGTTCGCACGGTGGTGCGATGCACGCAGAGGTCAGGCACATGAGTTGTGTATGAAGTAGTAGCAAACTAGTAGCAACATGTTTCTTGCACATGGAGAGGGTAGGGTACCATGTGAGTTAGGAGAAATGAAAAGCTTAATCTTATTCAGAATCGTTACCTCTATATATATAGAGGAGGGACAAATAGCAACACAACATTAGAAAATAAAAACTACAAGTGTACCCTCACAGACAATAAATCGAGTACAACACCTCCCCTCAAGCTGGAGCATGCTTAGCTTGGTGAATATATTTGTTGTCTGCCCATTAGTGGAAATTAGAGTTGTGTAGAGCAACCCTTTCTGAACTATCTCTAGTGCAATGACAATCAACTTCCACGTGCTTTGTGCACCTATGGAGCATGGGATTATTAGCTATATATGTAGCTGCTCTCATTGATTTAAATGCCGACGGCATGTCGTCGGTAAGGCCATTTCCGAGCAAGGGTCGTGCCGACATGAAAACATCGATTTACAGGGATTTCGTCGGCATGCCGTCAGCATGCCCTCGGTACGGTCGGCATGGTCGGCATGCCGTCGGCATGGTCGGCATGCTGGTGAAATTGGAGCCTATGTTGAGGTTGCTGTTGGTTTTTTTAATTACTTTTGCTATTTTTGTTGATATGCATCGACATGCCCTCGGCATGCTCATCGGCATGCCCATCGAAAAACGGGGATTTCCACGGCATGCCCACGAAATGCACACTTGGAATTTCATCGGCACGGCATCGAAATCGGCATTTCGAACCTTGGCTGCTCTATTGTCACATTGCATCTCCATAGGTCCATCGATCTCATGATGTAAATCAATTAGTAGAGACCAAATCCACATCATCTCAACTATAATCTAGGCCATTGCCCTGTATTCTGAATCTGCACTAGATCTAGAAGCAACTGCTTATTTCTTGCTTTTCCAGGTCACAAAGTTGTTAGCCACAAATACAAAAACTTGTAGTAGATTACCGATCCAAATGAAACCCAGCATAATTTGCATCAGAATAGCCTACTACTCTCATAGAAGTTCCCCTAGTGAATAGAAGACCCTTTGAGATAACTGAGGATCATCATTGCAACATCCCAGTGTTGTCTAATAGGCTTCACCATAAACTAACTTAGCCTACCAACTTTATAAGATATGTTTAGTCTAGTGATAGTAAGGTACAATAGCTTCCCATGCCTATAGTTCACAATGTCTACCTCAGTATCATACAAATACCCCTTAGGGTCCATAAGTATATTTGCTGGCTTAGCTCCCAGCATACCAATCTCCTGCAAGATGTCTAGAGCATACTTTCTCTGGGACAAAACAACACCACTTTTGCTATGAGCTACCCCTATCCCAAGAGAGTACCTCAATGGACCCATGTCCATCACAAACTGATCAATCGAACATCTCTTGATCTCTGTTACCCCCTCAAAGTCATCTCCTATGTTGAGAGAATTGTGTGTAGTGATCATTTAGTCCCAGATCATGTAATGTGGAGCATTGCTATGTGTGGTGGCCTATAAATAGGCATGTACTCAGTTGTTTCTTTGAGAATAATACAAAGATATCAACCCTATCGGGACCTCCAATGGTTTTCACCTCGCTCTTCGTAAGTGGGATTTCCAAATAAACCTAAGCATTTTTTATCGTTTATGTTTTAATATCTTGTTATTTTGCTTCCGCTTATTCATATTAACTTGGTATCAAAGTAATTAATTCTAGGTTCATTTTATTATCATATTTATCATTTTTGGAGTTTCAATTTCTTGAAGTTCTATTCAAGTTCAAAGAGGAGATCATCAGGAGGTGCTGCTGATGGGGCTTCTAACAACAGTAGGTAGCCGTAAGGAGCAATAGCAATGGAGTGGAGGCGGTTGATACATACACATTCAAAAAAAAATATCTATTTATGCAAGTTCCTAAGCTTAACATTGTATTCCACATTATAATTATTGAATAACATGCATCAAGATGCATTTAGATTAATATGTACAACTCGTATATTAATTTGCCTCTTATTGTGGCTAGGGGACATCATTTTGGGACATCGAATTGAAGATCCAACCATACGGATCTGATTAGGGCGACGATCAGAGTCCAATGCCTCCGAGATTGCACCGATCAGACCTCCCTAGCATAAGATGCAGTTCGAGGAAAATCAGAGGTCAAGGGACAAGGTGGTGAAAGCCGAACCTCAGATGAAGAATTCAACCGCAAGGGTTCAGATCGACGATCGCAGCCTAACAGCGTGAGAATTGGTCTAATCCGACATTCGTAGCACCACCTATGAGCAAAAGAAGATGGATAGCCCAGATCACGCCACATGGCATCATCCGGGCTGCCCATGGACCAACCACATCCTCCCCTCACCCATGGATGGCCTTCCCTTTCCACCATTGGATGAAGATCTAATGACCTTGAGCGTTGGACCACGAATTCGTCCACTTGACAATCCAGGAGTTGTAGCGCATTGGTCAAAAGTTCTATCCTCCATGGAGGTCATGAGTTCAAGTCTTGAGAACCCCAAATTCCTTTTACAATTCCACTTTGCCTTGCATGGGATTTGTATGGTAACATGGACATCCACGTGCAAAGAGCCTTGCATGGGATCCATTCCATGCATGAATTGCATGGGCGTGAATTCCATGTGTGAAATGAGTGAAGTGCATGGGATACATTGCATGGACGTGAAATGCATGGGCATGAAATGCATGCATGCGTTATTTGCAGCGGGGGATGAAGCAGCATGAACGGTTAGGATGTCCGCAACCTCTCTCAGCCGTCCAATTTTGATCCATGCAGCTGACATGCAAGGGCACAATTCCATGCGTCCCCCTTCTCCACGTGATTTCTCCAAGCGATTTCTTCATGCGAGCTAGCAAATTCATGTAGCAGGCATGCAGGGGCGTTATTCCATGTAACAGGAAATCAAATGGGCACCAACAAAACGTGGGAACGTATGCATCATGGGCATGAATTGAAGGCCCATGATTTTTGGGGGTATTTTTACCAATTTAACCTCCAAAAGCCTGTAAAAGGCCCTACATCCCCTCCATTTTCATCCATCCCTTCCTTTCTCAATCTCTCCTCTCCAAAGCTCTAAGGAGATAGTCCCAAACCCAAGATGCTCCTCTAGAGTAAAAAAAAAAAAACTGTCCATCTTCTCATCTCCTTTGTGGAGCACCCGTGGTTGTCTTCTCACCACCATTTGGAAAGCGGATCTCACAGCGACGTCACCCTGCTTCACCCTTCATCCTCCAACTCCATTCTCCCTCATCCAGCATCTCACCACCATCTTCCAGGCATTCCGTTAATGCGGCTCTTCCTCCAAGTAGCCGTCGAGGAGGAATTTCTTATCCTTATCTTTTTACTATTTTCTAGTATAGTTTTAATTCTGCAAATAGATGTAATGAACATAGGTCAATAGCTATGAAATATTTGTTTATTCTCTATATTTTTCTCTTTGTTTGTATTATTATCTCTCTCTCCTGTTGTTTATTCTTTGAGTAGTTTAGCTAGCGTATATTAATTTTAACTAACTACACTGTTTTATAAAAATAACACATATTTTAAATCAAACGTTCGCCTCCCCATGTTCGACCCAGGACTCACTAGAGTTTCGGTTAAATTTATCTAATAGCGGATTTTTATGCAACTGCAACGATGGGTTTTTAACTCAATCCTTTTCGCATACAAAATCTAGATCATTTTGACGTCGTTGCCGGGGAGGCGACGGATCCCGATTATTTTTGTCATTCCTCGCACTTATTTGATCTCTAACCTCTCTTTTCTCTCTTCTATTGTCTTGCAAGTACCTCGACAAGGAATCTACGAGTGGTAGAAGTAAAGTGCGGTTGAAGACCATTGTAAGTGTCCCCCATTCTTCCCCCCTCCATAGCATTCATTTCATCACCTTAATTCAAACCCTAATTAACCTAGGTGCTTTTATAAATGCTAAGATTAGTTTGGTTGTCACCTCCACCCACCTCACCCTCCGTTTTAAACAAAAAAAACAAAAAATATCTAATTTGATTGTGGGATTTCTTTACCATACACCCACAGAGGTACACGACCTTTTTTGATGTGTTACTCAACCGGTAAATTAATCTTTAGAATCGGTACATTGATATAAATACATAATTGAGTAGAAATTATATTAGGTAACCACTTGTGCGCCTAATTCAGTGGTGCATCAAGGTCAATTGTTTGACCAATTTGGTTTGCACCACTACATATACAATTGATTCATCAAGTAGCTGCCCCTTAGGATTCAACTTTTAGAAATTAACCAGGCACTCCATATTCTTTTTGAGTTTTAAAGGAAGGTATCTTCACCTGTGCTTTTAACACCTGGTGTGTCAACTGAACTTTGACTGAACAGACCCAATAGTTGAACCTTAAAAGCTACTAAACAAGGTTAACCCCTAAAAGACAAATCATCAATAAATCTTATTTGAAAACCTTGGTTGTGCACGTAGACACATATTAAACAATCTTTAAGGGCATAACCTATCTAAAGGGCCCATCACATTCCCAAGCATATTCAAACCTACACCTAACTAAACTCAAGTAGACGTTGGCCGTAAGGATTTGACTCGCTCTTCGAGGCCCAGATCGAGATTATTTTCGATTACTCTACTTCTACCGGTCCATCTGATGTCTAGCTAAAGTAGTGTCAAACGACCACGATTGGGGGGTATCAAAGGAACCTAAGGCGAAAGCCAAGGGAAAAACCTTCTTGCCAATCCCTCCCTCAACTGGTTGAATTGACCGGATAGGAGTAGACTAAATTGTTTATAATCTTAAGACGGGTTCTGAGAATTTGTAGATCTTTAGGCTACCACACCTAAGGACATGTTTGATTGTTTGTATTGCAGGATACCTTTCTTTTCTCTTTTCCCTCCTGTTTTGCCATGGATCCATCCACATCCTACTCACATTTCCACTCCTACCCTCCTACCATCACTTATTCCCAAGATGATTACTATCCCGACCCGACTTATGATCATCCATCCACTAATCGGGATAATTTTGATTGGGAATACAATTCCGAACCTCCATGTCCAAGGCCTAACCGTGGACATCATGACTATAATTATTATCCTTCCCAGAGCTATACTGCTTATAGATCTCTACCCTTGGATGATCAACCTAACTCGATCTACAATCAAGAAGGATATGCTGATTACAACTCTTAACCTCCCCAGGACTACATTACATATAGGTCACCACCCCTCTATGAACAACCCGAAACGATCTATTATCAGGGAGGGATCAAGAACCTCAATTCCTTGACTCCCTTAAATTGAACCCAACCCTGAACCGAACCATTCGGTTCAAGCGAATCAGGTCCAAGCTAGGGTGTTGGCTAATTTGAGGAATATCATACAATTTTTAGAAGCTCAGCTAACACCTCACACTGAAAAATTAGGGCCTCTAATTCAACTGATTGATGATCTTAACAAGTCTTTATTGGATTGGCTCCAAGATGTTGAGGATAAGAACCTGGGTAAGTTTTTACTTGGGAAATTGTCAAGATTGAGGATGAGATTTGTGGTTGCCCTAATCCAATCTTAAGATGATTCCCAGGATGAACACCCTTCAGGAGAGTCAATGTTAGAACCCACTGAGGCACCTGTAGGTGCATACATTTTATGAGACCAGGGATGACCAGATTAGTATGGAGCAACCTATTGAGGATGAATTGATTATTTCACCTGAAATCCCTGAGCCAGAGAATGAGGAAAAATGTCTCTATGGACCAAGGAACATATGATTTTGAGACATACATAAATGCAGATTCAGAATTCTTTGCTTCGGACGGTGAAGAATCTTCATGTGAAATCTCACTTAAATTTAAGGAAGATAATTTTAATGAGACAAACGGGCTCGAGGAATTCGATGAATCATTTGATGGCCCTATATTTGAGGAAATTGATACTGTTGGGGCTAACTTGGAGGATCCAAATCCTGATTTACGGGAAGATTCCATTAGTAGCCCCATTTCTCAACCACACCCCAAAGAGCTGAATGATGATATTTTTGAAATCATTGTACCCAAGTCAATCCTAATTCTGGCACGATTTTTTGACTTCGATATTTTATATGGGGTTAATAACACTTGTGAGGTCCCAAAAACTTTGATTCTAGAGGATAGGAGTCAGAAAATGACAATTTAGGAAGCCAATGTCGGGGGAAACAAAATTTTGGATCTAAGGGTTCCTTTGTGTCTGAAACCACCAACCTTTTACCAAGACCCTTATGATATCTTTGATTCCGAGGATGTGCAACCCAAGTGTAAAGTGATTGATTATCTCTTTGATCTAAATTCTAAGAGGACAAACACATCTATTGATACAAACTTTCCTATTGTCCGACATTTTGGATTTGGGTTGCATTCTCATAAACCGCAGACCCGGCCCCACAAACAAAATGATCTCCGATTCTGGGTAATTTTCACCCAGAACCTTAGAACCACTTGACCTTGGGGTATGAGTCTGCACCATAATTTGGTCCACATCTATGGACACCTACTGGCAAGTCCTAAGATTAATCTTCTTATTTTGATATTGACCTGCACCTATAAATTCTTAATTTCTTTGTTTGTATAGTGTACCTAGCTGAAGGCACTGAACTCAGCACTTATACAGTTTGTTTTCATCTCAGAGCTGACCCGTTAATCACAAAATTTAGGTGCTTTCTTCTTTACTTCGCTCTATTTCATGTCTTTTTAATATAATGAGGACATTCATTAGATAGGTATGGGGGGTGGAAATATTCATCTCTGAATTATTTTATTAGCTCCACAGGTTCTTTTTATTGTCTTTTTGTTTAAAAAAAAATTAGGAAAAGAGAACTTAGACATTAAGAGTAGTTAACTTTAAGAAATGATACAATAAGACTTGAACACTTACACCATTAAGGTCTTTAGGCTTAATCAGCTTGGGTATCCACTAAACTGTGGACTTGTTTCTCGAGTCCTTGCCATTCGAAAATTCATTTCTAATTGGTTAAATAAGTTAGGGTGATAAGTACATGACTTATCAACCCGCCCTCTGATTTGAGGGGACTTTAAGTTTAAACTATCTACATACTATTTCCACTAACTCACATTTCGACGATTTTAACGAACATTGGGTAGCTAATGAACCTTCAAAGGTGGTTTGGCTAGCAAGTTGTCATGGGTTTGACATCCCATTGGCCTGTTGTCCAGAGTCCAGCCACACGATCATTCTCTTTCTACTACCTTTATATAAACCACACTTCACCGCACGAGTATGGCTGGCAAGTTGCCATGGATAATAGCCCATTAGCTAATTGTCCAAAACCCAGCTCATAAAATGCACATTTAATTCCAAACACTTAAGAAGAAGCGGTGAAGTAGAATAAGCTGGAGAGATATACACTGGGCTCGCCCTTGTATTGACCTCACAAAAAAAAAGTAGGGAGAAAGTTACCTGTCGTACAGATACACCTTTAAGCAGAATTTCTTTTCAAGGTCACCTAGGGGCATAGAAACCTGAAGTCTGTTTTAGTTGCCGATCAGTGAGTCTATCACAGTCACAAAAAGATGCTTAGAACTTAGAGTTCTTTACAAACCTTGGGTGGGTTGAGTAGTCGTAGAAAGCTGGCCCGAAACTCTAAACTCAAAAATTAAACAAAAAACAAAGAAAAGATGAAAAAATGGATTTGCTTGTGTACGTAATAAGGCGAGGACATAGGCGGTCTACATTTTGGCAAACACTCGGGCATTGTTGAGCCTTTGTAATTAGGTCCTTAGTTAAAATTCTCTAGTGTTAATCAACAAATTTTGCTTAAGTGACCGGATCTTGATTCTATTCTACACATAGCATTTAGGCTAATTTTGCTAGGGACTAGCAAAAGATAAGCATAGATGTATGATAAATACACATTTACTCAAGATAAAATGTCTTTGATGCGAGTTCCTAAGCTTAATATTGCATTTCATATTATAAGTATTGCATAACATGCATCATCATGCATTTAAATTAATATGTACAAATTATATATTAATTCGCCTCTTATTGTGACTAGGGGACAAGGCGACATCATTTCGAGGTATCGGATTGAAGATCCAACCGTACGAATCTGATCAGGGTGACGATCGTAGTCCAACACCTCCAAGATTACCTCAATCGGACCACCGTAAAATAAGATGCAGTTCAAGGAAGATCAGAGGTCAAGAGGCAAGGTGGTGAAAATCCGAGCCTCAGAAGAATCCAACTGCATGGATGGGTTTGGATCGACGATCGTAGCACAGTAACGCGAGAATTTGTCCAATCCGACATCCGTGGTACCACCTATGAGCAAAAAAAGATGGATGACCCAGATTACGCCACATGGCATCATCCGAGCCACCCATGGACCAACCACAACCTCCCCTCACCCATAGATGGCCTTCCCTTTCCACCATTGGATGAAGATCCAACGACCTTAAGTGTTGGACCATGAATTCATCCACTTGACTATCCAGGAGTCGTAGCGCATTGGTCAAGAGTTCTATCCTCCATGGAGGTCATGAGTTCGAGTCTTAAGGACCCCCAATTCCTCTTCCAATTCCACTTTGCCTTGCATGGGATTTGTATGGTAACATGGACATCCACATGCAAAGAGCCTTGCATGGGATCCGTTCCATGCGTAAATTGCATGGGTGTGAATTCCATGTGTGAAATGAGTGGGAGTGAAGTGCATGGGATACATTGCATGCACGTGAAAAGCATGGGCATGAAATGCATGCATGCATTATTTGCAGTGGGAGATGAAGCAGCATGAATGGTTAGGACGTCCGCAACCTCTCTCAACCGTCCAATTTTGATCCATGCAGCAGGCATGCAAGGGCGCAATTCCATGCGTGCCCCTTCTCCATGTGTTTTCTCCATGCGATTTCTTCATGCAAGCCAGCAAATCCATGCAGTGAGCATGTAGGGGTGTTATTCCATGCAGCGGGAAATCAAATGGGTGCCAGCAAAATGTGGGAACGTGTGCATCATGGGCATGAATTGAAGGCCCATGATTTTTGGGGGTATTTTTATTGATTTAACCTCCTCCAAAAGCCTAGAAAAGGCCCTATATCCCCTCCATTTTCATCCATCTCTTCCTTTCTCAATCTCTCCTCTCCAAAGCTCTTAAGGAGCTACTCAAGCACAAGATGCTCATCTAGAGTAAAAAAAAAAAATTTTTGTCCATCTTGTCATCCCCTTCGTGAAGCATTTGTGGTTGTCTTCTCATGACCATGCAGGAAGTGAATCCTGCTGCGACACAACCCTACTTTGCCCTCTGTCCTCCAACTCCATTCTCCCTTATCCAGCATCTCACCACCATTTTTTGGGTGCAACGTCAATACAACTCGTCCTCTAAGCGGCCGTCGAGAATTTTCTCATTCTTATCTTGTTACTACTTTCTAGTGTAGTTTTAATTTTGCAAGTTGATGTAATGAACATGATTCGATGGTTATGAAATATTTGTTCATACTCTATATTTTTCTCTTTCTTTATATTATTCTCTTTCTTTTATTGTTTATTCTTTAAGTAGTTTAGCACGCGTAAATTAATTTCAACCAGCTACTCTACTTTATAAAAATAAACGTGAATTTTAAATCAAACGTTCGCCTCCCCATGTTCGACCCGGGACTCACCAGAGTTTCGGTTAAACTTATCTGATAGTGGATTTTTATGCAACTACAACGAAGGGTTTTTAACTCAATCCTTTTCGCATACAAAATCTAGCTCAGCGGCACTGGGGCTTTAGGCAACACTGTTGGGATAGAGCATTGGGGCCTCAGCTGTTGCTAGGGTGGCATTGCTGGGCACATAGCCCTGTGATGACGTCGTTGGGCATCGATGGTGATGCATAGACCGCAATGTGTGGCGTTTGTGAAGAAGGGACATGAGAAGAAGGCGGCAACCTTATAACCACTGAGGGTAGCAATTGTGACTTAACAAAGGTCCTCTCTACAAGTAGATCTCACGTAGAGGAAGTCTCGACGACAGTCTCACTAGAAATCCCAAGGAAGATGGAGGCTTGCATGATCAACGAGGCTCGCTAAAGGCATAAGCTGATTTTGGGTTCTTTTGAACCCAAAGAAGAAAAGCAACTGCAACAGAAATTGCAGGAGATCTGACTTAGCGAGGAAGCTCAACGATGATGGCGGCGAAGATTGCGATGAGGATCTTGGTGGAGATCTCACGTGTAATTAGATCCGGTGGCGACATGTAGAAGAGGCAATGCCTGCGATCGTGGAGCCACAATCGTGGCAAAGATCTCACAACGAGAGATCATGAAGAGCTCACGAAGAGCCAGTGGCAATGATGACTCGCACGATGGTGTTGTTAACGAGAGCATGATCGAAGATGATCAAAATGCTCTCCGTGTGCTGATGAAAGTGCCTCTACGTCGTCATGCTCGACATCGACGGTTTGAAGATACGAATAGGGCTCTAAAAGCTCCATCAAGTGACAACACCAAGGAGAGATCTTCTTTTAAGGTTTTATCCCTTTCATTCACTTTTTATATATTTTTTTTCTTATCCTCAAAAGAAGCAACAAAAGGGGAGAGAAGAAAAAAAAGAATTGGATGATAAAAAAAGAGTTGGAGTAACCAGAGAGGAGAATATCAAAAAAAAAAAGGAAAGAAAAGAAGAAAAAATGAAGAGAAAAAAAGGTGATTGAGGTTACAAAGAAAAGAGAGTGAGTTATGTAAAAACAAAAGGGAGGAAAGAAGAGAAAGACCAAGAAAAAAGGAAAGAGAAAAAATGATAAAAAAGAAGAAAAAAAAATGATGATTATGTTTAAAAGAAGAGGGGGAGAAGCTCTTATCTAATCTTATCATTTCTTCTCTTTTTTATTTTCTTCTCCCATAGAGTATGAGAGAAGAGGGGTGTGGATCCTATTATAGTCATCTCCCATTTGATTCTTTTGTTTGAGATCACCACATGAGAAGCTACAACTCTGGGAGGTCTAGAGTTTCGAGGTCTCTAGAGGAAAGAGATCTAATTTTGAGGTCCACAGATGAAATAAAGGGTCCATGTCAGGTTTCTATGTGGGAGATCCACTTTTGAGGTCTTCAGAGAAAAGGCCATGATAAGGATAATGAAATGAGGAGCCACCAACACTAATTGAGGTCTCCAAAGGAGAAGCTCTTTTCAAAGCCGACTACAACAATTTGTCAAGCTTCAGCCTCGCTGATGTGTTGTTGTCAGCATACCTGCCTATAGGCATGAACAAGAGTGTAGCTGTCATCTACAGAGGAGAGGCAGTTGTACCGATTGAGTTTTGTTTATTCTGCTATGTAAAGGGGTTTCTTTATGTTACAAGCTGAGCATTCCATATGCTAGCTTGAGGGGGAGTGCTGAGAGAATTGTGTGTAGTGGTCATTTAGTCCCACATCGTGTAATGTGGAGTGTTGTGTGTGATAGCTTATAAATAGGCATGTACTTGTTTTTTGAGAACACAAAGATATTAGCCCTATCGGGGCCTTCTCCCGTGGGTTTCACTACGCTCTTTATGAGTGGGGTTTCCACAAAAACTAAAGCATTCTTTATCGTTTATATTTTGATATCTTGTTATTTTGCTTTTGCTTATTTATATTATTCAACTTCCTGCAACAATCGAATCAACATAGACAAGAAGATCTGTAATACCTCCCCCTATTTTTCTAACAAACAAGAAATGATTTGCAAAGGACCTCTGAAATCCTACAGATTCCACTACCTGAGATAATTTTTGGAACCAATCATGAGGGCTTTGCTTAAGGCCATGTATGGCCTTACATAGCCTGCACACACACTCCCCCTGAACCTCAACCTAGGGGTTACTGCATATATACTTCCTGTAATTCCCCGTACAAGAATGCATTTTTGACATGTAACTAATATAGCCTCCAATCCCTATAAACTACAACTGCCACAAAAATTCTTACAGTAGCAATGGGATAAAATGAAGAGTCTTATTCCAATAGAATATCTTACACCTCTTTATATAAAGAGAGGTGTTGAGTAAATTACATAAGAGAACCGAGCAAAAACATAAAATAAATAGTCCCTGACTTAACATAAAAGATAACTAGAGTACTCAACACTCCTCCTCAAGCTAAAGCATAGATGTTTATCATGCTCAGCTTGTCACAGCAAGCCTCGAATGCAGATCTAGCAAGGGATTTGGTAAAGATATCTGTTGTCTAGTTCTCTGAGGTAATTGATGTAGTAAAGAGAAGTTCCCTCTGAATTAGATCACTGGTGTAGTGACAATTAATCTCTACATGTTTTGTGCACTCATAAAACATAGGATTGTTGACTATGTAAGTAGCCACCCTATTGTCACTTCTCATCTCCATAGGCTCCTCAATCTTGACATGCAAGTCAAGTAAGACAGATCTAATCCACACAAGCTCAACTGGTGTCTGTGCTATTTCTCTGTATTCTGACTTTGCACTCGAGAGAGACAACGCTCTACTTTTTGCTCCTCCATGTCACTAGATTACCAGCCACATAAGTACAAAATCCTGTAGTGGATTTCCTGTCAGAAAGACAACCTGCATAGTCTACATCAGAGTAACCCATTATAGTCATAGATCTGCCTTTCCTGAATAGTAGTCCATGCCTTGGTACTCGTTTCAGGTACCTGAGCACCTACATGGCAGCATCTCAGTGCTGCTTGGTTGACCCGTTCATAAATTGACTGAGCCTGTCAACTGCAAGCGAGATGTCTGGGCGTGTAATAGTGAGATAAAGCAACTTCCTAATCAACTGTCTGTAGCCTCTACTCTCTACAGCCTGTAACTTAGCATCATATGGGTGTATCTTCGGATCCATGGGTATGTTGGCTAACTTAGATCCCAACATCCCAGTCTCTTGTAATAAATCAAGAGCGTATTTCCTTTGGCTAAGGACAATACCTCTCTTTCCTCTTGCCACCTCTATGCCCAAGAAGTATCTCAAGGAGCCTAAATCCTTCATAACAAATTTCTCTACCACCCTCTGTTTGAACTCAACTATCCCAGCTGCATCATCACCAATGATAATGAGGTCATCTACATAAACAAGGAGAGCAACAATCCCCTTGTCTATCTTTCGCACAAACAAGCAATGACTAGAAGTAGATCTGATAAGCCCCATATCTTCAACAACCTTTGATAACTTCTGAAACCAGGCCCTCGGATTCTACTTAAGGCCATATATTGCCTTGTTCAACGTGCACACACACTCCCCCTTAGTCTCAAAGTTGGGGGGCTACTGCATATACGCCTCTTCTTGTAGATCATCATACAAGAATGCATTCTTAACATCTAGCTGATAAAACGACCAGTCAAGATAGGCAACAACAAAAATGAGAATTTGCATAGTAAGAAGCCAGGACACGGGGGTGAAGGTGTCAAAGAAATCTATCCTATAAGTCTGGGTTAATCCTTTTGCCACAAGACAAGCCCTGTACTGAGAAATAAATCTGTTTGGATTATTATTCACGGAAAAGACCGAATGGTAGGCAACAATACGTGCATTGGGAGGTAACAGAGTAAGATCCCATGTCTGCCAAGACTATAGTGCAGCCATCTCATCTTCCATAGCCTGATGCTATTTCGGATCTAGCATAGCCTGTTGATAAGCAGTTGGTATCTATGAAGAGGTAAAGGCATCTGTGAATAGGGCAAACAAACGGCTCAGATGGTCAAAGGAAACTAACCCTGCCACCTGATAGTGCGCACAACTCTGGGGGACCTTTTTAATAGTAATCGGAAGATCCATATCATCAAAGGGAGAATTAGTCTCAACAAATGGCTCAGATGGTGATGCTTCATCATCACTAAGAGCAGACTCAAAGGCAATTGGTATAGCACCTGCAGGATCATCACCAAACACACAATGGCTAGTAGTGTCACCACATACCTGCTGTGGGGAGGATGATAGTGCTAAAAAGGGGGGGTATGTTGCCGATATGTCACTGGTTTCCTAAATACTAGTGGAGGATCTCTGAATCGGGAAAGACTAATATCTATAGTGTTTGGTGATAATATCTGAGTAGCAAGAAAGTCGCCAAACTGAATAGAAGTAATAGGCATGGGAGCTCTCTCTACCTCAAGTCTCAACTGTCTGGCAGTAACAGAAAAATATGGGACGACCTTATGAAAAGTAACATTAGCACTAACATAGTGCCTCTTTTGTAGAGGATCATAGCATCTGTAGCTTTTCTAGACATGACTGTATCCCAAGAAGACACACTTAACTGCTCTAGGGACAAGTTATCTCTACTTGGCCTAGTAATATGCATAAAGGCTACACAGCCAAAGGTCCAAGGTGACAATTGAAATAATTCTCGATCTAGGTACAATATTTGCCATGGTACCTGCTCAAAGATAACAGAACTAGGCATCCTGTTAATCAAGTGGCATACAGTAAGTATTGCATCTCCCTAATATTGTGATGGAACATTATGGTGAATCAACAGAGTTTGGGCCATATCCAAAAGATGTCGGTGCTTCCTTTCTGCTATCCCATTCTACTAGGATGTTTAGAAACATGTGGTCAGATGAACCACTCCATGGGATATGTAAAATGCTTTCATTTGTGTAATACAAACTCAAATGCATTATCAATATGCACAACTTTGATGATAGAAGCAAATTGATTCTTTATTTCAATAATAAATGTCTCAATCACAGACCCAACATTTAACTTATTCTTTAATAAAAATATCCAAGCTTTAATAAAAATATCCAAGATAATATGGAACAATTATCCACAATCATCAGGTAATATCTATCTTAGTCAATCTGAAATTCGACTAGGACCCCATACATATAATGCAGCAAACCAAAGATAGACTTGGCAATAGTAGAACTAGCAAGATAAGTGGATCTATAGTGCTTTCCCATCTGACACACATCACAGTGAATCTCGGTGGTTGGCGAAAGATGAGGAATGATAGGCGAAGCCTGTCCAGAGATGGATGACTAAGGCGATTGTGCCACTGTAAGGCACTCCCTGCAGCGAAATACACATCCCCCTAGCACTGTGCAGCAACTGACATCTGAGATAGGCGATGGATATCCCCATCTTCATGTCCGCCACCAATCATCCTCCCTGTGAGCTTGTCATGAAACACAACCAACATCATCAAAGATCACCCTACAATTAAGATCTTTCGTAATTCTGATAACAGATAACAAACTCATCAGGAAATCTAGAACAAATAGAACATTTGGCAATTTCATATCGGGGGTGACTGGCACCTCGCCCTAACCACCAACTCTGGTATGCCTTCCATCTACTACCTGAACTATCCTACCTGGATGCACAAACTGAAAGTATTGAAAGTTGCTGTGATCACCACTTAAGTGTTGTGATGCACTGGAATCTACCAACCAAATAGACCTATTAGAAATAGAAAAAACACCTTTTGTACATGACGAGGCAACAACATCAGTGTTTAAAGAGGAAGACGGAGTCTTTTAAGTAATTTGAGCAAGCCTCTGCACCACAGCATCATACTCAGCATGTTACACTCTGTCACACTCTGTCTCAAAAGAAGCAGCAACCTGATTGGCTACGGGAAGTCTCCCATGCTTAGACCAGCAGGAAGCTTCCACGTGGCCAATCCTACCACAGAAAGTGAATGTACAACGTGGTTTGTCTATATGTCCTTTGCCACGTCCACACCTACGAGTAGAAAGAAAACCTCTAGTGCCTTGACCTCCACCAACAGCCAACGCGAAGGTTTGTCTAATGATCTCAGGAGTAGTAGCCACTATGATCTGACCAAGTCGACCATAAGTCTCCTCAAGGGACGGAAGCTCTGATAATGTCAGAATCTGAAAGCGTGTAGAATCATATTCTAGGCCTAACCTAGACAGGAAGTGCAGGACTACTGTCTCCTTGCGATATCCCTGCTGAGTACCACACGTGCACACAGGCCTGCACACGTACTCCAAAAGCCCTTTCAACGTGGCATAGTACTACGTCAAGGGTTGTCCCTCCTGTCTGAGAGACATCTCATTGTAGATCAGATAGACCTTGCTAGAATTCTTCTCACGGGAATGTGTCATGTAACGTATCCGTCCTATAATACATAATGCCATTTCCAATCCGAGGCGAGATGACATTCATGATCCACACTCACCATAGCATTGTCCTTCCACGAAGCGTACTTCCTGGTCTTGTTCTGAGGCTCTAGCTTAAGAGATGCTCCTTGTCATACCCCTCAACGGTCATCAAGAACGTTTGAGACCAACGAGTATAGTTGGCCTCATCCAACTTCACAATAGGAACAAAGAATGGGTTTTTGTAGTTCCCACTCTCCTGACTAGTCTCCGATGTCACCTTGAAAGATGATGGTGAGAACATGATGCTCCAAAACTACAAGAAGACACCGAAATTAGATCTGAAATGTAATTTTCAGATCTGTAGAACCACTATAAATCACAAAAAAGAGTGACCTAACATGAAATCTAAGCGATCCCTTCCATGGAAATCACGTTAGACATGCATGGTAGCCCTCCAACAGTTGGAAAGGACTTACCAGGTTCCAGAGGCACCCCTAGTGGCCCTCAAAAGGAGAGCTACTACCCTCCTCGCTGTGCTGGGTCAACGAGACCCATCGGCGACACTACTGCCCGTTGGTGGAGGATCTGCCGTTGCATATCACAATTGCCGTTGGGCTCGTCAATGGTGCCTACGGTGCCGCTGTAGAGGTCGGTCACCCCTGCAGCACCACCGCAAGGGCAGCAGGGCCCTTCAGTGCCACCACTGGTAGGAGCTCCTCTGCCGGCTATGTTGTTGCCGGTGAGGGTGGTGGCAGCAATGAGTGACGTGGAGAGAGGATTAGGATTTTGGTGGAATGGGTAGGTGGCCTATTTTGGTGGGATACCTAAGCACCGATCTAGGATTGTCGCTCTAATACCAAGTGAGACGAAATGATGAATCTTATTCCAATAGAAAACCCTAGACCTCTTTATATAGAGAGAGGTGTTAGGTAAGTACATAAGAGAACCAGGCAAAAACATAAAATAAATAAAGTCCCTGACTTAACATAAAAGATAACTAGAATGCTCAACAGTAGAAAGACGAGCAACAAGAGAAAATGTGTCAAAAAAGTCTACTCCATAGATCTGAGTAAACCCTTTTCCCACTAGTCTGGCCTTATACCTTGCAATGGTGCTGTTTGGATTATACTTCAGTGCAAAAACCTAGTAACACCCAACAACAGTGGTTCCCTCTGACAGTGATGTCAACTCCCACATGCCTCTACTCTGAAGAGCAACCATCTCCTCCATGGCTTGACGCAACTTTGGATCAAGCATGGCCTCATGATATGTTGTAGGGATATGAGTGGCTGCCAAGGCACGGCAAAAACTGGCGAACTATGTCCCCAAACCATCTGTCACAAAGCTACTTGCAATTGGATATCTAGCACAACTTTGTGGAGCCTTCTGAATAGCTATCGAAATATCAAGATTATCCTCAACAGGATCGGTAGGGAACTCATCTGCATCACTAAATACATAATCGTCAGTGTCTAAGGATGCAGTGCTCACCTTGCCTAGGGAGGCTGGAGGATGAGGTGAAGGAGGGGGAAACTGCAAAGTAGTATGAAGCCTTGTATAAGTACGAATGGGCTCAACAAATTTCTGTATCTCAGGAGTCATAGTGGTAGATGTCTCCATATCAGGAATACCACAAAGTGGTATAGGTGGTATAGGCATAGGAGCAACATTAATGGTAGGAGGCAAATCACAACCAAACATAGAAAAATACGAAATTACCACATGAAAACATCGGCAAACAGAATGACGATAAGTAATAGGATCAAAATATCGGTAACCTTTTTGTGTCCGTGAATTGTCCAAGCAAACACACTTTACTGCTTTGGGTTACAGTTTATCCCGTCTAGAACCAAGATGTACAAATGCAACACAACCAAATATGAAACAACTGTCTATCAGGATACAAAACTTGCCAGGGAATCTGTTCATGGAGGGTGGAGTTTGGCATCCTGTTAATCAGAAAACATGTGGTTAGCATCACATCTCCCCAATATAATGACGAGATAGATTGATGAATCAACAAGGTACGTATAACATCAAGTAAATGCCTATGCTTCCTCTTAGCAACACCATTTGACTGAGAGGTATGAGCACAAGTAGTCTGGTATATAATGCCATTGGATTTATAAAAAGATTTTAAACAAGTAATACAAAATTCTAATGCATTTATTAGATGTGTGGTCATACAAGAAAGGACCGTATTTCAAATGAATTTATTAAAAACAGGGTTAGGGTGGCACCAATAGAGGATAAAATGAGAGAGGCCCGTCTAAGATGGTTTGGACATTTACAAAGAAGGCCACTAGATGCTCCAGTTAGGAGATGTGAGAAGTTGGAGGCTGAACCCCGCTAAGAGGGGGCGAGGAAAGACCAAACAAGTGTTGGAAGAAAACTATTAAGTATGACCTCAATTACTTTAATTTAAGTCCTAAAATGGCTGAAAATCGATCTGTGTGGAGGCAAAGAATCCATATAGCCGACCCCACTTAGTGTGGGAAAAGGCTTGGTTGTTGTTGTTGTTATTGAATACAAAATTCTAATGCATCAACAAAGACCAAAAAATACTGATGGCCTAGCCGATTAGAAGTCCGGCTAGGGCCCCATACATCCATATCAATAAGCTAGAAAATTGATGTAGGTCCAGTATAAGTAGAAACATGAAAACTAGCACGGTGATGCTTGCCAAGTTGACAAGCATCACAAACAATAGAAGCAATGGAAGAAATATGAGGGATAACACATTTTGAGTTTCTCCAAAGGTAAATGACTAAGATGAAGATGACATTGGAATAGGGATCCAGAGGCACTCCCCCAATAGCCAACAACTACAGTAATAGGCGAACAGCCCAGACGGTATGCCCCCCTTATTCACGTCCTCCACAAATCATCCTCCTCGAGAGCTTGCCCTGCAAGATAGTGCATCCAATATAGCTTAATAATTTAATTCTTTGGTAATACTACTAACGTAAAGCAAACTGAGGGTAAAATCTGGAACATAAAGGGCATTAGACAACTATAGGGTAGATGATAGAGGATCATCTCCCTGTCCAACAACAAGAGAATGACGACCATCTATAACATGTACAGTCCTCCCTAGTGCTATCGAACTCATGATAGGGAATGAGTCATGATCTCCACATAAGTGTTTCAAGGCACCACTATCAACTAACCATTCGCCATATCTCAATGGAAAGGAGGAGCAAACCATCACTACCTAAGGAGGAAGATGCAAAAGCTACAATATCTGGAGGCTGAGTAGCAGAATCCTATGCTAGTTGAGAAAACCTCTGAAGAAGATCATCAAATTATGCCCTGTAGACTACCTCTGCATATATGTTTGAAAAATCAGTTGCCTGATTAGCAACAGCAAACTTGCCATGCTTCTGCCAACACATGGCCTCAGTGTATCCTACTTGACTATAATAGGCACACGGGGCACGAGTACAACCCCCAAATCCACGTCCACGACACGATCATGTAAAGAAGGTGCCCTCTTCTATGTCCATGGGTCATAGCCAAAGCAAAAGTCTGACCTGTAGTATCTGTCACCAAAGTCTGAATGGCAATCCGATTGAGCCTAATGTATGTCCCCTTGAGAGATGGAAGCTTAGGTAAGGCCAAGATCTACTCCCTAGCAGCTGTGAATTCAAGACCAAGTCCTAAAAGGAACAGAGAAACACCTAACTCCTTCCAAAAAGCATGCCAAGAGTCACAGGTACAACCATGACAATATGAGTTATCTCTCCAAGAGACCCTTCACAATAGAATAATACTATGCCAAGAAGCAACCCTCTTAGAGAAGATGGAACTCATGATAGACCTGGAACACTCTAGAGGAATTCTTCTCTTGAGAATATGTCTCACAACATCTGCTTGGCTGTGGTGTAGTACATGATCTTGTCACCAATTCTAGGGATAACGCAATTCATCATCTAAGCACAAACCATTGCATTATCTCTATCCAATTGTCATTTTCACCTGTCTTATGGGCAGGTTCTGAACTAATCAAGATGTACTCCTTCCCATGACCTCTGACAATCATCAAAAAAGTTTGGGACTATTGAGGATAATTGGTCTCATTAAGCTTTATCATAGGACCAAAAAATGAACTTTTATAAGTCCCAGTGTCTACTGTAGAGTCTGACGTGACTTTGGATGAACTCGAAAAGGCCATCTTTTCTCTTGTCCACAAACATACACTATAAAGAATGCTTCAAATCACAGATTTACTCCACAAACATTTGATTTGCGATCTGAAATCACATAAATCAAATTTACCAAGATAAAAACTTCTCTGATCTGATCCGAAAAATCAGATCAACGAGAAACAAGGACCCACCCAATGGACCGGGGGTTCGATATGCCACCAATAATGATTGGCAATCGAGATTGGGCCAAGATTTGCTTGTCAATGATTGCAGTAGAGCCCAATAGGGCCTGTAGTTGTCGTCGTCGGTGGAGAAGGGTCCCCTAGGGCTTGCCATCGCCTCCTCTGATCAACAAGCACCAACCAGAGGGCGCTGGTGATGGGAGATCACCGGCTAGGGTCGATGCAGATGAGGCAAAGGTTTGAGATCATCGACTGAGGGCAGCACAAACAAGTTAGAGCCACAGCTAGGGGGCGACGCTGGCTATACAACACCACCAGTGGTGGCACTAAGGTGCTGACAGAGAGGACCAGCTAGTTGGGGAGGAGATCGAGAGATTGGTGCAGGGGATTGGAGGCTTATTCGAGTGGGATATCACAAGCTTCGATTTAGGAGCACCACTCTAATACCAAGTTAGGAGAAACAAGAAGCTTAATCTTATTTATAAACCCTACCTCTCTATATATATAGAGAGAGGAGGGACAAATAGCAACACAACTCCAATAGAAAATAAAAATTACAAGTGTACCCTCACAGACATAATGAATCAAGTACAACAATGTGCTAGATCGCATGGTGCAATAGGAACCCATGCGATGCAATAGGAACCCATGTGGTGTCACATAGTGGGTAGAGAATCCATATGTGATGCACAATGGGTAGAGAGGGCATGCATAATATGCATTGGCACATGCTACGAGAGATATGAGAACCCTAAGGCTAGCGGTGGAGAAAGAGGAATCGTGATCACTTTGATACCATGTGGAAGAATAATGGAATTCTTGTTCTTCATTGAAAAGTGAAATCAACCCCTCCTTATATAAAGGGGATTACAATGGTAAACCTAATCCTAATCCTAATTTGGAAACAAATTCAAATCAAATCAAATCCTAACAAAAAAATAGAAAGAGATAACAAAAATAACAAAATAAAAAAAAAATTCCTAACTTAACTAATCCAAGCCTCTTTCCTAATTCTCTAACACTAAGGAATTGATGAAAATAAAAAACATACTAAGCAACTAGATGACAAGCAATTTTTAATGCAAAGAGCTGAAGTATGTAACAACAAGAATACAAAGATGCAATGATTCTTCATGACTTCTTAAAATCTCACTAAAGTTTACCGTGATTTTTCTTCTCTGAATTCTGCGAGGAAGTTCAGCCCATACTTTTTCAGAAATAGGAACATCAGGGGAGGAAACATTTTGGCAAATGTGATCCCATTCTTCTCGGAGATAGCTGCAAGGCAAGGTCCACTGTCAGAACAGTTTTGTGAGCAAAAAAAAAAGTGAAGCAATTGCATGCAGTTCTAGGACAGAATCCAGCTACATTTGGTCAAACAGTCAGTTCATGATCAACTTTCCTTGAAATGGTTCAATGCCACAATTGCAACGAGCAAAGAAATGGCTGGTATCAGTTATCTCTCACTGCCTAAATCTTATGGTGCTTGTCCTAATTACAAGGGCAGCATGCTTCTTTTGAATTCCAAGATGAATTGCAGTGTTGCAATTAAACGATGGTTTCAAAAGGGGCATATTAAGGATATAGTTTTTGAACTAATAACAATTGATCAGGATGCAAGTGATGACCTCAAGCTCATCAACCTTCTTCTCTGAAAAGGCTCAGGTTAATTCACAAGTCCGTAGGTTCATGTAAAAGACCTTGGGTTTGGAGCAAGGTGCTTTGGTTAAAAACATGTGAGAAGAATGGAAGGATAGGGCTACATGGAATGAAGCACTGACAAGAAATGTCCACCTCCAAGAGTTTCTCAAAAAAACCTGCCACTACCACCTGTACATACCCCAGGTATTAATGCACTTCCACAAACATGAAAGCATCCATTTCCCATGGCCTTGCAACTATAGAATTGTATGTAGGTAACTGGATCTCATTGCACCATGTGTCTATTCATGGCATTCATAGCCCTCTTTTCATTTAGTCTTGGTGAAAAATATCCCAGCGATCTGGCTCCAGGGTCTCGTGCTCCCATGGCTTTTTCTCTCATTGAGAGCATTTCCACAAATACGTGCGCCTGCATATTTTCTCTTCATGCTTGATTCAACATGTTCTGATCTTCACGGTTTAACTTTGTTGTTATTTTTTGGTGCTCTGCTAGGATTTTGATGGCCATTTACTGTAACACCACTACAATAAGAGACCTTTCTATTGCTACAACAGTGATTATCTGCAATCAAGTTAGGTTTTGCATGATCAGATTGGATCTGCAGGTTGGATCTGGTTGCAATGATTGGGTTTGCTATCTGCAGCAAACCCAATTTGCGTTGATTCAGCAGTTTGGTGATCAACCTTGGCTGTTATCAGTTCTTGGATCCTTGTTTAGAACACTGTCCGGGTCACTGTTTGGAGTGTTATACAAGATTTGTTGATCATTGTTTAGAACACTGGTTGGACTCAGGCTTGGTGATCATTGCTCAGCAGTTGGATCAGTGTTTGGTAGTCCATGTTGTTGTGATCAATGCTTGGTTATCAGTTTTGGATCATGTCTGCTGCGAATAGTGCTTAGACAATCAGGGTGGCAACCAGGTTGAGGCATGCTTGGGTCTGCACTTGCACGTTGAGGTTTGGTGCTACTGTTATGTGTATGACTGCTGTGCACAGCATGATGTTGCCACATGTTTGCCGCCGCCTTCGTTGTCTGTTGATCTGCATTTATTTCAACTATATTTTTTTCGTTGGACCTTGCCACAGCTCCATGGATACTCAGCACGGTGGTGGCAATTCTCTTTTCTATGTGGACTTCTGGGCCGTAGCATGTTAATTCCTGCATTAGGTGGTTCTTGTGGCTATTTGGGGCTTGGTACGGTCTGCCCTGGCTGTGTATGCTTTGAGGTTTACATGCACACAAACACAGAATTAGATGCTCTTTTATTTGAAGAGGTTTGGTTTGAGAAACTCTAGATTCAATTCGGGCATCCTTGTTTTGCCTTTTGAGAGAATTGCATATGCATGAAGGTTTGATCAATATTGTAAATTATAAAGAGTGTGCAAGTGAGTTTATATTATGCCCATTTCTTTGGCTCCAAGTAAACTGTTTGCCATAAACAAATCCCTAGGGCCTTCTCATCATTGAGAAAGTAACCCTAGGCATAGACTTAGGACAATACACCACCATCAGAGCGCCAATCCACTTATTTTGATCAAGATTGAGAGATTGTTGTCAAAGTTTCTCAAGCAAACCCTTGCATGTGGTTTGGTGGATCTACTTCCCAATCCCATTCTTGTACATGGTATTTGTGCATGTGGTCACTGGTGGTTAGTAACTGGCAAAATTGTCTAGTAACTCTATCCCAAGCAGTGCCAGCAATCTACGTGGAACAATCACACAGTGCCGATCCTACATCCACTCTTTGCATCAATTCTGTTTAACCAATAAGATCGCTACTAGAACAATTGCCTGAAGGTGCTCCAGTCTAGAGGGCATTCTACTCTGTTAATAAATGAATAAAAATGGAATAACGGACAATAACATCAAAGTATGACAATAAAGAATACTTGGATTTACGTAAAACTTAAAAATGGCACTACCGGCGAGCGGGGGGGGGGTGCGGGTGGTGACGAGAATTAAAACACAAATGACAATTATTTAGAGAGGACCCAAACTAGGAAAAATCTCTACCTAGTTACCTGTAACTAGGATTTTACCCTTGCTTCCTAGCAAGAATCACTAATCACACCACTAAAACCGAAGGTGGTGTACCTCAATTACAACCTCACCTTCTTAAACACCCTTGAAAAGCCTTTCTGTTCCTCTACACAAGAGAGATAGGGACGCCTACACCTTAGGCATCCAAGAACATCAAATGTGAAAAATAATACAATTTCAAGTTCTAAAGAACCAATAAATTGTGCAAAATAAGTGTATGCAACTAGGATTTAATCACAATACTTGCTTATACTCCCTTGAGTAGAAAATTCAAAATTTAGTGTATAGGAAGCAGAGTGTGGAAGTTGCTCGAAAGCAGAGTATGAAAATGAACACTTTTGCGAGAAACAAATCTCTAGGAATGTTTGAGATTTATAGCACTTGAAAGAGTTGGTGTATCTTGCTTTAAAATCATCACAAGGTATATATAGAAGTGATAGGATCCTTAGAAATCATGTTAAATTCGTAAGATGCCTTATACGTCAGTTATAAAAAACTTGAAATTAATCGCTCACACGATCGATTAATACTGTAGTTAAGGCAAAATTTAAAAATTTAATCGATTAAGAAAAAGAAGTTAATCGTTTAATTTTTCCATTTCATAGAACTACACAAGTCAAAACTACCGAAAATTAATTGATCAACTTATTGATTAATCGACCTTCAGAACCTTCCTTCCCATTGGCAAGTAAATTGATTAATTTACAGCATTAATCGATTAACTTAATCTATTAATTTACTATTTGAATGTTGAAAATTTTGAAACTTGTGTCATTTGGCTAAGGGTGTCTTCAAGTTGGTAACTAACCTTCTAGACTCTCCCCAAGTGTTCCTAATCAATTAATTTCTATTTTAAACAAATTTTGAAATGCTGAGAAAACAAATGATCCTTTTATTCTATTGAGTCCTAGGTATCTTTATATAGAAAGGTACAAAGGAAAAAATAACACTACACACCCTTAAATAATAAAACAATTATAATAAAAGTCCAAACAACTCATACAACTCAACACTTCCCCTCAAGTTGGAGTATAAACATCAAGCATACTCAACTTGAAACAGAAGAACTCAAGCTACTTCTTGGAGAGTGCTTTAGTAAAGATATCTGCAATATGATCCTCAGTGCTAATGTAAGGTGTGTAGATCTTACTTGTAATGGCCTCTCCTATGAAGTGACAATCCATTTCAATATATTTAGTCCACTCATGGAATGTAGGATTATTTGCAATGAATGTCATAGAACAAAGTAATAGGTCCTGAAATATAGATACTAAAATCCTACAGAATAGATCGAACCCACAATAACTTACAGGTAGTGTGTGCCATGACTCTATATTCTGATTCAATGCTTGACCTGAAAGCTTCTGTTTCCTTCTTGCTTCTTCAACTAACGAGATTACTTCCCACATATGTGTGGTACCTAGTGGTAGACCTCTTATCCTTATGCACCCTAGCATAATCTGCATCAGAATAGCCATAAACATTAACATGACCATTGTTCTAGAAGTGGAGCCCTTTCCCAGGAGCACGCTTCAAGTATCTCAACACCTTGTAGACTCCATCCCAGCGGACCTCCCTAGGTGCCTGCATACACTAGCTCAACCTTCCCACAGCAAAGGCAATGTCAGGCCTAGTACCTATCAACTATAACAACTTTCCAACCATGGCACGATATCTAGTTACATCCTGCAACAACAGACTGCCTGCATCTACAAGAGGCAATGAGGAATCCATGCGGACACATGCTAGTTTGCACCCAAGCATTGCAGCTTCCTTCAAAATATCTAACACATACTTGCACTAAGACGGTACAAGTCCTCTTATTGTCGGTACCTTAAAGCCAAGAAATTAATTAATAGAGCCTTGGTCCATAGTCACAAGCTGTGAATGTAGTAAAGCTTTAGTATTCTCTATGCCACTACTAGTCAATAAAATGTTGTCCACATAAACATTAGAATAATTAAACATGTTTACACTGAGTGATCTATAGAAGACTTCGTAAATCCATGTTCTATGGCTTTACAAAATCTCTCAAACCATGCCCTTGGACTCTGTTTGAGGCCATAAATAGCCTTTTTTAACCAGCAAACCTTCTGACACTCCCCTTGACTGATGAAGCCTGGAGGTTTTTGCCTGTAAACCTCCCCCTTCAGGTCTCTAAAGCGGAATGCATTTTTAATGTCCAATTGATGCACAGTCCAACCCTTGTTGACGGTCACAAGAAGCAATATTCGAATAGAATTAAGCTACACCACAAGAGAAAATGTCTCAAAGTAGTCTACCCCAAAGGTCTGTGTATAACCTTTGGTGATAAGGCAAGCTTTATAGTGCTCCACCATGCCATCAGACGACAATTCAGGGTAAACACACACTAACACCCCACAATTGTAGCCCCTCGGGATAGGTCTACAAGTTTCCATGATCCGTGAGACTGTAGGGTAGCCATTTCTTCTTCCATAGTAAGTGTCCAAGAAGGATCCTGGAAAGCATCTCTATGATCTTGCGGGACCTAGTGACTGTCAATAGCTAAAGAAAGACGTCATCCTGCTACAAGCAAATGATCAAGTAACATAAGCTGAGAAATAGAATATTTAGCACATGATCGTTAGGCCTTCCATTGGACTATGGGAAGGTCCAAGTCTATGCTATCAGTAGCAGAAGATACTTGGTCCTCAGACGAATCACCGATGGCTGGAGAAGACTAAGCAGGGATTGTAGACAAGGGCTGATCCACCTGCAGAGTATCCACAGACCTACGCTAAAAATGTCTAAGGAAGGTATCACTAACATCTAGATATCTAAAAAAGACACTAGGATCATGCAAGTCTACCTTCGATATAGGAGACTAAGAGGACTCTAATGGTTTAGAAGACATAGGAAGAGGCACCTCCTGAGGTATAACTTGAGTGCAAGGCTCTCGCTTTTCGAGGTAATAGGATATCTCCTTAAAAATGTGACATTCGCAAAAACATAAAAATGCCGTTCTATAGGATCTAACAACGGTATCCTTCATGTGTCCTGGAATAACCCCAAAAGATACAATTGACCGACTGAGGGGAAATTTTGTCCACCTTGACAGATGAACAAATCACACACAACCAAAGACAACAGGAGTGCGAGGAAACAAATCTTTGCTAGGAAACAACATAGAGGGGTATTCTACCACCCAAAACTGAAGATAAAAAGGCTTACTAGGGTGAACCTTGAAACTAGTGTCATCTAAAACATAAAAGGTGAGGGAACATTCATCTAAAACATAATAGTATGAGCAACATCTAGAAGATGACAAGGTTTATGTTTAGCCACCCCGTTCTGTTGGGAGGTATGAACACATGAGGTCTGATGAATGATCCCAATCAACCAAAAAAACTAAGTCTAGCATTCACAAATTCAAGACCATTATCACTCCTGAAAATCGAGTCTTTATTTCTTGAATAAAATTTTGAAAAAGAATAGAAACTTTAGACTTCTTTTTCATCATAAAAACTTAGGACATCTTGGTACAATCATCAACTAGCAAACGAAAATACTAAAAACCTCTAATACTACGGACCCTACATGGGCCATATACATCAACATGAATCAACTCAAAAACATATTCAGTACACTAATTTTGAGATGGAAAGGATAACTGGTAATGCTTGCGACGTTGTTAAGCCTCATAAGGAAAAGACTCTAGACAAGATATATCTAGAAATTGACAACACAACACAGGTGTACTAGGGTGCCCAAGATGTAGGTGTCACTGAAGAGTAACGGTGGCAAAAACAACATTAGTAGATGAAGGTGGAATGTAGAGGTAGTATAGGTCGTTCTGCTCAAGTCCACCATTCTACTTTATCATCTGGAGGTCCTGCAAAAGGTACTGGTCATGAAAAATAGTTTGACATCGAAAATCTCTGGTAATCTGATTAATAGACATCAAATTAAGTGCAAATGTCAGAGCATGCATAACATTAGACACAGGTAGAGGAGACAAGGAAATGTTCCCATGTTCTATAACAGGTGACAAGCCCCCATCTGCTACCTTCACCTGGAATGGGGTAGCAAGATCTCGAAGAGAAGATAAGCCAGCATCACTAGCAATATGGGAAGGAAGCACCTAAATCAGCAATCTAAGCTGGAGCATGAGACCTGACAGACATAGCAGAGGTACCTGTGGATTGCTAAATTGATGCCCCAACTGAGGTGGAGGCTTAGGACTCAATAAACCTCTCATATTCTACCTTCGAAATAGTAATCTGACCATCATCCTCATGTGCCTGAGTAGTGTCTTAAGTAGAAACCTGGTAAGCACTTGGATCCATTCCCTGAGGATAATCATGCTTCACCCAACAATGATCAGTAGTATGACCATTCCTATGACAATACTCACAGAAAAGAGTGCTCTGTCCAAGATCACGACCACCACAGGTACCACCTTAGCCACAACCACCTCAACATCCAAGAGTAGGACCCCCACAACCACAACCTATAGTGACCATGGCTGAAGAATCAGACATCGGTACAGGATCAGAGGTCTCCAATCTCAACAGACGGGCAAAGATCTAGGATAGTGTCAAGATCTCATCCAAGGCCAAGACTAAGCAACAATTGGATAGATCAAATCGCCTCTCGCTATTTCGATATAATTGCTGCATCAATAGATATAGGCTGATGTATATCTTGTTCATCTCATAAATTCTTTATGGTACCATAGTAATCCACCATAGACATGGTGTCCTTCCTGAGTGTGTGCATGTCCTCTACCACCCTGTAGAAACGAGTGTTGTTGCTCTTGTGGGAATGTATCTCATGTAAAACTTCCTACATCTTCGCCAAGGCATCGGCCATGACTTCCTTAGCAATATTCTATGTTATATTGTTCAATAAACACGTGGCCACCCAACCATTGTCTACCTCCCAATCTGCAAACTTCACAGCCGGCTTATCCTGTGTAAAAATATATTTCTTTCTGTATGATCTGACAAATCGGGAAAACGATGTGGACCAAAGCAAGAAGTTAGATCCATCCAACTTAATAGTTCCCTGCATATGTGGAGATGCGTTGGTGGTGGATACCTTCCCCATCGAGTCACTGAAGGACTCCTTTTGGTCTCCCATAACTACTTGGTTTGCAGACTACTACTCCAAAATACTTCTTGCACACGATCTACTGCATATGCTTAAAACGGGAAGCACAAAACCCAATCTAAAGATCAATTTCAAACCGTAGAAGACTCATAAGTCAATAATATAGGCGCAATAGCCACCTACTAGGATAAGAGATGACCCCAACAAGGGCTGCCTCTTCCTCCTGACCCACTGTCGACATAAGAAACGAGGAAGGAGCGTGCTACCTATTAACGAGGCAAGATCGTGGTTTTAAAATATGTGCGCTGTAGTATAAACGAAATCGCCTTGAAAACAAATAAGAAGTTTTTATTACTCGAAAACCTAAGTATCCAAGGTCGAACATAGGGAGCAAATGGAATTTATTCACTAATCTCAATAATGTAATTCAAACATTCAAATTTACTCAAAATCTAATTCAAACTAGAATGCATGAGTTTATGAAAATGTAGCAAAAGAAGAATTGGACGTCTGATTCTATAATCATATGTCTTAAAAAGAGATGCTTCTTCTCTCTCTTCTTTGGCTCTTCTTTTCTTCTCCTCTTCTTTGGTTTTACTCTGTCTTCTTTCTCTGAACGTCTCTTTCTTTCTTTCTCTACCTTTGGCTTCTCTTCTTTTCTTCTTCTATCCTTTGTCCTTTCTTCTTTGATTCCGTTCTCAGACTTCTTTCTTTGATGTCTTCTTTCTTTTTTGACTTTCTCTGCATGTTTGCCTTGGCCTTCTTCTGCCTTGATTTCTGCCTTTGCCGCACCTCTACTACAGTGCTTCTTCCTTTGCTTCTTCTGCGGCCACAGCTTCCTTCCCTGCTTGGTCTTAGCTTCTCTTCTTCTTCCTTCTTCTGCGGCTGCACCTTAGTTTTCTTCCTCTTCTTTTCCTTCTTTCTTTTCCCTCCACACAGCGGAGCAAAACCTATCCCTTACCCTCCCCACGTCGCTCTCTCTATTTCTCTCATGGGTATGCTCTCCCAGAGCCGAGTAATCGGGTCAGGTTTCGTGCACCCGGGTCCAGGCGCACCGGCGTGGGTGTGGTGCATGAGGAGTACAGGGTATACGGGTCAGGTACCAGGTCCGCGTGGGTGTGTCGCGAACGAGGCGGGGGTGTGGGCGAGGGACCTCACCCCGTGTTGTTTGAGGCGACAAGCTAAAAACAGAAATTCAATATAAACCACTCACCGCGCTCTTGAGTTCACGAGGTGGACTAAAAGTCCTACCCGCTTCCTCACGCACACCCGCAGGAGACCTTCGCCCAACTGCCGCTGCTGAGTTGCTCGCTAAGCCAATCTCTTGGCTGGATGTGTTCGCTCACTCAACCCACGCCTCCTGGGACTCTGATGCCTGGAGCTCACGACTTGGAGCAAAGCATGAGAGCTCCGTGCTTCTACTTCAGTGGTGGAAAGGGGGGTTGACCTGAAGTTCACGAATACGGCCTTGAGGCCTCATTAAACCAGATGGGGAGCTTCGCCGTGGGACGGCGAAGGTGTCTAGGTGGATGGCTGGCTGCGGGGTGGCCTAGGCATGCCTGCCTAGGTCGCTCTATGGCCGTGTTTATGGGTGTGTTCGATGGGCGTTTAGGGAGGTGATGGCTGTCAGTGGAAGGGCGGAAGATGCTCAGTGGGTGATGGCGGAGGTGATGAGAGGTCTGGCAAGGCGTGTGGAGGTGCGAAGCGGTGGATGCACCTCGCCGATGGTCGACCGGAGGTGGAGAATATGGAGGTGGTCTGCGGTGTCGATGGGTTGAAAACAGTAATAGAGATAGGGGAAATAAAGAGGAGAGGGAAAGAAAGAGTTCTAACCTAACTACGTGGACGAAGGGAGAGAGGAGGCGAGCGACTCGTACCTGTCGCCACCGGAGAAGAAGATACCAGTAGAGGGGTGACGGCGACGACGAAGGGCTTGAGACGCGCGTGCGGGTATTGCGCGATACGGAGGAAGGTGGTGAAGACGGCTCTGCCACTAGTATTGTGGCAGAGCGACGAGAAGGAGGGTTGCCAGAGCCTACTGGTCACCTGGCCGGAGGAGAAGGGAGGAAATTGGGGTGGTTCTCCAGCCAAGTCAAGCTAAATTAGAGCAGCCGGAGATGGTGGTCATTTTATAGGCACTGGCAGGGGCTCTTGTACTTGGAAGACAAGCTTCCAAGCGCACGAGTCCTCGCCGGAGATGGAAACAGTTGGAGACCCAAATCTCTCATGCGTTCGCACGAGAGATTGGGTGCGAATCAGTGATTGGGACCATGCTCACATGGAAGGGAATTCCTCAGAGAATCTCCCTTCCAAATCTGGGACGAGATCTCTGAGGAATCAGGGAGTAATCCCCCTCCATTCCTTGCCGAAGTAGGATTCCTCTGCTTTAATGGCGAAGGGACCTAATTGTAAGGGTGGCGAGGAAGTTAGGTGGGTCTGTGCAAGGGTTTTCAAAAGTTAGAAGTCAGAATGTAATTGGGTGGACTATTTTGCAAAGTAGGTCAAGATGACCTTCCCTTAGGTCCAAATTTTGGTACAAACCTAATTTGAACCTAAGAAATCTAATAGTGAAGTTGGATTTTAGGTTTGACCACGTTGGAATGGACATTTTACACAAAAACCCGAATTACGTCAAATAATGAGCTACGACCCCAATCTAGGTCAAAATAGGTTCCAAAGGTCAAATTGAATGTTCTAAACCCTAGGGGATATTTTTCCATGAATTTTAGAGGATTTAATTGATTTTTATCCTGACCAGAACCTTGTGAAATCATGTGAGTCTGTTTTAGGGTTACCAGATGTCATTTAATTCTTAGATTGCATATGAACCCATTTCTGATTGAGCCAACTCACTTTTTATCTTATTCAGACCATTTGACCTATGTTTTGCCTCTGAGAAATCCCGTTTATGTACTGCAATGGTAAAATTACAGTTTTACCGTTTGTTTCATGTTTTCTTCTCGGAGCATTTCTTCCTTGAATTAGGCCCTTCTTTAGGTTATGTAGGAGCTCTTATTCTCTTTCTTAGGTCAAAATGAGCTAGTTAGGGCTCATGATGAGGTTCTCATCACTACTACACCCTTACCTAAAAGAATACCCCACCACTACCCCCTTACGTGCAAGAGCATGACTTGAGGCGATGCTGGGGAGGCAAGAGGCGGTGTTCATGGGGCCCTACAATGGTGACAGAGGTCTTGCAACAACGCTAAAGGTCTTGGAAGACTCCCAGCGGCGCTGCTAGAGTGACATGAGGGAGAGTGCACCAGTAGCAGTGGTGCTCGCAAGTAGCACTAATGAGGAGGTTGGTGGCGACAGTGGAGGAGAAGGGATTAGGTGGAAGGGTTTTTGGAGACAAGTTTTGATGGGGTACTCAGGCATTAATCTAGGACCGTTACTCTGATACCATGTTGGAAAAACAAATGATCTGTTTATTCTATGAAGCCCTAGGTATCTTTAAATAGAGAGGTACAAAGGGAAAAACAGCGTTGCACACCCTCAAACAATAAAACAATTATAATCAAAGCCCAAACAACTCGCACAATTCAACATAAAACTTTTTCTAACTATTTTTAATGAGTAAATCCTAATAAGTGAGTGGAATGGTAGTGGCTATTTACATTTGTTCTAGAAAAAATAAGAACAATTTTAGCTCCTTCAAATAGGTCCTTGAAGCTTGTTGAAGCTTGATTTGAGTAGCCACCTATCATCATCATCATCATTTCTAAACTCTGCATCTTATCAAATAAACTTGTCAAACATTAATAGCTTATTTTGTTAACATCAAAATTGAGTTAATTAATGCTTAGCATAAACAGAAACCCCACCTGCAAAAAGTGGGTAGAAAACCACGAGAGAAGGCCCCTATGGGGTGAAATATTTTTATATTCTTCATGGGGATAAACTGAAGGATAAATGGGTCTTATATAAGCAACTCAAACCACACACAATTTGTCCCATACAATGTGGGAGTAAAATAACCCACAACACCACTTTACTTTTCAATACTCTCCCTCAAGCTAGAGCATGGAATGCTCGACTTGCACAAAAAGAAATCCCTACTCTACAAAGTAGAAAGTATAACACTGAAGGAGACAATTGATGTTGTTGGGTCACCAGCTTCCCTGCATCCTCTTTGTTGCTTGTAGACAGGTATAGGTCAGAGTTTGGAGATGAATTGTTGAAGTTGGCTTTGATGCTTGCGCCTTCCATCTTGAAGACTCTAACGAGGGTCTCTCATGGAGGCCAAGAGTTTGGGCCTCTCCCACACGAAAACTTATAGAGAGGTATCTCTGCTGGAGACCTTGAGAGTGGTCTCTTCTATATGAGAATTCTTTGTTCCTCTCATATAAGGACCAAATGAAAATAGTCTCGAATGAGGCATACAAAAAGGCTCACATACTCCCCCTTTCTTCCATACTCATATGGGAGAAGAAACAAAATAGAGAAGAGCTTTTCTTCTCTTCTCATCATCATCATTTATTATTATTTTCTTCTCTCTATATTTTTTTTCTTTTTTCCCCTTCTCTCTCTCTTGATATTTTGTTTTCTTCATTTTTTTTTCGATATATAGATTTTTCTCTTTCTTTCCCTTTTTTGTTGATTCTGTCCCTTTTCCTTTGCAATGCTAAGAAGAGGCCCAAAATAAGCCAAAACAGAAATAAACTAAAAGTAAGGGGCAAAGGATATAAAATTAACAAAAATATCTCTGGGGTTCAAAAGAACCCAAAAGACACGTTCAGTGGTGTTGCTTTCGTGCCTTCCTCTTTAACTTCCTTAATGCCAGCGAGATCATCGCCACTAATCGTAGCCTACACCTCACAAGATTCTTCATCATTGTCATGACCTCGCTATAATCTCACGATTCTTCTTCGTGATCTAGTGCTCTTCATGATCCTTCTTTGGCTCCATCGACACCCCTTCATCACGTGGCTGCCATCTTCGTTGCTGGTGCAAGGATCTCTCATGATCTTGCACGAGATCAATGCCAATCTCACAGCCTTCAACGGCCAAGCTCACTGCCACGACCTCACTAGCTCACTGACCACACGCATAGGTACACCGCTTCGATGTTCTCCAGCTTCATTGCCCTCATGCACCTCAACTCCTGTAGCAGTGATCTCGTGCAACTCGTGTATCAGATCAACGTGATTGATTCCTCACCTTCATTGATGTTGTAGCACCCTCGTGACTGCGATCTCTCATTCATTGACACCGTTGATTCTTCTTCTACTTATTATGATGATAATGTAGAGGGATGGTGACGATGGATCGATTGCTATGCCTTTCTTCATTTGATGACAACGATGACAGTGGTGGTGGTGATGTGCTGCCTCCTGCCTCTTCAATTTTGCTCTACCATGAAGGGGACGTCGTTAAAGAAACTTTAGAAATATGATATCCAAAACATGATAAAACCCAAGAACAACCCATTCTGATACCATATTAATAAATAAATAAAAGCGAAATAACCGCAGACGATAATATCAAAGTGATGACAAAAAAGAATATTTCGATTTACATGGAAAGCTCGCTCACGAAGAGCGGGGAGAAAACCCAAGAGAATGGCCCTGTGGGGCACAATATTTTTGTATTCTTCTCAAGGATAAATTAAGGCATACATGGGCCTTATATAGGCAACCCAAACCACACACAATCTATCCCACACAATGTAGGACTAAAATGACCCATGATTCTTCACCTCTCAACATACCCAACCAGTCAGCCTCTTTCCTATCCAGTAAAATAGAGGAACCAGTGAAATGGAGTTAAATGACTATGTCATTCGCAAGAATCCTCCTCTATTTGGTTTCACGCTTGAGAACTCATGCACCTTAGTTACGTTTGAGTTTACCTGCCACAATCTTCTTTCCCTTATGAACTCGTGTTCTACAAATTAGAGATGCCATCACCTACAAAATATAGGTTGGAACTTTATTTTCTTTCCCATAATGTTCAGTTAAATTGTTACTATCAAGTTGAATAGTAGGAATTGGAAATCTTCACCTCGGTGATCCTCTTCAAGTCGTCTGATGTTGTCGCCTACTCCCAATCATGTGACAACAAACAAGGGAGGACCCCCCCTCCCACGGGAAGATCCCACAGTCGATCGCATGCTAATCTCGTACTACCATGGGGCAAGTTGGTGTCATCTTCAAAGGCGATCACAAGGAGAGAGGGAGTGGAGGTGCAATAGGGTGGGAGGAAGGTTGGCCAACAGTGGGAGTTGGTGTGTTACAAGTATCGGGAGCGTGCACATCATGCGGCTGATTGTAGATATCCTATTGTTTGCGCAATGTGTAGAGGTGTGGGTCATCGAAGATGGAATTATCTTAGGAAGAGGGTGGCTTCGCCTCCTCCTCCTACACCACCTGCATTGAAGATTTTGTTTGATATGAGGATTGTTGGGAGTAGGTTCAAGGAGGTATTGCAAAGATCTTTGGTTGGCAATCTGATTAAGGGCCATGTTTCTTTGGGCCTTCTCAAGGAGCATGTTCAGAAGACCAGGCTGGCATCATTTGAGTGGAGGTTATCCTCTATCTCTCCAACTTGTTTTCTTCTTTTAGGATTGGAAGA
This sequence comes from Thalassia testudinum, assembly GCA_037157565.1. Lineage (NCBI taxonomy): Eukaryota > Viridiplantae > Streptophyta > Magnoliopsida > Alismatales > Hydrocharitaceae > Thalassia > Thalassia testudinum. The sequence goes on along the minus strand of JAZHRO010000018.1, from coordinate 5,565,115 downwards.
GGTTAACTTCAAGCATTTGAAATCCTTGAACATGGGGGCTGAAGGAGGTGTTATTCATTGGAGGTTAACTTCTTTGTATGAAGGTGCCATTAAGGTGTGCCCCCTTATTAAGCCAAGTGTTGAATTCTCTGTGGCTGGAATTCCTTTAAGGATGTGATCTCGAGGAGTGGTAGAAGAATTATGTGCAAGTTTTGTGAGATTGAAATCTTGTATGGGGCTTGATATCGTTGGAGGTGACTTATCTCACATCTTTGTGCAAGGTGAGTTGTTCGAGGGAAAGCATCTACGGTGAGAAATGATTGCAAGGTTCAAAGGATGTTCGTGGCTTGTGTGAATCGAGATGATCTCGAGGTCCCATGTGACGTCCTTTGCAAAGGTTCTTGGTGCTTATCATCGGAGAGATGCTGATGGCAATGCTTCAGTGAGGAACTTAAAATAGATTTGGAATGTGAAGGGCCAACTAGGCATTTCAGATTTCGAATTTGGTACTAATGGACATTCCAATTCTATTGTCGTAATTGAGGAAGATTCAAAATTGCGCCAGCCTGGGTTTCCAAGTATTGCTGCTGATAAGAGAAATAAGCGATTCAAATCTTATTCAGAGAGACCCAGTACCTTTATATAGAAAGGTATATGGGTAAATAACACACCCTTATAGAAAGAAATAAACATGAATATGCTCCTTAGTACAACTCAACACTCCCCCCTAAGATGGAGCATAAGCATCAAACATGCTCACCTTGGAACATAGAACTTCAAGTCGCTTTCTGGAGAGTGATTTTGTAAAGATCTCTGTAATCTGATCTTCAATACAGATGTAGTGTGTGTATATCCTTTTATTTGCAATGACCTCTCTGAGGAAGTGACAACCAACAATATGCCTCATTCGCTTGTGGAAAACAGGATTATTGGCGATGAAAGTGCCAACCTTATTGTCACAGTTTATAGGAATCAGTCCGAAGACATGGACTCCAAAGACCTACAGAATAGATTGAACCCACAACAATTTACAAGTAGTCTGACCGATAGCTCTATATTTTGATTCAGCACTTGACCTTGAAACCACTACCTGCTTCTTGCTCCTCCAAGTTATTAGATTGCATCCAACATAGGTGCAGTATCCAGTAGTGGACCTCATGTCCTCATGTGCTCTAGCATAATCAGTATCAAAGTATCCACATACATCCACATGTCCATGATCCTGGAAATGAAGCCCCCTCCCAAGGGCACACTTCAGGAATCTAAGTACCTGACAAACTCCATCCCAGTGGATTTCTTTAGGTGCCTACATAAATTGGCTCAATCTCCTAACTACGAAATGTAATATCAAGCCGAGTAATAGTCAGATATAGCAATTTTCCAACCATGACACAATATCTAGTCACAGCCTGCAATAAAGGACTATCATCGTCTGTAAGAGGCAAAGAAGCATCCATAGGAACATGTGCTGGTTTGTAGCCCAGCGTACCAAACTCCTTCAGCATGTCAAGAACATACTTGCGTTAAGATAGCACAAGTCCTTCTGTTTGTTGTACCTCAATACTAAGAAAATAATTAATAAGACCTAGATCCTTGGTAACAAATTGCAACTGTAGCAATGCTTTAATATCTTCTACGCCTTTCTTGTCACTGCCAGTGAAGATTATATCATCAACATAAAAAATAAGAATAACAGAGCCTAACTCCCCATGCAATGTAGAAACATAGTGATCTGTAGAAAATCTAGCAAAGTCGTGTTCCTGTACAACCTTGCTAAATCTTTCAAACCATGCCCTCAAACTCTGTTTCAGGCCATAAATGGCCTTTTTTAGCCTGCCTACTTTCTAACACTCCTCCGGACTCATGAATCCTTATGGTTGCTACATATAGACTTCTCCAATCTCCATAAAGAAAAGCATTCTTGATGTCTAGTTGGTGAACAATCCATCGCTTCTTGATAACCACTGACAACAGGATTCTAACAGAGTTGAGGCGAGCCACTAAGGAAAATGTCTCAAAGTAATCGACCCTAAATGTCTGTGTATAGCCTTTAATAATAAGCCAGGTTTTGCATCATTCCATAATATCATTAGGACGACATCTAAGGGTGAACACTCATCTACACCCTACAATTGTAGCTCCTGAGGGTAGATCAACCAATTCCAATGTCCCATGAGATCGCAAGGCTGCCATTTCTTTTAGTGGGAGAAAATAACAAGTCTTATTTCTCAAAAGAAGCCCAACACCTCTTTATATAGAGAGGTTTGGGTCAATTATAATGTATGTCCACAATAAAATAAGAAATGACAAAATACACCTAAATAGTAAAATAACTAAGGATAAAATAGGGGTCTCAACACTCCCCCTCAAGCTGGAGTATAGATGTCAATCATGCTCAGCTTAGAACATCAGTCATCAAACACCGATCGAGATAGAGGCTTCGTGAACATATCGACAGTCTGATCCTCGGATGCAACATAAGTGGTACCCAACAAACCACACCAGATAAGATTTCTGGTGTAGTGGCAGTCGACCTCAACGTGTTCGGTGCGCTCATGGAATATGGGGTTGTTGGCTATATAGGTAGCTACCCAATTGTCGCATTGCATCTCCATAGACTCCTCAATCTAGACATGCAAATCATGCAATAGAGACCGTATCCAGGTCACCTCTACAGCAATCTAGGCCATCACCCTGTACTCTAACTTAGCACTAGAGCAAAAAACTTTCCCTTATTTCTTGCTCCTCCAAATAACAAGGTTACCTGCCACAACAGTACAAAAACTAGTGGTGGGTTTCCTATCCGCCACACATCCTCCACAATCAACATTAGAGTATCCAACCTGTCATAAGAGAACCTCTCTGGAAAAGAATACAACGACCTAATGTTTTCTTCAAGTATCTCAGCATCTGCATAGCTGCCTGCCAATGTAGCTTCATCGGCCTCTCCATAAGCTGGCTAAGCTTGCCTAGTGCCAAGATAATGTCAAGTCTAGTAATAGTCAGGTATAAAAGCTTGCCCACAAGCTGCTTGTATGCTCTACTCTCAACGTGCTCTGCCTACTCATCATAAAGATGCACCTTTGGGTCCATATGAATATTGGCTGATTTGGACCCCAGTATCCCTATATCTTGTAGCACATCGAGATCATATTTTCTTTGAGAAAGAACTATACCATGCTAGATTCTAGCCACCTCTATGCCCGTAAATTACTTGAGTTGGCCTAGGTCCTTCATAATGAACTGCTCAGCCAAGAACCTCTTGACTTCAACTATTCTGACTCTGTCATCATCGGCAACAATGAGATCATCCACATAAACAAGTACCACACATCCCTTCTCAATCCTCCCGACAAACAAGTGGTCTAAAGATCTCTGTAAGCCCATCTTCTCTACCACCTCTGAGAGCTTTTGGAACTATGCTCTCAGACTCTACTTAAGGCCATAAATAGCCTTCTTCAATCTACACACACACTCCCCCTAAACCTCGAACTCAGGGGCCTGCTACATGTAGACCTCCTCCTAATGATCGCCTTATAGGAAGGTGTTCTTCACATCAAGTTAGTGAAGCATCCAGTCTTTATGTGCTGCAACAGAGATAAAGATCCGAATGGTAGAAAGGCGAGCCACTAGGGAGAAAGTATTGAAGTCCACCCCATAAGTCTAAGTGAGCCCTTTCTCCACCAACCGAGCCTTGTACCTTGAAATCGACCCATCAGGGTTGCATTTCAAGGCAAAGACCCAACAAAATCCCACTAGACAAGCCCTAGCAAGAAGAGGAGTCATCTCCCTCATCTATCTGCTACGAAGTACAGCCATCTCATCCTCCATAGCCTTACACCACTTTGGATCAAGTAAGGCCTGTTGGTACGTGGAAGGATCTCTGTGGCAGTAAGGGTTATAGTAAAGTGACCAAAAGCCGTCCCCAAATTGGTTGTAGCCATTGCTCCAGCAACATAATAATGTGCACAAGAACATGATGCCTTCCTAACAGCTATAGGAAGGTCATCATCTGGAGCAATATCACCTGATCGTGCACAATCACCATTAGGCACAGAAGTGTCGGATACCTCAACACATACCTGTCGCGGCGAGGACGGTGGAGCTGAAGTAAGGGGTGTGTTTCCTGTAAGTAACAACTATCAAATCCCGGTATCTGATATCATCTCCAACTACAGATGCATCAGTAGTATCATCAGCTGTACTGTCAGGTGCAAACACACAGGTTACTGACTATCACTTTCATGTGCAGGACCACCTCTAGAGATGGGAAACTCCTCCATCTGAACTGTAGGAATAAGCATAGGGGCAAACTCAGCCTATGGATCTAACCATCATGCTGCAAGGGAAAAGTACGGCACTGATTCATGAAATGTAACATTTCCACTTACATAGTGCCTACCAACTACTGGGACAAAACATCGGTACCCCTTCTGGGTTTGAGAATACCCAAGAAAAATGCACTTCACTGCTCTAGGTGCTAGCTTATCTCTCCCTGGTCCTAACAAGTGTACAAAAGCAATGTACCCAAATACACGAGGGGGCAATTGAAACAGATCCCTGACTGGATATAAAACGTGCCAAGGAGTGCGCTCATGTAACACGAAAGATGGCATTCTGTCGATAAGATAACAGGTTGTAACTACGGCATCTCCTAATATAGATGTGGCACATAATGGTGGATGAGAAGAGTACGTGCCACATCTAATATATGCCTATGCTTTTGTTCTGCCACACCATTCTGCTGTAAGGTGTGGGGGCAAGATGTCTGATGTATAATGCCATGAGACATGTAAAATTATGCTAATCTAGTGGTACAAAACTCCAATACGTTGCCAAACCGCATAATTTTTGCCATAACAGAAAATCGATTATTTATTTCCACCATAAATGTTTCAATGACATATCCAACATCAGACTTGTTCTTTAATAAAAAGAGCTAAGATAAACGGGAGAAATCATCTACAACAATCAAATAATATCTATCCTTATCGGTCAAGAACACAACTCGAACCCCAAATATCCATGGGTAGAAGCTCAAATGCAGCAGTAGTCCGAGGTGTTGTACTAGAAGAAAAGATGATCTGTGGTGCTTCCCCAACTGGCATGCATCACAAAGAATCTCAATAATAGTAGAAATATGTGGGATGATATTCCTAAACCTGTCCAGAGAAGGATGACCAAGACAACGGTGCCACTGCAAGACACTCCATACAGTAGAACTGGAGTCACCCAGGCAAGTAGCAGCAAGTGGTGTCTGGACTAGGCGATACGCACCCTCCTCTTCATGTCCTCCACCAATCATCCTCCCCGTCAACTTGTCCTAAACGATGCATCCCAACTCATCAAATATAGCATGCCAGTGAAGCTGCTTGATAATCTTGCTAATATATAATAGATTTAATAAAAAATCAAGAACAAAAAATGCATTAGGAAATCTCATGGATAGAGTTAGTCCAACCTCCCCCTGACCACCTATCTCTGTGTCTCCCATCTACAACATGTATGGTCCTACCATGGGATACAAATTGAAGTCTGCCAAAACACCTCTGATCTCCTGACAAATGGTGCAAGGCACCAGAGTCCACTAACCATATAGTACCTATAGATACCTATGCACATAGATCAATACCTAACGAGGAGGCAAAAGTGACTGTCTCAGTAGAGGAAGTAGCTGGCTCCTAAGTCAGCTGGGAGAGGCGTTATATAAGGCATCGTAGTTTACTCTTGAAACATGTACTACATCTATAGTCTCCTCTGTAGTCACAGATGCCTAGTTGGCCATTGAAGGTCTCCCATGCTTGGACCAACATGAGGCCTCCACATGACCAACCTTACTACAAAAGGTGTATGTGGTGTTGATACAAGATCTCCCAGAAGCACCACGACCTCTCCCATGCTCGCGAATAGAAGAGGCTCCCCTACCACAACGTTCAGCCACAGCAGCAAGTGCGAACTCGTGGTTAGCATCTCCACTCTGAGATGCAAGTACGTCAATGCAGCTTAAATGACTGTAGACCTCTTCTAAGGTAGAAAGCTCAGATAAGGTGAGAATCTGTGACAGGGCTGCCATGTATTCGGGACCAAAGCCCAAAAGAAAATGATGCACCGCTGCCTCTCTGTGGTACTCCCTCTATGTAGTACACGTGCATACTGGTCAGCATGCGTTGTACTTCTCCTGAAGCCCCTTCAGGGTGAGTAGGATTGTGAGAGAGATCGCCCTTCCTACTTTAGCTGAGATAGTTCATAACTAATATGAAAAACTCTGGATAAGTTTTTCTCATGAGAATAGGTGTCACGAATACTGTCCCACATCACTTTAGCAATATGATAGTACATGATCTCATCTCCAATCCTAGGAATAACACAATTCATCAATCACACTTTGAATATACCATTATTCTTCTTCTATGTGACATATTTTCTTGTCTTTTCTGCAGGCTTTGGCTCCAACAAAATATGCTCCTTGTCATGACCCTAGTGTCATCAAGAGCATCTGTGACCACCTAGGGTAGTTGGTCTCATCCAACTTGATGATAAGACCAAAAAATAAGCTCTTATAAGCCCCTACTCAGGAACGGCATCCGGTGTCACCTTAGAAGAACAGGAACTCGTCATCTTAAGCCAAATAAATGGGAGAATAAGCTACTAATTCGATCTGAAAAATTTTTTAGATCATAGAAAAGTTTGGAACAGGCAACACAAGCCTTAGGCGTAAGGATCCAGGATCACCAAAGTTTGAAAGATCACACCCAAGACAAAGAGAGACCGCTTTGCGATGTTGCGGGGTGTGCACGACCTGGGGAAGGCCCTGCACACTCGCAGCAAGGAGAGCCCCTGCGTTGACCCTAGCAGCACTCCTAACGCTGCTGGAATCCTCACCGGAGAGGCCTACAGTGTCACTCGGTGACCCTGCACCGTCACCTGTGCCACTTCAAGTGTCGTAACAGGGAGTTGCACCCTTAGGCGACCCTTGCGGTAGATTGCCCAGGGTCATTACTTCCACCTGGGTCTTATGGACCCCCCCTTGAGAATGCTTTGCCAGTCGAGAAGCCCTCCTGCGTCGGTGAGCGGAAGATCTAGAGGGCTGACGATGGTGAAGAGAGAACTAGGGCCTTTAGTGTTCAGGTTTCGAGGGGATTTCTCGGTGGGATACCAAAACTGGGCCTAGGACCGCACTTTGATACCAAGTGGGTGAAAATAACAAGTCTTATTTCTCAAAAGAAGCCCAACACCTCTTCATATAGAGAAAGGTTTGGGCTAATTACAACGTCCATAATAAAATAAGAAATGACAATACACCAAATCAGTAAAATAATCAAGGATAAAATAGGAGTCTCAACACTTCTTCCATAGCCAGTGTCCAAGACGGATCTTGGAATGCATCCCGATGATCCCATGGTACCTAATGATTATCAATGGCTAAATAAAGCTGTCATCCTGCTGCAGGCAAGCTATCAAACAACATAAACTATGAAACAAAATACTTTGCACAAGACTGTTGAGCCTTCCGTTATGTTATGAGAAGGTCCAGGATAGTACTCTCAGGAACAGAAGTTACGTGGTCCTCAGATGAGTCATCGACAGTTGTAGAGGACTAAGCAGGAATGATTGACAAAGGTTCATCCCCCTGAAAAATATCCACAGACCTATGTTGAAAATGCTTAAGAAAGGCATCGGTAACATCAGGGTGCCATGGAAAAGTACCAGGATTAGGAAAGTCTATCTTCTATATAGGAGGCTCAGAGGGTTGTGGTGGTTCAGAAGGCATAGGAAGAGGAACCTCCTGAGGAATGATGTGTGTGGAATGCTCCCCCTACTTTTAGTTGTAAGGGATCTCCTCAAAGAAAATCACGTCTGTCGAAACATAAAACCGTCGAGATATTAGGTCATAGCACCTGTATCCTTTCTGTGTCCTAAAAAAGCCCAAAAAAATACACTTGACTGAGGGGAGATTTTGTCCACCCTGAACAGACGAATAAAACACATACAACCAAAAACAACCAGAGTAATAGAAAACAAGTCTTTGCCGGGAAACATAATAGAATGTGGAGTTTTACCACCCAATATAAAGAAACATGATTCATCAAATATGTAGCAATCAAAACTTCATCAGCCCAAAAAGAGGAGGGAACATTCATCTGAAATATAATGGTACGTGCAACATCCAACAAACGATGAAGTTTGAATTCAACCAAAATTTTGTTGGGAGGCATGAACACAAGATGTCTAATGAACAATCCCAAGAGATTGAAAAAACTAAGCCTGCCATTCACAAATTCTAAACCATTATCACTCCGAAAAAATTTTATAATAATGGAAAACTGAGTCCTTATTTCTTAAACAAAATTCTAAGTAAGGAAAGAAACTTTGGACTCTCTTTCATCATAAAAACCTAGGATATCATAGTACAATTATCAACAAGCACAAGAAAGTACCGAAAACCTCTAAGACAATGGACCTTACATGGGCCCCACACATCAGCAAGAACCAATTACAAAACAGACTCAATATGCTTATTTTGTGAAGGAAAAGACGACCTATGGTGTTTGCCAAGCTGGCAAGCCCCACAACAAAAGTACTCTGGAAAGGATAGCTTTGGAAACTGACGATGTAATACCGATAGACTAGGGTAATCAAGACAGAGGTGCCATTAAATGGTAGTAGTGGCACAAACAACAACGGTAGAAAGTGGTGGAATGTGGAGACCATAAAGGCCATTCTTCTCAAGTTCACCAATTCGTCTCATCGTCTGGAGATTCTGCAAGAAAAAATACTGACATCAAATTAAGAGCAAACTTTGGGACATACATAACATTAGATAATGGCAAAGTGGGAGATAGGAAAATATTCCCCAATCCAGTAACAGGTGACAAGCCACCATCAGTTACCTTAACCAAGAAGGGGATAGTTAAATCTTGAAAAGAAGAAAACAATCTAGTATCACCAATAATATGTGAAGAAGCACCTGAGCCAGCAATACAAGCAGGAGCTTGGGATCTAATGGACATAGGTGAGATACTTGCAGATTTCTGAACTGAGGCCCCAACTAAGGTGGAAAGCTGAGAAGCTATAAACCGCTCATATTCTATCCTGGATACAGAGATTTGACCATCATCTTCATGTGCCTAAATGGAATCCTCCATAGAAATCTGGTAAGCACATAAATCCATCCCCTGAGGATATCCATGCTTAACCTAGCAATGATCCACACTGTGACCATTCCTATGACAGTACTCACAGAAAAGGGAGCTTCGTCCACGACCACAATCACCACGTCAACCACTACGTCCATGACCACGACCACCTCTACCCCTAATAGTAGCCATGGTAAAGGAATCAAATATAGGAACAGGGTGAAAGGTCACGAGTCTCCACATACAAGCGTAGGTCTGTGCAAGAGTGGCAATCTCATCCATCGTCATAAATTGATCCTTGATTGCCTTGTACTCAGGACCAAGGTCATACAGAAGCCGAATGGAACATATGGCCTCTTGCTGCTTTGCTATAGTGGCTACATCAATAGGTATGGTTTGATATACATCTTGCTTATCTCACAAATTTTTCATCATGCCATAGTATTCAGCCAAACCCATAGAGCCCTTCCTAAGTGTATGTATGTCTTCCATGACATGATACAGCTGAGTGATGTTGCCCTTGTGGGAGTGTATTTCATTTAACACTTCCCACATCTTCTTGGCAAAAGCATATGCCATGACTTGCTTCGCAAGGAGACATGTTGCAATCCAGTTATTGTCTGCCTCCCAATCTGCAGAGTACACAGTGGGCTCATCCTCAATCAAAATATATGATGGGATCCGACAAACTAGGAAAAGGAAGTAGACCAAAGTAAAAAAGTTGGATCCACCCAACTTGATAGCAGTGATTTAAATGCCGATGGCATGCCGCCGGCATGCCGTCGGTAAGGGGGATTTTGGAGAAAGGGTATGCTGACACAAAAATAGTATCGGTTTGCAGGGAAACCGTCGGCATGCCGAGGGTTTCGCCGGCATACCGACAGTTGCCAACGAAACGGCGGCATGCCGACAGTCTGGCTGAGCGGCACTGGGAATTGGAGCAGCGAGAATTTGAAAAGGCTAAGCGGCGGGAATTTGGAGCGTTGGGAATCTGAGCGGCGGGAAGGGGGAGAGGTTATACTTTTACTTTTCAAAGAGTCCACACAGAGAGAATTGGAGCGCTGGGATTCAAAGAGTCCACACACACACACGTTGATTTTTTGTCATATAAATACGTTTCCAACATCTTGATTTAGTTATCTTTCAAATTTTAATCATTCCTGCATACACACACGTTGATTTTTTATCATATAGGTTTAAATAACAATTATTTTTTGTTCATATAGGCTTACATACAACTGTAAATATGTTTCTAACATTTTGATTTAGTTGTCTTTCAAATTTTAATCATTTCTGTCATTTCTGTCGACATGCATCGGCATGCCCTCAACGTGCCTCGAAATATCATTTTTTCGGGCCGTCGAAATTGTTGAAATTTGCCATCGAAAAACTGGCATTTCCACAGCATGCCTTTGGCATGCCCATGAAATGCATACCTACAATTTCATCGGCACAATGTCAAAATTGGCATTTCGAACCTTGCTTGATAAACAACCTTTGCATGTGAGGGGAAGCGCTCGTGGTGGATGATTTCCCCACTGAGTCGCTTATATTCTCCTTTGATTCTACCATATGTTCCCAATTTGTCAAATTATGTTCCTGATTTTATAAGATCTGAAATTCAGATCATGTAATCTTCAACAGGGACTGGAAATCAACCCGTATAGAGGTTCCCCATGTCTTAGAGAACTGTAGGGACATTACAATAGGGACTACAGGGCCTCAAGCATGTGCAGCGGTACTACTAGAGGCTAAGAAGGACCTCAGGCAGCACCACCAGCAAGGGGCAGCGCCCTTGGTGGTGTCGCTGGGGCCCCTAATCATTGTTCAAGCCCTGCAGCAGGTGCTGCAACATTGCTAGAGGCCGAGGAGGGACCCCAGCAGCACCACAGACCAGGGGTGATGCCCTAGATAGTGTCGCTGGAGCACCCTCAAGCATTGAGCAGCGGTGCTGGAGGAAGAGAGGCCGAACGTGATGGCGATGTAGGGGCTGGAGGCACTGGTGGTGGTCGTTGGGAAGGAGAAGAGCTGCTAGCAGCGGCCTTGAGGGAGGAGGCTCGCTATTGAGAGTGCCGCCGACGCAGAGAGAATAAAAGAGGGTTAAGGTTTTGGTAGGTGTTTTCGAGACTAGGTTTGGTGGGATACCAGACCACCAGTCTAGAACCACTGCTTTGATACCATGATAAGAGAAATAAATGATACAAATCTTATTCTAGACACTCAGTACCTTTATATAGAGAGGTACATGGGTAAATAACACAACACACCCTTATAGAAAGAAATAAACATAAATATGCCCCTCAGTACAACTCAACCGCTGCGATAGAGAATATGGCACACAGCCACCATTCTCACTTTGCCGAGGTAGCGCGTGAGGAAATGTAGGCCCTATGGCCATTTTATTTGGCATAAAACAAGGTGCCTCTAGATCTAGAAAAGGATCTGGAGTTGGTGAGTACCTACTTGGACCCTTTTCGGATCAGCTTTTATTTGGACTCGATAACTCGAGCCTTTTTGCTTCTTGTCCTGTTGTCCCTTTTTTCTCCTCATTTGTTTGCAAGAACAAAGATTCTTCCACGCGAGGGGGTGCTGTTGGTGGTGATGAGCATGCCACGTTCCCTAATTTCGAGAAAGCTACAACCTCTTGGTGGTGCAGATTCTGGAGGTAAAGAGGAATTGATTTTAGCACCAGAACCTGCTAGCGATGCTGTTGGGGCTAGTGATTATGCTGCGGTGAAGCTGCAACTTAATGCAGGCCTTGTTTCTGGAGGCAGAGCTTTTGAGATGGGAGTACAGTTGCCTATCACAATTCGTACATCAATAAAGGTAGTTGGAGGAAGAAGGGGATGTAGGCATACATCTTGTTATTTCAAGAGCTCCAGTGCTCATGGATCCCTATGTGTAAAGAGCAACCTTATGCACCGCTCTTTTTACAAGAGAGTTTGTGAAGGGCAAAAAGGCTACTAGGGATGGCTATAAGGATGATGTGGAGATCATGGTGGCAAGAGCTTTGAACCTGAAGAAGGTTTCACATGCTTGTGAGGCTAAGGACAGGGATGTGTCTAATGGTTAGAGTGCTCACCTGGAATATGAGGGGGCTCTGTGACTAGGCACGGAGATCACTTCTGAGACAATAACTAGCTGAGTGGAGGGTGGATTTCAATTTGTTGCAGGAGACATATTGAGAATTTGGATTGATCTGTTAATGAAACTGTTGTGAGTGGGTCTTTCTCTAGCTTCTTACGGTCGATGTAGTTGCAAGATTGGGTGAACAATGGCTTATTTGGAATGAGGATTTGTTTCGACTCGAGGATTCTATGGTGGGTTCTCATGTTGTCACTATTACTTTCTCTTGCACATCTAATGGCATCACCTTTGTTGTTTCTAGAGTTTATGGACCTTGTGACACCTCTCTAAAGGGATGTCTTTAGGATGAGTTGAGGCAGGCGGCGGACAAGGTTGATGGTTGCGCTTGGCTGTTCAGGGGTGACTTCAATGTCGGAATCTATACAGAGTATCGACTTGATGAGGGATTGAACCTTTCTTTTATGGAATTTCAAGAAGTGATTGATGATTTAGGCTTGATGGATCTTCTAGTTTCTATGGCACATATTACTTGGAGAAATGGGTTTGGCCAGGTCTCACACATTGATCGGTTCTTTTGCAATGTCTCTATGGCAGAATCCTTTAATGGTGCTTTTGCTTTTGCTCTAATAAGGCCCTTCTCCAACCATTTGTTGCTGTTATGAGATAGTGGAGAAGAGGATGTTTATGCGACTTATTTAAGTTCTAGAAATCTTGGCTTCTAGAGCCTGATTTCCGTGAGTTGGTAATGGTTAGGTAGCATGGGGTTCCTATTTCTAGCTCTGCGGTGCGTACGATGGTTGAGTGCATCAAGTCTGTAAAGCAGGCAATGATAGAGTTCATGAAGGAGGTGGGGAGGAGGCGTGACGGCACAAGGAGGGAGGCTTTGGAGGCTTCAGCAGAGTTGGATAGAAGGAAGGACTCAGGTGAACTTGAAGTAGCGATGCAGAGGGGGAGGATTATCGTGTAGAGCAAGATTGAGGAGGACCGCAAGAGAGAGATGGTCTGTAGGCAGAAATCTAGACAGCTATGGCTCGGAGAAGGTGATTCCAATACAAAGTTTTTGCACTTGTCTGCTAGCGCCAGAAGGAGGATGAACTTGATCACCTCAATCTGTGTTGGTGATGAATTTATCTCTAAAAGACAAAAGATTTGTAGGACTTTGTAGATCATTTTCATAATTTAACTAGAAGGCAACCGCCAGGCAGTTGAAGGCTGGGATCCTTTCAATCAAGCAAGTTGGAGGACACTGCGAGGATGGATATGCTTAGCCTATCTCAAATAAGGAGGTTTTGGATGCGGTTCGTGGCTTGAAGGCGGAGGGCTCCTTATGACCGAATGGTTTGCCCATTTTATTTTTCAGCAAGTTTTAGGACAGTGTTGGGGTAAATGTTTTGGTGGTAGTGAGGGAGGGTTTTAGGAGAATCATGATTTTGATAGGTTGAATCGATTCTTCCTTTTTTTAATTCCCAAGAAGCCAAGTGTAGATACTATTCATGAGTGCAAGCCTATTGCATTGTCGAATGTGATATATTTGATTGTAGCTAAGACTTTCGCAAATCGCCCACAATTGGATCGTTAATTCCTTTGTTTTGGCTGAGATGGTTGCAGCTTGGAATCGGTCTAATTTGCTTGCATTCATATGGAAGGTAGACTTCTCAAAGGCCTACGATTCTATCTCTTAGGCTTATTCGTGGGAGATTCAGAGGAGATGATTTTCAAAGGATTAGATCAGGCTTATGAGGAAGTGTGTCACGACAACATCCTTTTCGATACTTATCAATGGAAGGTCTTATGGGATTTGGATGCAGCCGCAGAGGGGGGTTAGGCAGGGTTGTCCACTTACACCCATACTTTTCAATGTGGTAGTTGAGACCTTGGCTTTTTGGTTTACAGGGGTTGTAGGGAGACAATTTTATCAGGTTTCACTCTGGTTCGTGATGGTAATTGATAGCGTGTCTTTTGTACAAAGAGGTATTCGACAAGTTGAACATAACCACATTTGGTTAGATTATGTTGAGTTGTATGGGGTCTTATTATAGTTATTTCTCTATGTCAAGGTTCAAAATATCGATTTTGACGTCGTTTCAATAAATTTTCAAGTGCACATTTCACCGACATGCCGAGGGCATGCAGTGGAAATGCCCGTGTTTCGACGTCAGATTTCAATGGTTTCAATGCCCCAAAAATAATTCATTTCACCAACATGCCAAGGGTATGTCAGAGACACGTTGATGCATATTGACAAAAATGATAGAACTGGTCAAAATGATTGGAATTTTAAGAATAGCTATTTAAATGGATAAATATTTCCATTTAAGTCCTAAACCCTATCTTATAGTTCCTATTTTTAAAATTAAGGACTATAAGAAGAAAAGTGCTAATGCAAATTCAAAAGGGGATATATTGGTGATATATTGTTGATATTAGGGAATTTTTAGGAAATTATTAAAAATGATTTAAAATGGGGATAAATGTTATAATATGAAAAAAAGCATAGGCTCTAGAAGATTAAAATCATGTTTTGAGGAGCCTCTTCACAATATGAATCATTAATATCTTTCAAGTTGGCGATATGCAATACATAACCCATGCAACAGTAGCAACAGTGCAACGCAACAGCAGCCAACAATAGCAATGGCATGTGGCATGCGTCGCGTGCGTATGACCTAGCAATAGACAACAACGCAAATCGACATATCGTAAGCATGTCGACAATTTCAGTGGCATGCCACCGACATGCCGAAGACATCCCTGCATTTCGATAAGTATGTCATGTCGATATGGCATCTCGTCAAAGACCCCCTATTTCGTCGGCATGCCGGGGGCATTTAAATCACTACTCTATGTAAGGGTGTCTTGTTATTTCTCCTTTGTACCTCTCTATATAAAGGTAGTTAGGCTTTATTGCAATAAGGCAATTCTTTTTGTCCTAACATGGTATCAGAGTAGCAGTCTTAGATCAATACCTAGGTACCCCACCAAAACCCTAACTTCCAAAACCCTTCCACAATATATATATATATATATATATATATATATATATACATCGCAAACATACAACTATACATACATGTGCACGGCAACCAAAATGTGGTATGTTATAATTACATATATATAATATACATGATATATAAATGATTAGACACACAGGTGCAATATACATACATATGCCCATTGATACATATGATAGGTGTGTGTGCACAATTTCATACATTTACATATACACATATGTAAATGTACACATTATATTTATATGCTATACCTACGCACATGTGCGTATATGTACATATATATTTATATGTATAAGTTGGCATGTACATACATACAAACACAAATAAACAAAATGCATATATTTGTATGTATATACGTATCTATTATATGTATATATCTATTTAGGCACATGTATTTGTATATATCTATGCATATATGGAAAACTACAAAAGAGCAAAAAAAAGAAGCAAAGAAAATAGTTAGTGAAGCAAAAGCAAAAGTTTAGGAGTATTTTTATGAGAAACTTGATTCTAAAGAAGGTGAAAAAGATATCTTCAAGTTAACTAAAGCAAGAGAGCGGAAAGCAAAGGACCTTACACATGTAAGATGCATCTAGGATGAAGAAGGGTGGTTATAGCTAGTGAAGATATAAACGACAAGATGGAAAAGATATTTTCATAAGCTTTTTAATGAAAAACGAAAAAATGATATCTTAGGGGAGTTAACCAACTTAGAAGATTATGTGAATCGAACAAGTTATCGAAGGATATAAAAGAAATAAGTAGAAAATGCTTTGAAGACGATAAAAAATGGGAGGGTTGTTGGGCTTGATGATATTCCTATAGACATTTGGAGAATGATGGGAGAACGGGGTATAACTTGGCTCACAATTTTTTTTAATACTGTTTGGAGAGGCAAGAAGATGCTATATGAATGGAGGAAAAGTTTTGTGGTACCTTTATACAAGAACAAGGGTGACATACAAAATTATTCCAACTATAGAGGTATTAAGTTGATGAGTCATACGATGAAACCTTAGAAGAGAATAATTGAGAGAAGGGTGAGGCAAGTCTGTGGTAACTGAAAATCAGTTAGGCTTTGTGTCAGGCCGGTCTACTATTGAGGTAATACATCTCTTAAGACGTATGATGGAGACATACAAAGTCAAGAAGAAGGATTTACATATGATTTTTATTGATTTGGAGAAGGCCTATGATTCTGTCCCAAGAGATATCTTGTAAAGAATGTTGGAGAAAAGACAAGTGTCAGTTTTATATATCAACCTAATAAAGGATATGCTCTATGGAGCAACAGCTTGTATAAAGACTAAGGATAATTTGATGGACTACTTTGATATCACCATTGGTTTGCATCAAGGATCGACTTTAAGCCCTTATCTTTTTGCCTTGATCATGGATGTGTTGACGAAGCATATCCAAGCTGAGGTGCAATGGTGTATGCTTTTTGCTGATGACATTATGTTGGTTGATGAGACAAGAGATGGAGTGAACAGAAAACTTGAGCTTTGGAGAGAAGCCCTAAAAGATAAAGGATTACACATAAATAAGACGAAGACTGAGTATATAGAATGCAAATTTAGTAGTAGAGGGAACAATGAATGGATTAATGTAAAAATTGGAGAAGAGTGCATTCTAATGAAAGATGTTTTTAAGTATTTAGGATCCATTTTCCAACAAGATGGTGGAATTGATAAAGATATTACACATAGAATTAATGCAGGGTGGCTGAAATGGAGGGGTGCATCTAGTGTTCTCTGTGATAAGAGGGTTCCTTTAAAAGTCAAAGGAAAATACTATCGAGCTACGGTAAAACCAATCATGTTGTATGGTTCTGAATGCTAGGCTATCAACTATAGGCATTTACAGAAGATATCTCTGGTAGAAATGAAGATGTTAAGATGGATGTGTAGTTATACAAGAAAAGACTGTATTTCAAATAAGATTATTAGAAAAAAAAAGGTTAGGGTGGCATCGATAGAGGATAAAATGAGAAGCACGTCAAAGGTGGTTTGGACATTTACAAAGAAGGCCGCTAGATGCTCCAGTTAGGAGATGCGAGAAGATGGTGGCTGAACTCGCTAAGAGGAGGCGAGGAAGACCAAACAAGTGTTGGAAGGAAACTATTAGGCATGACCTCAATTACTTTAATTTAAGTTCTGAAGTTGATGAAAATCAATCTATGTAGAGGCAAAGAATCCATATAGCCGACCCCACTTAGTGTGGGAAAAGGCTTGGTTGTTGTTTATGCATATGTACTCTTACACATCTGTGTGTTTAACTAAGAGAGAGTACTCAATAATTAGGTAAAAAGAAATTAAAACCCTTAAAAATTATTTTAAAAGAAGAAAAATTAGCAAACTTGGTTCAAGCACTCGCTTGGGGCACCTAGCGCCTTGGCCTAGGCGCTTGCCTAGGCAACACCTTAGGAAAATTAGGCAAGGCAAGCCTTGTCGAGGCATTAAAGCCTCGCCTCGCCTCGCCTCAACCTAGCGCCTAGGCATGCCTAGGCAAGCACCTTGACAATACTGGTTTTAACTGCCACTTTTTTGGTTAACCAAGTGTCTTCTTCGATTTAGGGTGGTAAAACACCATACTCTGTTGTTCCCTGGCAAAGAGTTGTTTCCTATCACTCCTGTTGTGTTTGGTTGTGTGTACTTTGTTTATCTATTCAAGGTGGACAAAATTTCTCCTCAGCCAATCAAGTGCATTTTCTTTCGTTATTCCGATACGCAAAAAGGATACCATTGTTATGATCCTATAGCACGACGATTTTATGTTTCTACGGATGTTACTTTGAGGAGATTACATACTATCCTAGAAAGGGGGAGCCTTGCACTCAGGTTACACCCCAGGAGGTGATACTTCCTATGCCATCTAAACAACCAGAACCCTCTGAGTCTCCTGTACAAAATACAAACAAGCTTAATCCCAGTACCTTTCCTAGACATCCAAAGGTTCCAAATACCTTTGCAAAACATTTTCAATGCAAGTTTATGGATATTCCCTAGGCGAATGAGCCCTTGTCTATTATTATTGCCCAATCCTCTCCAGCCATCGGTGACTCATCCGAGGACCGGGTACCTCCTACTATGAAGAGCACAAATCTGGATCTTCCCATAGCTCAACGGAAGGCCCAACGATCTTGTGCTAAATATTTTGTCTGTTAGTTTATGCCCCTTGACCATTTGCCTACAGCAAGACAGTCTTTCTTTGGCTATTGACATTCACCAGGTACTAAGAGATCATAAAGACGTATTCTAGGATCCATCCTGGACACTTGCCATGGAAAAGGAAATGGTTGCCCTGCAATCTCGTGGAACGTGGAACCTACTTGACCAACCCTTAGGAGGAATAGTTGTGGGGTGTAGGTGAGTGTTTACCCAGAAATATCATCCTGATGGTACTGTGGAATGCTACAAAGCCTACATTGTCGCCAAAGGTTCTACATAAACCTTTGGAATAGATTACATTTAAACCTTCTCCCCTGTGGCACGGCTTAATTCTATCAGAATCTTGCTGTCCATGGCTGTTAACAAGAAGTGGACTGTTCATCAGTTAGGCATCAAAACGACATTTTTTCTATGGAGATCTTGAGTAGGTCTACATGCAGTAACCTCCAGGCTTTGTCAATCAAGGGGAGTGCCAGAAGATTTGTAGATTAAAGAAGGCCATTCATGGCCTGAAATAGAGTCTGAGGGCATAGTTTAAGACACTTAGCAAAGTTGTACAGGAGCATGCCTTTGCTAATTCTTCTGTGGATCACTCCATTTTTATACTACATAGGGAGATAGGCTTAGTTATTCTTATTGTTTATGTTGATGACATTCTCTTGATTGGCAGTGACAGGAAAGACAGAGTACTAAAGCTCTACTATATCACAGTTTGTTACGAAGGACCTAGGACCCATCAATTATTTCCTTAGAATTGAGGTGCAGCAAATAGGACTTGTATTGTCTCGGCGCAAGTATGTACTGGACATGTTGAACGAAACTGGTATGCTTGGGTGCAAGCTAGCATGTGTACCTATGGATCCCTCATTACCATTTACAGATGTAGACAACCCTTTTTAATAGGATGTGACCAAGTATCATGACATGGTCAGGAAACTATTATATCTAATGGTTACTAGGCCTAACATAGCCTTTGCTATTGGAAGGCTTAGCCAGTTTATGTAGACACCTAGAGAAGTCTACTGGAATGGAGTCTGCTAGGTGCTAAGGTACTTGGAGCATGCTCCTGGCAAGGGACTTTATTTTCAGAACCATGGTCATGTTGATGCATGGTTATTTTGATGTAGATTATGCCATGACATGAGGATAGGTCTACCACCGAGTACTGCACATACGTGGGAGGCAACCTTGTCACTTAAAGGTTGTTAGATTACCAGTTATTTATTTAGATTTACCCCTACAGGGGAAGCACCTAGTGGCAACAAACTAAAGGCCAGTAGAGGAGAGATTAACCAAGAGGTTGAATGGTTGGAGTGGGAAACTTTTATCCAAAGGTGGTAGGCTTGTCTTGGTTAAGGTTGTGCTATTCACAATTCTTGTCTTCTATCTCTCTTTATTTAGACCTTCAAAGAAAATTCTGTCGAAAATGGAGGTGGCCCGTAAAAGATTTTTTTTTAAGGGCCCTAATCATCAAGGCTGATTCTTGCAATTGGTTCCTTAGAAGGAGGTCTGCAAACCAAGAAAAAAAGGGGGTTTGGGTATAAGGCACCTTGATGAATTTAATGTTTCACTTCTTATGAAGTAGGTGGCAAGGGTTTTTGGCAGGTAGAAATGGACTTCTGGATAAATTGCTGAGAGACTTAGATCCCCCCCCATCAATGTTATTTCAAGGTGATCTCGATCGATGTGGCCATCAGGTTTTTACTCTTCTGTTGAGCCTTTCATTAGACATGGTGTGTCTTCTGATTTTTTTGGGCCGAGGCTTGGTGGAGGTTCATCTTTCTACTTTTGGAAGGATGATTGGATGAGAAGCAGCACTTTTCAGTCGTTGTTTCCACATCTCTTTGGGCTAGGTCGTGACAAGGATGCTCTTGTTTCAGATGTTTGGGATAATGTTTCCTAGTCTTGGTCCCTGATTCTACAATTGGGTCATTTCGATGCATCATTGGAGGAATTGTAGGAATTGCTGGAGATATTTCATGGGGTGTCCATTGGGGAGGAGCCTATGGATGGCTTCAAGTAGAAGGATGGTGTTTTTTAGATGGAAAAAGCTTACAAGAAGTTGACGTTGGAGTTTAGGCTGGTGACTTTGGTTTGGGAGGATTGTTCCTTGGTTTGGAGATTACCTGTCCCTTTAAAAGTTAAAATCTTTGTGTGGCTTTTCTGGAGAGAAAAGTCGGTGACGAAAGATTTTTGCTCTAGATGGGCTGGTGATGATGATTTAGATTGCCTTTCTATGGGGCTGCAAGAGAAGTCCTAGAGCACCTACTCTTTCATTGTCACTTGTCTTCGAAGGTTTGGGCAAGATGTGATATACATCGGTCTAATATGTCTTCTTTCAGTGTTTGGTGGGATTCCTTCTGCTCTCTAGTTCATGTGGATATCGCCGGATGGGTAAAGGACATAGCTGTGGTGTGGTCCATTTGGTTGCAGCATAATGACTATTTTTAGGAGGGAGAGAGTGTGAGCTGAGAATGTTGTAAAGGAGGTGTGTTGTCGCTCTGAGTTGTAGCTGAACAATTTGTAAGTCCATTCCTTATTTTTGATTAAATGATATTTTGGATGGTTACCAAGTGTCGGTAATCGTCCTTTTCTCTAAAAAAAAAAAAAAAAGTTGAATAGTGGGAATTATCTATTGCAGAAGAGTTTGATTCTACCATTCATTCAGGGACAATGGCTTACCAAACATATTGTTGGGAACAACCACTGAACTTTCTAAGTACCAAGAGGAGCTTACCACTGACAAACGGAAAGAAATTTCTTCTGATCAAGCAGTTAAGTCTCATTCCAAACCCTAACTACAGCAAATGCTTTGTACTGGATCAGTTGACTTACCAGGCAGATCAGATACACCCTCTCTGTAAAGGTTGCTAGACAGGTTGTCCACATCCAAACTGCTAAGGAACTATGGGATTCTCTCAATATGAATATTGCCAGATGGCTCAAGCAAAGTTTATTCAGTTGAAATCTGAACTGAAACATTTCAGACAAGGAAAAATGAGCATTGCTGAGTTCTGCAATAATATGTAGACATTATACAATGAACTTGCCTTGGTTGGATGAGTGACATCGACAAAGTTATGCATTGCCTAGCTAAAATAAAGAGTATAAGATGTTTGTGACTATTGCTACCACCGGACTCTAGGGAAGATTACCAGAGGTTGGTAATCATCCAAAAGCTTTCCTTAAAAAAGGAACATACTTACATGGTTTAGAGACGTAAATTAGAAAAAACAAGCACTTCCCTCACAACATACACCATGCCTGTTCCCCTCTGAATATGACGGTGCTGTGCTGTAACCAAATGCACCAGGTAGCGACCATGGCTCTGACCCAGCCCACAGTGTTGGCATGTTTGGTTCTCCTAAACGAAACCCAGAAGTCATCAAAAGAGGAGAAATCTGCCCCCTGAATTTGTAACTCCCTTCAGACCCTCTTAGCAAAATGGCAAGAGAAGAACAAGTATGCACATCCTCAGTACCGGTAGTACATAATGGACAAGAAACATCTGGGTCTTCTGACCTTTTAGACTTGAGAGCCTTGGTAACCAACTTCTCCATCCTAAGCAACCATCCAAAAGTTTTAATCTTTTGTGGCATGGGAAGCTTCCAAATGAGAGAGCAATCCGCCCAAAAATCAGGCGTAGGTCCCTCTTCTGTTGCCAGCCTGTTATAAAGCTTTCCAATCGAGAACCTCCCATCCTTCCATTTAAAATTGTTCGATCTGACTATCTCTGGTTTGAATTCATCCAGCACACTGATCATGTTCTCGAAATTCTTGATAGTTGCCTCAAAAGACCCGGCCAAAGAGTAGGGGACTACGCATGAGAGACCCCATCCCACACCTCCGACACCCAGGTGTCTTTATTAAAAACACTGCCATATAGCTGTGGATAGGAAGAGAGGAAAGCTCTACTCCTCATCTAGTCATCCTTCCAGAATCAAAAAGAAGATTGAATACCCCTTTGCATAAATGGTGGCATGCTATTCCAAAAAGCAGACGAGCTCACACACCTGGAACGACCATAAACGTAATCCACTAGGGAGCCATAAGAATACCAACCCATCACCCCTAGCAAGGAACCTAACCACCCACTCC
The DNA here is from genome assembly GCA_037157565.1 of Thalassia testudinum. Taxonomy (NCBI): domain Eukaryota; kingdom Viridiplantae; phylum Streptophyta; class Magnoliopsida; order Alismatales; family Hydrocharitaceae; genus Thalassia; species Thalassia testudinum. Next base: position 5,542,633 of record JAZHRO010000018.1, on the reverse strand, counting down.
ATGAGTAAGGCCTCACTGAAAGCATCTATAGATCTAATCCTCAACCAACCACTAGATTTAGGCTTGCAAATCTCCTTCCAAGGCACCACTTGTAAAAATTGTCCATCATGATCACCATCTTTCCAAAAGAATCTCTTCTTGGCCATCTCAAGTTTGGACATAACCTTCTTTGGCGGTCTAACATAGATAAGTAGAAAATGGGATGCCAAACAACATAGCTTTCACCATAACAAGTCTCCCTCCTCTAGACAGGAGCCTACCACTCCAACCATTTACTTGCTTGTAAATTCTATCAACAATTGCATTCCAGTCTGCGACAAGCAAGCACTTCCCCTTCAAAGGAAGCCCCAAATAGACAATAAGCACACGAACCATCGGATTGTCCAAAACAGAAGATATCAGATCCTTCTCATCCCTTTCCAGGATAAAGGACACAAAAGTAGACTTCCATTGATGGACAGAGCAGAAATGTCTCAAAAAATTTTCACCATCGAAGCTACATTCTCTGCGTGAGTGATCCCACCTGGAACAAAGAAGACAATATCATCCACATATTGTAAAATAGGAATAAGGGTGGATCCATCAACCTGCAAGGTGAAACCAGAGAAAAGACCCTCTCACAAACCATAAAAGCTCGACAAGCTAGCGTATCCACCATTATGTTGAAAAGAGGGGGCACCCCTCCCTCACACCTTGCTACAATTGAGACCAACGTCCAGGACTAAGAAGGCCATCGTTGTAATACATCTCTTCATGAGCAAGACCCACTCCTCCGAAAAACCCCTCGTCCTTAGGATCTTCCATAAATAAGCCCACTTGATAGAATCATTGACCTTCAAGAAATCCACCTTCAACAGAAAGGAGTGCATCTCGAATCTCCTTTAAGTTGAGACCATCTCCTCCACCATAATGGAGTCCTGCAAAGACCTGCCAGAAATGAATGTTGACTACAAAGGGGAGATCAAACTTGGAATAATCGATCCTAACCTATTTGCTAGGACCTTTGTTACAATCAAATACACCATGTTCAATGGGGTTATAGGTCCGTGGTCATCAATGGTCTCCACCCCAAGTTTCTTTGGGAGTAAGAAGCGGTAAAAGTTGTTTAGCCTCTCGAACCCATGAATACCATAAAAAAACTCATGGATCATGGCCAAAACATCTTGGCCAAAGATATCCCAAAGCTCCTTGTAGAACAAGACCTACAACCCATCTGGGCCAAGAGCACCCTCAGCCTTGAGCCTATGCAAAGCCGCAAGCACCTCATCCTCAGAGATCCCTTGAATCAAATCATCTTTCGCCTGACCATCAAGCATAGTCATGTCAGAAGGTCCCAACCTCCACTCCCCCAATAAGTAGAGGAACCATCAAATCAAAACCATCTACCAGAGTGAAGCCAAAAAGAGTTCAAGAGAAACAAGTAGCAAACAATTTTTTTAGATCAAGCAACAAAGGGGCTATTGAGCAACTATGGTGAATACTTCTTGGATGCCCCAACAACACATCAGCTGACCTTAAGTAGGTAAGTAGTTGGAATGCACCTCTTCATCCATTGAGTTACACCACCAAGAATCCTCTTCAAGCAAGAGAAGACAATAAGAAGTTCCAAGCCATCAACTCACATGTCTTGGCAAAGTCAAGAAATTATTGGCATGACCTCATCTCACAATAGGTGCGTATCAAACTTTGAGTGTGGTGTTTGCAACTTGTTCCCTATAAAGCTTTTGAAAATCATGAGAGGCAGGTCTTATTTGCAGGAAATATGTCAATTATCCAAAGTAGAAGATCAGGATGCTATGGTCCAAACTAACCACTATTCCCATAGGTGGTGTTTGGTAAGGGGAAAAGGTTTGTGAAATAAGTAGAAGAATAGGGAAGGACTGGAATAGAATGATGAAATAAGTGGATTTTGGTGTTTGGTAGCTCTTGATATCCTGTCAACGAATAACTTATGCCAAACATGGGTTAAACTTGCTTAACCAACATACCAAGCACCCCCATAAAGATTAAGTCAATCTTGATAGAGAAAACAGAATATTGTGCAGATGTAATGAGATGTGCTTTCGTGATAATGGACTGTACATAATGCTCAGCGGCCAAGCCCAGATATTGTTATTGAACAAGCCAGCCAAAGCATAGCAGGATGTTTTTCCCAGATTCCTAAGCAAAATCCCATCATGGTACTCCTTAAGAAAACATGGCACGCTGATGTCACTGGATACTGGCATGCAAAGGGTATTATTCATGTCAGTAGTCAAAAGCCACAAGGGCTTCTGTAACTATCTTTCTGGTAGCTAAGAAGCCAGAAGCAGAAATTTGGTTCTGAGACAAAAGCTCTTGGGAGTTGCTATACCTTATAAAACAGAAAATCGATGGATGCTCTGAGATGGGGTACATAATGAACAGAACACCTTTCAAGAAATCCTATTCTCCCAAGAGGATGAAGCATATAGATATTGATACACACTAAAAAATGTGATGCCAAAATGGTAAATCTTACTAGCACAGGCCTCCTTGGAAGTTCAAGTGCCTATGAGCCATTTCAGGGAAGTGTTTTGATAAGTTAAGCAAGATAGACATATGCCCTCTTTTCTTAGGAGATAGCAAAGTTTAGTAATTGTATGTTCTTTTACTCTTGTGGCTGCATTTTATCTAGTTTATCTTGATTCCTTCTAGAATTTTCTTGCTCCTCACATTTTTAAAGACTAATTTTCCTATTCTTAATGGTATTGGTGGAAGAGAGATAACAGCCATACTTTTTGAGCCATTCAATTCCACACGCATAATTTTAGTTTGACAAGATCAAAACTCAGGACAACAAACAAAGGACAAACCAAATTAATTGTAATATACAACTCAGTTCATGTTCCTCTTGCCTTTCAATGCTTTTAAAAATCCTATTTCCATCATGGAATCCCAGGGAATCCAAATGAAGTACAATGGGTCCAGCTTCATCTTCCAGTGTGGGGATACAAATGATAACCAAGCTCCAATGCAAGCTGACATAGAGGGAGAACAATTTTCTTTCAAAAAGTAAACAATGTTGAAATTCCAGATAGAATGACAAAGAAAAGAAATTCACAAAGGTAGAAAAAATTTGCGGGAGAGTATATGAATGGTAGGCTGTCATGTGGATTATAAAATGCTAATCAACTACTAAATAAGCATAGCTAGGTCTCTTTACAAAAACATCTACATAGAAGTAGAAACTCAACTCCATTAATTACTTTTATACAAGAGATATGATCCAGAAACTCCATTTCATATCAGAGGTGTAATCAATAGCTGTCAGATGGTTCCCGACTGTTTTTTGCAGGTAAAATTAAGAACACAAAACTTAAATGCTTAATCAAGAAGTAATGACAGTGATTTTGAACAAATTCTAGCACACATACATTTTAATGGACAAATATGCACTGATTGTCACCCATATACACAAGGCATACAACTTAGTTCCACAAAATAATAATTTCAAAAAAAAAAAAAAAACACTTGAGAGACATAGGTAAAAGTTCTTTTTAATTTCTGCTTGAATCCTCTACTTTAATTTCTACATTTCCATTTGCTTTTGTCCCTTCTTGTTCCACTAAAAATTGCACCCCAGATATCCATTTTAAACCCATGGCAAATGATTTTTTCATTGAAGAATGGAGAAAGAGATTTGTAGGTGATTTCCACGACAAGCACAGCTGCACAAAATGATCTTTTAGCTCCTTCGCTGTTAAGACAGGCACAGAATAAAACGGACTACCCATCCATATCCATAAGAGTGCCTTCCTTGCACCCTTCCTCTTTTTCTACTCACAAGTAGGAGAATGCACAAACTTCAATGCACCCCAAGGTACTGGCTGCAGAAATACAGGAGGGAAAAGAGCAACACATGAAGTGTGAAACAAGAAATAAAGGCACCCATCTGTGAAGTGGATGGGAGAAGTCGCCACCAAGTTGGACAACTAGCTGAACCAAATGACAAGGAAAGAAAGGAAAAGAGTGAAAGCAAAATATGGACATCACAATCTGTTACTAGACTAGCTTAGTCCTTATGTCAATGTTCCTTTTTGTTTACATCTTTTATTTCCACTCTTGTAACAGCAGTCTTGTATTTTCCCTTCCTAGGGTTCCACTCCTATATACGGGACCTAGGGTTACGTGAACTAATAAGAACACTCATTTACTTTCTACATGGTGTCTGTTGGATTTTTGGGAAGAATATGGACTTTATTGATTATAATAGAGAGGCCTTAACCCTCTTTACATAGAGAGAGGGTCTTGGCATACATGAAAACACAATTAAATAATTACTAAAAATAGAAAAGACCTAAATGGAAAGCAACTCAATAATATCCTATTAATTTATTTCCTAACACTCTCTTGCAAGTCGAGACACAGGAGATGTCGAATACTTGGATCCTTAAGGTGGTGAAGATTAACTCTTATTGACGTGGTAGTCCCTTTTTATGTCTTCAACCTTGGATGCTTCTTCTTGTACGCCCTCACAAAACCAATCCACACTTGGTTTCTCTTGAGATGTGTGGGAGCTGCCCATTATCTGGACATCTTAAGGTTGCTCCCATCTTCATTGTTTTTTCCACTCAAACATATAAGGACCCAAACAAGACAACTTATATGGGGGAGAGAGAGCCTGCAGCAGCCTTATACAACCAACAAGGCCTACTGCAGCGTGAGAGACAAGGCAGTAGTAGCAGCAATTGCTACTGCTGTCATTGATGTTATTGTTGTTGCCATCGCTATCGCTGATGTCGTTGCTGCTGCTATCCTGATGTCGTGGCTATTGTTTGCAGCAGTAGCAGTAGCAAAAGGAGAGGAAGAAGAGAGGAGAGGTTTGGGAGAGGAGAGGGCCTCTCCAGTGGCTTGCCGGAGACCGACGACGCCACTGAAGGGCCTCCCCCCTCTAGGTTTTCTCCTTCTAAACCCTAACCCACCAAGATCGGTGGCTCTGATACCATGTTGGATTTTTGGGAAAAATATGGACTTTATTGATTAGAATAGAGTGGCCTTAACCCTCTTTATGTAGAAAGAGGGTCTTAGCATATATGGAAACAACTAAATAATTACTAAAAATAGAAAAGACCTAAATGGAAAACAACTCAATAATATCCTATTGATATATCAATAATATCCTATCAAAGTGGCGATCCTAGGCCGACGTCTGACACCTCCTTGCTCTCCCTCTCTCCTTTCTTCCCAACCAAAAATACCAAGAGAATCCACTTATCTTCTCACTGGAGCGCCACCTCAGCTCTGCCCCATCGGTGAGCGGGTCATCTAACCATCGCCGACTAGGCCAACCCCCTTCGATGGCCCCTCACCGGCATAGCAGCTACCGAAAAGCCGCAAGGTCTTCGACGTCACCCAACGTCACCCCCCTGCAATTCGATTCGAATCCCCTTTTGGGGCCTTGAATCAGGTTCTTTAAGGTTTCCTTGGGCATATATTGATCGTGCCCTACCTGAGGTGGTTGTACCTCGCCGCCATCTCGCTAAATAGTTACCGTAGGGTCGTCGTCTCATCGAAAAGTGCGATTTCAGCCACTGATGTAAGGTTGTAAACGTTTCTTTCCCACTGTTAGTTAATTTTCCAGCCTCTGATCAATAAGGATGTCTTCCGAGGTGACAGTGACATCGTCTCACAATGATAAGAGTCAAGGAGAGTTCATGAGCCCATTCTTTGCTTCGATTGTGAAGTTAGACAAGATTAACTACACCCTATGGTCCCAATCGATCCTCAATATGGTGGAGAGTCATGACAAAGAGCATATCCTACTTGAGTCAAAGCTGAAGCAGAAGGTAGCCAAGTATGCCACCTAAGATAAAGGTAATGCTATGGTCCGTGCATGGATTATGAGCATGACCATTAGTAGAATTGCTACTGAGATAATGTATTACAAAACTGCTAAACAAATGTGGGAAAATGTATGGCATACTTTTTCACAAGGCAAGAATGTCGCCAGGATTCTTCTGTTGCACCATGAGATTGGCCACATGAAGCAGGTTGGACAACCCCTATCCCAATACTACTCTTGCATGAAGTCTGCATTTGAGAGACTCAACACCTATACACCTGTGTGCACTTGTGCGAGCCAAAAGGACTACAAAGCACAGACCATGGTTGGTCATTTTCTTGTTAGGTTAGATCCAACTTATGAAGCAGCCAGATCTCAAATGCTGTCGCTACTAGAGATTCCCTCAATTGAGGAGACATACAATAGATTGAGCCATCTTGATGTTACTCTTGCCTTTACTCGACAAGGGGAGCACATTTCTACCACAGCTATGTCTCTTGGCCGTGGTAAGGGATTTAGTCAGGCCACTTAGGATCGTGGCTATGGACGAGGAGAACAGAGTCACCCTAGAGTTCAGTGCTCCTACTGTAGGAAGAATGTATACTTGGAAGACAACTGTTGATCCAAGCATGGATGCCCTGCCACTGCTTATCAAGTTGTTTCTGGGATTGAGACTACCCCGCAGTCTCCTATCACATGGGCATAGTATGATGATTTGGTTCATAGAATTTCTCAACTTGCTTCTTCTACCACATCTAGTCAAACCCCTTAGGGTGATACTGTTGCAGTTGCTACTTAAGTATATGTCTTGCTTGCCCTTCCAATATTGATACACTAGATTAGTTGGTGGATTCTGAGGCATCTCGCCACATCTATGGGAAGGCCCAACAGTTTGTCAAGTTATATTCAGACTCCACAGGACAAACCCTTGTTGTAGTTGATGGCCGTAGTTCCCCAGTTACTGGTCATGGAGAGGTTCAGCTATCTCCTAATATAAGGCTACAGGATGTTCTTCATGCTCCTGATTTTCCTTTGAGTTTTCTCTTTGTTATTTGCATTACTAAATAATTGCATTGTCGGGCAATTTTTTATGCTATGACATTGGTGTTTCAAGAAATACTGACAGGGAACGTGATTGGTTATGGCCATGAGGAAGGGAGGGTCTACCGCCTGCTTCAAACTCCTTATGCATGTCATGTAGAGATTTATGGAGGAGGCACTAGTTACTTGTGGCACCTGAGATTTGGGTACCTTCCTCTGCCAAAGCTTTGTCGCATTATTGCCTAGATTGCACCGATCGCTACATTTCAATGCGAGACTTGGCAACTCAGGAAGCACCACAGAAGTTCCTTTCCTAGCAGGTCGTGTCATAGTGTTTCTAGTTTATTGAGCTTCTTCATCTTGATGTATGGGGACCTAGTAGATCTTACGATCGTATGGGACATCGATTTTATCTTGTTGTGGTTCATGATTTCTCACGTCGGTCTTGGGTTTTTCTTCTTAAGTCCAAATTTGAGGTTGGCACTGTAATCACAAACTTCATAGTTGAAATTAAAAATCAATTTAATGCCCATGTAAAAATTGTGAGAACTGATAATGCCCTGGAATTTTGCACTGGTGCCCTTCGCCTTTTATTTCAATCTCATGGTATTATTCATCAGACCACATGCCCATACACCTCCTAGCAAAATGGAGTAGCTAAAAGAAAACATAAGCACATTCTGGATGTTGCCTGAACTCTCCTTATCCAGCATAATGTCCTTGTCTTATACTAAGGTGATGCAATCCTAATTGCTTGCTATCTAATCAACCGTATGCTGTCCACTGCCATTGATGAGCAAGTCCCCTACTCTTTTGTTTCCTGACAAAGAATTATTTAGTGTGCCCTCTAAGGTCTTTAGATGTGTTGCCTTTGTCCACCTTCATAGTCCTCATGACAAGCTTTCTCCTTAGGCGGCCATGTGTATTTTTGTGGGGTACTTCAAGACTCAAAAGGGATATGGATGCTATGACCCAATTGGACGTAGATAGTTTGTTAGTGCTAATGTGTCCTTTGACTCCACTGCATACTATTCTACCTCTGCCTCTCATTTAGTTACTCCAGAACCTATTAAGGAGGCTGAGTTACATATGCCCATGCCTACATAGATGGTTGACAAGCCTACTCATGATTGGGCTATATAGCAGGGTTGGTAGACCCAGTTTGTTTACACTCACCATTGTCCTCAATAGCGGCATCGGCATGATATCCCCCTTCCTCCTCTAGAGCCATTATCATCACCTACCCTTGAGGTAATCCCTACATTTAGCCTAACTGATGTTGCTTCTAGTGATTGTTTCATATTCCTTAGCCCCTGCTCCACCTTGTGATGACCCAGGTCCCAGTGATCTTGATGTTCCTATTGCTCTGAGGAAAGGATCCTACTCATACACTCTTCATCCTCTTTCTCGCTATGCCTCTTCAGCATGCTTGTCACCTGAACATCGACAATTTATTAGCTCTGTCTACTATTCATATTCCACATTCACATCAGTCTACCTTAGGAGACTACCATTGGAAGAATGCTATGGTGGAGATGTTTACTCCATAATTGACCAGTATGCCGTAGGAGACTACCATTGGAAGTTCCAGAGAAACTTGGACTCTTATTGATCCCCTGGTCAATGGGACCATAGTTGGCTGTAAATGGCTATTTGCAATTACGCATCGCCCAGATAGCTCTGTTGAACTTGCAAGACCCATTTGGTGGCTTAGGGATATACGTAACCCTATGGCATTGACTTCTTTGATACTTTCTCCCCAATTGCACGCTTTCCTATGCATCGCATTTTTATCTCTGTGGCAATCTATTTGAACTGGTGCTTGCATCAACTTGACATCAAAAATGCCTTCCTATATGGGGACTTGGATGAAATGGTCTACATGCAGCAACCTCCTAGTTTTAAGGCTAAGGAGGAGTATCACAAGGTATGCAAACTTCATAAGGCCATGTATGGCCTAAAGCAAAGCCCCAGGACATGGTTCCAAAACTTGTCCAATGTTGTTGCTTAGATTAGGTTTCCCGGGTCCACTTCTGACCACTCACTATTTGTGAAAAGGACATCCAACAGGCAGGTGGTCATGCTTCTGTACATGGATGACATTATTTTGATGGGGGATGATGCTATTGGTATATCAGCTACTAAGAAGTTTCTGAATGAGCACTTTATAACAAAAGATCTAGGCCCCCTTAAGTACTTTCAGGGAATTGGGGTGGCCCACAATGAGAAAGGTATTATGCTTTCCTAGAAGAAGTACGTGTTGAATCTTCAGGACGAGATGGGCATGTCTAGAGCCAAAGCTACCTCTATTCCTATGAACCCTGGTGCTCATCTCTATGATGATGCTACTGACCTAGTTGATGCTAGGCAATATAGAACCTTGGTTGGAAATTTGTTATATATAATGGTGACACGACCTCATATATCAATTATTGTAAGCAAAGTAAGTTAATTAATGGATAAACCCAGGAGGGTCCATTGAGAAGTTGCTAAGATGGTATTGCGCTACCTAAAACGAGTACCAAGAAAGGGGCTTCTATTCTCACGAGGTGGAAGTCTGGACATGATGGCCTATAAAAATGCAGACTATGCTAGGTGCCCTAAGGATAGAAAGTCCACGACAGGCTTTTGTACCTTGGTGGGTAACAACCTGGTAACTTGGCGTAGCAAGAAGCAGCATGTTGTTGCTCGTTCGGGTGTTAAGTCCGAGTACAAGGTAATGGCACAAGCATCCACTGAGCTGATGTGGATTGGATCTATCCTCGATCTTCAAAAATCTGTTGTTAAGCCTATGGAACTAAGATGCGATAATTCTGCTACCATGTTTCTGGCCAACAATCCAGCTTTTCATGAGCACACAAAGCATGTTGAGGTGGATTGCCACTACACCAGGGATATGATTATCAAAGGTCACATTCAAACTACCTTGGTTACATCAGAACACCAGGCTGCTAACATGTTCACGAAGGCTCTTCCACGGGCCAGCTTCGACCGCTGCTCTTCCAAGCTAAGCATGATCAATATCTATGCTCCAGATTGAGGGGTTGTTACTAGACTTGCTTAGTGCTTATGTCAATGTTCATTTTTGCTTACATCTTTTATTTCCACTCTAGTAAGGGTAGTCTTGTATTTTCCCTTCCTAGGGTTCCATTCCTATATAAAGGACCTAAGGTTACATGAACTAATAAGAACGCTCATTTTCTTTCTACACAGTCCATAAAAAGAAACCCAAGGGCCCATGCTCGAAGATGAAAGCAATCTCAGGATTATGAAAATCCAAACTATGGAAGAAACTAGGAGTTCTTTATCCAGAGGGTAATCTGCTTCATGTTCTACCTCGGGTGTTTGGATGTGTTGCTTTTGTTAATATTCTTACTCCTGGTCGGGATAAGCTTACTCCTAGGGTCGTTAACTATCTTTTCAGAATATTCTCGTACCTAGGAGGGTTATAGGTGTTATGATCCTCTCACCTGGAGATACTATGTGAGTATCGATGTCACTTTCCACGAGTCTATTACACACTTCTCTATTGCAAGGAGAAGACTTTCTCTTGAGGATACCGAGAGACCTATGCCCATTCCTTCTACACCCTTAGAGGCTATCCCAATCACTGATTTACTACCGTCTGAGCTTAGAGGTTCCGTGAGCCCCCTGTACATACAAACTTCCAATCACTTACAGGCAACCCCCTCTTCAATGCCTCCTTCTCCTCCACCTCAAGTAAGGACAGGTGATTTACGGAGTAATATGTTGTGTCTAGTGATGATGATACAGGGTATTTACAGAGAGACGGTACTGCATCACTTCCTTCTTCCTCTGCATAGCCAAAGACAGTACGTCAAACAGTTCCTGCTCCTGACAATCTTAACCTCCCAATTTCCGTCCGCAAAGCTCCACGCAGTTGTGCTAGATACTCACTTTCGAGTGCAATGTCTACAGAATTTCTTACTGGGGCCTACAGCAAGTTTTGCCATGCACTGTCTGGCATATGAATTCTGTCATCTCACATGCAAGCTATTCTTGATCCAAAGTGGCATCAGGCCATGGAAAATAAGATAGTTGTGCTACAGTCTCGTGGCATATGGAAGCTTGCTAACTTACCTTCAGGCACATCAGTTGTGGCATATAGGTGGATCTTCACCATCACGTATCACCTCGAAGGGAGCAGTGTTCTGAATGCCCACGGTATGTCAGCCAAATGACCTTTTCTTATGTGAGGCTATATCAGCATACATGTAATGTAGACATGCAAGTGTCATTGATATTTTGCTAAATATCATAATAATATGTTGATATCAACGAAATGGATGGTACTAAATAAGATTCCTAGGCTATTACCATATTGTAAGGTTGACATAGGAAACTTGGTAACCTATTTCTACCCATTACTATTGTTGCATGGTTGTTAGAGTGATAAGAATTCTTCCAAGTATTTTCTCTCTCTATTTGTTAGATCTTTAAGGTAATTTAGCTTCTTCAAAGTTAAATAACATTTGTTTCTTATTCTCTAAGCCAGATTTAAGTTACAAACATTAAACTTAGATCTAGTTGTGTGTTTTAACGATTACATTTGCAAATCCATGAGTTTATGGTAAATTAACTAATTCTATGCTTGTTTGATCTACATATTTTAGAGTTAAATTGTTAAATCATAGAATTCAATATTTAAATTTTTTTTTGATATGATCAATGTTAAAGTGTTTTTGAAGTTTTTTTTAACATAATTATATGAATTCAATACAATCATCATCATTCTAATAGAAATGATCAAGATGTTAGCACGTCAGCAAGACAGGGGGGTTTTGGGTGGACCCTATTGACACAGAAGGGGTATTGAAATAGAAGGGTGTAGCCGATATGTTGACAATTTCAACTACGTTGACTATTTCGATGATATGTCGATTGACACGACTATTTTAGGGCATGCTACTACCTGCTAGATGTTGTTTAACTCCTGCATGTAGGTGTAGTTGCTACTTGCTACTAGACAGTCAAAGTGGTGGGTTCGATTATTTCGATGGTGGTATTACCATAGCTCGCACCTTGCAGGGAAGAGGGAAGAGAGGTGGTGAGTCTTTGTAGGGTCACATAGAGGAGAGGGAAGAAGGTTCAAGGTGGAGGGTCTGTTGGTGGTGGAGTAAGAGGGTAGATTATATTAGGGAAGAAGAGGTGAGAGGAGAATGAAAAAGATGAAAAGATGCCATTTTTGTCAGCATGTCCTCAACATGCCTCCAAATCATTGAAATCTACTGTTGAAATACGGGTGTTTTCACGATATGCCCTCGATGTGCCTCCGAAAGGTACACTTAGAAATTTATCGAAACGACGTCGAAATCGGCATTTAGAACCTTGGAAGGGAAGATAGCGAGATACAAAGCCCATCTTATGGCCAAAGGATTCACGGAGACAAATGCCATGGACTTTAGTACGTTCTCACCAATGGCACGACTTCCTACCAAGCACATTTTGATCTAAATAGCTATGCAGAAAGATTGGCCCTTCAATCAACTTGATGTTAAGAATGCATCTCTGTGGTGACCTGCAGGAGGAGGTGTACATGCAACAACCTCCAAGTTATGAAGTTCAGGGGGACTATTCCAGGGTGTGTCGCCTGCGCAAGGCGATTTATGGTTTGAAACAGAGTCCCAGGTATGGTTTCAAACATTGTCAAAGGTGGTTGAGATGCTGGGCTTTTAGAGGCCATCTTCAGATCATTCACTGTTTGTCAAAAAAACTGTAGAAGGTGTAGTGACACTCCTAATGTATGTTGATATATCATACTTACAGGGGATGATACATCTGGAATTATTGAGGTCAAGACGAGTCTGGTAAACAACTTTGTCATAAAAGACCTAGGACCTCTCAAATACTTCCTTGGGAAAAAGGTGGCATAGAAAAAGGAATGGCATTATACTATCCCTGAGAAAGTATGCACTTAACTTGTTGCAGGAGACGGGCATGCTGGGGGCAAAGCCAGCTGATATTCCCATGGATCCCAAGGCACATTTAGACGATGAACAAGGTTTTAAAAAACATGAGGCGGTACCGAGGCAGTTTGCCTTCATCGAGGCGAGGTGTAAGCATCGAGGCGATCAAGGCGTAAGGCTCAGGAATTGCATAAAAAACATAAAAAAATAAAATGATATATACTTATTAAGTGCTAATAAGGAAATAAAACTGATAAATGAATAAAACTATCAAATAAATGACCTAAACTTCATAAATAAGTAAAACTATCAAATAAATAACAAATGTTCCACTTTGACAACTAGTATAAATGCTGAATCAAGTCATTCACTAGTGCATTCTCTCCCCAACCTTCGACGCTGCTACGACAACCTTCTGTGACGTTGCTACAGACCTGCATCATTCACTATTCTGCGACGACAACCTTCAAAGAACCAACCTCCTCGAGCTCCGACGCTGCTACGGGCCTGCAGCGATGCTGCTCCTCCAGCTCCGACGATGCTGTGGAGCTGCTACTGCGCGATGCGAGCTCTGACGCTGCTGCGGAGCTGCTACTGCTACACCTGCGACAGCGCTGCTACGGGGCTGCGACGACGTTGCTGCTGCGCGATGCGAGCTCCGACGATGCTGCAGCAGTAGCACCAACGCTTGAAGACCTAACCTAAGCCTCCTTTCGCAGGCAGCTGAGGCAACGCCTCAAGTGCGCCTCACCACCTCGAGCGCCTCAGACCGCCTCGGCTCCGGCAAGGCACACGCCTCTTGAGTGCACCCCGAGGCTATCGCCTCGAGGCGTACACCTCTATATCCTCGAGGTGCGATTTTTAAAACAATGACAATGAAGAAGCAGAGGCAGTGAATAGTCAGCAATATAGAGGGCTGGTGGGCAAACTCCTCTATTTGACTATTACAAGATTGGATATTTTCCTTGCAATTGGAACTTAAGTCAATCCATAGATAGGCTGACTAGACAGCAATGGGATGCTACAAAGATAGTGCTCAAGTACCTAAAGAGAACACCAGAAAATAGGATCCTATTCACTAAGGGGGCTTCCATGAGTGTTGCGGCCTATACAAACGCAGACTATGTAGGATATCTAGCTAACAGGAAATCCACCACTAGTTTCCGTACCTATGTAGTAGGGAATCTACTAACATGGAAGAGTAAAAAATAGGTTGTTTCTAGATCAATGTAGAGTTTGAGTATCAAGCCATAACATACACAGCCTCTGAGATGATGTGGATAAGATCTCTTCTAACTGATTTACATGTCTCAGTTGATACCCCTATGGAGATGTGGTGCGACAACAAGACTGCCACATATTTTGCTAATAATCTCATGTTCCATGAGAGGACCAAGCACGTGGAGGTTGATTGTCACTACACATGTGACTTGATTCATAGAGGTCACATCTACACTACCCATGTCTCTGATAACCAAACAACAGATATCTTCACCAAAGCGTTACCTCATTCTTCTTTTGATATTTGTTGTTCCAAATTGAACATGAGAAACATCTATGCTCCAACTTGAGAGGGAGTGTTAGCCGTTACGGTCTTATCTTCTTGTTTTTACTTTATCAGTCTTTGAATTGTAGTATTCTGACTTCTTTGAGAATTCATGTAATTTTCCTACCGCTATATATTGAGAGAGGATTATGCAATAAACAATTTGATTCACTTGTCCTAACTCTACTAGTCCACCAACACCAAATGTAGCATGGATTGATGTGTACAATACACATTTTCGTCTAAGTGGATATGCTCCACAAGTAAACTGAAAGCATTGGTGATGTACTAGATAGTCACCTTGTTTTTGATTGATGGCTCTTAGTTGGACTTAGGAAATGTCTTATTCCTTGACTTTTTAAGGGAGTACGGCCACTTTGCCACATGAAGTCTGGCAGTAGAAAGGATTGAGCAATCCTTCTTTTATAAATCACTTGAGTTGGATGACAAACATTAAAAAGGAAAAATAAAAAATTAAGTTCGACGATGAGGAGTACTTCTAATGGCTGGTGTGCAGCTATGATGTCCATCCAGAGTCATGATAAAGAGCATATGCTCACCAAGGTAGAGCAGTAAGAGGATGGGCAAGTGCGGCATTTGGAACAAAGACAATATCATGGTTGATGGACTGTTTACTACCATTCATGAGTATGAGATTATCTCTTTTTAAGGAAGAAAGAACGACTACCAGAGATTGAAACCCATATACAGATATACTAAGCATCCAACAACAATTACAGAAATTATTGCCGCATATTAGACAGGTACACTACATCAAGCAGAACATTCTCCTCTCATAGACTGCCCTCCTGGAAAACCACCCTAGGGAATGAGAGATTGCTTGAACATATTCACAAGAAAGAACATTAGTCATGTTCAATATATACATCAGGATGAGAAAATCGTTTTAGCTTTGCTTAGTTCTTAGATCCAACATTGAGAAGCTGAATGCATGTCATTCATTGTGCCAATGGGAGACAATGGCTAGACAACTGAGAAGATATGCTTGGCTGTTACTTTGCTTGATAACACCTCACTGAAGGTGCGGGCACTTACATTGCTTAATGACATTTGCTCTATCTTTCTACCCTGCCCAAGTTCTGATCACTCATTAGCAGCAGGGCATGATAAAAAAATGGCATCAGTCTAAGAAGAATGAGACTATCCAAGAGAACTTGGTAGTTGACTGACCTACATGCTGATGCGATGGCAGTGGGCTATAAGTGTGTCTTACAAGTGTATCTATCCTACAGTTCTTTTGACAGGTTTGTGGCATGCCCTGTGGTCAAGGGGTTCCCAGACAAAAGGTGAACTTTTTTTTACCTGCTCGATTTAGCATCATCTAAACTAATACTTGTCACAACTCATTTTCATTGCATTAGTTACATGTTAAAGAATCCTTCTTGTATGGTTGACACAACTGAAGACGCATATAGCCAATTTAAAATCAATGAAATAAGGGGGAAAAAAGTTCAAAAAAAAAAATCACAAGAAAAATATCTAACAAGAGAACAAAACTGCTTTCTGTAAATTGATATAATAATCAAAATAAAAAATAAAACAATCACGATAAAGTGTAATATTATTCACTACTTTATAACCAATACCCATGTCTAGTAAGAACTAAAATAAAATTAAACCTAAACCCATTGCATTTTCTCATTTCTTTACATAGAACAGTTACATGACACCGGCTAGACCGGCAGGCAAATACCATAAATGTGAACAATTCCTAGACGACACTTTAATAGCATGGAACATTAATTACTGAAATGAAAAGACCATTGACTCCAAAAAGATAAGTGTTGAAAGCCATCAGCCATTAAGGAATCTTACTCTCCATGTACTGGCAAAAAGATGTAAGCTTTCTGGAATATGTTTACACCTTTCAACCAGCGTCTTAGCTTTGAGAAAGTAGCACTTCTGTCAATCTGTGAGCAGAAAATAATGATCATTTCCTTTTCAGATTAGACATGAAACTAATTTAGAGGTGCAACCACCATCTAAGAAATAATGAGTAGAAACCTATTTTCCAAAGAACATGATAACTATTACTGAGATGTTGCTTCCTATATGTCCAAACATGTCAGTCTTTTATGTGTTGTGTTTATTTTATTTGTTTCCCATCTTTTCTGCCTTGTTTCCAATGATGGGGGTATATTTGTATATTTTCCTAGGGCTTCTTCTCTTTAAATAGAGCCCTAGGGCTTGAGGAAGAATAAAAAACTCATTTTCTCTCTACTTGGTATCAAAGAAATGGCCCTAGGCCAGAGCTCTATGCCTTCTCGATTCCCATTCCCTTTCTTTCACCAAAAACAATCATTAATCTAGGTCTTTGTTGGGATTTGCACCCTAAAGGAGCCTTTCCTCTTCATAGATAGGACCCTCCATTATTGGAGGAGGTCATCATCAGAGCTCACCACCGGCACTGCCTTCTACCATCGCCCACCACAGGAGGGGTCACCAACCCATTACCCACCAGTAGGACCCCCTCCAATGGCCTAACTCTGACGACTACAAACGACAGGGAGGGCCTCATCACCGAGCATTGCCCCTTTGAAGCTAGGTCTACGGAGCCCCATTTAAGGCATCGTACACCACTGTTAGGGCCTTGGTGGGATTGCCTAAACATCGAAGGACCCCCACTACTAATCGAAACCTCATTGAAGCACCATTGTGGTCACCAAAGCACCGCCAAGAAATTCTTCTCATTGTTGGACTGATCATGGGACTGTGTCGGCCCTATTTTCGAGATTTCCAGTGATATGACCCCAATCTATGTTGAAAGATGACGCATATGAGGAACTAGAATCAAGTTTTCTTCATGTTTGAAGTATTTTGATTCTGATCAACAAGAATATGGCTTCGGAAGTCAAGAATTCTTCCACTCATGTAGAAGGAAGTCAAGGGGAGTTCAAGAACCCCTTGTTTGGCCTGATTGCAAAGTTTGATGGGTCAAACTACGCACTGTGGTCACAATCAATCCTCAATATGGTTGAGGGCCATGATAAGGAGCACGTACTCCGTGAAGAGGAGCCAGTTGAGAAGGTTGGCAAGTATGCCACCTAGAAGAAGGATAACACATGGTCAAGGCATGGATCGTGAGTACTACTATCTAGCAAATTGCCATTAATATGATGTACCACAAGATGGCCAATAAAATATGGGATAAGTGGAAGAGTACCTAATTATCTACGAAAAGGAGAGTGACTAATGTTGTGCACAATGCCTCTGTTGCACATGATATAGTGATTGTTCCCAAGAGTGAGTACAAGGTACTGCTCCAAAGACTTCACCAGCTTGATGCATCTCAGGCGAGGATAGCATGCCAATCTCAGGCAGAGGAAATAGACTAGGTGCATCCCGACACATGTAGAGAAGCGAAACAATTCCCCACACAAGAGCGATTCCATCAAGCAGGACCATACTGGTAGCTAATGGACAGCATTCCCCTATTACTGGTCAGAGGGAGGCTCAAGTGACTCCTAGTATAAAGTTGGAGAATGTTCTCCTCGCTTCAGACTTTCCTCTGAGTCTCCTATCTGTTAGTAGGATAAAAAAGGAGTTGAATTGCAGGATGGTATTTAATGTCGCATCTCTCATCTTTGAGGATATTTTGACTGGATGCACTATTGGGTGTGGCCATGAAGAAGGTGGTGCTTATCGTCTCCTCCAGTTGCCTTATGCAGGCCATGTCTCTTACCCTTCAAGAAAGCACCACCAGATACTTCTAACATCTTCGATTTGGTCATCCCCCTCAACATAAACTTCGAAGGATTTTACCACAAATTCCACCAACAACCACTTTCCAGAGCAAGGCATTGTCAACTTGGCAAGCATCTCAGAAGTACCTTCCAAGTAGCCAGCATAGGAGTTCTACATCCATGTTTGAGTTACTCTATTTGTATTTGGACATCGAGGGACTAAATTGAACCCCAGATCTTCTTGGGCACATATTTTACTTGGTGGTTGTGGATGATTTCTCACGCCTTACTTGGATTCTTCTATTGAAATCCAAGTATGAGGCTAGGGATATGATATGTACTTTGCTGGTGGAGATTAGGAATCAATTTGAGGCAAAGGCCAAAATCATTCGATCAAACAATGCCTTGGAGTTTTGCACTATCTCCCTGCACTCCTATCGGGAGCCTAGAATTATCTATCAAACAAGTTACCCCTACAAATCACAGCAAAATGGCATAATAGAAAGGAAGCACTAACATATCTTAAATGTTGCAAGGATACTATAGATACAAAATAGTATGCCTGATTGGTATTGGGGAGATGTCATGTTGACTGCATGCTACCACATAAACCGGATGTCGTCTATGGTCCTTGAAGAGTAAGTACCTTATTCCATTTTAATTTTGAATCATGACTTATTTGGGGTATCACCGAAGGTCTTTGGCTATGTGGCCTTTATCCATCTTCATGGAGCCAATAGGGATAAGTCGGTTCCTCATGTCGTCAAATGCATCTTTCTTGGATATTCAAAGACACAAAAGGGGTAACATTGTTATGACCCAGTTGGGAAACACCACTAGGTTAGTGCCAATGTTACCTTCCACGAGTCAATGCCTTCCAACTCTACGTCTGGCTCCCATATTTGCACGCCTACAGTTGAAGATCTTGCTATCATACCACTTCCTGCACCCTCAGATACCTCGTAGAGGAAGCCACCTGAGCCACCATCTTCTTCCCATGGTTGCCCTAATAGCATATACGAGAGGATCTATTTTCACCAACCTAAACGGGATCCACTTCCTCCAAGACTTCACCTACCCCTGAACTTGTTCTCTCTAAGGAGGCCGACATCCCTTTAGTCCTGAGGCCACAGATATTTCGAATTTGAGCTGCATAAGATAGTTTCCCCTAATGATGATGAAAAAAACTGATCTTGACCTTCCTATCGCACTATCGAAGGGGACTCAGTCATGCACTCTACATCCTCTCTCCCAGCATGTGTCCTTAGCCAGGCTTTCTCGTGAGCATCAACAGTTTGTCCCTACTCTTTCCACTATGCAAATTCCTCCTATTCACATCTTGCTCGTGGCAATCCACAGTGGAAAGGTGTTATGGAAGAGATGTCAATGTTGCGCTCCCGGGGCATGTGGACTCGTGTTGATCCCTCGACAAGCGCCAATGTTACGTTATATTATAAGGGTGCTCGTGTCATTTTTATTTCTATTTGAAGTCCTATAATATTTTCCCCCCACCTCTCTCTATAAAAGAGATGCAGGGTTTTCTTTATGGATTAAGATGCTTAAATTCCTTTAACTTTGTATCAAAGCCAACTTGAGGGCTCCACCAAAAGAATCTTAACCCCCCCTCTACCACTGGCCCGCCAATAGCACCGGCCACCAGCATCGCCACTGGTGGTCAGCGTCGCCTCGCCACCGGCAGCAGCAGCAAGAGCCCACCGCCGGTAGTAGCAACAAGCAGCCTGGGCCACTGCCCAGGCCACCCACCACCGCCGCCAAGGCCCCAGCCACTAATTTTTTGTGCTCTCTCACTGTTGGCATTTAGCAACAAAAAGAGGGCACATCTCTGCACTTTGTCTGATTGGAAGACCTTTGGATAGTAGTTGGAGTGTTAAAGCCAAGGGTCTTCCGGGAATGTGATTTGATTGTATTTTCAAGTTTTATCTATTAGATTTCGGGTGTGTATTCCCCTGTTTGTTGATCTTGTGGGGTGTGTATTCCCCTTTGAAGTGTTAACTAATTTTTGGATTGCGTTTGTATTCCCCTTATAATTCAATTTTGGGGTGTATATTCTCCTCTGTAATATCTACTTTGTGCCATATGTGCTATTGAAGGAGTCTGGGGTGGGTATTCCCCCGCGTTGCATTAAAATCATATTGCAGATCCTTAAAGAGGAGAAATCAGATTTAGGCAGTGTGATTTTGTTAGCATGGCAGCTTCTTCCAAGTTAGAGATTGTGTTGGGAACCACCATGACTCTTCAACCACTAGTGTGACATGGTTGATTGACTCAGGTGCCTCCAATCATCTATCTGGTAATCCGCAATGTTCTAGGAAAATCCAAGTTGTTTCTTAAGGTTGCACTGTACAGGTGGCAGATGGGAGACACGCTCATATTGCTGGTTAAGGAGCAATTAATGTTACCTCATCTATGCAGCTTAACCGTGTTTTGTTGGTTTCGGATCTATCTATGAATTTACTCTCTGTCAGTGAAATTATCAAGCAAATGAATTGTCGTGTTATCCTTGATGAACTTGGATGCATTTTCAAAGACCGAATGACAGGAAAGACTATTGGTAGTGGATATAAAGATGGAGGTGTTTACCGACTTGCTTAGGGTCCCATGGCTACTACTTGTCAGATGACTTCTACTTCGGGTAGTGCTCTACAGTGGCATAAACGGTTGGGCCATCCGTCTTTAGACAAATTACGCAGACTTATTCCACATATATCCTAAACTACACAACTTTCTTGTGATGCATGACAACTTGGGAAGTACCATGGATCTTCCTTTCCAGCTACTACTGGATCACGTACGTCTTCATGTTTTCAGTTAGTGCATTGATGTTTGGGATACCAGTAGGACTCCTGATAGACAAGGGCATCGATATTATTTGATTGTGGTTGATGATTTTTCCCGATTGCCTTAGTTATTTCTCATGAAGAACAAGTCAAAAGTGGATCCCCTTATTGGGAAGTTTATTTTTATGATAAAGAATAAGTTTAATGTCTGCATCAAGACTGTCAAATTTGACAATGTATTAGAGTTTTGTACTCGCCGACTAGCAAAGTTCTATGATTTGCATCATATTATTCATTAGACCTCCTATCCTCATACCTCTCAACAGAATAGGGTTGCAAAGAGGAAGCACAAACACATTCTTGATATGGCCAGAACTCTCCTTATTCATAATAGTGTGCCACATAATTATTGGGGAGATACATTTTTCTCAGCCTACTATTTTATTAATAGGTTGCCCTCCTCAGTGATCCATGAGCAAGTACCATGGTAGGTGTTATATCTAGATGCAAAGTTGTTTGATGTTCCACCCAAAACACTTAAGTGCGTGGCTTTTGTACATCTTCTTGGACCTGACAAAGATAGATTAGCACCTAGAGCAGTCAAGTGTGTATTTCTTGGCTACTCTCATACTCAGGAGTATCGGTGTTTTGATCCCTTATACCAAAAGCATTACACTAGTGCAGATGTCACATTTCATAAAGTTGTGCCTTATTTTTTTGTTGCTGCCAGACAGGTACATAATGTACCAGAGTATGCTCCTCTGCTAGTTGCTCTTATACCATTTGGTGTATTCTCATATAGTAGCAGTTCTCCAGCTACTGGGCCATCTCCAGCACATTCAGGACAGTACCAACAGATGAAAGAACCTTCAAGGACCACACTTATCAATTACCAATTGTTTACAAGGGAAAACCTCTGTCTATTCCACAATCTCCTTAGGTTAATGTTGATAACCTGAAGGCTACTTCCACCCAGGAGACTCCTACAAGTACAGATACTCGCACAAGAGAGGTTCCTTTAGATGCAATGTCAGCAGGTGTGGAGGTTGAGACCACTGAGTACTTCGCCTGTAGATGTTTCTCCAGGCCCTGTTTCAAGAAGTACTGATGATGATATGCATATTGCTATTCAGAAGGCCCCTCGATCATTTGCCCATTACTGTGTGCCTGGGAGTGTAGTATCTACTTATTCTCTAAGTGCTACGTTTCATGCATTTACAGCTAATGTGTCTAGTTCTAAGATACCTACGTCATATCAACAAGCACATATGAGTCCACATTGGAAGGCTACAATGGAGATGGCTGCCCTTCGTGACAAGGGCACCTAGGAGCTTGCTTCTTTACCATCTGGCACACATCTTGTTGGAGCGAGGTGGATTTTTACCTTGAAATACAACCCTAATGGATCTATTTTTTGGTACCTAAGGTTTTAAATATCGATATCACACCAACAAGTCAAAAAATGATAGACCGGGGATATATCGGGGAGATATCGCTAATATCGGTGAATTTCATGAAAATCACTCAAAAAAGCTAAAAATGTCACAAAATGTCAAAAATTTTATGAAAAATAACATTTTAATAATTAATACATCATTCAAAAATGCCTAAAAGACGAAAATCATAAATTTTGAATGAAAATATAAAGAAATGTACTAGTCACATATTGACAAAGTCATATATTGAAAAGAAAGTATACAGAACATGATAATAATTAAAAAATGTTCATAGTAATTTTCGTTGCATATTGTTGACAATTGAAATCATGCTTTAGTTACACTAATTTTCTTATCAGTTTCAACATGCTCTCTATTCCAATATTCTTCTTTTTTTCATTGACCTACCTCAGATTTCATGAATCACCCTATTACGCTTCTCATTACGATCTCAAGACATGAAATTGAGGGTGCCTGCGGATCTTACTTAGCCACAAACACAAGATCAAGTGTGATATCGATTGTAATAAAAATATGACGCAAAAAAAAGTAATCCCACAATATACATAAAGATTTATAGTGGAAACCCCTACAAGTAAAAACCATTACCTAAGCCTCCTAGCTTAGAATTTTCTCAACTAGGCAACACTAGTCAATCCACTGACATACCACTTGAATGACGGTGGCACAACCTTTTACAAATCACTTCTCTTTTACCAACAAAGAGAAGTCACAAACAACATTAGGAATTCCAACACAAAGAATCCTAACAATGAAATGAATGAAGTAAAATGAATACAGAAATTAATCCTATGGAACCTCAAGGAAAGTCAAACCAGATTTTTGCAGAGGTTCAAATTGACGTGCTTTGGAGAGCACGAAAACAGAAGTGCAGAAGCACTTTGAGAGAAAGCATAAGAGCTCTTTTTCTAGATGGATTTCACCTTGAAAGTGTGTTTTGAAATGAGGGGTGTGGACCTTATTCTTAGGTGAAAACGGAGCATTTTTGAAATGTTAGAATACTTAATTGGTTGATCGATTTTTATTTTAATCGATCAATTTACTTAATTGGTCAATCAATTACTAATCGATCAAATATTTAATTGGTCAATCAATTGCGAGAAAATCGGATTTGACTATTAGGCTAATTTGGTCGATCAATATTCTTATTTTGATCGATCAATTCTAATATTTTAGTCGATCAATACTTTATAGATGTTTATTTTACAGCTTCGAAAGATTTATCTTTAATCTTGACAGTCATTCTAGACTCAAGAAATATAAAAGAATTACATTAACTAAAGATGATCTTTACTTTGATCCACGCAGAGGATAATTATCTTGATTTATGCGAGCGTGATCCTGAAAAATTAGTTCACAATAAAATATAATTTTATTTCATCAAAACAGAGGTCTTAACATTCTCCCCATTTTTAATAATAACAAAACTACAGTTATGCATACAAGAATAATAAATAATTACTTTAGAATTACTCCCCCTATCATCATGCATATTTTATATTTCTCCCCCTTTTTGTTATCAACAAAAAGACCTATCTCAAGTGACTTGTTATTAATCATGCTTAAACAAATAAAATTCTACGAATGAAATTTACATTTTTGTCCCTCTAATATTCTATTAAGTATGATGTCAAATTTATCATACGAAAATTATCAAATCCATGATAGGGAGATGATGAAATTCATGATAGTCTAACACAATGACTATATCAAAATAAAATGAAGTGTTGAGTAAGAGTTGTACAGCCCAACATAGACAAATATGCTATCTAAATGATGCTAAGAAAGTGATCTTGATTGTCCCCCTTAAACAATGATCCATTATCAAGGTTTGATTGTTTTCATTCTTCTCCCCTTATCAAGTTATTATCCCAATTTAATTAATTCAATGCTTAGTCAATTTTATATTAAAAACTTATTTATAACTAAGTAGGTAATAAAGATTTAGTTTTGAGAATCATACCTACTAAGGTATAAGGAATTATACCCAATAGCAGTAGCTAGGTAGAGGGGGTCTCCACCAAAAATCTGGCATCCATTGACATTGTTGGTTCCACCACCTTTTATAGCCAAATTGATGATTGTTGGCTTGTTGAAAGTTACCACTCCAATTATGATTTCCACGTCGATCTTTCTCATAACCTACAACACAATTTTCCACAAATTTTTTCGGTACCCATTACCCATTTTCTTTTGGATCAGTAGCTGTTAATTAGACTCTTTTCTTGGCCTTTTGATATAAAAATCCATGCCTAATCTTCTTTTGATTCTTTTTAATGTCCTCATATTTTTCTACATATGTTCTAGTAAAATATTTGAGGTCATTAAGTGTGTCTTTGAAGTAAATATATTGTTCCTTGAGATCTACTTTCTCATGGAACTCTACATTTACAACTCTTATTTCATCTAATTCCTCTTTTTTATTTTTTAAATCTAGAGATAAACCATCTTTTTCATTTTCTAAACTTGAGCACTATCCCATAAGTTTCTTATTTTCCTTCTTTAGTCTTTTAGCCAATTTATATAAATCAAGATATGCATTTAATAATTCATCTAAAGTAAGATCAAAATTTACCTCTTCTTTGCTTGATTCTGTTAGCGCCACGAGATAGAAATGAGTAACTCCATCTTTGTGGCTTTCTTCCTCAATAGCTGATTCTAAACTTAGGTCGGAATCATCGCATGTTACTTCTTCATTAGTGGTTTTTTCATGCATGACAGAGAGCTGATTCCATGTCTCATAGGCACTTTTGTATGAAGCAACTTTGTCAAATTCCTCTCTTGTTAATGCACAAAATAGTGCATTCAAGACTTTAGCATTATTTGTCGCTTTCTTCTTTTCTTCCTTCATTAACTCTTTTTCTTCTTTCTTCTTTGGCATATATTTGAACTCAATGATATGCCAAATCTCAAAATCCATTGCTTCAAGAAAACTTTACATTCTTCTTTTCCAATAATCATAATCCGATCCATCAAATAGTGGTGGTTGGAAAATGATTGTCCCTCCATAAAACTTGTTATGGTCATGTGAAGGTGAGGTGCGACGTCTCCTTCACGGTCAAGCTCTGATACCAAACGAGGGTGCCTGCGGATCTTACTTGGCCACAAACACAAAATCAAGTGATATCGATTGTAATAAAAATATGGCACCAAAAATAATAATAATCCCACAATATACACAGACTTATAGTGGAAAACCCTACGGAATGAGAGTGGCACAACCTCTTACAAATCACTTCTCTTTTACCAACAAAAAGAAGTCACAAACATTGGGAATTCCAACACAAAGAATCCCGACAATGGCATGAATGAAGTAAAATGAATATAGAAATTAATCATATGGAACCTCAAGGAAAGTCAAACCTAATTTTTGCAGAGGTTCGAATCGACGTACTTTGGAAAGCGTCAAAATAGAAGCGCAGAAGCACTTTAAGAGAAAGCACAAGAGCTCTGTTTCTAGATGGATTTCTCTTTGAAAGTGTTTCGAAATGAGGGACGTGGAGCCCTATTTATAAGTGAAAACGGAGCATTTTTGGAATGTTAGTAAAAATCATTCGAACCAAATTCGTCAATCAATTTACTTAATTGGTCATTTTGATCGATCAATTTACTTAATTGGTCGATCAATTGTTGATCGATCAAATATTTAATTAGTCGATCAATTGCGAGAAAATCGAATTTGACCGTTAGGCCAATTTAGCCTATCAATATTCTTATTTTGATCGATCAATTGATTTTATCGATCAATTTTAATATTTTGGTCGATCAATACTATCTAGATGTTTATTTGACAACTTCGAAAGGTTTGTCTTTAATCCTGAGGTTCCTCACAGTCATTCTAAACCCAAGAAATATAAAAGAATTACATTGACTAAAGATAATCTTCACTTTGATCAGCACAGAGGATAATTGACTTGATTTATGCGATTGTGATCTTAAAAAATTAGTTCATAATGAAACATAATTTTATTTCATCGAAACAGAAATCTTAACAGAAATCACAAATACTACCACCAAAGATGCACTCGGTGATAGAAGATACGATTGAGATTACACAGGAGTATATAATGAACAAATATAAATGGTCAAATAACTAGAACCCTGATTTTCTTATCAGTTCCAACACATTTTCCATTCCAATATTCTCTTTCTTATAAATCTGTCTCACATTTTGTGAACCACCCTATTACTCTTCTCATTATAGGCTCAACACAAAATCACATCTACCAACAAAGGTGCACTTAGTGAAAAAAGACAGTTTAGATAACACAAGCATATATAATTGACAAATATAAACACTCAAATAACTAGAGAGAAATTATACCCATCGTGTCATAATAAACAGTTTGTAAGATTAGTGGAGATCAACAAAGCACCAGTGCATAAGTACTTAGATAAACCATGCTGAAACAAGTGAGCCGTCAACCTTTGGTCGTTGTAGGGAAAAGAAAGAACTACAATGGATGACATCCTTTAATCAAAGCAAGATGACAAGATAGCCCCTTCAATACCCCCATGGAATATCAAAGTGCTTGATTTTATGCATCTTTTTATAGAGGTTTGAAGAGGCTAATGTATTTCTCACCCACGTTTTAGAATCTTCTTATTTTTCAATAAGTTAAACCAAGTGAAATGACTGAATCGTCAACAAAGGATGTACAGCTCTAAAATTGACATATTTGATGGACTACAAGGGAGCAAGAACACTAACATATACAGCTCTAAAGTTCAACAAAAGTCTATGATATCAATGATATATCTCCAATATATCGGCGATTTATCGCCGATATCATGAAAAAAAAGATACTAAGGGTGATATCAATATGTGCTGACCCGGCGATACCGATATATCGATGATATATCAATCCCTGTTCTGGCCAAAGGATTCACTCAAACTTATGGAGTGGATTTCTTTGATACCTTCTCGCCAATGGCTCGGCTATCTACTATTCATATTCTTATTTCTGTGGTTGCGCGCTCTAGTTAGGCACTTTATCAACTAGACGTCAAAAATGCTTTTCTTTATAGAGATCTCCAGAAGGAGATATACATGCAGCAGCCTCCAAGATCCAAGGTTCAGGGCCAATGCGTGTATAGACTACATAAAGCAATCTATAGCCTTGAGTAGAGTCCTAGAGCATGGTTCCAGCAACTATCAAAATCATTGTCAGTGATTAGATTACAGAGGTCTTCATCAAACCATTCTTTGTTTGTGAGAAAGACTAGTAGGGGTGTTGTGGCTCTACTTGTGTATGTAGATGATCTTACTCTCATAGGTGATGACGTGGTTGGTATATCCCAGGAGGAGTATCTAGCACAGTAGTTTGTGATGAAAGACCTTGGGAGACTCAGGAACTTCCTTGATATTGAGATTGCCATGAGCAATCAGGGGATTGTGATATCCTAGAGGAAGTATGCTTTGGATATTCTTCTGGAGGCTATCATGCTTAGGTCTAAGGGAGCAAATATCCCTATGGATCCAAAGGTTCACCTATTTGATGAGTCTGCTCAACTAATGGATAAGGCATATAGGCAACTTGTAGGAAAATTACTCTATCTGACTATCACTAGCCCAGATATCAGTCTTGTAGTAGACAAGTTGAGTCAGTTTCTAGCCATGCCTACAGATGAGCATTGGCAGGCACTAATGCAAGTGTTGAGGTATAACAAGGAAGCTCCACGCCGAGGACTTCTTTTCCAAAGAGGCACTCCTATGACTGTTGCTGAGTACTCTGATGCCGACTACGCAAGTGATATTGGGGACAGGAGATCCACCACAGGTTTCTGCACCTTTGTTGCAGGAAATCTGGTGACATGGAGCAAGAAGCAGAGAGTGGTGTCACGTTCTAGTGCTGAATCTGAGTACCGTGCTATGGCACATATTGCTGTTGAGATGATCTAGATAGAATCATTGTTGAAAGATCTCCATGTTACTATTGAGGAGCCTATGGAGATCTACTGTGATAACAGAACTGCCACATATATAGCTAATAACCTTATGTTTCATGAACAGACAAAGCATGTAGAGGTAGATTGCCACTATACTAGAAGCCTGATTCAGCGAGGTCTACTTCGCACTTTCTGTTTAGCTTCGTCAGAGCAGACTACAAACATGTTCACCAAGACTTTGTCTCGCCCCTTATTTGAGAAGTGCAGAAACAAGCTGAGCATGGTTGATGTATATACCCCAGCTTGAGGGAGCGTGTTACGTTATATTATAAGGGTGTTCGTTTCAATTTTATTTTTATTTGGAATCCTGTAATATTTTCCCCTGACCTCTCTATAAAAGAGGTGTAGGATTTTCTTTATGGAATAAGACATTTCATTTCCTTTAACTTCCAAAATTGTTCGATGTCGATAGGTTTTCACAGTCAAATACTAGTCAGATGGGTCTATGGAGCGATATAAGGCCTAGCTAGTAGCCAAAGGTTACACGTAAATCTATGACATTGATTATTTCGACACCTTGTCTCCTGTAACGAGGCCACCCATGGTTTTAATTCTTATTTCCGTTGCTAGACATTTGGACTAAAGTTTTCACCGGTTAGATGTCAAGAAAGCATTTCTCTATGGCGATCCTGACGAAGAAGTCTACATGCAGTAGCTACCTAGGTTCACGACTCGGAGAGTGTCCCAAGGTGTGAAAACTTCATAAGGCCATTTATGGCCTTAAGCAAAGACCACAAGCATGGTTCCAGAAACTACCTAAGGTTATAGAGCGAATTAGGTTCAAAAAATCAATAGTTGATCATTTCTTATTTGTCACAACACAAGGGTGAGTTGTGATGGTTGTGTATGTGGACAATATCATCTTGATCGAGGATGACACAGTCAGCATTGCTACCACCAAGCATTTTTTTGGCAACATTTTGTTACAAAGGATTTAGGTCCACTCAAGTAGTTCCTTGACATTAAGGTTGCTCGAAATGCTAAAGGAGTGGTACTGTCTTAGAGAAAATATGTTCTTGATCTCCTTCAAGAGACAGGTATATCAAGGGCTAAGCCAACCTCAATTCCCATTGATCCTAGCATCTCTATGAGGACAACTCTGGGTTAGTAGATGTGAGACAATTCAAAGAGTTGGTAGGAAAGCTACTGACATCACACTCATTATTAGTAAGGTGAGTTAGTTCATGGACAAACCTCAGAGAATAAATTGGGAAGCAGTAATTATGATATTGAGATACCTCAAATCTGCCCTAGGAAAGGGGCTTCTCTTCTGCTGAGGGGACACTTCTTGAGTCATGGCTTATACTGATACTAATTATGCTGGATGCCCAAAGGATATAAAGTCCACCTCTGGATTCTACACCTTTGTGTGTGAACTTAGTTACTTGAAGAAACAAGAAACATACCATTGTAACCAGGTCTAGTGTAGAGTTTGAGTACCGCGTCATGGCTCAAACTTCAACTAAGCTTACGTGGATCTGGTTGGTCCTCGTGGACCTTCAGGTTCTAGTCATGGATCCTAGGGAGTTGAGGTGTGACAATAAGGCTACTACATTCATTCCAAACAATCTTGCATTTCATGAGCTGACAAAACATGTACTACACTAGAGACATGATTTAGAAAGGCCACATTCGCACCATTCATGTCCTTCAGAAGATCAACCAACTAATATATTCACTAAGGCTCTTCCCCCATCTATGTTCCACAAATGTATTTCCAAGCTAAGCATGATTGACATTTACGCTCCAATTTGAGAAGTGTTAAGAGTTTTTTTGTGTATTTTATTTGTTTTATTTGTTTCCCATATTTTTTGCCTTGTTTCCAATGATAGCGGCATACTTGTAAATTGCCCTAGGGCCTCTTCTCTATAAATAGAGCCCTAGGGTTTGAGGGAGAATTATCAAACCTTCGGTGCAAAGCCTTACATCTCTCTTGTTGGAAAAGTTAGAATTGAGAAAAACAATAAATAAACAGACAAAATCGCTGCATTGCCAAAACAAATAAACTCAACTAACGATTACAGCACCAACCATCTAAAGGCTTAAAACCCAGGTTTGCCCTGGTTAGACTAGACCACTAACTTCAGCCATCTCAACTTGAGCCGATTCTAAAATAAAACAGGATTATGTAGTTGTCCCCTTGGATTCTCAATAAAAAAAAGATTAAAACCAGTAAAAAGATAAAGAACAGAAAACACGGATTTAAAAGAGGAAGACTTCCTTCAACATATAGGTGGACTGATTAACATAACAGTTGTTATAACAAAACTAAAACCTCTGCCGCATTGGTCCTCAATTTTCCATAAAGTTTGACTTCATAATTCTATAGTGCAATTTCAATGGCCTAATACCAAGTTAGAAGAAAAAAGAGATTTATCTCATTAAAAGATCAAAATCCTCAATATATAAAGGATGGAAAAATTACAAGTAAACCCTCATAAAATAAGAAAAAAAGAATGAGCAAACACAAAAAGAACCAACTCTCAAAACTTCCACTTGTTAGCTAGCAGGTTGGCGAAGATGTTATCACTGGCAAGAGACGAATTGTAAAGACCGTTAGTGTTCATTTTTATAGGAGGCAACTACCTGGGAGATGGTGACTATCGACGACGAATATGACCTCGCTTCATGATGATATGCGTCGTGATCTAATTAGAGATATTTCAGAGGACAAGGTGGTTGATGTAAACATGTTTACACTACTTAAGATGTCTATTTATGCAGGTTCTTAAGCATAGAATTGCATTGCATACTATAAATATTACATAACATGCATCATCTTGCATTTAAATTAGTTTGAATAAAATGGAGGTAAATTATCTCCTTTTATGTTCATAAACAGGGCAAACTTTTTATCTAGGCCTCGGATCGAAGATCCAACCGTACAAATAAGATCAGGGCGACGATTGGAGTAAAACGACTCCAAGATCGCCCTAATCAGACATCTATAGCATCAGATAGAGATCGGGGAACCCTAGAAGATCAAGGGCCAAGATGGTGTGAATCCACACTTCAAACGACAAATCCAACTACACAGATGGATTCAGATCGACGATCGCAGCCTAACGATGCGAAAATCGACTCAATCCGACAACCGTAGCACCATCTACATCATCCAGAAGATGGACGACCAAGATGACGTCACGTAGTGCCATCTCGACCACCCAAACCGACCAAGCTGATTTTTAAGACCACCGCGCATTAGATCTAGACAGCACAATCGCGATCCAAAGGCCATGGACAGCCGCTCCTCAACTCATCCACGCGACCATTTCCCCTCCGTAGCGCAGCAGGTGCAGGCCTTATCGCGAGCGGGCGGTGCGCGTTTGAATCGCAAAGAGCGGGCGAGTGGGTGCGATTGACTGCTCGATCGTAATCGAGCGATCGCACGCGCAATTGCACTCACGTCGTATCTCACGCCGCGCCTCACGCGAGATCAGATGCGGGCAAGCGCGCAGAAGAGGCAGGCAGAGGCGCGAGATAAGCCGTCCGATCGTGAGATCAGCTGAACGTGAACGCGTGTTACACGTGCAAGCATGTGAGCGGGTGCGTGCGGTCCGCCACACGTCGCCCACAATGGGGCTTTAGCGACGGTTTTATCTGTCACTAAAGGCCCCTTATTTAATGTTTTGAGATTTAAAAGACCAATTTACCCTCATTCCTTACAACTATAAAAGGAGACCTCCTCCACACGAAATTCCCATCCCTTCCTTCTCTTCTCTCCCTCTCCAAAGCTCAAGAGAAGCTTGTCCCACACCTGAGAAGCTTCTCGCGAGATAAAGTCAAATTTCTGTCCCCCTTTCGGAAGCAGATCCCACGACGACGACATGCTGCCCCGTTCCCGTTCTTCCTGCTTCGTCCACCTTCATCCTACTCCGTTCCCCTTCGTGCAGGCGCCGTCCCGTCCGGCTCGTCCTCTAAGCAACCGTCGAGGAGGATATCTCTCTCCCCATTCTTTTTATTGCTTTCTATAGTAGATTTATTGCTTTCTAGTGTAATCGTTTTCTGCTTTCTAATTATAATGTTTAGTGTAACAAATAATCTTTTTAATGATGAATTTCATGTTCATTCTACACCTCTTTTTGGCCTTTGTTTGTAATATTCTCTTTCTTACTCTCGCTCTCTTCTATTTATTGTAAATAGTTAGATAATTCTAATCAATTAATTTTCTTCGTGACAAATAAAACAAACGAGTATTTTTCAAATCAAACGTCCGCCTCCCTGTGTTTGACTCAGGATTTCTATTCCGGTATAAATTTTATTTGTTGAATACGAGTTCTTCACTTTCAAACTACGACAGGTTTTTCAAAACCAAATACGTTAGTGTAGCAACTCGTAGCGTTCAACATTTTGCCACCGTTGCCGGGGAGGCGACGTTATTTGATTTTTTTTCGTGTTTTTCAACTTACAAATCATTTACTTCACTTCTCTCCTTTCTTATTGTGATTGCAGATACTCTTTTGAGACGAGCAAAAGCGGTAGATTGGAGTAAAGTGCTGTGGAAGGTTTTGTAAGTTATCCCCCACCTCCCACCCACTAGTTTTCATTCCACCACATAATAACACAAACATCAATCAATCTAGGTATTCTTATAAACCCTAAGGTTAGATTATTGTTTGACACCTACACCCGCCCCAACCTCCACATTTAAAAAGAAAAATTAAAAAAAAAATCTCACAGAAGTACATAACCTCATCTGATTTTCAAATTCAACCGGTAAACCGATCTTCGGAGCCGGTACACACATCCAAACACATAATTGAGTAGAAATCAGATTAGGTAATCACTTGTGTAACTAATTAAGTGGTGCAACAGGTCAATTGTTTGAGTTGATTGAGCCACACAACTTCAATTAAAATCAATTCAAGTAGTTGCCACATAGGTTCAACTCTTAGGGATTTACCAGGCACTCCACATTCTTTTTAAGTTTTAAAGGAAAACATCTTCACATGTGTTTTCAAAACCTGGTGTGCAAACAAAAATCTAAAGTTGAACCCTAAAAGCTACTAAGTAAGATTTGAACTCTAAAATTCACCACATCAAAAGTAATTTTCCTTGAAAACCACTAGTTGTGCACGCACACACAAATCAATCAATCATTAAGGGCACAACCCACATAAAGGACCCATCACATTCCAAAGCACATTCAAACCTAACCCTAAATAAAACAGAGTAGACGTTGGCCTTAAGGATTCGACTCGCTCTTCAGAGTCCAGAACGAGATTATTTTCGATTAGTCTATTTCTACTGTTCAATCTGATGTCTAGCTAGGGGAGCAGAATCAAACGATCGCGACTTGGGGGTACATTAGGAACCGGAGGCACAAGCCGAAAGAAGAACCTTCTCCCCAGTCCCTCCTTCTAGCTGGTTGGATTGAACAGATAGAAGTAGATCAAATCGTTTCTCTATCTAAAGATGGGTTGTGAGAGTCTGTAGGTATTTAGGCTAGCCCACTTAAAGACAGGTTTGATTGCTTGTATTGCAGGGCGCCTTTCCTCCTCCCGTTTATCATGAATCCTTCCACATATTATACGCATTCCCGCTCTTTCCCTCCTATTTTGAATTATCCTCAACATGACGATAATCCCGACTCGTACTGTAATCAACCATCAGTCCGTTAGGATAACTCGGATTGAGGATACAGTCCCGAATCTCCGTGTTTAGGGTCTAACCCTGAACACTATAATTGTCAATTCTATCCTTCTCAGAGTCACATTGATTATAGATCGTCAACCTTCCATGGACAACCTAATACGATCTACAATCAAGGATACACTGATCCTTACCCATCCTCTGATTACACTGCCTTTAGGTCATCACCACCTTTTGAACAATCCAAAATGACCTATTGTCAGGAAGGGTATAACGAATCTCAATTTGTTAACTCCTCTGCATTGATCCCAAACCCGCCCAACCCTGAACCAACTCATTTGGTTCAGGGTAACCAGGTTCAAGATAAGGTTCTAGCTAACTTGAGGAATATCATACAAACTCTAGAAGTTCAGCCAACACCTTCCATTGAAAGATTAGAGCCCCTGATTCAGATGATTAATGATTTGAACAAGTATTTGTTGGATTGGCTCTAAGATGTTAAGGATAAAAACCCGGGTGAGTTTCTACTTGAGAAGTTAGCGAAATTGAGGATGAGATTTATGGTTGCTTTACTTCAGTCGTGGGATGATTCCTAGGATGAACTCCCATAAAAAGAGCCAATGTCAGAACCCGCTCAGGCACCTGTTGGGGGGAACACGTGTTACGAGGCTGACCAGATTGAATTAGAGAAACCAATTAAGGATGATCTGATTTCTTCACCTGAGATCCCTGAGCCAGGGTAAGAGGAAACGTATGTCTCCTTGGAACATAAAGTGACAGATGATTTTGGGACATATATTAATACGGATCTTGATTTCTTTGATTCTGATGGTGAAAATTCAAGTTGCAAAGTCTCACGCGAGTTTATAGAACACGATTTCTGTGAGACGATTGGGCCTGAGAAATATGATAGATCATTTGATAGCCCAATAATTGAGGAAACTGATCTTATTGGGGCTCACATTATGGATTCACAATCGCATTTTCTGAAGGATTCAATTCAATGCCCTGATTGTCAGTTACACCTCATTAAACTTATCAATGATTCTGTTTCTGAGATAATTAGACCCAGGTCAATTCTGATTCAGCCACATCATTTAGACTTGAAGATTTCAGACGGGGTGATTAATATGCAAGAGGTCCTGGAATTTGATATGCTGAATGAGGAGGATAGGAGTTGGGAAATTTTGATTTGAGAAGCAAGTTCCAGAGGAAATAGAAGACTGAGTCGAAGGGTTCCTTTTAAGCTGAAACCATCAAACCAAGACCCTTACGACATTTGTTCTAAGGATGTCCAACCCAAGCATACATTCATTAATTATCCTTTAGAATTCTTTGTAACCCGATTCTTTGGTTTTCGATTGCATCCTCATAAATCGCAGGCTCGACCCCGCTTGCATACTGATTTTAGGTTTTGAGTAATTTTTATCCAGAACCTGAGATATTCTCGATTATGAGGTATGGGTCCGCACCACAATCTGGTCCACATTTGTGGACATCTGCTGACAGGTCAGAGGTTTCTTATGTTTATTCTGAATCTGACCTGCACCTGTGAATTCTTTATTTCTCTTCTTTGTATAGTGTGCCTAGCTGAAGGCACTAACTTTTAGCGCGTATACAGTTCTTTTTAGTTTTCATCTCGAAGTGGACCTGACATTCATGCAATTCAGGTGCTTTCTACTCTATTCCACTCTATTTTACGTCTTTTTAATATAATGAAGACATTGCATTAGATAGGCATGGGGGTGTGGATATTCATCTCTGAATTTATTCGTCGGCTCTGTAGATTTGTTTCATTTTCTTTTATATATAAAAAATTATGAAATTAGGAAAGAGAACTTGGGTTTAAGAAAATTTCCAATCCTAGAAAATACTACATTATGATCTGAACACAAAGATCCTTCAGGTCTTTGGACTTAATCAGCCTGTGTATCCATTAAAATGTGGATTTATTTTTCGAGCACTCGCCAACCTGAATTCTATTCTAATTGGAGTAAATAAATTTTGGTGATAAGTACACGACTTATCAACCCACCCTCTAATTTGAGGGAACTGAGTTTTCAGCATCTACACACTTTCTTTGCACTGACTCGTTGTTCGACGATTTTAACGGAAATTGGGTAGCTAATGAACCTTCTAGGGAGATACGACTGGTAAGTTATCGTAGGTAACAGCCCATACGTAAGTTGTCCAAAGCCTAGTCACTGGATTTTTCTCTTTTTGCTGCCTTTAGGTAAATCTTAGACCAAGGAAACCACCTACTTAAAAAAAGAGTCAAAAAGAAAAGAATGAAAAAAAAAGAAAAGGAGAAAAGAAAAAAAAGAAATAAGCCACACTTCGCCGCATGAGTATGGCTAGCAAGTTGTCGGTGGTAACAGCTCATCGACCGGTTGTCCAGAACCCAACTCAATAAATGCACTAAAAATTCCCAAAACACTTAAGAAGAAGCGGAGAAGTAGAATAAATCGGAGAAATATAGACTGGATTCACCCTTGTGTTGACCTTATAAAAATAAAAGTACGGAGAAAGCTACCGGTTGTAAAGATACACCTTTACACAGAATTCTCTTTTTAAGGTCACCTAGAGGCGTAGAAATCCGAAGTCCATTTTTACTGTCGGTCAACGAGTCTATCACATTCACAATAAGATGCTTAGAACTTAGGGTTCTCATCAAATCTTTGGTGAGTTAAATGACCGTAGAAAGCCACTCTTAAACCCTAAAACTCGAAAATCCAAAAAAAATAGAAAAGAAGAAAAAAAGAGAAATTTTTCTTTAAATAAGGCAAGGGCTTGAGGCTATCTGCGTTTTGGCAGATACTCGGGCATTGTTGTGTCTTTGAAAGTTCAGATCCTAAGTAGACATTTTCTTAGTAATTGAAAATAACTCATGCCCAAATAAACCAACATAATTCTTTTATAAATAGCATATAGTTTTTGCTAGGGACTAACAAAAGATAAGCATGGGGATATAATGTAAACATGTTTACACTGCTTAAGATTTCTATTTATGCATATTCTTAAGCATAGAATTACATTGGATACTATAAATATTGCATAACATACATCATCCAGCATTTAAATTAGTTTGAAGAAAATAGAGGTTAATTGTCACCTTTTATGTTCATGGACGGGGCAAACTTTTTTTCAGGGCCTCGGATCGAAGATCTAATCATACAGATATGATTAGGGCGACGATTGGAGTTCAACGACTCCAAGATCGCCCTGATCAAACATCTGCAGCATCAGATAGAAATCCGGGAACCCTAGAAGATCAAGGGCCAAGATGATGTGAATCCGCACTTCAAACGATAAATCCAACCGCACGGATGGATTCGGATCAACGATCACAGCCTAACGGTGCGAAAATCGACCCAATCTGACAACCGTGGCACCATCTACATCATCCAAAAGATGGACGACCAAGATGGCACCACGTGGTGCCATCTCGACCGCCCAAACCGGCCCAACTGATCTTGAAGATCACTGCACGTTAGATCTGGACCGCACGATCGCGATCCAACGGCCATGGACAGCCGCCCAACTCATTCGCGCGACCATTTCCCCTCCGTAGCGCAACTGGTGGAGGCCTTATCGCAAGCGGGCCGCACGCGTTCGAATCGCAAAGAGTGGGCGAGCGGTGCGGACTAGCGGGCGCAATTGACCGCTCGATCGCAATCGAGCAGTCGCGCACGTGCAATTGTACTCACGCCATATCGCACGTCGCGCCTCAGGCGAGATCAGACGCGGGCGGGTGCGCAGAAGAAGCGGGCAGAGGCGCGAGATAAACCCTCCGATCTCACGATCGGACAGCTGAGATCAGCTGAACGTGAACGCGCGTTACATGCGCGAGCAGGCGAGCGGGCGCGTGCGCTCCGCCACACGTTGTCCACGATGGGGCTTTAGCGACGGTTTTATCCTTCACTAAAGACCCCTTATTTAATGTTTTGAGATTTAAAAGACAAATTTTCCCTCATTCCTTGCAACTATAAAAGGAGACCTCCACACAAAATTCCCATCCCTTCCTTCTCTTCTCTCCCTCTCCAAAGCTCAAGAGAAGCTTGTCCCACACCCGGGATGCTTCTCGCGAGATAAAATCAAATTTTCGTCCCCCTTTCAGAAGCGAATCCCACGATGACGACGACGTGCTACCCCGTTCTCGTTCTTCCTGCTTCGTCCTCCTTCATCCTGCTCTGTTCCCCTTCGTCCAGACGTCGTCCCGTCCGGCTCGTCCTTCATGCGACCGTCGAGGAGGATATCTCTCTCCCCATTCTTTTAATGCTTTATAGAGTAGATTTACTGCTTTTTAGAGTAAATTTACTGCTTTCTAGTGTAATCGTTTTTTACTTTCTAGTCATAATGTTTAGTGTAACAATCTTTTTAATGATGAATTCCATGTTCATTTACATTTCTTTTTGGCTTTTGTTTGTAATATTCTCTCTCTTACTCTCTCTCTCTTCTATTTATTGTAAATAGTTAGATAGTTCTAATCAATTAATTTTTTTCGTGACAAATAAAACAAACGCGTATTTTTTAAATCAAACGTCCGCCTCCTTGTGTTCAACCCGGGATTTCTATTCCGGTATAAATTTTATCTATTGAATACGAGTTCTTCGCTTTCAAACTACAACGACGAGTTTTTTAAAACCAAACACGTTAGTAGCAACTCGTAGCGTTCAACAGTGGTCTCAGCGCTACGTAGGCTGAAGGTGGAGAGGGCCCCGTGTCCGAATGGTTTCCAAGTTCAATTCTATCGTGAATTCTAGGAGGTAGTAAAATAGGATTTCATGGTAATGATCACGGAGTTTTATGAGAATCGTGATTTTGAGAAGCTTAACAGATTTCATTTTTTTTCTACTACCGAAGAAGACAATTGCAGAGAGGATGGATGATTACAAACTCATCACTCTATCTTATGAAGTCTACTTGATTGTCACCAAGTTCTTGGCTAATAGATTGCAAGTTGTCCTTCCTCAATTGATTAGCCCAATGTAGTTAGCTTTCATCGGTGTAGATCATTGTTTGAGTCAATCATTCTTGCGGAAGACATAATAGCATCATGAGGTCTATGAAGAGTTGTTTTCTTTGGAACGTGGATTTTTCTAAAGCTTATGACTTTATTAATTGGTCATTTTTATGGGAGATACTTCGGCGGCATTGCTTCCCAGAGATACGGATTCAGGCACCTTTTCTCTTTAACATTGCAGTTGACACCTTGGAGCTTTGGTTAGTAAAAGATATGGTGGGGATCTCTACTCTAGCTTCACGTTATAAAGGGAGCTCTCTTGACACCTATTCTCCAATAGGCAAATGATAATCTATTTTTTATTGAAGGGAAGTTTCAAGAGGCTAATAATGTTGCTAGTCTTGTTGCCATCTTTAGAGAGATATCTAGTTTAGTGGTCAACCATAACAAGTCAATTTTTGTTCCTTTTCACCTGTTGGAGGAGGTGGTGGCCTATTCGCAGGCCCTACAACTATTGTAGGCCATTTTCCTTTTGTCTATCTAGGTTTGCATTTAAAGGGAAAACTGCTTAGATTCGTAGCCGTTGTTGATGTTAGGAAATAAATCAATTAAGTTATTTGATAAGTGTTTACTATTTTTAGGTCTTGGCTAAGTTTTCATGTATGCCCCTTTGCCTCTCTATATAAAGAGGGCTAGGGACTCTTTTCAATAATAAGAATTATTATCCCCCCAAAATTTCCTACATGGTATTAAAGCGGGTTTGATCCCGTGGGAAAGAAGAAAAAAGGGAAGAAGAAACCCTAAGGGGGGAGGCCCTCCTCTCCCACAACCCCTCTTCCCCTTCTATTCTTCCTCTTCCATTACTGCTACTTAGCACTGGGAAAGAAGGCCTCGTCGGCACCGCCTCCAACCACCACTCAGCAAAGAACCACCGGTGGGGTGGTCACCGGAGCCCTAGCGACCAGATCGATCCTCTGGTGAGACACGTCGTCAGCAACCTATCTTTCGTCTAACGCCATCCTTGAGGAGGAAGCTTCAAATAGAAAGTTTTGGGCCACCAAATCACGCTCATTCAAAGATTTGGAAGCACCATTAGTCTCCTTGGACGCCGAGCCACCGGACCAAGGTGGTCCAAACCTCCTCCGACTCACCAGAGCTCCACCACCTATTGGAACCTAGTTCCACTTTCTTCTAAGCTTTGGTGTTAACAAAATCATTTTTAATCTAATAAGTTTTTGTGACTAAACTTAACAAGCTCTTGGAATGGTATGGCCTAGTGGTTGGAGATGTTGATGGCTACTTTGAAGATTTGATGATGAAGGCCTCTTTAAGTCTTTCTTAGAATTTTAGTATCTTTGAATTTGTATGTCTCCTGACAAAACAAATGAATATAGGGTTAAAAGTAATTAGAGATAATTAGGTCTCAAATTTGCAACAATTGTTCATTTTTAAAAATCTAAAATCGTTTCAGTATGGAATTAGAATCAATTAGTTTTGATAGTTCCTAAATCTTGGACTAACAAATTAAAAACAATGTACTTGTTGCAAGTACCAGTACTATTCATAAGTACCGATACATGTAGGGCACAAGTTTGAGTTCTAAACTCAAACTGTAAACAACAACTACCAGTATCCATCATTAGTATCGATACATGGTGCTCACAATCTGGCCTAAACCTTACAAGTACCGGTACCCATCATGAGTACCGGTACATATAGGTTACAGTGACCACTCTACTTGAAACATGTAACAAGTACTGGTACTCAAGATGAGTACCGATACCTGTTGCCTAGTTGGTACTCAACTGAGAGCTTGGAGTATCGGTACCTATAATAAGTATCAGTACCTAATCCCTTTTGTATTGGCTACTAGTAGACTATGAGCAGCTAGTATTGATACCAAAACTTTAATACCAGTACCAACTACCGCCAAATATGAGCAGCTGATTTGATTTAAAATTGATTTAAAACACACTTAATTAGCACCCAACGGCTATGAAGAGTAGGGAGGTGTATTCTAGCCAATAAATAGACCCCTTTAAGTCCTTTTCTCAATACACAACATCACTCCCCTCTTCCTTGCTTCAAAATTCTGGCTCACACTATTCTTCTAAGCAAGGTTAGACTTGTGGCCTAGTGACTGCAAGAAAATTTTCTGAGGTTGCAACAAGTGTTCAGGCGTTTAGTTTTCATTCTTACAATTTTCCTACGTGTCAATTCGTTCCTTAGTTTCTATTGGTAATATTTTTAAAGTTATATATTGTTGAGAGACTTAGGATTCAAGTTGTAAGCCATTTACTTTTGCTTGCAACTGTACTTTTTATTTGCTTCTATTATCTTGTAATTGGGTTGAGGTAACCCGTTAATTACGTCTTATTATAGTGAATTGACTCCCTCTCGGTTGAGGGAATCGGGTTAAAAATCTTAAGTCGAGAGACTTAAATAGTAGAGTACCCACGTAAGGAGAACCACTATATATTTTGTGTCAATTTGTGGTTTGAATTCATTTATTTAAATTTTTTTATCACTATTCAACCCCCCTTCTAGTGTACTTATGTTCTCAGATCGTACATGTGGTATCAAAGCAAGTAGCGAGAAGACATTAAATCAACTCGCGATGCCATTCTTATCAACTAAGCAACTAAAGGCCAGTCATCTTCACGTCCTTCCTACTTTGGTGGAATGAATTATGGATACTAAAAAAAGCACATGCAAGTACTCATCAAATCTAGGGATGAGGATGCTTGGTCGCTTATACAAAGTATATGGATCCATAGGAACAAGAATGAGTAGAGCTGGATACAAATCAAAAAAAGATTGGAAGTAATGTGAAGGCCATGAGCATGCTTTATTGCACGCCATCCAAGGAGTTCAACAGTATCTCAGCTTAGGGATCTATATACAAGATATGAAACACACTTCAAGTCACATATTAAAGAATGAACAAAGTAAAGAAAACTCGCATCTCTATTCTAACAGAAAACTATGAGTGTTTTATGATGACGAAAGAAGAAACAATAAAAGAAATGTATACAAGATTTGGAGAAATCATCAATCCAATGAAAAATCTTGGAGTCAAGTTGACGGAGGAGTAACTTGTAAAGAGGATATTTAGATCCCTTACAAGTGATTGGGCTCCAAAATCAACGACAATTCAGGAGGCAAAGAACCTATCAACCCTTCCTCTTGATTACCTAATTGGAAGCCTCATGGCTTACGAGGTACAATTGGAGAATATGAAAAAGAATGAGGAGAAGACCGTAAGCAAGAAAAAGGATCTTGCTTTCAAAGTGATAAAGGAAAAATGGGACATCGATAACTCCGACTACGACGAAGAAGAGCTTGCTCTTCAAACAAGGAAGTTTTGACGATTC
This sequence comes from Thalassia testudinum, assembly GCA_037157565.1. Taxonomy (NCBI): domain Eukaryota; kingdom Viridiplantae; phylum Streptophyta; class Magnoliopsida; order Alismatales; family Hydrocharitaceae; genus Thalassia; species Thalassia testudinum. The sequence continues at coordinate 5,500,479 of JAZHRO010000018.1, read as the reverse complement.
ATTCGAAAACAAGATAAGAGAGTGAATAAGTTTTCAAATGACAATTTGTTTTGAATGCAAGAAAAAAGGGCATGTACGAAAGGATTGTCCATTGATCAAGAAAAAAAGGAGACAAGAGAAATAGATCAAAAGAAGAAAACATCAAGAAAGGCTTATAAGGTTACTTGGGATGACAACAATACCAACACGGAATCTTCATCTAAAGAATCCGAGGAAAACGAAGTCGCCCATCTATGTTTGATGGAAAACGATGATGGCACAAACGATAAGGTAGATCCCGAAATCTCTTTTAATGAGTTGTTGCAAGCATATGAAGAGTTACATCATAAGACTAAGTTGTTTAAAAAGGAAAATAAAGTTTCACATAGTAACTATCAAACCTTGGAAATAGAAAATTCATGTTTAGAAATAAAGTTAAATATGCCTAAAGATACTAACTCTCACCTGATGCAAAAATAATAGAGTTAGAAAATATCTATGAGCATTTTAAATAATCTGAAAATAACTACTAGGTTAAATACTGAATTTCGTGTTGCTTTGAAAGCCAAAATTCAAAATAAAAAAAAACACAAAATAAATCACAAGCACCTAGGTATCTATGGATTTATTAAAAGGTCAACAATCCTAAGAATTATAAAACTAACACAAAAGGGGCCTATAAATCTCAGGATTTGAAAGGTACTAACATTCAAGAATTCAAAAAAAAATGGGTACCTAAATCAGATTTATTAAACTATTTTGCAAGCCAAGAAACACAACTGGATCCTAAATAGTGAGTATTCCAAGCACATGACAAGGCACTCCAACGTATTTATAGAATGGACAAGGATTCAAGATGGAGGACACGTCAAGCTGGGCAACAACCATTATTACACTATTGGTGAAGGTACGATAGGTAATTCAACTAAGCAGGTATGTAAAGTACTTTTATAGAAAATTTGAAACATAATCTGTTTAGCGTTAGTCAAATTTGTGATGATGGTTATGAAGTATTGTTTACAAAAATTAGATTTAAAATATTAAAAGAATGATCTAATATTGTTTAGATTGAAGCTTTTAGATATGAAAATATATATGCTCTAACTTATAGAAAGGATGCATGGTGCAAATCTTGTGAACTTGTAAAAATGCACAAAACCTCAATAAATCAAAAACCAGTTTCAACCACACATCCTTTAAAATTGCTACACCTTAATTTATTTCGACCAACACGATTTGAGAACCTAAACAGATCAAAATTTTGCCTAGTTATCGTTGATGACCTCTCAAGATTCACTTAAGTCATCTTCTTCAAACATAAGGATGACTCATTTGACTCCTTCCTAAGTATTACTTGAAGACTTCCAAAGGAAAAATCGTCTTCCATTCTTAGACTTAGGATCGATCAAGGGAGCGAATTTCAAAATGAGAAGTTTTCAAGTTTTTATGTCAATTATGGCATCACCCATGAATTCTCATTCCCTAGGGTACCATCACAAAATGGTGTTGAACACAAGAATCGCACTCTACAAGAATACGCTCGAACATTGCTCTTGGAGTCTGGGCTTAAAAGGTACTTCCGGGCTGAAGTCGTTAACACAGCCTGCTATGTTCTTAATCGAACTCTTCTAAGGCCTATTATCAAGAAAACTCCATATAAGCTATACTATGAGAAGTTTCCTAGGGTTTCCTATTTTAGGGTGTTTGGAAGTCGATATTATTTGTTAAACACATGAAATCGACTTGATAAGTTTGATGTTAAAGGAGATGAAGGCATCTTTATTGGCTACTCAAATAAAAGAAAAGCTTATCGAGTCTTTAACAAAAGGACTCTAGTAATTGAAGAACCCCTACATGTTTCATTCGATGAAACAAACTTAGGAGAACCTGAACCCAATCAAGTAGAGTCTGATGATGAAAATACCCCCTTCATCGATGTGTCGAAAATGGAAGATACACGAAATGTACATGATTTTCCAAAAGAATGGATACACCACAAGGATCACCCTCAAGATCAAATCATTAGTGATATTGAACAAGATGTAAAAATCCAATCTCAATTAAGGGTTGACCTTGTCCTTAATGCCCTTGTATCTCAACTTGAACCTAACAAAGTTGAGGCATTAAAGGATGAGTCTTGAGTTGTAGCCATGCAAGACGAGCTACTTCGATTTATAAGGAACAACGAATAAGACTTGGTACCCAAGGGTAATTCCATTATTGGAACCAAGTAGGTGTTCCGAAATAAATTGGATGAATCTGGTGCAGTGATCAGGAACAAGGTTAGACTCGTAGCTCAAGGCTACAATCAACAAGAGGGAATTAATTTGATGAGACATTTGCTCGTATTGCCTGCTTAGAGTCCATTCAAAAGCTACTTACCTTTGCAAGTGCAAAGGGCTTCAAGTTATATCAAATGCAGGTCAAAAGCACATTTCTTAATGGTTATATTAAGGAAGAAGTTTATGTCCATCAGCCTCCCAAGTTCGAGGACCCAGCACACCCAAAGCACATATTCAAGCTCAACAAGGCATTATATGGACTTAAACAATTTGCTAGGGCCTGGTATGAACGACTCAGGTCCTCTAGCATGGATATCAGACTCGAGTTGTTGACTCAGCTCTTTTTGTAAAGAAGGAAATGACATCCTGTTGGTCCAAATATACATCGATGATGTCATTTTTGGATCAACCAAGGAGTTCCTGTGTCAAAGTTTGAGTGAAACTATGAAAACTGAGTTCGAAATGAGTATGATGGGTGAACTCAAGTTCTTCTTAAGCCTCCAGATCCAACAATTGGACACTGGAATCTACATTAGTCAAATTAAGTATGTTCTTGAAATACTCAAGAAGTTTGACTTTGAAAATGTAAATGGAAAAGAGACTTTAATTGCTCAATCTACTTCTCTTGGTGAAGACTTATCCGACAAGAAAGTAGATGAAAAAAAAATATCGGGGTAGGATAGGCTCACTATTATACCTTATAACCTCTAAACCTAATATTCTTTTTGTCAAATGTTCATGTGAAGATTCCAGTCCGAACCCAACGAATCTCATTTAAACGTCGTAAAAAGAATATTTAGATATCTAAACAGTACAAGATATCTTGGTCTCTTCTATCCTAAAGCATAGACTTTAGACTTATTGTCCAACAGTGATACAGATTATGCAGGGAGTCAAACAGACCAAAAGAGTACCAGCAGCACTTGCCATTTCATTGAAGAATCCTTAGTATCTTGGTTCTCTAAGAAACAGACACGTGTTTCACTTTCCACAACCAAAACAGAATATATTGCTACCTGACTCGCCTGCTCTTAGGTAATTTGGATGAAACAGACCCTGTCCGATTATGGATTGATTTTTATGCAATCTAAAATTTTGTGATAGCACTAACACAATTAATTTATCCAAAAATCCAGTACATCATTCACGTACCAAGCACATAGATGTTCAACATCATTTTCTTGGAGATAATATGCTTCAAGGTATCATTCACTTAGAATTTATAGATACCCAAAATCAATTGATAGATATTTTTACAAAATCTCTTGCGGCAGAGGTTAAATTGAGACTTTGTACAATAGGAGAAATTCAAAATTAATTGATTGATCATTTTACAACTTGTTTGTAATTATCAAAAGCCTTAAGGGCTTAACTGCAATTTATCCAACTTTACCCATGAGGGGTATACTGCAATATTTCCATATCTCTAGAGATTTTAGGGTGTTATTTGCAATGTGGTTGCCTAACTTAGGTTGTTGATTACATTTTTCATCAATACCTAAGTTCTAGATTTAAATTTTTCTCAACCACTTAAGTGGTCATGTGCAAGGCCCATATAAAAGAGTACAAGTGCAAATAAATTGCCTCATTTCTCTTCTTTAAAACCCTAAGCCCCATTTCAAACTCTCAAAGGGCCTCTCCAAAGATCTCTCCAAACTCCTCCAAGGACTTACGGTAATCCCTCCTTTTTTGGCTCTTATTTCTTTTGGTCGTGTTTTCCTCTCCAAATCCTACAAATCTATCTTCTCTTCATGACCTACTGCCACTACATATTTTTTTTCATCGAGTACCAACTAGTACTGGTACCCATACTCGTTGGCTACAGTTGAGCTTGCTAATGGTAGTAGATACCGATACTGATGGTGAGTACGTGCCCATTTTGTGGTTGGCTCTGGAAACTAACCAGTACCAATACACATGACCAATACCAGTACCTGCAGGCTTGTGTATACTATATTATGCACATAGTACCGGTACTATTCACCAGTACCAGTACTTGGTGGATCGGCATTAGTGATGAGTACCGGTGCACACATGTTGATTTAATACTTGTTATTGCTAATGATGTTATTTATATCTATTGTTTGTGTTTAAATGTGATCAGATGGCACCAAGACAAAATCAAAAGGGAAGGCACCTCAAGATGCATTTATAAGTTTTGCATCAATGAGGATACCAAATCAAAATTTGATTGGTATAAGGGCCAAAAGCTTCATCATTGTAGGCATGTTGAGTGGAAAAGTTTCAATTTACACCCTCATGATTTCACCACACGTCTTTTCGAGCAACACTTAATGCATTTCTTTAATAAAACCTTTTTAAACGATGTTCCTAGAGTTTATCACGATATCAATTATCTATTTTTTGCAAATCTCCAAGAACAAGAAAATAGGGGTCATCTAGTTTTAACATCCACTATCGTTGAAAAAAAGGTAACTGTCACTCCTAAGTTTCTTTCAACTATTACCAAATGTCCCAATGAAAGTCATGCATTTAGTTCTCTTAAAGAGAAGTTTACCACCACTCAAATGCATGAAACCCTTCTCCAACCAAGTTGTCAAGGTAAAACACTGTTGCCCCAAACATGACCTTATTTTCTCGAGTGCTATTTCAAATTTTGGCATGGAATCTTAGGGCAAAATATTCAGGATTTCACAAAATTCTCATCGATATTTTACCACTTATCTATGATATAATCACAAGCTTTCCTGTAAATTGGAAAACAGTGTTTATACATTTTCTTCGTCTCACTACCATGCTTTCGCCCTACCTCGTGATATTTTAGTTTCACACATTCTTATCAAGAGTGGGGTTGATCACTCCAATCTCACCCTACTTAGAAAGGTGCTCTACTTCAAGTGGACCACTCTCAAGAAAATGGGGGTAAAACCTATTGGAGAAGACTCATCTAGTGATGAAGAGGATGAGCAAGTTGATCCAAATGCTCAATCCTCTTCTCATCAAGTTTCCTGGTCGACTTCCAACTTTGCTCCCATGACTACCCTTATCCGGAACTCGAACATCCTTGAGTGAACTTAACTCACTTACCTGGAACCGATCCTACAATGCTTAACACCTTTAATTATATCAACCAAAACCTCACCAACCTAAACTTTGGCATGTGTCAAAGGGAACACAAGTTCCATGATTTATCTATCTCCATTGAATCCTCCCATCTTGGTCATTCCACTCAACAATCCAAACAATGAAAGCAAACTCAACTAGAGGCTCCTATGGAATTTGGAGAACACCGACAAAAACATTTTCAAGGCCCATATCAAGCTTCTACACAAGTGGAGGAAGAAGAGCTCATTCTTCCTAGTTAAGGTGATGAAGAAATTTAAGATGAAGGCATTCCTTATGATGATGATGATGATGGCAACGGTGACGATACAACCATCATCTCCACTCTTCAACAATAATATGTTCACAAGAAGCGCTGCACATAAAATATTTACTTCAATTTATGTTGCGTAGTTTAGACATATTAAGTAATTTGACTATGTTACTTTCTCTTGATTATGTTTGCTTTATGTCTCAAAATGTTAAGGATGTTTATCTCAATGGTTTAAATATTATGCTTAAGCTTTGTTGCAAAATCATGCTTGCATGATTACTTCAATTTTTGTTAGTTGATAAAAGGGGGTAGAACAGAGCGAATATACATATTTAAAATGGGGGACCTTAGTTAAGGGGGAGGTTTCACTCCTAGTGGAGTTTTTTTTTTCCCCTTCTCTTATTTAGCTTCTATCTTTATAACATGTGTATAGCTATTCTTTTGTCAACACCAAAAAGGGAGAGATTGTTGGAACCTAGTTCTACTTTCTAAGTTTTGGTGTTAACAAAACCATTTTTAATCTCATAAGATTTTGTAAGTGAAATTAACAGGCTCTTGGAATGATATGGCCTGGAGGTTAATGGAGATGTTGATGGCTACTTTGAAGATATGATGATGAAGACCTCTTTAAAGTCCTTAGAATTTTAGTATCTTAGAATTTGTATGTCTCCGAACAAAACAAATAAATATAGGGTTAAAAGTAATTAGAGATAATTAGGCCTCAAATTCGCAACAAATGTTCATTTTCAAAAACATAAAATTGTTTCAGTATGTAATTAGTATAGACTAGTTTTGACAGTCCCTAAATCTTGGATTAACAAATTAAAAACAAGATACTTGTTACAAGACCCGGTACTGTTCATAAGTATCGGTACATGCAGGGCACAAGTTTGAGTTCTAAACTCAAACTGTGAATAAGTATTGGTACCCATCATAAGTACCGATACCCATCATAAGTACCGATACATGTAGGTTATAGTAACCACTCTACTTGAAACTTGAGTAACAAGTACCAGTACTCAAGATGAGTACCAATACTTGTTGCCTAGTTGGTACTCAACTGAGAGTTTGGAGTGCCGGTACCTATGATGAGTACCGGTACCCAGTCTCTTTTGTACTAGCTGCTGCTAAACTTTGAGCAGCTAGTACCGATACCAAAACTTTAGTACTGGTACCAACTACTTGTTAAGCTAGATCGGAACAGCTGATTTGATTTAAAATTGATTTAAAACACACTTAATTAGCACCCAACGGCTATGGAGCGTAAGGGGGTGTATTCTAGCCTATAAATAGACCCCTTTGGGTCCTTTTTTGAATACACAGCATCACTCTTCTCTTCCTTGCTTCAAAATTCTGGTTCACACTATTCTTCTAAGCAAGGTGCTATACTTGTGGCCTAATAACTGCAAGAAAATTTTCTGAGGTTGCAACAAGTCTTCAAGTGTTTAGTTTTCATTCTTACGATTTTCTTATGTGCCGATTCGTTCCTTAGTTTCCATTGTTAATATTATTAAAGTTATATATTGTTGGAAGACTTAGGATTCAAGTTGTAAGCCATTTACTTTTGCTTGCACCTGTACTTTTTATGTCTCTATCATCTTGCAATTGGGTTAAGGTAACCCGTTAATTACCTCTTCTTATAGTGAATTGATTCCCTCTAGGTTGAGGAAATCGGATTAAAAATCCTAAGTCGAGAGACTTAGGTAGTGGAGTACCTAAGTAAAGGGAACCACTACATATTTGGTGTCAATTTTGTAGTTTGATTTATTTTATTTAAATTTTTATCACACTATTCAACCCCCTTCTAGTGTGCTTGTGTTCTCAAATCCTACACCACCAACCTACCTGCTACAGTGCTCCCACCAACGGAGAAAACCAAAAAAAAGGATAAAGCGAAGAAGATGGAGTCAATGGTGGCTCCTCTCCCATCCTCTTCTCCAGTGATTACACCAGCATTGGCGTTGTTGTGGTTTCACGCTCAGCAGAAAGAAGCGTTGGCAGAGAACGAAGTTGAGGGAAAAAACCCTCTTCAATGAAGGCTTTAAAGAAGTCTTTTTCATTAAAAAAAAGAAAGGGGTTTTTTATTTTTTAAGTCCTGTTGGGATTTTCAAGTTTATGCTTTAGTATTTTGTTTTGGAGCCTTTATGTCCAGCCCCCTCAAGTTCTAGATCTTTTTTCTTGGTCCTTATATGTTGAGTAGAAGACACAAGAGTTGAAAACGAAAGCCGTCTTAAGATGTCAAAGTTTAGGTAGTACTCTCACGCACCTCAAAAGAAACCAAGCGTTGACTGGCTCTATAAGGGCGCACAAGAAGAGACACCTAGGGTTGAAGACATGAAGGGACTACTACGTCGACAAGAATTGATCTTTACTACCTTAAGGATCCAAGTCTTCGCCATCTCCCGCGTCTCGACTTGCGAGGGAATGTTAAGAATAAATCAATTAGGTTATTTGATTGGTATTTACTATTTTTAGATCTTGGTTGAATTTCCATGTATGCCCATTTGCCTCTCTATATAAAGAGAGCTAGGACCTCTCTTTTCAATAATAACAAGAATTATTATCCCCCCAAAATTCTCTATAGTTTGAATGAAGCATGAGGTTATGTTCTTAGCGTAGGAAGTTGTTGTCTAGAGGGGGTCATCTTGTTCTATTGAAAGAGGTTCTTTCAGTTGTTCCAATCTTCTCTTTATCTGTATTTAGACCACCGAAGGTGTTGTGTACTTTAGAGATCATAAGAAAGAAATCCTTTTAAAAAGGGGCTAATCATAATGGACATTTTCTAGCAGGTGCCTTAGGATGTTTGCAACCCCAAGGAAGAATACCTTAGGGTACATGGCCTTGAGAATTTTTGTAATATGTTGCTTGTGAAGTGGGTAATCAGCTTGTTTGGGGGAAGGGATAACCTTTGGTAACGTGCTTTGGAGGGTGCCTATGGTGATGTTCTTTTTATGAAGGAGAAGGCGGTGATTCCATGTGGTGCATCTGGAGAGCTTTGCTGTCGTAATGAAGAGGGTGGCACCTTCTTTCCACCAAAAGATAGGGATGAACTTTTAGATTGTATTTGGATGATTAGATGGAGGTAGGGTGATTTACTGATTTAGTTCGCAGACTTTTTGCTTTGGTGGTTGATAAGGCGTGTAAGGTGAGGGAGGTTTGGGATGAAAGGTCCAAATCTTGGTCTATGGTGTTAGGCGTCGGCCCTTTAGAGGATCAAGCTCAAGACTTACAACTTTTGCTCTCGATCTTTGTATGATTTTCATCCCTGCTCCACGATGATCGATCAGCTGAGGATCGCTTTATGATCACGAAGGCATACAAGTTACTGGGGGGTGGTGAGCTATTTAGGTCTGATTTGGTGGACTATCGGGTCTTTTGGCACTTGAAGGTCCCTTTAAATATTAAGATGTTCCTTTAGCTTCTAAAGACGGATGGCTTGGTTACTAAAAAGCGAAGGAGGTGGGTGGAGGACCTTGATACTACTTGCTATTTTTGTAGCCATGAAGATGAAGGCACTACCCATCTATTCTGGTTGTGTGAGTTTCTGCTTCAGTCTAAAAAGCCATGGATGTTGTAGGTGTTGATGTGGCATCTAAGGATTCTTTCTAGAGTTCCTTTAAAAATGGGTTCTAGTCAAATACCCAAGCTTGGGTTACAACGGTGGCAGTGGTGTGGTCTATTTAGCTTCAGTGTAATGCTTGCATTTTTAGTAGGGAGAGGGTGCGGGTTGAGAATGTCATCAATGGCGTTTGGGCCTTGTCCAATTCATGGATGCATTTTATGTGAAGTTTGTTAATTAATGGTTAACAGATTTGGATGATTACGGATCTCCAGTAAGCATCCTTTTTCCTTTTCAATAAATTGGCCTCTATTTCAACTAGATGTGAAAAATGCCTTTCTCTATGATGCTCTTCATGAAAAGTATATAACACCCAACCACCGGGTTATGTGGTTGAGGGAGAGAGCCTGCAAACTAAAAGAGGCAATTCATGACTTGAAGCAGAGAACAAGAGCTTGGTTTGACAAATTAAGCAAGGAAATTCAAAAGAATGATTTTCTAGATCTACTTTAGATCACTTTATTTTTATCAAATGTAGAAATTTGGGCAATGTTTTTCTTGTTGTCTATGTTGATGTTATGATTTTGACTAAAGATGTTCGTGCAAGAATTCGAGAGGCTAAGGAATTATTGTCGAAGGTGTTTGTTATGCCGAAGGTGTTTGTTATGAAAGGCGTGACTAGAAGTTATGCGACAGTTATCAATTATGCAATACGCAAAGCTACTTAGTTTATAGATAAGGCACACTATTACTGGCATAGACCTAGGAAAGGGTTCATTCTCCGTTACGTTTGTTGTTAGGTCATTTCTTTATTTTGTCATTGTTTTATATTTATTTCTCACCTCTCTCTATATAAGAGGTGTGTAGGGCAGGCTTAGCGAAATAAGAAACTTCATTTTCTTCAACTTGGTATCAGAGTCAAGTTGAGGACACCACCAAAGAAAATCCTAACCCAACCATCGAGCCCCAGCCTCTCTCACCACCACCACCGCCGGCATCACCTAGCCAACACCATCACCCCTCTTCCGTTTCTCTTACTCTCTCTTACTGCCTCACCCTATTCAGCGATAGGGGGAGGGGCAGCATTGTCCACTGCGGCTTTTAAGAAGGTCCTCGGCTTTCATTTGATGTATTTCTAAAGCCACAAACCTTCCAGAAGATGTGTTTATGTGTCTCTACAACTGTGGTATGATAAATTAGATTTTTAACTTAATTTGGGGTGTATATTCCCCTTATTTTGATGAACCTTTAAGGTGTGTATTCCGCTTGGTGTGTTGATAAAGTACGAAACCACATGTATACGGATTAAGGGGTATGTATTCCCTAGTTTTCATTTCAATTGATAAAAATCAAATCTATCTTCAATATTATTTTGTAAGATTGCCACTATTGTGGGTGCATTATGGCCGCATCATCAGAATCAGAGGTTACTTTAGGACAAGGTGGAGAAAGTGATGCATACAAAAATCTATTTTTTGCACAAATTGTGAACCTGGATAAGACCAATTACCCCCATTGGTCTCAACCTTTTCTAGTTTGTGAAAGGGCATGAGAAGCAACATGTCCCTACAGAGGCACCACCAGAGCAAAAAATAGGAAAATATGCCACTTGGAACAAGGATGATGCAATGGTGAGGACCTAAATAGTGAATAGTATGATACCTCGTATTGGGGATGAAATCATGTACAAGTTGGCTAAACAAATGTGGGAAAGTTTGAAGGATGCTTATTCTCATTAGTTAAATTCTACTCATGTTTTTCAGATACATTATGATCTCTATCATCTAAAGCTGGAGTCCATGAGTCTATCACAGTACTACTCTATAATGAAAAGACTCTAAGAAGAGTATAATGCTTGCAAGCTCATGTGCACATCTACCACAGGTAGAGATCACAGGAAGGAATTTTCTGCTCACATGTTCCTAACAAGTTTAAATGATGATTATGCTGCTGTACTCTCAGATTCTTACATTATCTGAGGTCTCTACTATTGAGGAGATATATAGGAGACTTAGCAGGTTACAGGTTGAGTCTACTCATGATGTCTCCAATAATATCGCTTCTGCCCATGTAGCTGTAAGTACCTGTAGTGGACAAGGTGGATCTTTCCGTGGCAGAGGTAAGGGACGTGGTGATAGTGCACGCAGTAAGCCTACCTACACTTACTGTGGGAAGATTGACCATGTTGAGGCCAAATGCTACAATAAACTTGGAAGGCCTACTGTTGCTAACCAAGTTACTATGACTTCTCCTCCAGTGACTACTACTGAGTCAGTTACTCTTGCAGAGGCAGATTATGATGCAGTAGTACAACGTCTGGCACAGTTAACACACGACCAGGCCTAATCTTCAGGCACAGCAGCTTTTGCCTCAACATCAAGTACATGTAATTCTTGGTTAATAGATTCTGGTGCTTCAGATCATCTTTCTGGGAATTCCCAGTGTTTTTGGGCTATGCAAAAATGTTCCACAGGCTCGTTTAGTTTAGCTAGCAGACGGTAGGTATGCCCACATCTGTAATAAGGGGGAGGTATCTGTTACTCCTACTATGCACCTTTCAAATGTTTATTATGTACCCGACATGACTATGCAGTTGCTTTCTATTAGTACAATTACAAAGCAACTGAACTGCAGTATTATTTTTTATAAGGTTGGGTGTACCTTTCAGGACCACAAGACAAGGACAATTGGTGGTGGGCATGAGAAAGGGGGTGTATATCGGCTAGTGCAGAGTCCAATTGTTACGGCTTGTCAGATGAGTACTATTGCTAGGAGTGCCTTGCAGTGGCACAGACGACTAGGCCATCCATCTCTCGACAAACTACGTCGGATCATCCCACATCTCCAACCTGCTACAAAGATTCAGTGATGCATGTCAGTTGGGGAAGCACGAAAGAGCCAATTTTCCAGTTTCTACGCAGTCTAGTAGTTCAGCATGTTTTGATCTAGTTTATTGTGATGTCTAGGGTCCTAGCCATGTGACAAACCAACATGGTCATCGTTACTACTTGCTACTTGTTGATGACTTTTCTCGTCTATCGTGGTTATTTTTTGTGCATAATAAATTAGATGATGGCTCTATTATTCACACTTTGTGGCATTTGTCAAAACTCAATTTGGTGTGTGTATTAGAACAATGCATTGGAATTTTGCACCAAGCAATTGGCACTATTTTATGGTTCCCTTAGTATCATGCATCAGACCTCTAGCCCCCACACACCACAATAGAATAGGGTTGCAAAACAGAAGCACCGACACATTCAAGATATAGCTCGGGCCTTCTTATCCATAATAGTGTACCACACATCTACAAGGAAGGCACAGTCCTTACAGCATGTTATCTTATTAACAAGCTTCCCTCCTCTGTACTACATGAGCAATTACCTTGGACAATCTTATATCCTAATGCAGCTCTCTTCTTATTGCCTCTAAAGACATTTGGCTTGTCACCTTTGTGCATCTGCTTGAGACTGATCATGACAAGCTTACCCCTAGAGCAGTCAAGTGCATGTTTCTTGGCTACTCTCGCACTCAAAAGGGGTATAGAACATTTGACCCTATACATCAGAAGCACTATGTTAGTGATGTCTCATCAGTTACGTAATGTGGAGACAATTGTGCCTATGCCTGCGCCTCCTACATCCATGGATGATTTTCCTAGCAATAGCAACCCTTCCACTTCTTTAGAACCACCTATGAGCACATTCAGGGTGGTACCACCACATGAGAGTACCTTCAAGGGTACTACATATCAATTACCTGTCAATTACAAAGAGAAGCCACACCCTCCCTCCTCAGTTCCTACTGTGCTACCACCATCCTCCCCTGCTCAGGTATGTGTTGAGGCCACTAACAGTGATTCTCCTGTTATTGCTTCTCCAGGTCCTATCTCCATGAGTATTGATGATGATGTACCTATTGTTGTTCAGAAGGCTCCTCGCTCATGCACCCAGTATCGTGTAAGCTGGGAGCGCAGTCTCGACTGATTCTCTTGGTGCTGAGTTTCATGCTTTCACAGCTACTGCATCTAGATCTGAGATACCTACTTCATATCAACAGGCTCTTATGAACCCATACTGGAAGTTTGCCATGGAAGAGGAAATGTCTGCCTTACGAGATAAGGGAACCTGGGAGCTTACTCCATTACTTTCCAATGCACATCTGGTTGGTGCTAGGTGGGTCTTTTCCCTGAAATGCAACCCCAATGGGTCTATTTCTTGGTATAAGGCTCGCCTTGTGCCCAAAGGATTCACCCAAACCTATGGGGTAGATTTTTTTGACACATTCTCACCTGTTGCATGTCTATCCACCATCCGTATTCGTATTTCTGTTGCAGCACACTATGGATGGTCACTGCATCCGCCGGACATCAAAAATGATTTTCTTTATGGTGACCTTCAGGAAGAAATATACATGCAACAACCTCCTATTTTTGAGGTTCAGGTGGAGTGCTTGCAAACTACGAAAAGCAATCTATGGCCTTAAGCAAAGCCCCTGAGCATGGTTTCAATGCTTGTCAAAAGCATTGTTAGTTGTTGGGTTATAGAGGTCTTCGTCTGATCATTCTTTGTTTGTGAAGAAGACCAGCAATGGTGTTGTGGCTCTATTTGTGTATGTTGTTGACCTTATACCCACAGGAGATGACGTGCCTGGTCTATCTCAGGTGAAGGAATATTTTGCACCATAGTTTGTTATAAAGGATCCTAGGAAGTTAAGGTATTTCTTAGGCATTGAAATTGCCACGAGTAAACAGGGTATTGTTATGTCTCAGAGGAAATATCCCTTGGATATTCTTCAGGAGACCGGCATGATTGGATCTAAGGGTGCAAATATCCCTATGGATCCAAAGGTTCATCAATTTGATGACTCAGCAAGGTTGATGGATAAAAAAGCATACAGACAGCTGATAGGGAAGTCACTTTATTTGACCATTACTAGGCCAGATATTAGTCTCACAATGGGAAAGCTAAGTCAATTTCTGGACAATCCTACTGATGACCATTGGCAGGAGGTGATACAAGTGTTGAGATACATCACAGAGTCTCCAGGTCGAGGTCTTTTGTTCCAGAAGAAAGCTCCTATAAAAGTTGTTGCCTACTCAGATGCAAATTATGTAGGTGATGTTGGTGACAGGAGATCCACTACCGATTTTTGTACGTTTATCGGGGGAAATCTAGTGACTTGGAGGAGCAAAAAGTAGAGTGTTGTGTCACATTCGAGTGTTGAGTTAGAATATTGTGCCACGGCACACACAGCTGCGGAGATGATCTAGATGCAGTCTTTATTGAGAGATCTTCATGTCACCCTTGAAGAGCCTATGGAGATGTATTGTGACAACAGGGTAGCCACTTATATTGCTAACAATCCTATATTCCACAAAAGGACCAAGCATGTGGAACTAGATTGTCACTATACAAGGAACTTAATCCAGTAGGGTCTGCTTCGTACTACCTGCCTAGCCTCCTTAGAACAGACTACAGATATGTTCACTAAGCCTTTATCACGTGCAATGTTTGAGAAGTGTAGAGACAAGCTAAGTATGGTCGATATATATGCTCCATCTTGAGAGGGAGTGTTACGTTATGTTGTTGGGTCATTTCTTTATTTTATTTTCTTGTTGGACTACCTCTATACTTTTCCCTCACCTCTCTCTAAATAAAGAGGTGTAGGGCAAGCTTAGCGAAATAAAAAAGTTCATTTTCTTCAACTTTCTTTAAGAGCAATCACATTTGGAACTATTTGTGCTTATTCCAATGCAAACTATGCTACATCTTTGGAAACAATGTGGAGGGGAGCCTTGTAATTTTAAGGAGCAAGAAACAATGTGGTTGCTTGTTCCAGTATAGAGCCTGAGTGCAAGGTCGTGGCACACACTGCTTGTGATATCATGTGGATTGCTCACTTCTTGGTTGATCTTAGTATAGTTGAAGAAAATGAAACTTCTTAGTTTACTAAGCCATCCCTATACCTCTTTATATAGAGAGAGGTGAGGGAAAAATTATGACATAAGTCCAACAAAATAATAAAAAGACATAAAGCCCCTCAAAATATAACGTAACGCAACACTCCCCCTCAAGTTGGAGCATATATATCAACCATGCTCAGCTTGTTTCTACATTTCTTAAATAAAGGGGAAGATAACAGCTTAATAAACATGTCGATTGTCTGGTCTGAAGAGGCAAAACAAGTAGTACGAAGTAGACCCTGCTGAATCAAACTCCTGATGTAATGATAATCCACTTCCACATATTTAGTTCTCTTGTGGAACATAGTATTGTTGGCAATGTATGTTGCAACTCGGTTGTCACAATACATTTCCATTAGCTCCTGAATGATAACATGAAAATCTCGTAACAAAGATCTTATCCATATCATCTCAGCTGCAGTATCTGCCATATCACAATACTCGGACTCAGCTCTAGAGTAAGAAATGTTTGAGACCAACGGGGGTAATTGGTCTCATCAAGCTTCACAATGGGTGCAAAGAATGGATTTTTGTAGACCACGCTCTCTCCGATCTTTTTCGATGTCACTTCGGACTCTAAGGACACTGAGGCCATAGTGATCTTATACCATAAGTACCTTCACAAATCTTCACACGTAAATCTGAATTCCTGACAAAATAGGGGAATACACACCCCACAAGTTTGCTCACACGTGAATCCAAAAAGCAACAACCAATCACGGAGAATACACACCCCAATAATGCATCAACAAGGGGAATACACACCCTAAACAACCGTCAAGACACTGGTTTTATCAAACCATCAACGAAAAATTATCCAAATATCTTCCAGAAAATCCTAAACCTTAATGAGACACCATACCTACGATCAAAGACCTTTCGACCAGGTTGGTAGGCTGATCAACCACTTCCCATGTCGCCCAACAGGGAAAGAGACACCTCCAATGGAAGGCGTGCCCCCCCTTCTCTCTCTAGGAGGCTACGCTTGTAGCAAAGGAGGCCGATGACATAAGCGACGGTGGGCAACTGCTACTCCACTGCTGGCGACTGCAACGACGAGCAACTACTGCCCTAGTGGCAGCGACCAGCTGCTGCAGACGAAGGCCAACGACTGCCGGTGGCTGCCGCTAGCCCTGCAGTGGCCAGTAGCACCAATTGCTGGCGGCGGCAACGGCAGTGCGTAAGCGGGATTTAAGGTTTTGTTGGTGGAGTCCGCAACTTGGCTTTGATACCAAGTTGAAAAAAATAAAACTTCTTAATTTACTAAGCCGTCTATAAACCTCTTTATATAGACAGATAAGAGAAAACTTATGACACAAGTCCAACAAAACAATAAAAAGACATAAAGCCCACAAAATATAATGTAACGCAACAAGTATTAAAGTCAATCTATTGGTTCCTATGTTCTGTAACCAATCAGCTACATTTATTGCCTTCAACACAATTTTCAATAAACGCACCAAACATATTAAGGTGGATTGCCATTTTATTTATCACATGGCTAATAAAGGAAAGATATGCACTCCTACTTTTGAGTAGCAGGTGACAGATATTTTCACAGGGACTCTCCCGCGAAAGTGTCATGTTTTCCTTTGTGACAAGATAGGTATGATTGATTTATATGCTCCAGCTTGAGGAGTGCTAGAATATATTAGTTTTACTAGTATTTTATCTATTTTTAATTTATAATGGACTTTCTTGTAATTATTCCCTATTGCTCACTCTATATAAGAGAGGCTAGTGTTTATTAAATAAACTAGTGCTCCATATTCTTCTTCTAACACTTCCAAAGGAAACTCTTTCTCACGCTTCTTTAGGTAGCAACCATCTTCTCAAACAAAATGAATGCTTTCTTTAGGGATCCAGATCCCACAAAAGTAGACTAAATTGGCCCAACCGTCTACGGTAAGACCACCCACAGTCTATCCATCAGCACCTTACCGCAATGAGATAAAGCGCATTAAATAAAGCAATGGGGTGGTAGTCCTCAATCCTTTCCACACTTAGAGCAAGAATATGTAAAACCTATTAAACTTCTCTAATCCAAAATTTCCTACCATAAACTCACGAATCATTGCCATGAGATCATCTTTCACCACATACAGGAACTCCCTGAAGAAGATAACTTGAATAGGCAAGCCCTCTACCTTTAGGTCATAAATTATAAGCAAAACCTCATATGCCAATACCTCTCAAACCAATTCCCCAAACCCTACCCCATCAAGCATAAGAAAACCTACATTCAACAACTCCCAACACCTAGTTGCCATCTTCTATTTTGAGTCATGGAAGTGTCTTCTTAAGGCATTTACCACCTACTTCCTTGCAGCAAGGACATCTTCACCAACCCAGAGAGTACCAATAAGGTTGGTCCTCCTCATACTAGTCAATCTCCATCTGAAAAAGTCACGTGTTACAATCACACTCCTTAAGCCACAACTACCTAGACTATCATCACCAATCCACTTCCCTTTTCAGGTCCTTACACTGAGCAACCTCTTCCTATCTTCCATTTCTCATGACAACACCCTAATATCTTCCAACCCATCAATCTTTAAAATTCCTTTCAAGTTCCAAGGCCTCCTCTCTATTGTGCTTCCTCCTTGATCAAATGTCCTTGTCGTAGGTGATCAATGAGGCTCCTAGGTTTGCAAGTTTGCAGCCAAAGTTTTAGTAGCTAAAGAAGGATGCACCTCCCACTTTTCTCAAACCAAGTCTCTAAAGTCAAGCTCCAACAACCAAGAGTGGTCAAATTTAAAGTAGAATGTAAACATCACACCCTCATTCGAGTCATAAATAAGAGGCGTGTGATTAAAAAAAGTCCTAAGCTGTAAAGTCACATCCACCACCTGATAGCACTTTTCCAGCTTTATCGAACACAAAAATCTATCAATCTTGGACTTACCCAGACAAGTTTCACAATGTGAGCTTTTCACCAAAGATTGGGATATCATACAGCTTGAGCTCTACCACCATGTCCATAAAAGCCTCAACCATTCTATCCCTTCTATGCTTTGGTATGTCATCAATGCATAAGGTTGCATTGAAATCTCTCCCTACCAACCACAATCTACCATCAACAAAAGCCAAAGCCTATTTAAGTTCATCCCCATAGCCCCACCCTCCAAGTGTGATCACAAGGCCCACGCATAGCCCAAAAGGCAAAAAGAGAGTCAAATGGCACCTCATATAGTTGAAACCAGCCAAAAGTTTGCCTCATTCCAAGCAAGGAGGATTCTACTAGGCCTACCAATAGAATACAATTGAAGAAAAGGAGATTAGTTCGTCTACTTTTCAAAGAAACATTCCAGCACATTAATAACTAATTAAAAAAGGAGTTACAGCAATTAGCAAAAGAGGATACTGTATGACCAAAAGCACCCTTGGAAGCCCTTGAAGAAGGAGACATCCAAACAAACATTCTCCATAAAAAATCTCTGCCCTTAAAGACAAATGCACTCTACCATAGCCGAAGCACCCATAGAAATGGTAAATGGAGCTACTATTCCTACTTAAATCAGAAAGCATCAAAACGAAAAGACTGCCAAAACTACTCCTAAAAAGAGTGAGAAGGCCAATTATCCAGCTAACATTACTTAAACCTCTGAAGCAAAAGGGCACTTAAGTTATAAACAATCACAATCCTCGACCTCACCACAAAAGACGTAGGATGGGTCCAATTGAGGTGCAATCTTGAGCCTATAAGTCTTCGTCATCAATCTTTTTGCCCTTGAAAGCTAGGCAAAAATCTTCCCTTTCTATGGAACATTGCAGTCTTCAAAATAAGTCTATAGTCTTTGTTCAAGTTCCAATCCAAATTTCCTTTGGGAGGAATAAGTCTTCTATAAGCTTGCCGATTCGAAAAGCAATCATCTTCTCAAGCTCAAGCATCGATGATCCCATCTTTAGGTGCAAAATCTACCAAAGCCTAAGGCCTCCTAAAGATGCAAATACTCGTCAACTCGTTTATCAAAAAGAGCAACATGAAACATCAAAAACCAAGATTGTCCATCCCAACATTCTACCACTGACGCTAAGGGATTTGACATTTCGGCATAAAGGTGCGGATAGGCATCTACAAGAGGACCATAGTTGGTCTAGTCATCACACCAAAAGGAGAAACCCCTCCCATTTCCCAAATAAGTAAACAAAAAGGGAATAACAACTGTCATTTCATGCAATAAAGCTCTCCAAATATTGAGTCACCTCTTTTGGGCTTTCTCCTTGGCAAAGTTACTACAAAAGTTGCTTTCTAAATAAATTTACGAAGTTCAAGATGTGACATTTGCCAATTATCAAAGCATCATCTTGCATCATTTCATGAATCAAAGAATAAGACTAATAAACCTTTTGCATTGGTTAGCATTAATGAGTAACGACCATTATTTATTGATTTTTTGGAAGGATATGGATATTTTGTGACATTTATTGATGATTAAACATGCCATACATTTATCTAATGAAAAATAAGGTATAGATGTCCTACAAACCATTAACATGGTTGAGAACCAATTTCAAACTACCATAAAGGTGTTACAATTTGACAATGCCCTCAAGTCCTTGGTACCTTGGCCTGTGTTTGGTTGTAAGTCATGCTTTACCAATGGATAAGTTTTAGTAAGAGTTATATTGAGAAAGTTGTGGGTTTGTTGGTGGAATAGATGATTGATGTGATGGATTACAAAGAGTAACATTTGATTAAACCTATTGTAGCAACTAAATTTGTGCCCAAACAAGCACCCACACACTACTCCCTCTTACCCAACAAGAACCATTTCTAACCTGCAAATACTATTCACTTCATCCTACCAATGATAGGATTTCCTGCTCTTTGACCTTGATGCCAAATGGGGCCTCAGCAAAACAAATTGCACTGTCCATGAAACTTCTTACGGTTAAACAGCTGAACAGAATAGGTAGCAACTCTGA
Source organism: Thalassia testudinum (assembly GCA_037157565.1). NCBI lineage: Eukaryota > Viridiplantae > Streptophyta > Magnoliopsida > Alismatales > Hydrocharitaceae > Thalassia > Thalassia testudinum. The sequence goes on along the minus strand of JAZHRO010000018.1, from coordinate 5,480,428 downwards.
AAAAAAGGCATTCTCTTAAAGTGACATTGCATTATTTTGAGAGAGAGAGAGAGAGAGAGAGATATGTTTGTTAATGTTTTGAAGTGTTTCTGGGTTGAGGTAGACTTGACTGGAGCTTTTTTCTTTTTTGAAACGAGGGAGCATATATTTGATTAACAGAACACCATGCCATCCTCTCAAGGAAAGATCCCAATTTTTTCTACCTTCTCCTTATAAGGAACCCTCTTCTATCCTGCCTAAAATAATTGGTTGTGTGTTTTGCTCACATACATACACCTAGTAGATCAAAACTTACCTAGAATTCAGGCAAGGTCATGTTCTTAGGATATTCTTCTCCTCAAAAAAGTTATACGTATGTTGGACCATTGACAAGAAAAAGATGCGTTACAGGGCATATCAATTTCAATAAGGCAAAGGCATATTTTCAATACAAAGATCCTCTTCATGAAAAGAACATTCAGCAGTGTGCAGGGGACGTTAGGATAATTTTAGGTACTAATACTGGCCAATGTTTTTGTAGTAGAAGTGGAAAGCAAAGGGAGAATGAAGAGGATGTGGAGGCAATTAACAGAGAAGGAAAATATGGAAGTTTGTACACAAATAGACATAGCCAAGACCACCAAACTAGTCTTAGTTCTCCCACTTGCCTTGATCCAGATCTGTCCTTAGATGATCAAGAGCGAGGTAAGCTGACCAAATCCTTGTCTTCAATTGACAATGAAAATGTGAGTGTGGAGTAATCACCCCATTGCCCTGAGAAAGGGAGTCCAAGAGTCTATTCAGCATCCTATTGAAAGACATGTGTCTTTTTACATTGGATCTAATCATAAATGTTCTTTTTGCCATCAGTTGCAATGTAATCTATATCCAGGTCAATGCCAGAAGCCCCATCCAAAGTGGATGCAAGCATTGCTAAAGGATATGAAAGCATTCATCAAGAATCAAATGTGGGATAGTATGGATATTCCTTTGTTTAATGGTGGTATGGATATTCTCAAAAACTCATATTGTCAAAATCAACTATAAGGCAAATGAGGCCATTGAAAGGTACAAAGGAAGACTAGTTCCACAAACTTTGACTCATAAAAAGGGATAGGTTATTTGGAGACATTTGCTTTACTGCTAAGGCACTTACAGTTCAATTTTCATAACAAATGTACCAACTAGATGTAAAAAAAACCATTCTTAATGGAAACTTGCATAACAAAGTTTATATGCAGATGCCACTAGGATATGAAAAAAATGAGAGTATTGTAAACTTAAAAAGGACTTGTAGGGGCCTTAACAATCTCCTCATGACTAGTTTGAGACATTGAGTAGCCATGGGGACATGGGAGTGTAAGTAATCAAATGAAGATCACACCTTGTTTGTGAAAGGTTTGAACAAAGAGCTGTTTTTATGCTAGTATATGTCAATATGATTAGTAACCAGTGATGATGAAGAGATCCCTTCATCAAAAGCGAGTTAGAAAGTGAATTTGCTCTGGAGAAGCTGAAGTTCTTCTTTTGTATTAAGATACCAAGGTCCAAGGAGAGTCTTGTTATGTGCTAGAGATGAAGGAGACAAACAAGCATGTTCATAGACCAGTATCCACCCCACTTCAATCAAACCATAAATTGAGTATAAAAGATTTTGAAGCAATCAACTCTAAAAGATGTTTTCCCTATCCAAATTTCTAATAGAGCAGATATCAAAAGTTGTTGGGAGTCCTATGTACGTTACTTTAACTAGCACTGACATCGCATATGCAACGAATTTTGCAAGTTAGTTTATGCATGCATCCCAAACTGCCATCTCAAGGGAGCGGTGTTGTTTTAAAAAAAAACTAGGAAAAGTTTCGTTGTACACAAGATCTGCTCAACTCAATAATAAGGGATATACAGAAGGGATCTAACAATGACAAAAGTCTACCTCAAGTTACAACATTTACCTTGAAGGCAATGTCGTTGCTTGGAGAAGTAAAATCCAAAATGTAGTTGTTAAATCAAGTGCTAAGGCAAAGTATAGAAGGCCTATGTTAAGATCAATTGTTTTCCTCTTGGTTCCAATTCTTTTTGTATCAACCATATATCTTCATGATAATGTACCATGATAATGAGTTTGTCATAAATCTTAATAACCCTATTCTTCATGATCCCACCAAGCATATTACGCTAAATAGACATTTTATTTTGTGCAATGCTTAACAAAGGGCCTCCATGTCCACCTTTCATAAAACCAGATGATCAAGTCGTTGATGCCTTCAATAAAGGGCATGCAAATTGCAACATCAAACTCTTTAGAAAGTTGGGGCATGTTTGACATATCTGCCAAACTTGAGGAGTCTTAAGTTATTGTATTCAGGCAAATGGACCTTGAGTGTGGGTCCACTTACTCAATGTGCCAACATAATGTACTCACAACTCACACCCATCAACTTTTTTTTTTGTCTTAGGGAAGAGAAACTTGATTGTGTATGTCCCTATGGTTTTTCCTTTTCCATGAAGAAGGGATTCCATGTAAATCCTTCCCTCTTGTGTAATTTTGGCGATCTTAGGTTTCTTCCAGACCTAAGGGCGGCTAGTTGGGTTGTTAACCCCTGTAAATGAAAAGCAAGGTTCTAAAAGTACATGGTGTGGACGAGAAAACTAAAAGAACCACCAGTTTTTTACCTCCTTAACACCTTAAATTGGCACCTATTTCAAATAAAAAGCACAAATGTACATTGACGCAAACGTCCACGATTTTTGTCTTGCACCTCTTCCAGAACTACATATCACCAGTATACTTAGTTGTACAAATGTCACTGGTGCTTTTATCATACATCACAAATATCACCGGTGATGCTTTAGTCTGCAACTAAATATCATGGTGATATATAGAAGAAAAAAAAAGTACTGCTGATATTTAGTTTTTTGAAGGATGCATAAGTTATGGGATGATTAACCGTAGTCACTAATGAAAATACGTGTTAACACCTAAGTGAGCACTCCTGTAATAAATAAGAAAAGCTAACAACACCATTTCACACACACCCAGGTACACACTCCTACATAGTAAACAAGAATAGCAGATCACGTTAAAAACTTGGGTTTCCAAACACCTTTGTAAAACTAGTCCTAGAGGATAAAATAAAGAAAATCTATAGCCCTAAAGGATAAAATAAAGAAAATTTATAAGATGCATTAACAAACACAAATGACATAGTGCCACCGAATTCATGGGAGAAGCAACCTTAGCTGGAACCCTATATTGCCACTTCCAACAAATGTGTAGCATGCGAGACCATTTACATAGGCCATCACATGCACTCAAATTCCCACCATAAACAAAGTGGAACAAACTTGGAATTTTACACTAGGCCCACTTACACAACTAAACACGTGGCTCTCAACAAGAGGGTTTCTAGGTGAAAGAGACAACATGAAACAGTGATATCCTTGAAAATTGATATGAGTGCCATTCTGATACTAGAAACATGGATATCCATATCAACCTTTGATAGCCGGGACATAAGTAGACAATGTCACTCCATCATACATGTTCTAGACATACCAACAAATATATTTTTTAAAATGGCAGATGAAAGATTCACCTTGCTGCAGACTGCCTCCTCCAGCTTGTTATAGAAATATGTATTGAAGAAATGGCACTCGGTGCCTAGCCTGCAAGATGGAGATATTGTCTTTTGAAGATACCTGCCATAATCATACAGCAAAATCTATCCCATAAATATCTATGCATAATAGTTGATCGGTGAAGGCAGAAAAATGCAGACATGCTCACTCATCGAAAAGATCCATGCATGAAATTCAACTATCAAAAACGAACATTATTACATAGATCCTAACTATTCAATATAAGATGGAAAACTCATATTGCAATGTAAAGGGGCATTAGAAAAAAGAAAAAAGTACATCAACATAGAGAAATTAAAACACTAAAAACTCTGGAATCTGCTTTAGTCAATACTTGCTATTTTCTCCTTTTCTTAAAATAGTAAAAGCATGACTACTCAAGATCGGTTGTCACCCCAATTTATTAATGGAAAAGGAGTGCTACAGCATCAATTGCAAAAGCACCCACCAACTACTCAAGTAAAGATCTTGCCCAAAAAACAACATTACAATTCTACCAATGATTTTTCCTTCAATTTTGGTATAAACTATATTCAAGACTGATTTGGGCATGGGATATGATTGTCTCACTCTTTATTGGTTTTCTACATAGTATGCAAGGGTTAGGTGAGAGGGTTGTCTCTAGTCTTCAAGTTTCCAATGCACTTCAACTCCCACTTAAAAAGCCACACAGCATCATATGTAAAGCAAATAAACTGCAACTTTCAGATCTATTGAGTTATGTTTGTAACCAGGAAATTAGATCTTGGTGGTGGATCCATTTAACTTTAGAGCCTATAAATTTTGTAACACCTCCCACCTTTGTGAAGTTGAGAATGAAAAAGAAAACCCTAGCTGCCAGTGAGCAATTGGAACCCATTCTAATGATTTTTCCCTTCTGTTGAAAAGGGTTTTCCACTTACATCGTTGAGTTCTTGTTTGATTTTTCCTTTTATTCAACATGATATCAAAGTGAGTTTAATCTCGTTGTTGGTTCTCTGCGGGGATCTTCTGCGCACATAGTACGTGTCAAGGAACTCTACACAAATTTTTGTGTGTGGTGAGGGTCTCCAATCTTTGTTCAGACCTGACCTTCACGCGTGGACATGCCTGGTTGACCCTCCTCACAATGGTTGATTTCTGATGACAGCTCTAGCAGCGGAGCTAGCGTTTCAGACACGACAACGAAGCTTCGACGGCCATTTTTGGAGGCACAGGGGCTGCAACAACCTCAGTGAGGACACCTCGCCCAATATGAGCAAATTTGACATGAAAAGGGCATAATTCGACCCAGATCAGAAAGATTCTCTGCTATATGGCATCACGGGTCTCTGTTCCGGCACTGGCTAAGCTCCAATGACCCCAGCAACCAGTCCAATGAATTCCTGCTGTGGAGTTGCGAACTCTGTTTGCTTGGGTTGCCAATCCATCTTCATTTGATGCTCTGTTCCATCCTTTGTTTCTTCTGTCCAGCAACATGGGAACCCAGTTATGGCTGGTTTGATGTTTTTTGGTCTCATTGGCTGAAGCTATTGTGCAACATTTCTTCTGTGATGGAAAAGGAACTCAACTGAGAAGGAAAAGGGGTTGACTTGGGGTTGGAGAAGCCTCAAGAGAACCTAAATGTGCAACTCACTACAACAAAGCTAAGCAGGTCCAACTATCTCTTATGGTCTGCTGCTGCAAGGATGGGCATCGCAGGGCGTGGGCATATTGGGTATATAAAGGGAACCAAGGTTGTTTTCATGAAGATAACCAAGTCCAATCTTGGATTGTGAATTTTGTCTCAATGGATCTTCAACCCCTTACTTTGAGAAAGAAAAATGCTCGGGAGAAATGTGGACTACTCTTGAGGATATTGATATGGATTGCCCTTTCTGTCAGCAGTACGAAGAGGATATATAGCATCTCTTCTTTGAATGTGATTTCTCCAGACAGATCTAGTGTCATTTCAGCCTTTCAATGGTGGAGTCTTCTGATGTGACTAGCTTCTGGAATTCCTTTAGAGACAGGCTAGATTTAGACGTGATGGGCTGGGTCAGGGCTTCTGCTATTATTTGGTCCATCTGGAACAGAGGAATGGCAAAATCTTCAAAGGCGAGAGATGTTGGGTAGAGAATGTTGTAAGAGAGGCTAATTGCTTGTCTGATTCTTGGTTGAATAATTTGTAAGTCCATTTCAATTTTAATACAATTTACTTGATGATTACCAACCTCCGGTAGTCTTCCTTTTCCTTTCTCCAAATATATATATATATATATATATCAAAGGAAATTCACAATCTCAAGCAAGGAACTATGTGTGTGTATTATGAGCTTCTTGAATCCAAGTGGGAAGACTTGGATTTCAATGCAAATGAAGTCTAAATAGATCCTGCAGATCAGAAACTTCATTAAGATAGGGAGTGGAAGACTTGTACATTTATGTTTGTTGGTGGTCTAAACCAAGAATTTGGAAATGTAATGGTGCTACCATTCCAAGTAATAAGGAAATTTACTTCCAAGTGGAAGCATAAGAAGCCAAGCGTCTCATCATGGGAAGAAGTCTGGAGAGGCTTCATATAAGATTAAAAGAACTGATCTGGAGCACTCTACTCTTATGAGACAAAATTATCCTAGGCCTAAATCCTTTGCAGCCAATCGCAATGAGGGTGTTCAGAGACACACATTGTTAAAAAACTAAGCACACTATAGAAACCTTCCTATAAGAGTTTCGATTAAAGAACTATAGAGAGTTGGGGTTGGTTGGTGACCGAAGGAAAGCATGGGAGAAAGAAAGATGCACCTTCCCCAAAATCAAGACTCAAACGATTCTCCTTCCATTTTGATCCCGACACATTATTGGATTGACTTCCTCACCATTGAACTATGTATTGCGTGTTGCATCGAAGTGTGAACTCTATAGAATCGAAGACAAATGGAATGGATTGAATGGAAATCCTTATATATATAGTTCAATTCACAATCACGTCCAAAGTCGAACTTCAATGAAAGTCCTACAATCATTTGAGAGAAATGCCCCCATCTTAGTGGATACATATATTGAAAGCATCATGGAATATACCTTCATTCTTGTCCTTCCTTTTAAAGACAACGATGGGCACATCGTTTAAAAAAACGCACCTCAAGAGGCTTGAGGCGTGCGCCTCGAGGCTTAAGTCTCAACTGCAGTCTGCGAGGCATGCACCTCGCTTTGTCGAGGCGTGACCGAGGCGCTGGAGTAGCGCCGCCTCAGCTGTGTCTCCTGCTCCTCCACCGCATTGCAGCCTCCACCGACGAGCAACGCTCCAGCGCCAGCAGCTCCAGCGCAGCACAGTGCTCCAGTGCCAGCAACGCGAGCAGCTCTAGCGTAGCGCAGGCCCTAGCGCAGGCTTCGATGCTCCACACAGCGGCAGCGCAGACCCCAGCTTCAGGCTCCAACGCAGTGCAAGCCCCAACGCAAGCAGCGGCAGCGCAATGCTCCACGCAGGCCCCAACGCAACGCAGCTCCAGCTCCAATGGCAATGCTCCAGCGGCAACGCAGGCCCAACGCAGTGCAGCTCCAACAGCGCAGCGCAGTGCAGGCCCTAGAGCAAGGAGGGCCAAGTGCAGACCCGAGCACAGCTCCGGCTCCTGCACAGGCTCGTTCTTTCAATGTTGTGATAGAGAAAAAATATTATGAAAATGTGTCATTTATGTTATTATTTCCTTATTAGCACTTGATAAGTATATATCATTTCATTTTCTATATTTTTTATGCAAATCCTGAGGCTTACGCCTCGACCGCCTCGCCTCAACGAAGGCAAACTGCCTCGATACCGCCTCTTGTTTTTTAAAACCTTTGATGGGCATAGTCGTGCCCCATACCCTTCTCTATTCCTAGAGGATTCGATGATGGAAGGAGTAGGATGATTGAAGATTGGGTTTGTGTCCCGCGGTGGACCCACATAGAGAGATTCCATGAACTTGGTCTACCAGGGTTTTTTGCACCGATCATCCACAAATGAAAACAAAGAAAGAATTAAAGACAATCGAGGAATTTCATCATCCCGTAAGGAGGGGACCCTCATCAATTCAAGTTTCGAAATCGACGACAATGTAGAAAGTTGGAATGAATGTGACCTCTACTTGACTTGCTTTACAAGACCAACCATTTGTCATCCAATAAGAGATCAAACACAAAATGTTTTCAATTGACTTCATTTGTTGGGATCTTCATCCTAAGAAACATCAGGAGAGAGAGAAGGCTAGCCATGGTACCACCCGATCCCAACCAAAAAAGAATGTGGTTGCTGTGGTATCTGATGCCATTGACCAGAATACCAAGGGAGGGCAACTCTCTTCCTGACTTGGCATCAAGGCAAATCAAAGAGTTGCAAGGTCTTTTCTCAAAAGCACTTGGCAACAAGGAAGGATCTTATAAGTCTACACCCATCAACCATGCTCTTTTTGTTCAAGGTACTAGAAGTATGGAGATCTCTTCTAACTTTGATGATTGGATTATTGATAGTAGGGCCACAAATCACATGACGAGAGATGCGAAGTGGTTTTCCAGATACAAACTTGGCTTTGGACCATGGTTCATTTTTTTTTTTTGGAAAAGAGTTCAAATATTAATGTTGCAGGGACAAGAAGCATCTATTTGTTATGGTCTCTTACTCTCTCTAGTGCTCTTCATATTCTTAGTCCTTTAAATTTATTATCCGTTAGCAAAATAACAAAGGAGTTAAAATGTTGGCTGATTTTTTATTCGAATCGATGTATCTTGAAGACCTAGTAACATGGAAGAAGATTGGGATCGCTTTCAAGTTTGATAGCCATTACAAGTTGCCAAGGAAAGTTGCTCGTGGACTTCGGGTATTTCTGAACTTGAAGAAACAAAATAAAGTTAGCATGAAGTCTATTCATATGTGGCACTAGTGTCTTGGTTAGATGGGTTTTTTTATCTTTAAAGAAGCTTTTTCCAACTTTGTTCTCTGAAATCAAGGCCGCAAAAATTGGTCTATGCGGTCGATTAATCGGTCGATTATTCGATTAATCAATTGATTAATCGTCCGATCAAACATTGGGAGTTTAATTTTTGTGTCTTGATTGGCACACCGAAGTGAAAAAGTCCCCACTTAGACTTCTCCATCCCCCTCCAATTGAATCTTAATGAAACCTTAAACCTATGCACCTCTCTCTAATTCTCCTTAGTCCTCCATCACCATCACCGTCCTTATTGCTATTAGGTCTCCTTGAGAGAATATTTTTTTTGAAAGGGATCCTTGAGAGAATATGCATGTTAAAAAAATAATGGTAATACATTTGTGCATGTTTTCAATTTCTATATATGTATATATAATATGTATAATAGTATATATAATTATATTTAAATTTTAAATACTTAGAAATACTAAACCAATTAATCCCCGATTAACCAACCGCATACCATATACTCCTTAGTCAGTGACCTCACCAACTGAATACCGACTGCCGATTTCTACAACCTTGTCTAAAATAAATCCTTAACATTTCCAGTGTCAAGTTTGGGGATTATCGAAGCATCGCCGTGCTTCATTTCATGAATCTAAGAATAAAGTTCTCATTTAATTGGTTTGGTTCATTCTGATGTTTGCGGTCCAACCCCTGTTACTTCCGTTGGTGAATACAAGTACTCTGTGAGTTTTATTGATAAATGCTATAGATGCACCTTTATATAATGAAGAGTTATTTCGAGATATCAAGAATTGTGCAAGCCTCTGTTAATATTATTGGAACTCAATATGAGTCAAGAGTATGAGTTTTCTGCTCTGACAATGTTAAAGAATATATGGATGGAAGCATTATACAATTCTTTGAATACGAAGGGATTCATTATGAATCATCATGCAATTATACACCACACTAAAATGGGGTGGCAAAAAGGAAGCATCAGCATCTACTGGAGATTGCTCGTGCCCTTTTGTTTCAATGAAATGTTCCCCCACATTTTTAGAGAGAAGCCATTTTGACTGTTGCACATTAACAGGATGCCAAGTAAAGTCCTAAAAGGTAAAATGCCTATTTCTATTTGGGCACCTATGAAGGCACCTTTTAACTTGGCACCTAAGGTGTTTGGTTGTCTTTATTTTGTTCATGTTTTAAAACTAGGAAACTCAAAGCTTGATCCACGTGCCATTTATGCAGTTTTCTTGGGTTACTGATTTAAGTGAAAAGGCTATGAATGTTATGACCTTATTACTGGGAAATTTTAAGTCACTAAAGATGTGACCTTTCATGAACAAGCTACATACTTTATGCCCAAGGACTCTTCAAAGGGAGAATTATGGAAGCAAAAGAGAACTTTGGGATTGTGATATAGGAGAATGCTGATTTTTATATTTCACAAACAAAGGAAACTACTTCAAAAAAAAGCAAAGGAAACTAAGAAATAGAGGGACAATAGAGAGGATACATAAAAGAAAGATAGACATGATATAATACATGAACAAGTGTATGAAAAAGGAAAACTTGGGAATCCTATTATCAAGTTCAACACTTTTGACTCTACAATCAATCCCAATCCTATTAGTTCCCTACATGGAGTCTAAATCCAGCATCCTTGGAAGAGGAAGTTTTAAGAATTGAACCCTCTTCATTAGATACTAACATTATGACTGCAAATGATGTTCGAAATGTAGAAGCAAGTTCTCCTGTTGATGGTCGTCCCATTACTCTTCAGAAAGGAGTCCATGAATGTATAAGGCATCTTATTAAGAGATATGTGACTTTCTCGTCTCAACACAAATTATAAATATTTTTTTGTCATCACTTGCCATGAATTGTGTCCTATGGTCTATTACCAAAGCCCAATTGGACCAAATTGGACACAAGCAATGCAATAAGAAATAAAGGCACTTGTGAAGAACTATACCTACGAGGTTGTAAATATTCCCAAGGATGCTCAGGGGTCCAAATGGGTCTATGCTATTAAGTACAAGGTGGATGGAATAGCGAACAGGTACAAGGGCAAGGCTTGTCGCAAGGGAATTCACTCAAAAGTAAGGGATAACTTATATAGACTTCTGCCCTCATTGCAAAAATGAATATTGTTATGAATGTCCCTGCACTTGCTATACAATTCTCATGGAAGCATCATCAATTGGATGTAAAAAAATACATTCTTGAATGGAGATCTTGAAAAGGAAGTTTACATGCAAAGGCCACCTAGTTATGAACAACAAATGTTGCAGATTGAAGGCCTTATGTGGTCTTAAGCAATCTCCTCGAGTCTAGTTTGAGAGGCTAAGAGATGCTATGAAGAAGCTTGAGTTTATGCAAGCTAATGGTGATCACACTCTATTTGTGAAGAGGACCAATAAAGGTGTAACTCTCATGTTGGTCTATGTGGACAATTTTCTTTGAAAGGCTACGTGGACGATATGATTATCATTGGGGACAATTCTTTTTAAAGGAAAAGCGAGTAAACAAAGGATGTTAAGCCCCAAATTCATAAAGTAAAGGGGTTTAATTGCACCCTGCGATGTGAAGTAATGTAAACAAATTGACTACAATGTCTACATGGGCCCACTCCCTTCTAAAAATGACCCCATTAGGCTCCACCCAAGTAGACCACAAAAGAATGAAAGCCTTTTGGAATTGCTCAGCATGAATGTGTGTGGAATGTAGCACGGACCAAAACTCCTAGTGTGACCAATGCTCAAGATCCCAGAATTCAACAGAAGAACATCACTCAGGGGTAAAATAGAAAAGTTAGTCCACATCCTCAACCTATGCCCCACATAAGACATAAGAGTGGTCAGCACCCATCTTCTCCTAAACTCCCTCAGACCCTTGTAATCAATCTACCTCTTCGCATTAGCCAAATGAAGATCATGACCTTAAGAGGAACTTTAATGCCCCATATCTTCTTGCAATCCACCACCAGCACAGCATCTATGGGTGGATGAGCCTCCATAAACACAATAGTATGCCTTTTTTACTTTAAAGTTTCCATACTTCCAAACCTAGCCATCCCTTCCACCGCTTGGTTAACAAATCATTAAGGCTTAGAGAGTTGCACTAAGCTCCTCCAATCTAGCATCGAAAAGAAGAGTGAAAGCAGGAGACCAAACTCCATCTTGAAAACAATCCACCACTATACCGAGAGGAAGGCAAGCTAGCACTGCCAACCTGAAGTAGACCTCCATGATAACTCCAAAAGGCGACCAATTAGCGTCCAAAATCTAAACCTTTGACCATTGCCAAGAGTGGCTCTACAATGTGGAGAGACATTCCTAAGAAGCTTCATCTACCTCTCCAGAGAATCCAAACAAGGGATAATCACCCTTCTCTCATCCCAATCAATACGATCCCCGTAAGAGTCATGAAGAATCCTCTTCTATAAAAGTAGTTGAGGGTCAATGTGTAAGAGTCATTTAATAAGAAGAGCATCATTTATCTCCCTAAGATTAAGGATGCCTAGGAGACCATCAAACGTAGGCCTTACACCTCCTCCTACACCACTAAAGGTATAGAACAATCACCAAAGTCAAAAGCCCAATGAAATCTCCACATATCATCCACCCATCATTATCACTAGGAAAATGAACATGAAATCTATCAACTCAAGGCTAAACTTGCTCGTGAGTTTGAGATCAAGGATCTAAGCAAACTCAAGTAGTTTCTTAGAATTTAGGTAGCAAGATCTAAAGATGGACTTATGATGTGTCAATGCACTTGACCTTTCTAAAGGATACTGCGAAACTACGGTGCAAACTTGAAGCAACTCCCATTGAAGCCAATTGTAGATTAAGACTTAAGGAGGGAGTCATCTTGAAGGATGATCAAAAAAATTGATACCAAACATTGGTAGGAAACTCATATATCTTACACTTACCAAGCTTAACATCACATATGTTGTCAACATAGTGAGTCAGTTCATGCATGCACCGACCAATGTTCACATGAAAGCCATGCATCAAATATTGGCTTACTTAAAGAAAAGTTCAAACAAAGGAATTCTTTATGCCAGAGGTGATGAATTAAAATTTAAAAATTGAAGCATATGCTGCTGCAGATTGGGTCGATTGAACGATTCTTTTTTTGAAACCAAAAGGAAAGCTATTGTTATACGATAGCAATCCGGGAGGGCAATTTATTGATAAATGAATAAAAAATTACAAATCAGATCCCCATCTATGTATAAAGAACCAGCACTTATTTACAATTTGCTCACAGCATACCGGTCTCTCCTGAAATAGCCTCTCGTTCCTTGCCCTCCACACACACCAGAGAGTTGCGACCATGCACAAGTGCGGTCTCTCTAACAATAAAAAGTTATGCCACAAAGAGTCCCACGAGGGGACTGGTTCCTGGCAAGTCCTCCAAATTACATCAATAATCAAGCAAGAGGAAAAAATATGGTTAAGATTATCAGTGTGCATTCCACATAGGTGACATTCAAGAAGAACCTCTTTCATGCTTGGAATCTTTCCAGAAGAACCTCTTTCTCATTAAATCCATGTGCTTCCACACAGATTTTGGAGCTTTGAATAGGGAGAAGTAGAAAACAGGAATGGAGGTAATAACAGAGTTTAACAAAATGAGTCTGCCACCCTTAGATAAGAACCTACTATTCCATCCAGCCAACTTCACAGAAATCTTATCAAACAGAATGTTCCAGTCGCTTTTTTTCATTCTTGAGCATCTCAAGGGCAACCCCAAATATGTGATAGGAAGATTAATGTGAGGGGTCCCCAAAGTATCAGAAATAGCTTCTTGCTCTGTCTCATTTAGGCCAAAACACACCAGATTGGACTTCTCCCTATTTAAACTCAAACCTGAAATGCCACCAAAGATATTAATCATATGGCCAAGTGCACGAGCTTCCCCTTCTGATCCTTCCACAAAAAAGATCGTATCATCCGCATACTGGAGAATAGGGGCTATGGCACTCCTGTTAGAAAGGGAATATCCTCTGATAATACCTGCCTCAGCAAGTTTGCAAGCATATCTTGCCAAACCATCAACAGCAAGGTTAAAAACCAAAGGGGCCAAAGGACATCCTTGCCTCACCCCGCATTGTGGTTGAATCCAGGCCCCACAAGACTTCCCATTGATCAAGGGAGTGAAAGAAGTAGTTGTAATGCACCTTTTCATCCATTGAATCCAGAGAGAGGGAAATCCTCTTCTCTTGAAACTTCCCACAAATAGGACCACGAAATAGAATCATACGCTTTACGAAAATCAACTTTCCACATAAAGGCTTTGCACTTCCTTTTTTGCCAACCACACACCATCTCCTGGGCCATGATGAAAGACTTGTAAGGATCTGTTAGGAAGGAATGCAGATTGGACTGGATAAATCACACTCTGCAGAATTGGTCGCAGCCTATTTGCCAGTACTTTGCTAATCACCAGATAAATAGAGTTCAAGATAGCTATAGGTCTGAAGTCCTGAAATTTCTCTGCACCTTGTGTCTTTGGCAACAAGAAGAGGAAGGATCTGTTGATTTTATCAAAGCCAGAGTTGCCCTCCTCAAACTCCTTAATGATTGAACAATTCTACTAATGACAAAAAGTCTACTTCAAGATACTATGTGCACCTTGGCAGAAATCTTGCTATTTGGAGAAGCAAGAAACAATCTGTGGTTGTCAAATCCAATGCAAAAGTTGAGGATAAAGTGATTGCATTGGGAAATTGCTTAAATACTTTGGATCTGAATTATTTTGTCAAATATTAGCTTGCATCCAAAGACTCCCATGATGGTTTATTCTGACAAGTCAACTATCAACCTTGAAAATAATCTTGTGCTTCATGATAGGACCAAACATGTCAAGCTGGATAAATACTTCTTTAGAGAACAGATTGATGCAACATTGTTATGCCTTTCATATGTGAAGACCGGTGATCAAGTTGTAGATGTCTTCACAAAAAAAGTGTTTGTATCTTGTTTTGAAGAATACATAGGCAAGTTGGTTATGTTCAACATCTATGTTCAACTTGAGAGGGAGTGTTGAGTTATGTTTATAATCGAGTAATTGGATCTTAGAGGTGGATCTATTTAACCTCCAAGTCTACATATATTGTAACACCACCTACCTTTGTGAAGCTAACAAAGAAAAAGAAGACCCTAATCTCTAGTGAGCGCTAGGAACTCGTTCCCATGGTTTTTCCCTTCCATTGAGAACGGTTTTCAACGAATATCGTTGAATTATGTGGTTGTGTGATTCTTTCTTTTACTCAAAACACATACATCACATCATTTCACCCATCACATCCAACAAACTACTTATTTTACTAACCAAACAATAAAAGCAAAAAACCCTCTCAACAGGCAGCTGGCATGGTTGATGGCGACTTGTGGGTGATTGGTGGAAATTTTAATGTCACCCTTTCATTGCATGAAAGGTCGGATGGGAGAGGGGATCAAGTTTGTGTTGATTGCAATTGATTGTAATGACTCAGGACTCTCTTATATAGAGAGAGACCGAAAAGGGTAAAAGTACAGAGATGCCCCTAGTGTACAAGCAAAATAAAAACATAATAAAAACATGCGCTAAAACCCCCCTCAAGCTGGAGCATAAATATCTATCATGTTCAGCTTGGATACACATGAATCAAATAAAGGTCTGGCTAGGGCTTGATGAAAATATCGGTAATATGCTCCTCAAATGTGACTGGTGTAGTATATAGCAACTCCTTCTAAATGATGTCCCTGGCATAGTGGCAATCAACCTCAACATGCTTCGTCCTCTCGTAAAATGTTAGGTTGTTGGCAATGAAGGTGGCTGCTCTATTATCACATCTCATCTCCATTAGGCTAGAAAATTATATCTACAAGTCAGTAAGCAGGGACCTAATCCACATCATCTCTGCAGTCATCTGAGCCATGGCTCTGTACTCAGACTCGACACTGGATCTCGCAACTGTGGCATGTTCCTTGCTCCTCCAAGTGATCAAATTCCCTACCAAAAAGATGCAGAACCCAGTAGTGGACTTGCAGTCCACATGACATCCGACATAGTTCACGTCAAAGTAGCCAACCAAGATCATAGAAGACCCCTTAAAGAAGAGGAGACCCTTCCCAAGAGCCTTCTTGATATATCTGAGCACCATCAATGCTGCATCCCAGTGCTAATGTGTTGGCTTGGCCATGAGCTGGCTCAGTCTCCCCACCGCAAAGGAGATATCTGACCTCGTGATAGTGAGGTATAGCAGCTTGAACATAAGCTGCCTGTACTACTTGTTGTCCACCAACTATACGTCCCCATCATAGAGTGGCATCTTAGAGTCCATAGAAATATTGGCCTCCTTAGCCCCAAGTATACCAACCTCCTGCAAAATGTCCAATGCATACTTCCTCTAGGACAAGATTACGCCCTTTTTACTGCAAGCCACCTCAATGCCAAGAAAGTACCATAGAGCTCCCAAGTCCTTTATGACAAACTGCTCTGCTAGAATGCGCTTAATCTCAGCAACACCCTACTCATCAACTGTGACAATTAGCTCATCAACATAAACAAGTACCACAGTACCTCGTCCAGTCCTCCTGACAAAAATAGAAAAGTTGGTTGTCGATCTCCTGAATCCAGCTGTCTCTACAACCTGTGACAATCTTTGAAATCAGGCTCTGCTTAAGGCCATAGATGGCTTCCGTAGTCAGCATACACACTTCCCCTGAGCCTCAAAGCCAGGTGGCTACTACATAAAGACATCCTCTTTGAGATCTCCATAGAGGAAGGTATTCTTCACATCCAATTGATGCAAAGGCCAATCTAGCTAAACTGCAACTGCAACCAATACCCGTACCGTAGGAAGTCTAGCAACTGGTGAGAAGGTGTCAAAGAAGTCCATCCCAAAGGTTTGGGTGAACCCCTTTGCCACGAGGCACGCTTTGTATCTAGCAACACCGCTATCTGAATTGAACTTCACAATGAATACCCACCAACAACCAACAAGTGTAGCACCATCAGGGAGTGGAGTGAGCTCCCAGGTCCCACAGCCTCTAAGAGCAGCCATCTCATCTTCTATAGATGCCCGTCATTTTGGATCAAGCATGGCCTCACGATAAGTAACTGGAATCTAAGTAGCTACTAACGCCTGAGTGAATCCAGTAAACCTGGGGGCTAATCCATCAATAGCAAGTGCCCCAGCCGTGGGATAAGTAATGCAAGTCCGTGGTCACTTCCAAATGGCTATCGAAAGATCCAGATCATCATCTGCAACATTATCTGTCCTATCCTTATGATCATCACATGACAAACATGCGTTAGTGTCTGAAGGACTCACCTGAGAATCCGATGGTGAAGGCGAGGTGGAGGTCCCTAATAAGTAGTATGAGGGCGGACATACGTCTGAAGTGGCTCAGTGGTAGTGGTAGTATAGTAGGCATAGGAATCTTAGGAAAAGTCCCAAAACAAATGGGTGTAAATGACATAGGCACCATATCACCCTCAGAAGGCATCTCAGCAGCAGAAGTGGAAAAGGGTATCGCCTCACGAAAAGTAATATCCGTCAAAACAAAATGCCGAGAAGAAATCGGATCAAAGCACCGATACCCCTTTTGCGTCTGACTATACCCAAGGAAAACACACTTACCTGCTCTCAGTGCTAGTTTATCCCGACCTGGTCTCAATAGGTGGACAAAGGCAACACAACCAAAAGTCTGAGGGGTGACGTGAAACAAGGGGAGATCAGGATACATAACCTGCCACGAAATCCGTTCATGTAAAGCAGCATTAGGCATCCTATTAATCAAAAAACAGGCAGTCAAATCTGTGTCACCCCAATAAAGAGAGGGAATCGAATGGTGAATCAACAATGTACGAGTAACATCAAGAATGTGGCGATGTTTCCTCTCAGCAAGACCATTTTACTAAGAGGTGTGGGAGCACGTAATCTCATGAATAATGCCAAATCTTGAAAAGAAAGTGCTCAAACGAGTTGTGCAAAGCTCTAAGGCATTATCAGACCAGAAACATTTCACCAAACAAGAATGCCGAGCCATTATTTCTTTAACAAAATTCTCAATAATTTATCCCACATCAAACTTATTTTTTAAAAGAAACATCCAAGAGATACGTGAAAAATCATCCACTAAAATAAGATAATATTTGTTCACAAGTCGATCAGGACTACGGCTGGAACCCTACACATTTATATGGACCAAGTCAAAAACAACAAATGAAACAGATGTAGAACTGCAAAAACTAGTCCTATGGTGCTTGCCCAACTGACACGCATCACAAGTGAGAGTAGCAATGGAGGGTATGTGCAACAGAACACTTCTAAGGCGATCAATAGCCAAGTGACCAAAGCGGTAATGCCACTGGAGAGGAGATCCAGCAGAAGCAAGACTCTGGGTAGCAGAGGCAGCAATAATAGTATGGCTCAAACGGTAGGCCCCCTGTTCCTTACGCCCTCCACCAATCATCCTCCAAGTGAACTTGTCCTACAAGACACAAGAAGATGCATCAAATATGACTCGCCAGTTCAAATCTCTAGTAATGCTTCTAACAAACAATAAGCTCAAGGGAAAATCAAGTACATAGAACACATCTGTCAATCTCAAGGTAGGAGATAAGGACATATCTCCCTTGCCAACAGGTGGCATATGTCTCCTATCCGCCACCTGTACAGTCCTGGCTGAAGGAACTAGTGCTAACTGAGAGTAAGAACTCCTGTCGCCATAGAGGTTTTTGGACGCATCAAAATCAATTAACCATTCACCAAAGGACAAGAAGGACGGCATAACAATCGCAAGTGCTTTAGAAGAGGTGGTAATAGCGATTGTATCTGAAGGCTAGGAAGAGGATGCCTGAGTCAACTGTGCAATCTGCTACCGCAAAGTCTCAATCTCTATGCTCAAAAAACATCAGGACTAGGGAGAGCTCCATCTGTAACCTCAACTGACCAATTGGCCACAGGTGGCCTGCCATGCTTCTGCCAGCATATAGCCTTAGGGTGGTCAAGTCTACTATAGTAGGTACACGGAGTCCTAGTGCGTGTACCAGACGAGCGTCTGCATCCACGACCACGTGCACGTAGAGGAGCTCCCCTGCCACGTCCAGGGATCGCAACCAGTAAGGACATCTGAGTGCCAGAGTCAGTAGCAGGAGTGCGCACTGAAACCCTACCGAGTCTACTATAAGCCTCCTCCAATGTAGGAAGCTCTAAAGCGGTGAGGAACTGATCTCTAGCTGTTATGTACCAAGGTCCAAGACCTGCTAAGAGAAAGACTGCCAATTATCTCCTAAAGCTCCTCCATGACTCACATGCACACCCCGGCAAATAGAAGTAATGCCTCTCCAGCATTTCCTTCAGGAGGGAATAGTACTGTGGCAGTGTGCATCCTTCTTGACATAAGTAGAAGAGGTTGTAGAAGACCTAAAAAACCCGTGCAGAGTTCTTGGCATGAGAGTCTCACGCAAGGATTCCCACATCTCCTTCCCCATAGCGTAGTACATGATCTCGTCCCCGATTCGGGGAATAACAGTCTGCATGAGCAACACAGAGACCATGGCATTATCTCTGTCCCAGTTGATGTTTGCACCCGTCTTGTCTGCAGGCTCCAGATCTGTAAGGATATGGCTCTTCCCATGACCCCTGACGGTCATGAGGAAGTCTGGGACCACCACAGGTAGTCGGTCTCGTCTAACCTGACGACAGATATCGAAAAATGGATTCTTATGTACCCTAGTGTCCGAAAGACAACCCGACGACACCTCGGACTGATCATCGAAAGCCATCTTGCAATCTAAAAGCCACAATCAATCTTCTATGTCCAAGAAATCATCAAAAAATCTAAATTTGGATATATTCAGATTTGCATCTTCGCGGAAGGCCCCCTTGGACAAACGTTGGCCTCGCTCGGCTGCGGGGAAAACACCTGAAATGGCCCCAAGGGGATCTAGGTATCTCTCTCCCTACGATCTAAGAAAAACTAGTCGTAGAGAAGGACCATCAAGCCCTCAGACACACGCATAGCCCCTGCACGTCATCGCCGACAAGGTTGGACCGTCGTTCACCGGATCTGCAGGGTCGCTGATGAGATCTGTAGTGTCGTCGTGTTGCTCAAACACGCCGTTGCGGCGTCAGAGCATCGCTGCATGCGTAGGCCGCCGCGCACAGCCGTTGGGATCACCACCGCACACGCTACACACCGCCGCACGCACTGAGGGCATCACTGCGCGTGTACGCCACCATGCATGGCCGTTGGGGACACCGCCAACGAGCTCTAACACCGTTGCCACTGGGAGAGAGAAGGAGAGGGCGTGGGATGTAGGGTTTAAAGACCTTGGGAGTGAGATATCGAGAGCCATGATCTAGAACCAGTGCTCTGATACGAAATTGGTTGTAATGACTCAATTTCTTATTGGAACCCTAGGACTCTCTTATATAGAGAGAGAGACCGAAAAGGGTGAAAGCACAGAGATGCCCCTGAGGAGCAATAAAACATACATCACCATACAAGCAAAATAAAAACATAACAAAAACATGAGATAACAATTTCCAAAGGGTGGTTGACGATTGATTTGTCTATATCAGGGGCCTAGTACACTTGGAGGAATGGTACGGGGGTAGTATCTAAGATTGACAAATTCCCTTGTAATGTTGCATTTGCTAAAGCTTTCCATGGGGCAAATGTGAGTGCCAAGGATAGACCTTTCTCATATCATACCCCAATCCTGTGGTGCAATAATGAGGGGATGGCACAGTCCACTTATTTCAAATTTTATAAATCTTAGCTGAAAGAGCAAGCATTCCATGACATTGTACGGCAGAAATGGAATGAGATTCCTGCTTCTACCTTAGCGACTCGTACTTTGGCTCTTAAAATTCAAAGCATTAGAGTGCCTCTGATGGGCTTTAAGAAGGATCTAATGGCACATAGAGAGAAAAAAGGATTGGATGCTCTAACAATAGTCACAAGCTTAGATAGAAAAGAAGAGGTACAGGCCTTGTCTAGGGAAGAGGGCCAAGAATGTAGACTGCAATCCATTGTTTATAAAGGCCTTAAGCGAAAAATGGGTTGGAAACAAAAGTCAACACAATTACAGCTCAACGAAGAAGATTCAAACTCGAGGTTTGTTCACCTATCGACAAATGTAACAAGATCAAATCTCATAACTAGGCTAAGGTCCGGGGTGTTAGTTTTTACTCAAAGGGCAGGTATCTCTGAGATGTTTTGAACCTACAACCATGGGTTTAGCAGGTGGCAACCAATTGGTGATTGGTGTTTGGGAAGCAAGGATATGCCTTTGGTGGACGATAATATGAAGAGGGACCTAGTTCGGGAACAAAGGAGGTTCTTGATGCGATCCGTGCTTTGAAGGTGAAGGGAGCTCCAAGTCTAAATGGCTCCCAGGTCTTATTTTACAGACAGCTATGGGACATTGTTTGGGACAACTTTATGGCTATAGTTCAGGAATTCTTTGGTGGAAATAGAGAATTTGAAAGGCTACACAGATTCTACCTCTTTTTGTTACCAAAGCAACCAGGACCTGAAACTATTGATGATTACCGACCAATTGCATTGTCAAATTCAGCTTATTTGGTGGTTGCTAAGATTTTGGCTAATAGGTTGCGATTGGTGTTGCCTAAGATCACTAGCCCCACACAATAGCTTTCACGAAGGGACGGTCTCTGCAAGAGTCTTTTGTAATGGCGGAGATAGTGGCTACCTAGAAAAGGAGGGGGTTGAGGCTTTTTATGTGTAAGGAAAATTTTTCGAAGGCATATCATTCAATGGACTGGGCATACCTTTGGGATATCCTTAGGAGGAAGGGGTTTCCAAAGGAGTGAGTGTAGCTCATAAAGAAATGCATTACTACAACTTCCTTTTCTATATTAGTGAATGGACATCCTGCAAGTTATTGGATCCAACCACAGAGGGAGTAAGACAGGGATGTCCGTTCGCACCTTTGTTCAACATTAGGGTTGATACTCTGGCAAGCTTAGCCTTCAAAGGCTTGTAAGGGAGGGTTATTTGTTCGCTTTACTTTGCAGGGTAATGAAGGCCTCCTCATGCCATTATTGCAGTATGCTAACAACACGACTTTCTCTTTTCTGTTGTAAAGACTTGCTAATATTTCGGGCCTAATGGCAAATGGAAGGAAGTCAGTGTGTATAACTTTCATTTTGGATAACCAAAATTCGGAGGATACTGCGAGGGTTCTTGAGTCACCTATGGTTAAATTGCCTATCAACTACTTGGGCCTTCCTACGAGGTGGACTACGACGGAAGACCTTAGTTGCCCCTTCTGCAAATGGGCAGATGAGGATGTTTAGCACATTTTCTTCGGATGTCCCTTTGTCGCAGAGGTCTGGAAGAGGATGGGGATTTACTAGACTGTTTTCGATAACATGGATGGATTTTGGTCATCGTTCCAGAGGGCTAATGCACATGGTGGGAGCAACACTTTCAAATCAAAGAAAGTGAAGGCGAGAGTGTTGGCAATCTTGTGGGGTGTGTGGTTGGAAGGAATGGTGTCGTGTTCAAGGCCAAGACGCCCCATGTTGAGAATATTGTATGCTCCATTTCGTCCAAGGTGGTACTGTGGGAGACCGCCTTATAATTATAACCATGTAACTTCTCTCTAAGTAATGAATTTAGGTGGTTATCACCATGTAACTTCTCTCTAAGTAATGAATTTAGGTAGTTATCACATGAATAACCACCCTTTAGCTTTTCAAAAAAAAACTACTTGAGCCTTCCATTATGGGGTAAATGGCTAATATCATCAAATTGGTCAAAGTTAATGGAACGAATGGCCAAGAAGGTGTCATCTTGGAGTGGTAAGTTATTCTTACGGGGAGGCCACCTAGCCCTCTTTAAGTCCGTCTTAGCATCAACAGCAATCTTCTATTTCTCCATGTTTAAGCCGTCAAAAAAAAGTTCTAAGCAAGTTGAAGGATTTATATAAAAGGTTCTTACGGAAGGGACCGGATCATGATGGGAGGTTCTTGCATTGGGTGGCACGGGATACATTATGTCAACCCAAGAAGAAGGGAGGTTTGGGCATTCATCGTTTAGATGACTTTAATAGGGCTTTATTGTTTAAGTGGGTAAACAAGGTATTGAAGGGTGGAGGGTGGAGATTCCATGTGGATCAAGTTGATGAAAGACTCCTATGGTGTTGGTTTGAATTTGTGAGAGATGGTAGTGGCTAGGCACGGTGATTCCGCCTTATGGAGGTCTTTAGTGCCCGTTTTGTAGGAATATGAGATACTTTTTGCTCCAATCTTAGGCCAAGGTGATTGTTTTAAATTTTGGAAAGATGATTGGCCAGGTAGTGGCACTTTGGCAAGCCTTTTTCCACGCTTATACAAGCTGGCTGGAAGCAAGGAAGACAGGGTGATGGAGGTATGGGATGATCTTCCTAGCAGTTGGAATTTTATCCTCCCCTTGGGCCTTTCAAAGGCCACTTTTGCTAAGTTCCAGGGGTTACTACAGCAAATTTCATTTCTGAAACCAAGTGGAACTTAACATGAGAGGTTGGCATGGAAAGATGGTACTTTCGCAGTGACAAGGACCTATAAAAAGATCACGACAAGTGAGGAACAGGAATCTAATGTTGGCAGTAATTGTGCGCTTTTTTGGAAGTTGAAGGTCCCATTGAAGATTAAAATATTCTTGTGGCTTCTTCAGAGAGGCAAACTGGTCACAAAAGCCAAGAGAAGAGGATGGTCAAAGGATCTTAATGTTCAGTGCCCGTTCTGTCATGATGATGAAGATATCTCCCATCTTTCTTCATGTGTAATTTTTCTAGGGAGGTCTGGCAGTCAATTAACCTACAAACAGCGAATGTTTCTTCTCTTGAGAATTTTTTGAGGTCTTTCAGAAAAAATCTGCATACAGATACCACTGGGTGGATCAAGGCCTCAGATATTCTGTAGTGCCTATGGCTGCAACAGAACGGTATCATTTTCGGGAGTAAGAGTGCATGGGTGGAGAATGTGTTGAGAGAAGCCTCTTTTCTTTGTGAATTTTGGATAAATCACATGCAAGTCTGCTCCATTTTTAATGAAATTGTCTGGATGACTACCGACCATCTGTCATCATCTTCGGAAAAAAAATAAAAGCAACCGACCCAATATCAGATATAAAACAAATAAATTACAAATCTCAATTCTTTACTTAAAACTCACCTACATTCACCTAACACATATATCACACTACTTATTCCACCATCCAACCAAATATACCTTCTTCTAACTTAATAATCAACAGCAACCAAAAACACTGCCCAGATTACATTGCTGGATTTACATTGTTCATTCAAGATCGAGAATCTAGTTCCGTATGTTTGTCCATGTCAAGCACATGACTTTGGCTTAAGCCATCTTTGTAAAGCCAATCGCCTACTTCGAGTCAAATTCTCCAGTTGCATTGTTCTTTGATGATTCAGTCAAACTGAAGAGATCTGTAATGATCCTGTCACAAATAGCTATGTAATTAGTGAAAACCACCTTGCTCAGGTTACTGATTTGAAGGAACCAGCACCAATGTTCAAAGTTGGATCACATCCTATTCTCAAATAAATCAAGCTTGAGCAATTCACAAATGTGAGAAACATTTGACAGCCAAGATGTTGCTGAAGACCCTTCATATAGGGGACTACACACTCTCCAAACACCCACATTTTAGCAATTTGGGACTAGTCACTATATGGAAATTGAGTAAAACCTGAGTAGTCAATAAAATAGTGTCTTTCAACATTTCCAAACAGAGATTTCAAAAAACCAAAGCCTAAATGGTTAACGAAGTTGACCCACCTATAGCAGGTTGCCTGGAAAGTTTACCTCACATTTGTGTTCTTTGGTTACAAGCCTGGAAAACAAATGATTAGACATCTAGTGGAATTTGAAGAAAGTGAATTATTTTGGTAGAGTTGGCATTGGGTACTAAGAGGCAGCATGGGCATTCTTTTTCTAAGTAGTGATGAATGAAACCAGGAAGCATAGGCAATGGAGGTCCACCTGGGGCACAGGGTCAAATAGGGAGAAATTTTAATGTCAATAACTAGGTTTCAAAGAACCATAACTTGTGTATGATGCTCTCAATTAGTTTCCACTAAGGGTCATCTACGTCTATGAACTAATGAACCAGAATCCAATCTAAGCCTCAGAATTAGTCATAAAGTCACCTTGTGGAATGAATTAGCAAGGGTGTCAAGCAAATGTAGCTTTTTTTTGTTGGAATTGTGTCCTTGGCGAGCCAACCTAAATAGAAATTACTTGTTCAGTGATTGTGATCTAAATGTCAAATCGCATGGATACACTAATATGGTTAGTTGAATCCCTCGGTACAAGTGGAAGAAACTACTGTGGCCAAGTTGGATACACCTATACAAGTATCAAAGATCTATATGGTTTAAATCAAGGATTTCAATAAGTCTTTAAGAATCATCATAGCATCCAACTAAGTCTCCAGTTTGAAAAGAGATGGCAATCTTCTCAAGAGACTATTGCCTGATAAATGCCCTTGATGCACATCTACATGGAAATAGAGATTCAAAGTTATCACGCAAATTGAGTCAAAGAGTTTACTTAAGAAGACGAAGATGAAGGAAGTTCTTTTATCACTATCATAGTGAAGGCAAATCCTTAGACCTAAGACATATTTCTATGTGCTTCAATATACACATTTGGTGGACCAATGGTTGTTACACCAACTATGGTGTTGAGACCGGAAAACTGATGTGCATATCAGAGCACGGGAGCCACATGATCTCTTGAAGGGACCACTAATCCACTATTATAGATATAATACGAGCGCATTCTTCATATATCAAGATGTACGAAATTCTATGCATGGACATGAGTCCTAATCAGACCCATACATGAAAGAAAAGAATATAGTCCTTTGGGACAGGAGTTAGTCTTAGTTCTCATCCTAATGATACAAAAAGAGTATGAACATTTGTAACCCTTTGGGAGAAGAGTGAATTCGAAAATTCAACTCAGACTTACAGAAGTCTTCCAATGTAAAGGATCCATAGTTATTGGGAATACCAGAGAGGCATAGTATCATAAATGTGGATTCCTAAATGCTTCGCTATTGAGGTGATGAAACCAATAGTGATCACAATGAGCTTCTACTTGGAAGTACCAAATATTATTTAAGATGTTAAATGATATTTGCTCCAACATTTAATTGGGCTAAAAGAGTTTGATCTTGATCTAAAAGAGTTTGGATGAAAATTAGATGCAATTTTGGCATTAAAACCCAATTAGCTCATTAGTTACAATGGCCCATGCATAAATATCCAAGTAGAAATTATTCCCAACCATTGAATTTGATCCAACAATTCCCATTGTATTATGTATTGCCAGATTCCCTAAAAATATCTCCCAAGAGCTTTGAGCAAAATCCCAACCAATCAATTTCTGCAAATTCTACCTTTTATGTAAAAGGGAAAGGAGGAGCATCTGCATGGCCTTCTCATTCCTTTAGTTGTTGGTCTTCTTCCCTACTCAGAAGAAGTCTTTTAGGGTCGTCAGTCTTCTACGGATTAGGAAGACTTAAAACAACTATTACGGTGGCCTTCCAATGACAACATTGGTCTTCCACCAAGAGTTGGTGAGCATGCCTACAAGTGGGAATGTCTTTCTACGGCCTTCCTCACAAGGTCATGCATAGTCAAGGATGCGAGGGTCACCTCCCATAATCACTAAGGATTTATGGTCGCACAGGATTGAGTGATCTTAGTACCAAGGGTCTCATCCGTCCGTTGAGAAAAAGGAAGTCTCTCTAACTAGGACTTATTGTAGATGGCATAATACGTGGAGGTGCTCTACTATAATTTTTACTCGTGCCTGTGGGAATCCCAAAACAAGAATGATGCTACCCAATTTACAAATAGTTCAAGTGTGTTTTTTGCAAATTTTTCTTTTGTTTTATTTTATGTATTCTCAACTAAGGGATGCTCAAAATAGATCTAAGTGGAGGCAAAGAATCCATACACTTGACCCAACTTAGTACGAGAGAAGGCTTGGTTGTTGTTGTTGTATTTTCAACTAAGGGATGCCTTGATCAAGGGTAGTAATCCCAAGAGTCATGTCTTTTGAGTTTTTTGGTTGTAAATTGTAACTCCTTTATAAAGGGGAAGGGTTGTACCCAAAAAAAAAAGAGGGAAATTAGAATTGAAATTGGAAACCATTCGAATTTTTACTTTCTCATCTTTATTTCTTTTCTCACGTCTCTCCTCATCTCTCTCCTCATCTTTTTTTTTTCCTAAGAAATTATACTATTCATCTCCTTTCTCCTCAACTTTTCTCCCTACCATCATCACTTCTTTCCCTTTCCTCTTTTTTCACCTCCAAATTTAGATTACAAAAATCAATCATATTCTTAAAATCAAATTACATTTATTTTTAAAGATCCAATCCTCGAAGCCCTATTTTTTTTATTATTATTTTTATCAAACAAATCGGACTACGTCAAAGAAGAAACTAGTTCTTTCTATGTGATTCCAATTAGGTTGGTTTTCTTCTTGTTCTCTCCGATTTTCCGAGCATCCAATCGTATTGAATCGAAACACTACATGAATGCTTTATCATGCTTCCACAATGCCGTGGCGAATCATTTGCCAACATTTGCTTCCAAAGACCAATATTGAGATCTATGATAGTAGGCCAAGAGTAACCTTTGTCAAGGCTTCAAATGGTTATTTTTTTGAAAGTTCATGTGGCATTTCAATTAAGTGAACCTCTTAAATGGATGCCCAGTACATCTCTTATTCATAGGATGCTTAGGGGTGTTTTAGTTACATATGACACTTGCAAGCCTCTGCAGCCACTAATAGGGTGCATCTTCAGGCCAAACTGAGAAATGAAACCCTTGTGTTAGGGACCAAAATGGTACTTCAACCCTCAAAGGCTTGGTGCAGCTGCAAATGAAAATCTTGAAAAGTAGTTGAGGTTGAGGCATGGATTTACCGGTGATGAGATGCATGCTCACATGGAGAAAATCTATCCCTCCAAACTAGCACACCTCCATTGGGCCAGTTCATGCAGTCTACATAATTTATAAAGCTAATCCAAGATCTACAACTGGAACATGGGATAGGCCATTCTCCAGATACTTGTGACAGAGGTTTAATGAGAACAATTATAGGGATTCCTCTTTCAACTTTAAGAAAGTGAAGTTCCTTGAACATATATTCACAAAGTTATAGACAAGTAGACATGAAAAGTGAAGTTCCCGACTAGGACCTTAGGAAAGATATCTTTTGCTTTTATAAACTTCCTGCATGAACATAAAAGGGGGATCTGGACGAGATGGATACTTGAAGATGTAAAGCTTGCAGAGTTAAGGTAGACACATGCAAAGGTTTTGGAAAAGAAAGCAACCAGAAAGTTGTGGCAATGGAAGACTCAAAACAGTCATTGACTGAAGAGGATCGTTTGCATATCTTTGACTATAGAAGGGGGCATTGAAATAAAAGTACACTGAGATGAGGGGGATTTGGGACAAAATGGATGCTTCATGGTTGGAGACAAACATTGTGAAGCCACAACAGGGTTGAGAATGGATTGCCTTCATACAAAGATTTTGAAATGTTGGGCTTAGAGGACTCATCATGATGAAATCTACGCAATATCATTATATCCCTAGATAACTTAGTTGAAGCCGCTACCTAATTTGCAAAAGATGTTGACCATGTTTCGTCTACCCTGTACACTCCATATGGCCATGCTTCCTACAGTATGTGACAGTCTGATTTTCTTAATAAAATAAATAAATAAATAAAATAAGCTGGGCTTCGAGGATTGGATCTCTAAAAATAAATATAATCTGATTTCTGGAATCTGATTTCAAGAATCTGATTGATTTCGGCAGTTTAAACTTGGATGAGATGAGAAAAGAGGAGAGGGAAAGAGGTGATGATGGTGGGGAGTAAAGTTGAGGAGAAAGTAAATGAGGCGTATGGCCTGTCATGAAAAAAAAAGCTGAGGAGAGAGGTGAGAAAAGAAATAAACATGAGAAAGTACAAACCTAAATGGTTTCCAATTCCAATTCTAATTTTCCCATTTTTTTGGGTACAACCTTTCTCCTTTTATGAAGGGTTACAACCAAGAAACACAAAAGACATAACTCTTGGGATCATAACCATGTCGAAGGCATCCCTTGGTTGGAAATACATAAAATAAAATAAAACAAAGGGAAATTTTACAAAAACACTTAAACTATTGGTAAACTGGGCTAAATCAACATACAAGAATGATGACCTACTCCCTTGGAGCCATGTCCATGGCCTCAACCTCTAGTGGAGGAGACTCCACGTCCCCAACTCTAGATAGCTACAAGAGCTGATGCCTGAGACTCAGATGTCAGAGGTGAAAGGTATGGCAATGCAGCTCATCCTACCATAGACCTCATTCAAAGTTGGGAGCTCCGCCATGGTTAACACCTAGGAACAAGCAGCAAATTATTTGAGCCCTAGGACTGCCAGAAACTATAGAACAATGATGTCTCAATGATAAATTTTTTTATTCTAACAAATATAAATTGGGCAATAAGCATTGTATTTCCCAAAGAAGGCCTTAAGAAATGACTAATACCGTGACAAAAATTTTCCTTCCTAGTGAAGATGGATCATCTCAACAAATCTAAAAGACCTGACTAGAGTTCTCATGATAATGTCTCTCTCAGCTTGTCTTGTATTGCATAATCTAATCTCCAATTCGAGGAATAACAATGTTCATCATCCAAGCTGGTACCATAACATTATCCTTCTTCAAAGTGACAAATTTCTCAATCTTCTCTTCAAACTCCACCTCTACGAGGTCGTGCTCCTGGTCATGACCTACTATTGTCATTAAGGTCTGTGACCAACGAGAATAGTTAACCGCAACCAACTTGACTGTATAAGCAAAACATGGGTTCGTATTACCTTTAATTTTCTCCATTGCTGATATCTCCTATGAGGAATCTGAAGATACCACCCTCCACATGAAACTAAAGCCCTACTAGACAACAAAAAATCCTTAGGTGTGGCAAAACCCCCCTATGATGGGGAAATGGTAGAAAACCACTTTTTTGGTTGCCACTTTGCTTCACAAGTGTAGCAAGCACTCAACCCATCTTGGGTGAATCCAAATTCTTGGAGCGGTTTCTAGGCCTCAATGCAACAAGGCACTTTCAGATCCAGAAAGGAACAGGCGACACCTTTTGCAAATCTAAGGGGCCTCCAGCTACAAACAAACGGGGTTATCTTTAAAAGGGAGAATCCTTTTGTTGAAATTGTTTGTAAGGATGTTTCTGGGCTTTTTATCCCTTTGGAACTCGCTATAATGTATCTCTAACCTTGTACCCCATTTCTTTTAATGAAGCAAACGATCACTAATCTCATGTGATCAACGTATCCAAATAGGCCGAAGATAGTGGATTGCAATCAGCTACCGATGTCCAGTCTGTCATTGATGTTCAATGGAGGTCACCAGTGTGTGGCGGGGCAGGCAATCTCCAGTGGGGCTTAGCAGTGGCCTGGAATTGTTGGCAAAGACAATTTTGGCCACCATGGCCCATGTTGTAGCCCCTAATAGCCGACAGAGGCCAATATCAATGGCATGACAATGGGTGGCAGCAATGACAAGACCATCAGTATTGTAGAGATCAGAGCATGATCAAGGGGTTTCCCCTTAGTAAATTGAAAAAAACTAGGTTTTTTTGTTGTTGATGGTGAGAAAAGAAAGAGGGGATCAAGGTACGTACAAGCACCGGCTTAGGCCATCACTCTAGTCAAAAGAATGAGCAAAATTCAACAACTACTAAAATCTTAGTCTTCCTTATATGTAGAGGGCACTGGGGAAAATATAAGTGGGCCCTCAAGAAATGCCTAAATAACTGAAGAAAAGAAAACTAGATATCTTAAGAGAATTGTCTTTGTTTGACAATTATGTTCCTTCACCAAACCAAAAATAATGGAATGGAAGGATCTATTATTGGCCATTCATTAAGGCTACGAAAATCGATCCGTGCAGTATCTGATTAATCGATCGAATAATAGACCGACCAAATATTAGGGGTTTAATGTTTTATGTCTTGATTGACATGCCCAATACAAAAAGAACCCCACTCAACTTCTCCCTCTCCCTCCCTAACATTTGACTCCCCCAACCAAACCCTACACCTGCACCATGATCTATCAATTTTAGTTTATTTGCCATGTCTTATGTGATGTGATACTATTTGTTAGAAGCTATATTGAGAGAATATGCATGTCAAAAAAATAATATTAATAAGTCTATGAACATTTCAATTTATATATGTATATATAATATGTATATATAATTATATTTAAAATTTTAAATATTTAAAAATATTTAACCAATTAATCACCAACATACCATATACCCCTTAGGGACCTCACTGACTAAATACTAACTGCCGATTTCTGCATCCTTGTTCATTACATCATTCCAATCCTTAAATTCCATTCCTTTGCGATTCTAATATCGCTAAACAAGTGCAACCTAAGTCTCGTCATTAGACAAAGTTCCTTACATCTCGCCTTTAATCACCAATATTTCTTTAGTAACAAAATGTCATATTTCAACGCAAATCTTACAATGTGCCTCACGTTTTTGGCAAATCCTTACACAATCCTTTAAATGCAAAGCACGGTTAATCACTGTATACTTGCATTTTTGGAGTAGATTCCCAATAAAGACCTTGGTATAAAGATGGCTCCCAGGAAGGGATGGTTCTTACTTTATGTATGGAGAAGAAAATGAGGATGTGGTGCACCTTCTATTGAGATGCACCTTCGTGCGAGACCTGCTTGCAGCTGTAGCCATACCTAATTTAGGGGCCGCTTCTAGTGGAAGATTTCTGGAGTTCTATTCACAATGGGCAAGCAACAAATCTGAATATGCAGGTAATGTTGGCAACAACATTCCGGGCAACCTAGCTCCAGGGGAACTAAACAATTTTTAAAAATGATTGAGTGTGGATGGAAAATGTTGCAAGAAATGTTAGCATATGTTGTGTGATCTTTTTCTTATTGTAAGGGCTATGAGTGTTTTGTCCCTCAGGAGCATTCATGTACTTTTGACTATACGGTCTCTCTCTATATAAGAGAGTCCTAGTGTTTCTAATGAAACTAAGTCATTTCAACCAATTTGGCATCAGAGCACCGGTCCTAGACCGTGACTCTAAGTATCCAACCCCTCACAGCCTCCAAAACCCTAATCACTTCTCTCTCCCTTGTGAGCGACAACAGCTCTCGGCGAAGCTCCGACGACGCGCTGCAGCACACACGGTGATGCTGCGGCGACGCAGGTGAGCCTGTTGCACCATCAGCGACGCTTAGGCGGTGCTTGCGATAGCGCTGCGGCGAGCTTGGAGGCTCTCCTAGCCTTCAGCGGCGGCACTATAGCATCTAGGTTGATCGCGACGACACAGTAGCAGCTTTGGGGGCTCTCCTGGCCACCAGCAGCAGCGCTGCAGCACCGAGGGTCCCTCGTAGCAGTGCTGCGATGCTCTTGGAGGGCGATCTGGCCTCTGGAGGCAGCACAGCAGCAGCTTGGACCTGCAGTGGTGCTACAAGCAGTTGGTGGCGACACAACAACAACTAGGGCTGTTTGTTGGGCCTGCAACGTCGTGTTGCAGGCAGTGCTGATCCATAGCAACCACAGCCTCCGGCGGCGTCGCTACAATGATCTGCGACGACGGATGGCAGCTCAGATCGACAGGGAGGTGGAGCGTAGTGATCTGATCACTGTACAGCGATTGTGAGGGGCTTTTTGCCCTGATCTAGGAATGTAAGTTTGTAATGCAGATCTGAATCATTGATTTCATATTGTGGATGATTGCGTGGTGATAAAAGCTTGATCAAGGCTTCTGGATTGCGAAAAATGGCTTCAGATGATCAGTCTAAAGTGTCTTCAGGCTCTGTTTCTGACACCGAGGTACTCAAGAATCATTTCTTTGGTCTTGTTGTTAAGTTGGATGAGACTAACTACCCGCGGTGGTCCCAGACCTTTCTTATGACCGTTAAGGGTTATAAAAAGAGTCATATTCTTACGGATCCGGAGCCTGAGAACAAGACAGGCACAAATGCTAATTGGGATAGCGACAATGCCATGGTTTGTGCATGGCTGATGTATACTGTTATTCCCCGCATAGGGGACGAGATCATGTACTACACTACTAAAAAGGAGATGCGGGAGTCCTTGCGTGATACATATTCACATGCCAAGAACTCTGCACGAATTTTTCAGGTCTTCTATGACATTTTCTATCTACATCAAGAGGGACGCACGCTGTCACAGTATTACTCCCTCATGAAGGGAATGTTGGAAAGGCACTACTCCTACCTGCCAGGGTATGCCTGTGAGTCCTAGAGGAGTTTTAGGAAACAATTAGTTGTTTCTATTTTCTTGGCTGGCCTTGGACCTGAGTATGCAGCAGCCAGAGATCAGATCCTCACTGCTCCTGAGCTTCCTACTCTGGAGGAAGCATATAGTTGACTCAGCAGAGTTATAGTACGCACTCCTACTCCTGACACTGTTGCTCAGTCGTCTGCACTAGATGCAATCCCTCAATATGGTAGGGGTACTACTTACCCTGCAAGTGGTCGTAGACGTGGACGCTCTTCTGTTACACGTACCAAGACTTCATGTACTTATTGTGGTAGACTTGGTCACGCTAAGACTATAAGCTGGCAGAAGCATGGTAGGCCACCGATGGCCAATCAGGCAGCTGAGATCTCCGATGCAGCTCTTCCTACTTCTGATATTAGTTTCTTGAGCACTGAGATTAAGAACTTACGGCAACAGATTGCTCAGTTGACTCATACATCCTCTCAGATTTCAGACACTGCAGCTGTGGCTTCCTCTTCAAAGATACCTGCGACTAGTATGTCATCACTTTTGTCATCTGGTTAGTGGTTGATTGATTCTAGTGCATCCAAGCACCTATGTGGCGACGAGACTCTTTCTCTCAGTTAGCACCTGTTACACTTGCAAGGATAGTACAGGTGGTTGATGGGAGACATTCACCACTTGCCAGCAAGGGAGATGTCTTTATCTCCTACTTTGAAACTTACAGATGTCTATTATGTGCCTGATTTTCCTTTGAGTTTATTGCCTGTTAGCAACATCACTAGATATTTGAACTATCGAACTATTTTTTATGCATCCTCTTGTGTCTTGCAGAATAAATTCACTGGGAAGACGATTGGTGGAGGGCGTGAGGAACATGGGGTGTACCGTCTGAGCTGTAATGCTTTTGCTGCTTCCGCTACCCAAGGCCTTGCTTCTGCTAGATCTCTCCAGCGGCACCACCGCCTTGGCCATCTACCCATTCATCGCCTCAGACATGTTCTACCGCACATCCCCTCTACTACTGCTCTCATCTGTAATGCTTGTCAGCTTGGCAAACACCATAGGGCTAGTTTTTTTCCGTTCTACCTATGTTTCATCCGTTGCTATATTTGCTTTGATTCATATGAATGCATGGAGTCCCAGTCGTACTCCTGATCAACTTTAGAACAAATATTTCCCTGTTTTAGTTGACTTTTCTCGTGTTTCTTGTATGTTTCTCTTGAAATATAAGTCCGATGTGGGATAAATTATTGAGAACTTTGTCAAAGAAATAAAAACTTAGCATTCTTGTTTGGTGAAGTGCTTTCATTCTAATAATGACTTGGAATTTTGTATTTTGCATTTGCGAAATTTCTTTTCTAGTTGTGGCATTATCCATGAGACAAGTCCTCGTACCTCAGCAAAATGGTGTTGCTGAGAGAAAACATCGCCATGTTCTTGATGTTGCTCGTACTCTGCTGATTCACCACTCTGTCCCCTCTCATTGGGGTGACGCTGCTTTGACTGCTTGTTTTTTGATTAATCGGATGCCTAATGCTGCATTGCATAAACGAATTCCTCTTCAAGTCATGTATCCTGATCATCCCTTGTTTCACGTCACCCATCAGACTTTTGGTTGTGTTGCCTTTGTCCATTTATTGAGACCCGGTCTGGATAAACTAGCACTGAGAATAGTTAAGTGCATTTTTCTTGGGTATACCCGGACACAAAAGGGGTATCGTTGTTTTGATCCGCTTACTTCTCGACACTATGTTTCAGTGGATATTACCTTTCATGAGGCTATACCTTTTTTTTCTATGACGGTTGCTGAGATGCCTCCCGAGAGTGATATGGCGCCATATTCTCCCATTCACTTTAGGAGCTTTCCTAAGATTCCTGTCCCTACCACACCACCACCACCACCTGCTATGTATCCCTTTCCATGCTTAACTAAGCTACTCCAGACATATGTTCGCCCTCATACTATCTATAAGGGACCCCCATCCTCGCCTTCACCATCAGCTTCTTTGGTGAGTCCTTTAGACACTGACGTATGTTTGCCATGTGATAGTCACAGGGACATGACAGGTGATGTGTCAGGCAATGATCTTGACCTTTCGATAGCCATTCAAAAGCGACCACAGACTTCCACTACTTATCCCACAGCGAGGCCACTTGCTACTGATACTCTAGCTCCTGGATTTGCTGGATTTACTCAGGCATTAACTACTATGCAAATTTCAGCTACTTATCATGAGGCCATGCTTGATCCAAAATGGCAGGCAACCATGGAGGATGAGATGGTTGCTCTTCGAGGTTGTAAGACTTGGGAGCTTACTCCACTTCCTAATGGTACTGCACTCGTTGGCTGTCGATGGATATTTACTATGAAGTTCAATCCTGATGGTAGTGTTGCTAGGTACAAAGCCCACTACGTGGCAAAATGGTTTACCCAGACTTATGGGGTGGAATTCTTTGACACCTTCTCCCCAGTTGCCAGACTTCCCACAGTCCGGGTGTTGATTGCAATGGCAGTTCAGTTAGATTGGCCCTTGCACCAGTTAGATGTGAAGAATGTCTTCCTTTATGGTGATTTCCAAGAGGAAGTCTATATGCAGCAGCCACTTAGCTTTACGAGTCAGGGGAGTGTGTATGCCGATTACAGAAGGTTATATATGGCTCTAAACAGAGTCCCAGAACCTGATTTCAAAGATTGTCACAAGTTGTAGAGGCAGCTAGATTCAGGAAATCGACAGCTGATTTTTCACTTTTTGTCAAGAGGACTAGACGAGCTACTGTGGTACTTCTTGTTTATGTTGATGATTTGATCATCACAGGAGACGATGTGCAGGGTATTGCTAAGGTTAAGTGCATCCTAGCAGAGCAATTTGTCGTGAAGGACTTAAGGGCTTTACGGTATTTCTTTGGCATTGAGGTTGCTTGCAGCAAGGAGGGTGTGGTCTTGTTTCAGTGAAAGTATGCTTTAGATATCTTGCAAGAGGTTGGTATGCTTGGGACACGGAGGCCAATATTCCTATGGACCCCAAGATGCTACTCTATGATGAGAATGCACAGGTGGTGGACAACAGACGGTACAGACAGCTTGTGGGGAAGCTGTTGTATCTTACTATCACGAGGCCGGGTATCTCCTTTGCAATTGGGCGACTGAGTCAGATTATGGCCAAGCCAACACATCAGCATTGGAATGCAGCATTGATAGTGCTTAGGTATGTAAAGAAGGCTGCTGGGAAGGATCTCTTCTTCTCAAAGGGGTCCTCTATCATATTGGCTAGCTACTCAGATACAGACTATGTCGAATGCCATGTGGATCATAAATCCACTACTGGGTTATGCACCTTCTTAGCAGGAAATCTAATTACATGGAGTAAGAAACAGGGC
Source organism: Thalassia testudinum (assembly GCA_037157565.1). Taxonomy (NCBI): domain Eukaryota; kingdom Viridiplantae; phylum Streptophyta; class Magnoliopsida; order Alismatales; family Hydrocharitaceae; genus Thalassia; species Thalassia testudinum. The sequence continues at coordinate 5,444,173 of JAZHRO010000018.1, read as the reverse complement.
ACAGGTGCAAAATCCAGTGCCGAGTTTGAGTATAGAGCTATGGCTCAGATGACTGCTAAGATGATGTGGATCGGATCCTTGCTTATTGACCTACAGGTGCAGTTTTCTAACCCTATGGAAATGCAATGTCATAATAGAGCAGCCACCTTCATTGCCAACAACACAGCATTTCACGAGAGAACGAAGCATGTTGAGGTTGGCTGTCATTATACCAGGTACATTATTCAGAAGGGGTTGCTATATACTTACGTTGCATCTGAGGAGTGGACTACAGATATTTTCACCAAGCCCTTGACCAAATCTTCATTTTATTCTTGTATATCTAAGCTAAACATGATAGATATCTATGCTCCAACTTGAGGAGTATTAGCATATGTTCTGTGATCTTTTTCTCATTGTAAAGGTTATGGGTGTTTTAGTCCTCAGGGGCATTCCTGTACTTTTAACTCTATTGTCTTTCTCTATATAAGAGAGTCCTAGGATTTCTAATGAAACTAAGTCATTTCAATCAATTAGAAAACTTTATTTTTCTTTGATTTTTGGTCCAATCTATAAGTACCCTTAACTTCTTGGCAGAGACAATGAAGTGGATGACTACCGACCTCCAGTAGTCATCCTTTACTTTTTTCAAAAAAAAAAAAAACTATATAATTGCATTTCTAATCATAAATTATCTAAAATAAATGTTAAGCAGGAATGTCAATCCTTGATAAGGAAATGTTAGTGGATGTCGAAATTGCAAATCCTCTTCCAATCGCAAGCTTATAACATTTGTAGGTAATTAATGTCATTGTCACTGATTATTTAGAAGTCTAAACCTCTTTAGAAAGCTTCCAACCTAAGAACCTTGTAATTGAAAGCCTTAATGTCATAGGACGTCATCAAAACAAGAATTCTACATATCAAGGGTGTCATGAAAACCCAAAGACATACAGAACAGAATACCTTGCTACAAACCTCCCCTTCATAGAAAGACTGGTGTACATCAAGAGCACAAAGCAAGCATTGTTCCCTCCTTGACTAACCTTCTATACCAGCCTTGGACTTGGAGGCTAATGCCATTAGCTAGCAAACAACAAACTTCCTTCCCATATCCCTAACGGCATATCAATCAATAACCTCACGCCTTTTGATTGTTAGAAGGGTTCCTATCTATTCATGGGATCTGAAAGTTCTCTTTGATCAGAAAAGGTGCTTAAGACATTTCAATATTAGGATCAATCGACGAGTGTGACATTCGCGTCTATTGCAATAAGCAGCAACCAACTTGGACCAACATCATCCAAGACACTTACTCCTTGCCTTGTCCCTTGGTCAAGATTTCACATCCTTAAATCTAATACTAAATTTCCTAACCTTCTTCTAGGCAATATGAAAATTGTCTAGATTAATTAAGGTCCAAAACTATGCATACAAGCAATAATATTTCCGAAGCAACCTTTTAAAATTGAGGATATCTAGTTGCATCCCACCTAAATAAATGTGTTATTGGTATTATGGAAGAATAATGAGCAATTCTTGTTATTAATGAAAAGAAATCAAGTCCTCCTTATATAGAGAGGGGATAAACAAAATCAAATCAAATCAAATACTATGATCACATAACAAAATAAGAAATCCTAACTTAACTCTCAAGAAACCTATTTTTAATTATTTATATTTCTAATTTTATCTCTAACAAGTATAATTGTTAAATTATACTAAATAGCTTTCAGAAAAAAAAACCACTCAAAATAATTTCAAGCTTAATCCAAATTCTTTCAAGTAATATTAATGTAGATAAGACCTATTAGGTCCTTTAAGCCTTGGTAAGTAACTAATCAACAAGGACTCATTTAACTATTAAATTTGATGAGATAGGTGTTGTGTGTCCAAATCAACTAGTAGACTTTGGTTTTTTTTACAAAAGATTTCGTTGCTTTATTTTTAAACATGCATTCCATATCTTCCTTGAGAGTATCCAAGATCCAACCAACAGGAAATTTGAATGATAACACAAAGCAATTCTAAATAAAATTTACAATTTAACTAAAGGAATGGGAACCAAAGCCAAAAGCCTTAAATGTCCTATCCTACTTTTCTAGTGCCCTCATCACCTAAATATACAGCTTAATTTATCTAAACTTATGTGCAAAAACACAATTCTAGATGTGATGTCCCAGCATTACACACCAAGCACACTTCCAAGCTATTGCCTAGTTAACATTGTTGAACCATAAGGCTCAATGGACCTACCACCGCACTCACACAAAATGCTTAATTCCATGTTAACTAGTAGCATGCCTCCACCCTTATATATCACTCAAAACTCTCCTAAGTTTCCCATGTGATACTATCTTTTAGGTTACATTATGGTGCTTACAACATCCTCCCAAAAGATAGTATCATGTAGAAAACTCAAAAGAGCTTCGAATGCCATATAAGGGAGGAAGCATTGTACTAGTTTACATGGGTTTAAACATCTTCAGCCTGGTTGGTAGCAAGTTCATCAAGGCATGTGGCTCTTGGTGGCAAGTCCATCAAAGCCTATGGCTCAATGACATTGACTAGGTTGTGATGATGCCACATGGAAAACTCAAGAGGTGGTATATGAGTGCGCAAACATGCTATTAGTTAACATAAGCTTAAACATTTTGACCCAGGTTGGTGGCAAGTCTATCAAGGCCTATAACTCTTGGTGGCAGGTCCATCGAAGCCAGCATCTTGGTGGTATGCTCAAAATGTAAAATGTTGAGGCGTCTCACTAGATATTTAGATCCTATTTCACACAGTTCAAAACCCTTTATGAAGACATAGCTTCTTCTTCACATCTAGCTTTGAAAGCACCTTAATGTTAATAATATGTGCCAGGAAAAAGAATGGACGATGTATTAACTACAAAAAAGGAAGCTTCCAACTTGATATGTTAGTGACTACAAGAAACAAAAAGTAATCACAAGAAAAAGCAGAGTAAACGCTAGCAGAGATCAATGTATATAAATAGGGAAAAGGTACCGTGGGCACATACTGAATATAGAAATTCATGATAGTCGATGACAAATATGACTGAGGATCTAGGCACTTAATATCCGAATAACAAATTTCAACGCACTGCAGATGATCTCTGTCAAGAGCTAACATGTGACCTCAAATAGGAAAAAGTCATAAAAAAGTCATTCCAAAATGGAGCCATCAATTTCTCAAGTACTAGGGACAGAAGCAGCACCTGGAAGGATAGTGAATTTTGGTATCTTTCCTATAACAGAATTATTGATGTGTCAAAGAAATTGCTAAAAAGGTAAGGAAGATGAATGGAAGATATGAACTCAACTTTCAATACAATTAATTCCCTGATCTCTAATTTGTTACCGTTTATCAAGGTTATGTCTTTCCCTTTTTGCCTTAACTGGCAATTCATCCTCTTCATCTAACAAAACAACAGCACGAACCTGCATATAACATCAGGAGAATGAACAGATACAAGAAAATCAATATGCAAAATTTATCCCAGTATTGACATTATTGCCTTTCAATGTCCTTTTATTGGCATGAAATAAGTACCACTTCTGTATGCTTGATTAAAAACAACATACAAAATAAATTATGAAACTACAGCAGTACATACATAGACCAAGACAACCATGCAGATCATGCAAGAATTAAGTGATTTTGTCACAAAACCCTAAACCTGATTAAATGAGGATGAGCACATCACTTACATAATGTGCAATGTCAAAAACATTGCCACAAATTGTAAAGAGCACTACATGAGGAGTATTCCTCTTACATCCATGCATATATATATGAGAATTTTGAATCTTTTTTTTTGAAAAAAAGAGAATTTTGAATCTTTACACTCAAACAAACTATTTGAGCCATTACAACTGCTACTCGAATGGTACAAACTTTACGAAATACATTACAAAGGCCATGTCACACTATCAGATACCAAACATGCTTAGAAAATGTTGTTGGAACTTTTACAAGTTAACCTTTTTATTATTTTTCCTTTCAGATTACCATTGCAAGCAATTAGGCCTACAAACGGAGCGGATACGGAGTAGATACCCCAATATCCGAACCTGCATATGTTTTTTATCCAAACTATCTGACATCTGATTTAAGATCCATCATATGTGAAATTTGAGATTCAAATTCATATCTGAGAAGATTTATTTGGATTCAGATCCAATCCGAAGTCAATCACTTGTGGATCCGAACACGAATGTGAACAAGAACAAGGGTCCTAGAGTGCAGTGTACATGGGTGATGGGTCACCTGATTTAGGTGATAAAGTTGTTTTGACATTGTAAAGTTGATCAGATGACTTGTTTGGATTGTTGGACGTATCATATATACGTAAGTGGGATATACATGTCTAAAATTTCTCTAATACCAAAGCAGACCTTAATCATATCAGAGATTATTAAATTTGAATTCAAATCAGTTTAAAATTCAGATGTGAATATAAGATCTGAATTCAATCCATCAGATTCAAAAACAGATAAAAATCTGAGTTATATGGATTCAAATCCGGATTCGGATTCAGATTTTGGACATCAGATTACATGCCTATAAGCAATTCTATTATTGAAGAAATTTCATATGCAATCTAAGCAATAAACATCCCATGGACTTCTTGTATATGGTCCCAAAATAGTTTGGTTGAAATGGATTGTTAAGCCTTAAGACGTGCATGCATATGGGTGCATCACGTATGAATATGTGTGTGTGTGTGTGTGTGTACATGGTTCATTAACCAAAAAAGGGGGAGGTACATCATTTTTTTTTTTGAGAAGAAAAAAGATAATTATTGGAGATCAGTAATCATCCACCGAAATTTCATTAATAAAGTAAATTTGGTGCCAAAACTCAGAAAAATGAAAAATAAAAAAAAGAAGAAGCCTAAGTAGAGACATTCTCAACCCAAGCTCTCTCATTCTTGAAAATCACCAAATTTCATTGTAAACAGATACTCCAAAGAATCACTGCAGCTTTAATCCAACCTTCTGTCTTGGTGTGAATGGTTGCTTGAAAATCAACTTAGAATAAATCAAAGCTATTTGTATCTACACCTCAAAGATCAAATCTCCCCCAGACATCTCTTGAAAAATCACAAGTGAAGAAGAGATGTTCAGCATTTTCTTCATCCTTAGCACACAGCCTACAATTTGCATCCAAACCGGGTTCCCACCTACTTCTGAGTGCATTTGTAGTCAGTTTGCCTCTTCTAAGTAGCCATAAAAGAAATCTTTATTTTCACCAGTAATTTCAACTTCCAGAACAGCCAACAGTCATGCTCCAAATCACTCAGGTTATCAGGAGCTTCCTTCAACTTTCTGTATGCCTTTTGCCAGAAAAATCGTCATCACACCACATGAGTCTATCATTATCTGTGGACAGTACATCAATAATTACATGTACTGGTGTGAAACCCCATCAATAGAAAACCTTTCCCTCCGAAAAATCAATCCATTACACCATAGCCAAATACACCATAAAAGGATATAGGCTCACCGAATAGTATCTCCAGCAGCCAGGGTGCCATGAATACTGGACCAGAAATCTGAGGCAAAGCTAATAGACCAATCCCCTAATGTCAACCAACAGGAGTGTCCAAACATACAATAAGGCCTAGTTTGTTAAGAGAGATAACCCATTAAAATAGGGGTTAACCTTGTTTGGTGGGAAGGATAATTTGACCCAGGTTAAGACGACTTAACCTGGGACAAGTTATTCTAGGGTTGATGTGGGATAAGCTTTTTTTGTGGGTTATTCCATGTGTTTTCACAGGTTAACTCAGAAAGTTAACTCACCAAGATAACCTTTATGACTTCCAAATAAAAATGTAGGATAACCCATCTTAAAAAAGGTTATCCCACGAAATCTATCCTTCCATCCAAACTAGCCCTAAAAGAACAAGTGGTTGAAATCCTCCACCTTCTCCTTACAAAAGGCACAAGTTGCATCATCTTCCAATGCCTAACACCCCCTATTGTTCCTAATGATGAGTCTTCCTCTCTTAAGAAGCCACAGGAAGAACTTGATCTTTAAGCTAATTTCACACTTCCATATTCTCCTACAATCAACTACCAAGTTATGATCCACCGAGGCAGGTGAGCCATAAACTAACGACAATCCTTCTTGACCAAAAAAGTCCCATGCCTCCAGATCCATCCATCTCTAACATGTCCAGGACGGGCATCTAAGAGAGCCTGCAACAACAAAAGAAGCTTCTCAATTCTAGCATCAGACAAAAGAGGCAGGTAGAGTGGGTGACTAACCCCCCTCGAAAAACCAATCCACTGCTAAAGCCATTGGATTAGCAACCAAAGCAGCGAGCCTAGGGTAGATGTTAGCAATAACCCCAGCAGGTGACAATTCATGGGTCCAGAATCTAAAGCCAAATCCATCACCCAAGAGTCTCCTACATTGGAGCCTAATTTTGCTTGAAGTCTTTGCAACATCGCCCAAAAAGGAGATGAACCTCAAATCATAAACTTTCTCACATCCCAATCCACTGTATCCCTGAAGAGCTCACACAATATTTGCTTCCAAAAATGAAGATCAGGACCCATGAGGCAAAGCTTCTACTCGGTAAGCAAAGCATCATTCATGTCTTTCAGGTTCATAATCCCCAACCCACCATCCTCACATGGCCTATAACCTCATCCCTAGAAACCAAAGAGTTGAAGTGAAAAGAGAACCATATCTTTGCCAAGCCATCCCTATGTCTCTTTATATAGAAAGAGACAAGGGAAAAATAACAAAATGAGCCAAACATCAAAAAAGAATAACAAATGCCCCTATACAAAAAACATAACTCAACACTCCCCCTCAAGCTAGAGCATATATATCTATCATGCTCAGCTTGCTTCTACACTTCTCAAATTGGGGGCGAGGCAATTGCTTGGTAAATATATCAGCAGTCTGATCAATAGAGGCAAGACATGTCGTACGAAGTAGACCCTGCTGAATCAGGCTCCTGGTATAGTGGCAGTCTACTTCCACATGTTTCGTCCTCTCATGAAACATGGGGTTATTAACAATGTATGTTGCAGCCTGGTTATCGCAATACATCTCCATAGACCCCTGAATCTCAACATGAAGATCTCATAACAGAGATCTAATCCATATCATCTCAGTAGTAGTATGAGCCATAGCCCTATACTCGGACTCTGCACTAGAGCGTGAGACAACACCTTGTTTCTTGCTCCTCCAGGTCACCAGATTTCCAGCCACAAATGTGCAAAAACCAGTAGTAAATCGTCTGTCTCCCACATCTCCTGCATAATCCGCATCAGAGTAAACCACTATAGACATAGGGCCCTTTGTCTTCTGAAATAGAATGCCTCTGCTTGAACAGCTCTTGATGTATCTCAACACTTGCATAACTACCTGCCAGTGAGCATCAGTGGATTTGTCTAAGAACTGACTTAGCTTACCCACTATAAGGCTAATGTCTAGCCTGGTTATGGTTAGAAACAATAACTTCCCAACAAGCTGCCGATAGATCTTTTTGTCCTTTATCCTCATTGTATCCTCAAATAGATGAACTTTAGAATCCATAGGAATGTTGGCTTCCTTGGATCCAAGCATGCCCATCTCCTGAAGAATATCAAGTGCATACTTTCTTTGAGACATTACAATGCCCTGCTTGCTCGTGGCGATCTCAATACCAAGAATGTATCTCAGCTTACCAAGATCTTTCATAACAAACTAGGAAGCTAAATACTCCTTTACTTGAGTAATACCATCGGCATCATCACCTGTAAGAATGAGGTCATCAACATATACTAATAAAGCCACGGTACCAATACCGAGCTTACTAACAAACAAGGAATGATCAGAAGAATATCTCTGCATCCCAAACATAGAAAGTGCTTCAAATAGACGCTGAAACCAAGCTCGAGGGCTCTGCTTAAGGCCATAAATAGCCTTACAAAGTTTACATACACACTCTCCCTGAACATCAAAACCAGGTGGCTACTGCATGTATACCTCCTCTTCCAAATCGCCATATAGAAAGGTATTTTTAACATCCAACTGGTGAAGGCACCATCCAAAATGAGCCGCAACAAAAACAAGGATACGGACCGTGGAGAGTCATGCCACGGGAAAAGGTGTCAAAGAAATCTACCCCATAAGTCTGGGTGAATCCTTTGGTTACAAGGCGAACCTTATACCTAGAAAGAGACCCATTAGGGTTCTATTTCAGGGTAAAGACCCATTTGACCCCAACTAAGTGCGCACCAGACGGTAGGGCAGATAACTCCCAGGTCCCTCTATCAATAAGTGCAGACATCTCTTCCATAGCCGCCTTCTAATGTGGGTTTAGTAGAGCCTGCTGGTATAAGGTAGGTATCTCTGTACTAGATATTGCAGCTGTAAAGGCCTGAAATTTGGTGCCAAGAGATCCTGCAAAGACAACACTACCAGCGACACGATATTGTGCACAAGACATCGGAGCCTTCCTGATAGCAATGGGAATATCAACATCTGTAGGCAGAGAAAGGGACCCTAAAGACACATGAGCAGAAGAAACATCGGTATCTCCAATACATACCTGAGGAGAGGACGATGGTGGCTCATTGGGTACTGAAGAAGAGGAGGCGTGTGTTTTCTTTCTGTATGTAACTGGCAACTAATATGTAGCACCCTTAAATGTCTTCTCATCAGGTGGTACAGGTCTGAAATCGCCCATAGTATGTTCCATAGTGGATACACCACTATTATGAGAGAAGTCCTCCAAGGCTATAGGAGGTACAGGCATAGGAGCAGCCACCTCTATCTCTCTCAACTGATGATAAGAGGTAGAAAAATATGGGAGACTTATAAAAAGTCACATCCGCACTCAGTGTTTCTGATGTATGGGATCAAAACACCTGTATCCCTTCTGCGTGTGTAAGTATCTCAGAAATACACACTTAACTGCCCTTTGTGATAATTTGTCACGACTAGGCCCAAAGAGGTGTACAAATGCCACACACCCAAATATTTTTGGTGACACAAGAAATAAGTCTGCATCAGGATATAAGATATTCTATGGAATCTGCTCATGTAAAACAGACGAAAGAAGCCTGTTGATCATATAGCAGGAAGTAAGAACCGCATCGCCCCAGTAACTATGCGAAACGCTATTTTGAATAAGTAGAGCTCTAGCTGTATCCAGAATATGACGATGTTTTCTTTCAGCTATCCCATTCTGCTGTGATGTATGAGGACATGAGATCTGATGCACAATACCCAGTGATCCATACAAGTCAGCCAGTTTCTTTGCGCAGATTCTAATGCATTATCTGTTCGAATTTTCTTAATGCATACACCAAATTGATTTTTCACAAACACCACAGACTGTTGAATCCAAGAACCAACTGATTTATTTTTCAACAAAAAGGTTCATGATAAATGTGAAAAATCATCCACAAATAGCAAATAATGTCTATAATTCCGACGGTCTACCACACGACTAGGCCCCCAGACGTCATAATGCAACAAGTCAAAGCACGCAGAACTAGTAGACTGGATAGATGCTGGAAAACTGGCACAGTGATGCTTTCCCAGTTGACATGCATCACACTGAATCTTCATGGCAGAAGACAAGTGACGAATGACACGGTGTAGCTTATCCAGTGAAGGATGGCCTAGTCGTCTATGCCACTGCAAGGCACTCCCTGTAGAAGTCGTCTGACAGGTTGAAGCAATTGGATTTCGAAGTAGCTGATACACACCCCTCCTCATGACCACCACCAATCGTCCTCCCCGTCATGCGGTCCTGAAAGATGCATCCAATAGCGTCAAAAATAACACAACAATTCAGCTGCTTGGTGATAGAGCTAACAAATAACAGTTACATTGTCATATCCAACACATAATATACATCAGCAAGATACATGAAAGGTGTAATAGGTACCCCTCCCTTACCACGAATGGGAGCATGTCTACCGTCTGCCAACTGTATTGAGTGTTCCTGTGGTAGCTTCTGTAATTCCCCAAAACACTGGGAATTTCCTGTCGAATGATCTAATGCACCATAATCAATCAACCATAACCATTTCGAACCTGATGCAAATGCATAAGCTGCCGTGCTGGAGGATTGTGGCTGCTCATGAGTCAACTGTGCTAATCGCTGCACAACTGCATCGTAGTCTGCCTCTACAAGAGATACTGCCCCAGTACTCACACTTGAAGATGCTATAACAGAAACCTGGTTGGCAACAGTAGAATGGCCAAGTTTATTCCAACACTTAGCCTCAACATGGCCAAGCCTTCCACAGTACAAACATATAGGCTTGCCCCGACCACCATCAGTCCTGCAACTGCCTTTGCCATGAAAGAAGCCTCCACAACCACCACGAATGCTAATAGCAGCATGAGCTGAGGACGTATTGGCGACAACATCATGAGTAGGCTGTACTTGCATCCTACACAGCCTCCTGTAAATCTCCTCAATAGGACCAAGCTCAGAGAGAGTTAGAATTTGTGAACGAGCCGCAGAATAGTGATCACTCAGCCCTGCAAGGAACATGTGAGCTGCAACCTCCTTATGATCCCTGCATGTAGAAGTACACATCGGTCTACACGCATTATATTTATCCAATAATCCCTTCATAGTAGAGTAGTATTGAGACAGACTCATCTCTTCTTGCTTGAGATGGCATAAGCCATAGAGGATCTGAAATACTTGAGTTGAATTCAACTCATGTGAATACGCCATCTTCAAGCCATCTCACATTTCTTTGGCAGTGCTGTAGTACATAACTTCATCACTAATTCTTGGAATGACGCTATTCAAGATCCAGGCTCTCACCATAGCATCATCCCCGTTCCAAGTTGCATATTTTTCGATTTTCTGCTCCGGTGGTGCTTCCATAAGCACATGCTTCTTCTCATGACCTTCCACAGTAACAAGAAAGGTCTGAGACCAGCAGGGGTAATTAGTCTCATCTAATTTCGTAATTGGAGTAAAGAAGGGGCTCTTAGACACCCCACTTTCTGTATTATGTCCTGAAGACACCTCAGAACCATCTGATACAAACATTGTAACTCCAAGCACACAAGATTAAGCCCAAACAGCAGGTCTGAAATCCTGAATAAACAGCACCAACAAACTTGGGGAATACACACCCCACAACTCACAAACCAAAGAACAGCACTTCACTGGAGAATACACACCCCAAATTAGGTCAAAAGATCAAGAAGTTCATACCATCCTGTTGAAAGTTTTTTTTTCTTCAAACAGTCATCTCCTCGGAGAGAGATCAAGAGCAACAGACACCAGTGGTCCTGTAGCTGCGACAGGGCGGCAGCAACACTGTCACAAGGTTTTGCGGCGTGAAGAGGGTCGCTACAACAAGGAGATCTGCTGGTGGCGACAGCAGAGGGCTGTTGCAGTGCAAGGGGCAGGTTACGCCTCGATCCGGCTGCTGGCGGCGGCAGCAACGTCGTAGCGGCAGCAGCAGGGGGTACTGCAGGTTGCTCCTCGATCAGGCTTCTGGCGGTGGTAGCAACATCGTGGCAGCAGCAGCAGGGGGTGCTGGAGTGCGAGGGGTAGGTTGCGCCTCGATCAGGTTGCTGGCGGCGGCAACAGCGTCATGACCGGGTGCTGCGACGCAAGAAGCGCTGTAGGAGGGCTGCTGGCGACACGAGGAGCCGGTTGCACCCCAATCAGACTGTTGCGCTACAGTCTGGCGTGAAAGGCCGGCTGCAGCGGCGACGGCAGTCGATGTTGTTGCCGCTGCGGCGGTGGTCCGGCACCGACGTGGCCGCCGGTGGTGGCGGCGGTCGCTCCGACGAGAGCGCTTAGGTAGGGTTAGGATTTTGTTTTTGGTGGAGACCTCAACCTTGGCTCTGATACCAAGTTGAAGTGAAAAGAGAACCATATCTTTACCAAGCCGTCCCTATATCTCTTTATATAGAGAGAGACAAGGGAAAAATAACAAAATGAGTCCAACATCAAAAAAGAATAACAAATGCCCCCGCACAAAAAACATAACTCAACACAAAGCAAGGGATCTATCACTTGTGTCACTTTCCCGTAAGAGCCACTACCTGCTCGAATCAAAACACATTAGCACCGCACCTAGAATCTTCAAGCCATAAGTAAAGAGGAAAGGTGGAAAGCACAAAGGAAAGGACTAACAGCCCCTTGGACAAGAGACACGAACCCCAACCCTAATAGGTGCTTCTCCATTCCAATTGCTAGCGGTAATACGACTTGTGGAAAGTGGCAAGCAGAAAGCCCAAGTATGTAAAAGGGGATTGTAGTGGTTTGACACCCAAAACTTCACCAAACTATGCTGCCATCCCCTAAGTCATACCAAAAGGAAAGAACCTTGACCTCTACAGATTAACCTTCAGACCAAAAGCCTCCCTAGAGACCTCCAAAAGAAAATTAATCATGTCTACCTCATCCACAGACCCCTCCATGAAGATAATTGTGTCATCCACTTACTGCAAGATGGGGATCATGATGCTACCCCTCCCCCCATGGCACCGAGCCCCTTTAAGTCGCCATCCAGGCATATAGCATAGCATGCATTCATAAGGAAGTTAGCTGCAATCACCAACAACACAAGTTCCAACAAACAACCTTGTCGAACCCCTCTTCTTGGCAAAATCCAAACCCCCTCCTATTTTCTATTAACCAATACTGAGAAAGATGCAAATGTAATGCAAGTCTTCATCCAACGAATACATAATGGAGGAAAGCCCCTAACCCTCAAGGAATACCATAAGGACATCCAATCTAAAGTGTTGTAGGCCTTCAAGAAATCTACCTTCTAGCAAAAAGCTTCGATATCATCCCTCTTCCAAGCAAACAAGATCTCAGAAGCAACAATGCCATTCTCCATAAGCAATTTACCTTTGATGTAGGCACACTCCACCAATCTAATGAGTTAACCGGCGACACCAAATAAATGTCAAGCAAGGGTCTTAGCCACCACCAAGTACATAGAGTTGTTAAGGGCAATTGGTCGGTAATCACCAATAGTCTCAACCCCCTCTCCCTTTGATAACAAAAAGAGGAAGAATCTACTAATCCTAAAGAAGTCATCCCCAGATGTAAAAAAGTCAAAAATGGCCATCATCTTATCCGTAATCAAAGACTAGAACTTCTTAATATATAAGACTAGGAAACCATCCAAACTAGGAGAGCCCTCGTACTTTAATAACCACACAACAACCAAGTGGGCAAGTTAGAGGAGATGTCCTCTTCCCAAAGATAGCATGGGTGGTAGCCTTTCAAATGCCACATCCTTTGCTACCCACGATAAAAAAGCTAACAATAGAAGTCTGAAAATGCCTTACCAACCTGTTTTTCCCAGAAAGAATAGTCTAGCCATCCAAGATACTATTGATCTAACTCCTCCTTTTTCAAATAGCATAATTGTGGAAAAGCCTAGTGTTGGAGTCAACCTCTTTATGCTAAAGCTACAAAGATCTTTGTCTCCATGCAAACCCATCCTTCTTAAGGTAGAACAAATAAATCAAATAAATTTATTCCTCAGTCCTATCTCTCAATACATGGAGGTGAAAAGGTTACATAAGTTCTCAAAGAAATAGAAAATACTACAACTCAAAAAATAACAAAGTAAACATAAATAACTCTAGACTATATGAGCTAACACTCCCCCTCAAGCTGAAACATAGATGTCACGTTAGGAAAAACGAATGATTTAAATTATTAAGCCCTAGGTACCTTTATATAGAAAGGTACAACGGAAAAATAACATGACACACCCTTAAACAAATGAACAATCATAATAAGATCGACGTACAACTCAACACTCCTTCTCAAGCTAGAGCATAAACATCAAGCATGCTCAGCTTAGAACATAAGACCTTAAGCCACTTCCTGATGAGTGCTTTTGTGATGATATCTACTATTTAATCTTCATTGTTAATGTAAGGTATGCAGATCTTTTTGCTTGCAATGGCCTCTCTAATGAAGTGGCAATCCTCTTCAATATCCTTCATCCACTCATGGAACGCACGATTATTTGCAATAAATGTAGCAGCCTTATTATCGTAGAACATAGGAATAGGCTTTGAAGTATAGTCATCAAAATCTTGCAGAATAAACTGAACCAATAATAACTCGCAAGTAGTATATGCCATGGCTCTATATTCGAACTCAGCACTTGATCTGAAAACTACCACTTGCTTCTTACTCCTCCAAGTGACAGGATTGGCTCCCACATATTTGCAGTACCCAATGGTGGACCTCCTGTCCTTATGTGCCCCGACATAATCGACATCAAAATAGCCACACACATCAACATGACCATGGTTTTGCAAGTGAAGTCCCTTCCTAGGAGCATGCATCAAGTATCTCAAAACCTGCCAGACTCCATCCCAATGGACCTCTCTGGGTGTTTGCATAAATTGGCTCAGCCTTCCAACCTCAAAGGCAATGTCTAGCCTAGTACCTGTTAGGCATAACAGTTTCCCAACCATGACACGATATTTGGTCACATCCTGCAACAAAGATTGCCTGCATCTGCAAAAGGCAAGGAGGGATCCACAGGCACACATACTGGTTTGCAACCAAGCAAACTAGCTTCTTGCAACATGTCTAGTATGGATTTGCGCTGAAACAGTATAAGTCCTTCTATTTGTTGTACCTCAAAACCAAGAAAATAATTAATAGACCCCAGATCCTTAGTAACAAATTGTGAATGTAGCAAAGCTTTGGTATTCTCTACTGCCAGTCAAACAAATGTCAACATAAACAATAAGAATCACCAAACCTGTCTTCCTGTGCAATGTGAATACCGAGTGATCTACAGAAGATCTAGCATAGCCATGCTCCTATACAACTTTGCTAAATTTCTCAAACCGCGCCCTTGGACTCTATTTTAGGCCATAAATGGCCTTTTTACCCTATAAACCTTTTAACACTCCCCCTGACTAATGAAACCTGGAGGTTGTTACACGTAGACCTTCTCCTCCAGATCTTCATATAAAAAGGCATTTTTTATGTCCAATTGATGACCAGTCCACTTCTTGTTAACAAACACAGACAGTAGGATTCTAACAGAATTAAGCCACGCCACAGGAGATGTCTCAAAATAATCTATCCCAAAGGTCTATGTATAACCTTTGGTGACGAGGCGGGTTTATAGAGCTCCACAGTGCCATCAGCAAGGTAAACACCCACCTACAGCCCACAAATATAGCCCTGGCAGTAGGTCCACTAGTTCCCACGTTCCACGAAACTGCAAGGTGGTTATTTCTTCCATAGCAAGTGTCCAGGAAGAATCCTGGAATGCATCTCTATGATCCCGTGGTACCTAGTGACTATCAACAACTAAAAAAAGGTGTCATCCTATTGTAGAAATATTCAAGAGACAAACCGAGAAACCGAATATTTAGCACAAGATTATTGAACCTTCCGTTGGGCTATGGGAAGGTCCAAGTTTGTGCTGTCAATAGTAGAAGATACCTAGTCTTCACACGAGTCACTTATGGCTAGAAAGGACTAAGTAGGGATGGTAGACAAGGTTCATCCACCTAAGGTGCATCCACAGGCCTACGTTGAACATGTCTCGAAAAGGTGTTTGTAACATCTGGATGTCTAGGAAAGGCACAAAGATCAAACAAGTCTACCTTAGCAACAGGAGGCTCAAAGGGCTATGGTGGTTCAAAAGGCATACGAAGAAGCACCTCCTAAGGCATGTCCTAAGTCCAGGGCTTCCCCTTCTTGGGATAGGAGGGAATCTCCTTAAAAAATGTGACATTCGCATAAACATAAAACTGTCGTGCTATCAGGTCGTAATAGCGGTGTCCTTTTTGTGTCCTGGAATAACCCAAAAGATACACTTGACTAACCAGAGAGAAATTTTGTCCCCCTTGAACAGATGAACAAAGCACACAACTAAACACAGCAGGAGCAATGAGAAACAAATCTTTCCCAAGAAACATCAAGTGGGGTGTTTTACCACCCAAAACTGAAGCCGATACTCAGTTCACAAAAAAGGTAGCAGCCAAAATCGCATCAGCCCAAAAAGATGAGGGAACATTCATCTTAAACATAATAGTGCATGCAACATCCAAAAGATGAAGTTTACGTTCAGCCACCCTAGTATGTTGAGAGGTGTGAACACATAAGGTTTGATGAATAACCCCAATCGACTGAAAAAATTAAGCCTGGCATTTATAAACTCAAGACCATTATCACTCTTGAAAACTTTAATGGTAGTAGAAAACTAACTGTTTATTTCTTGAATAAAATTTTAAACAACAGCAGGAACTTCAAACTTCTCTTTCATCATAAAAATCCAAGACATCCTAATACAATCATCAACCAACAAAAGAAAATACCGAAAGCCTCTAATACTATGGACACTAAATGTGGCCCCATACATCAGCATGAATCAACTCAAAGACAGACTCAGTACACTTATCCTGAGATGAAAAAGATAGCCCATGCTGCTTGCCAAGTTAGCAGGCCCCACAACAAAAAGACTTAGGAAAAGGTAAATCTGGGAATTAGCGACGTAGCACAAGCAAACTAGGATGCCAAGACAAAGGTGCCACGAAAGAGCCATGGTGGCACAAATAACACCAATAGATGAAAGAGATGAAATGTGGAGGTAGTATCGGTTGTTCTTCTCAAGTCCCCCATTAATTCGCCTCATCATTAGGAGGTCCTGCAAAAAGAAGTATTGGTCATGAAAAATGGCTTTTGCACCAAAGGTCTCTAGTAATCTAACTAATAGACATCAAATTAAATGCAAATTTCGGAACATGTATAACATTAAACAGGGGCAGAGTCGAAGACAGGGAAATATTCCCAAGTCCTGTAACTGATGACAGGCCGCCATCTGCTATCTTCACCTAGAATGAGGTAAGAAGATCCCAAAGGGGAGAAAACTGACCAGCATCACCAGTAATGTGAGAGGAAGCACTTGAATCAGCAATCTAGTCAAGGGCATGGGACCTGACAGACATGGCAGAGGTACCTGTCAATTACTGGACTAATGCCACAGCCAAGGTAGAGGCCTGAGAAGCAATAAACTTTTCATATTCTACTTTCGAAATAGTAATCTAACTATCATCCTCATGTCGACAAGGTGAGCACATGGATCCATTCCCTAAGGATAACTATGCTTCATCCAGCAACGATCAACTGTATGGCCATTCTTGTGATAATACTCACATAACAAAGAACTACATGTCTACGAGCACCACCACGGCTACAACCACTTTGTCCTCCTGAACCAAGGTTCCCACTACCACGACCTATGGAGGCCATGGCAGAGGAATCTAAAATAGGTACAATGTCAGAGGTCTCCAATCTAGATAAACGAGCATAGATCTGACCAGGTGTCAAGATCTCATCCATCATCATGAATTGATCTTTGGCCCGCTTGTACTCAGGGCCAAGACCAGACAGTAGCTAAATAGATCGGATCGCCTCTCACTATTTCGTTATGACTGCAGTACCAGTAGATATAGGCTGGTATATATCCTATTCATCCCATAGATTTTTCATCATACCGTAGTACTCAACCAAGGGCATGGAGCCTTTTCTGAAGGTGTGCAACTCCTCCAAAACACGACATACATGAGTCATGTTGCTCTTCTGGAAGTGTATCTCATGTAACACCTCCCACTTCTTCGCTGAAGAATATACCATAACCTACTTAGCAATCGTCAGTAATGTTGTTCAAGAGACATGTGGCTACCCAATCATTGTCTACCTCTCAATCTGAAACTTCACAGTAGGCTCATCTTGAGTGAGAATATACTTCTTGCAATGAGATCTAATGAACTAGGAGAAAGGCGTAGACCATTTATGCAAACATGTTTATATCACATAAACTGTCTATTTATACGTGTTTTTAGGCGTATAGCTACATCATACATTATAAATATTGCATACCATGCATCATCTTGCATTTAGGTTGAATTGTAAAAAGTTTAGGTTAATTTTCTCTTTTTGTGGTTAGGTAATAAGGCAATATCATATCGGAGCCTCAAATTGAAGATCCAACCGTACGGATCTAATCAGAGCGACGATCGGAGTTCAACGACTCTAATATCGCCCCAATCGGATTTCCATAGTATCAGATACAGTCTGAGAAAAATCAGAGGTCAAAGGGCCAAGTGGTGTAAATCCATTCTTCAGACGACAAATCCGACCGCACGGATGGGTTCGGATAGACGATCGCAACCCAACGGCGTGAAAATCGATCCAATCCGACATCGATGGCACCACCTACGAGTATATGAAGATGGACAGCCAAGATGGTGCCATGTGGCACCATCCTAACCGCCCAAACCGACCTTTGAACGCCCGTCGTCTCTCTCTCCCTAAGCACTCGCCAAATCTGGGTCGTTGGATCTTGATCCAACGGCCTTGATCGCGTGCACCTTCGTTGAAAACGTGCCTCTGGCACGTTGGTCACATGCTCACGTGACGCTAAAGTCGCGGGTTCGCGCCCCACGCACCCGAAATCAAAGGCATAGGCGTTGGAGCACGAAATCCAGCTGTTGGATCTCGATCGGGCGGCAACAAAGGTGTCAACGTGGCGCGCCCAGATGCGAGGAGCACTGCACGCACGATCGGACGCGTAACTACACGCGCAATCGCACGTGCAGACGTTAAGCGTGTTGAAGAGGAGCGGGCATGATGCATTTTAAGATGTCCGATCACTAAGAGCGCATGTTTGTGCATGAGCATTGAGCGTAGAGGAGAAGAGGCGCGGGCGGGCACGCACTAAGCCCACGTTCAAGGCTTTAGTAATGAATAAATCGGTCACTAAAGACCCTAACATTAATGTTTTAAATATGAATTGACATAATTGCCCCTCCATTCTTCACCTATAAATAGCCCTACGACCCCCACACTTTTTTCATCCCTTCCTTCACCTCTCTCCCTCTCCAAGGCTCTAAAGAAGCTTGTCCCAAACCAGGGATGCTCCTCTAGAGTTAAAATCAAAATTTTGTCCACTTCTCACCCCGTTCGTGGAGCTCCTATGGTCGTCTTCTCACCCCCATTCCGGAAGTGGATCACGCAACAACGACGTCCTGCCTCACCCTCGATTCTTCCCACTTCGTTCTCCATCCTCCAGGCATCACCCGTTCCGGCTCGTCCTCCAAGTAGCCATCGAGGAAGATAATTTCTCACCTCCCTTCTCTTTACTATTTTCTAGAGTAGATTTACCACTTTCTAGTTGTAATATTTCCACCTTTCTAGTTGTAAAAACAATATCTCTATTATAAAGTGTTTTGTTCTCTCTCTCTCTAGTATAGTATCAATTCATTGTGATTAACCCGCCTTAAAACTAAAATTAAAAAATATATATAATTGCATATTGCAAATCAACGTAGCCTCCCTATGTTCGACCCGGAATTCCTTTTGAATTTTGGTAAATTTATTCGCTGACGGATTTTCTCGCAAATTACACTACAACGGGTTTTCCAAACTCAATCTTTTTGTGACGATTTTCCGAACCAACAACCATAGTAAGTTGGATCTGTCCAGGTTTATAGAGGACCCTTGCATGTGTGGGGAAGCACTCGTAGTGGATAATTTTCCCATTGAGTCACTTACAATGTCCTTTCGATCAGCCATAATTTCTCGAGTTGTAAGTAAAGAAAAGAATGACTTCTACACACCAGATCATAAAGTCAGAAAATTGCAATTTCAAACTACATGGAGAGCGAACAAAGTCCTCATGACCAAAAAGAAGTTGGGATCTCAGATTATAGAACACAAGAATTTTTTATTTTTTTGGGATTTTTAGGTTGATACCACTTTAAACTTTCGAAATTAATTATATGCCACTCGATTGCAACTGCTGTTATTTATGCCACTTATAAATGTACGTCGTTAACGAAAATGTCAAACATTATGCTTCCATTAGGGTTTTAACCACAGTTACCGACAAGTTGACCGAAGTAAGGTTAAGAGTGCAAATCTCGAAGGGAAATGGATGGTAGGGATTAAATCCATCTTATACGATGAATCGGACGGCTTCATATGGCGTGTGAATCTTGACGACAGACAAATGTCTTGTCGAGGATGGCAGGAAAAGATGGCTTTGGTCGAGGAGCCTCCGTCTCCACTTCACCGACTCCATCCATCCACCTACACCATTCCTCTTCTCTTCATTGCCTCCAACCATCTGGCTTCTCTTCATCAGCTGGAACCATCCACCTACCCCTTTCCTGTTCTCTTCATCGCCTCCAACCATCCGGCTACTCCTCTTACTGTCTTCACCATCTTCATCAAAATACCTCTCTCCCCATTGAGGCACCCTTCATCAAGCGTATGGTAGGAGGAGCGATCGTTACCTTCATTTCCTTCTCCAGCATCCAACACATAAGGTGAAGTACTCATCCAAGCATCTTGCTTAACCCCCCTCGCCTCCATTACATGTTAATGTTGTCAATGTTTCGCAGGAAATACGAAGGGGAGGGGGAACCTTTGAAGAAAGGCACAACAGGTAAACTTGATGTCTTGGGCATTCATATCTAAGGTTTAAGGTTTGTAAGGGTTTACGATTTTGTTAGTTGGATTTGAGGTTTCGATTTGCTAGTCATGTTTGAAGTTTTGATATTTCGTTTGTGGTTTTGGTTTTAGGATTTTGATGGATAAGTCTGGGTATGAATGGTTGGTGTTTTCGATTTTACCACTCCATATAGTTTTATTTTGGCTTAAGGTTTTCATTTGTGTATGATTTATTTGTGATATGTGTTTTATTTTGTTGGTTTGGAATATAATAGGGTGGGTTCAAGATGAAGAAGGTATCATTGAGGTTCACCTACGATTTTTTTTTTAGAGAAGAAAAGGAAGATTACCTAAGATCGGTAATCACCCAGTAATTGTATTAAAACAAAGGAACAAACTTACAAATTTTGGAAGCAAAATTCAAGCAAAAAATTAACCTCCCTCAACATTTTCAACCCAACAACGCTCGTTTCTTAATATTTTATGAAAGCACGATATGGATTTATGAGAGGGTCAGAAGGAGATAAGTATGAGGGAGGTACAGAGAAGGCTATTTGGCTTGATCCAGACATCACAAGATGGTTTGATCTGACCGAATACATGGCAAAGGAGTACCCATGAGAGGTGGGGAAGGTACTGATATTGAAGTAGAGACATCCTAAAGCAAGACCTCGTTGATATGTTGAGATAAAAACTGAATCTGATTTGATGGAAATGTTCAATTCTCATATGCAAAAGGGTGGAATCCCAGTAGAGTTGATTGTTACTTTCAAGGACATTGAGACAACTTGTTATGTAGATAGGATGAATGAGCATGACAAATTGAAGATGGAGATGAAAATAGTAGGAAAGGACTTCCCTACATCAGTACTTCCTCCTAAGGATGCAACTGAAGTGGTTGGTTCAAATGTGATGAATGAAAACCCTAAGGATGTACCTGAAGTGGTTTGTTCAAACTTAAATATGACAAAAAGGTCAGCTGTTAGTAGGGGTAGTAGTAAGTCAAAAAAGAAGACTATATGTGCTCCTAAGAATCTACCAATTGAGGTCAAAAAATATCCAAGGAAGCATGTTAGTGATGATAGTATGATTGTCTCAACTCATGCTAGGAGAAGACTCAGCAGTCCATTGAACAGAACTCCACAAGCTCCCTGTAAGAGTAGCCCCAAATTAGCATCATCAGTAGCTGGTCCTTGTAATGTTGCTCTAATGACAAATGTAGATGAAGTTGTCATTGATTTACATGGTGCATCTACCAATGAAATTCATGTCAATCAATTGCTTCAAATAGGAAGGAAGGGAAGCAAGGTTCGAAATGCCGATTTCGACGCCGTGCCAATAAAATTGTAGGTATGCATTTCGTGGGCATGCCCGATGGCAGATTTCGACGATTTCGACGGCCCGAAAAAATGACATTTCGAGGCACGCCGAGGGCATGCCGACAGAAATGATTTAGATTTGAAAGACAACTAAATCAAGATATTAGAAACATGTTATTTTAGGCTGTATGACAAAAAATCAACGTGTGTGTGTGTGGGGGGGGTGTGTGTGTGTGTGTGTGTGTGTCCTTCCCAGCACCTCCTTTCAAGATTCCCAGCGCCTGTGTGTGTCCAAAATTCCCTCCGCTCACCCATTTCAAAATCAAAATTCCCTCCGGTCCCCTTCCCAGCGCCCTATCGACCGCTCAACCTTCCAAAATTTCCAGCATCCCGCTCAGCCTTTTCAAATTTCCCGCCGCTCCCATTCCCAGCGTCGCTCAGCCACCGTCGGCATGCCGCCGTTTCGTTGCCAACTGTCGGCATGCCGGTGATATCCTCGGCACGCCGACGGTTTCCCTGCAAACTGACACTACCTTTGTGTCGATATGCCCTCTCTCCAAAAACCCCCTTACCAGCGACATGCCGTCGGCATTTAAATCACAGAAGGGAAGAAGGGTAACCAAACAAACTTATGGAGAAGAGTGCTTCCAGTAGAGTTGAAGAGGTTGTTGTGGTCAGTGATGGAGGGCAGACACAGGCAACCACTTAAGGAGAAGTGCAAGGCTAAGTGGGAGGTCATTGCAAACTACCGTGTTTGAAGAAGTGGGGACTTCATCTGAGGACAGTGAATTTGTTATGAGTTCCATATATTCATTTGGGGACAGTGATGAGTTAAAGGGATTAGAAGTAGAATATGCAAATGTTGGAGATGAATTTGAGGTTTAGGAGGGAAGGGATTTCATAACAAACATTTGGATCAAAAAACAATTTTGTGTCAAGGTTCGTAAGAGTGATAAGCATAGGGTGATTGCAAAATGTGAAGATCCAAACTGTCGGTGGAGGATACACGGGTCAACATTGCAGGATGGTGTGACATTTAGGATCAAAACTTTAAGGAGTGAGCATACGTGTACATCTGTCAACCAAAGAGGAAACCTCATGGCCTCAGAAGCTTAGGTAGCAAATCAATGCATAAGGTGGTTGAGAGCAGATCCTAATTTGTCAGTGAAAGAACTAGGGGAGAGGATTCACTTAGGGTTGAACATCCGACTACCTTACATGAGGATCTACAGGGGTAGGGAGAGGGCTTTAGGAGTAATCTATGATAAAGCTGCGCAGTCATATCAAAAGATCCCATCATTGGTTTATGAATTAAATAAAGGAACCCTAGAAGTGTCATTCACTACTGTACATAACTCCTTACGATTATTTGTGAGTTTTCTTTTTTTGAAAAAGTGAGGAATTATTTGTGAGTTTTGAGCCTATGAAAGATGGGTTCCTGAATGGATGTAGACCCTTTGTTGGTGTAGATGCTTGTCACCTAAAGGGCAAATACATGGGACACCAACTAGCAATCACAGCCTTGGATGGCTCCCATAGTCTTTTCCCTATTGCTTTTACAATTTGTCAGAATGAATCAACCCCTTCATGGTCATGGTTTATGAGTTACCTAAAGGAAGCAATTGGTTTTCCAACTGGTGATGGTCTAACAATTATATCAAATGCTGGTAAAGGTCTGATTTCTACAATCAAAGAGTATTTTCCACAATGTGAAAATAGGATATGCATGAGACACTTTTACAGTAACTTCAAGAAGCAATTCCCTGGGAAGGAAATGAAAGACTTGTCTGGTCTGCATCCAGGTCCTTTGATAGGAATCAATACATACACCATATGCGTGAGATTCAGAAGGCTAATCTAATGGCTTTTGAGTATTTAGAAAGGTTGAAGGAGAAATGGGGCAGGCATATCTTCACTAATTACGCAAACAATCATTACATAACCAACAACCTAAGTGAATCATTCAATTCATGGATTTGCGATGCAAAGGCAAGGGTTGTTTGTGACAGTTGACTGTCTTAGGCAAAAGTTGATGGTTCAATTTGATAGGAGAAGAGCAGCAAAAAATTGGAAGTGTTTTGCTTCCTAGTACAATGGAATTAATTAGCCAGTGCACTAGAGAATTGAGGAGCTTCATTGTAAGGTCAGATAACAGAAATGTAGAAGTGGACATAGCATCTGAGAGGTTTATGCTTGATCTGTCAACAAGAGAGTGAATTTGTAGGGAATGGCAGGTCACGGGCACGGTTTGTCCACATGCTGCCGCAATACTCAGTGAGACAAGAGGGCTTCGATGGCATTTATATGTCAGGGAGTATTATACAATTAAGAAGTATTTAGTAGCATATGCAAGGTCAATTACTCCATTACCAAATTAAAAGCATGGGAAGAAATTAGTTTCCCATATATTGTGGGTAACCTTCATTGCACGAGGCCTCTAGGAAGACCTAGAAAGAATAGAATCAAGGGTAGAGATGAGGTTGAAAATAAGAGGCAACACAAATGCACTAGATGTGGAGTGCGTGGCCATCATCGCACTAGTTGCAAGGCCCCAATCAATGCCGCAAGGCCTGAAGCAATTGAAGCAACTCCATCAACACAAGAATCACCTATAGGAGATAATAATAACTCGACCACCATATCTCTTGCTGCTTGAACGTATTTTTGTTTCCAATTCTACGCATTTTCCAACTATAATTATCTCATACGTACAATTTCATTAACGTATTTTCTCATTTCTTTGAAGTGGTGTCTCCTCAAAAGCATTGACAAACATTACGAGAAGAATTACTCGGAAGATTGGCCCTCATAAGGAAAGAGGGGGGCCAAGAAAGAGAGTTCCAATTGACATTTTGCCAGATGGTCCATCAGTTCACTTGGATTAGTCTACCATAGGTAAGTTGCTCCAACTATATTTCTTCTTCAATTGTTGCCTTTAACTGTTAAATGAGTATATCTAATTTCATTGCAGCATGGCATGTTCTATGGGAGTTTCATTTTTGTGAAGTTTGCAATGCTCTTGGACAATATTTTTTGCACATGTGATACATTAATGTTTGCTGTTATACCTTATTTTCAGGTGTTGTGACTATTATTCCTTTGTATAGTATTTTCAAGTGTGTATATGATGTGCGCACAACTAATTACCCTAAAATGCCTATTTATACATGTTCGTAGGACTATAGAAGCATCATGTAATATAAATACTAAATAACATACATCATCATGCATTTAAATTAGTTTGTACAAATTATAGGTTAATTTTCCCTTTTGTGGCTAGGGGACAAGGCGATATCATTTCAGGGCCTCGAGTTGAAGATCCAACTATACGGATCTGATCAGGGAGATAATCGGAGTCCAATGCCTCCGAGATTGCCCGATTGGCCCTCCCTAACATCAAATGCAGTCTGAGAATGATTAGAGGCCAAGGGGCAAGGTGGTGTAAAATCCGTACCTCAGATGAGAAATTCAACCACACGGATGAGTTCGGATCGACGATCACATCCCAACATCATAAAAATCGACACAATCCGACATTCGTGTCACTATCTACAATGATTGAAAAATGGACGACCCAGATTGTGTCACGTGGTGCCATCCAAGCCGCCCACAGCCACTGGCCTTCCTCTTCATCTGCGCCCCTCAATCTCAGCCGTTGGATTTCCATCCAACGGCTGAGAGTGCATGGATGGAAATTCAAAAATGCGACCAAGTCGAAGGTGTAGCGCATTAGTCGAGCGCCCAATGCAGAGCACGCGGCACGAATTCGAATCCGCGTGAGCGGATTTAATCCGCTAAAGAAGAAGCGTGGCGTAATTCAACCGTCCGATGGAGATCTAGCGGCGACGACAGTGGCGACGTGGCACACTTGGAAGAACGCGATGCACACAAGCGTGATGTCGCGCTATCTGACACGCGATCTGACATTGAGGCACAATCTGAAGGCGCGGGCAAGCGTGAACTAAGCCATTGATTGTTGATCAAATGGCAACGAGAGCGTCGCGCTGCCTCTTAACGCATGAAGCGGAAGCGGCAGCGACTCAATCTGGTCCGTCTGATCTTGATCGGATGGCCACGATTGAGCCAAGTGTGGAACAGCTAAAGGAGAAAAGGCGGTGACGTGGCAGCAAGTGGTGCATCTTATGTGCAATGAGCGGCAGAGATGAAGTGCGCACCTTCACCGACACTTATCTACAGCGACGTGCACGTATGTCACTAAAGGCCCTGCATTTAATTTTTAAGAATTTAAATGACCTTTTTGCCCTTATACCTCAACTATATAAAGGACCCTATCCCCCTCATTCTCTTTATCCATTCTCTTCTCCCACCCCCTTCAAAGCTTTAAAGAGCTAGTTCCATACCCGGGATGCTCCATTAGAGTCTTAAGAATAATTTTTCCATCTTTAGGCGATGGAGGGGTCTCGAAGGCGATGGTGGAAACTTCTTTTGGCGAGGAGGCAAGGAGGGGAGGGGTCGAGGTTCTGCATGTGGCGGAGGTGTTTGTGGCAAGAGGGCTCTAGGCAGAGAGGCAGAGGGAGTTCTTGTTCACGGAGTGCTCTCCGGGGGAGGGAGATGGTGGTGGAGGCGCCCATCACCACACGATGGTGGAGGCACCCATCACCACACGATGGGGCCCTACAGGAATGCCCGCCGGAGAGGACAGTGGTGAAAATCACCATTGCCGGAGTTCCACGGTGGCTGCGCTCGATCGAGGTGGTGGAGGCGATCGTGGCGTCGTTCGCTCGAGTCAAGAGGTGCGAGGCGCTGGGGTTGGCAGAGGGACAGATCGTGGCGCTAGTCGAGCTAAAGGCCGAAGCAAGGCCGATCAACAGGGTCCTGTTGCGGCTTGGAGGTACGTTGTGAGTGGTGGAGTGCTCGAGTTGGAGAGGATGGCAGCCGGAGCTGCGAGCTCAACGATGGGGAAGGCGAAGTGGCACGCAGTTGCTTCAAGGCGAAGGGTCGCTGACGTGGATTCAGGGCCCGAGGGCTTCGTGGGGACCACGAAGGGGAATACCGAGAGGGGTGCGGACCTCAACCCTGACGCGATCTCGGTCCCTGAGAGATCCATGAAGATCTCGCGGAGGACAGCCGAAGATCACAGGGCTGCTAGCGCCTCTAAAGCGGAGAGGTTGGAGGGTGACTCTACGAGGCAGCGTAGCGAGGGCGATGACGCAGGGCTTTTAAACCCTAGCACGTGAGTCACCTGCTGGGGCACGAGGCACCGGTGGTGGGGCGGACCCAGATCCAGATCCAAAACTTCAGTTCGGCTATTGGAGCAGCAGGAGCTCCGTGTTGGGGGCGATGGTCCCTCAGGTGGTTTCACGCAACTCCTGGGGTCGCCAAAGGAGGTGTCATGCTCGATGCGGGAAGAGGGAGAAAGCCGGGAGATGGTGATGCTCATGCCAGGGAGGGAGGCGTCGCCCCTGCCAGGGGAGGCCAAACCAATGGTGACGAGGGGAGTAGACCCTCCTTTGGCAACGACAAGCAAGGTGATCCTCCAGCGTGGAGTCTTCGGAACGGCAGGAGGCATTTCCGGGGCAGCAGCAGACGACAGGGAACCCCTTGACGGGGGATGACCCTGTGGAGGTTCCTTTGGCAAGATGGACACCGCTTTTGGTGAGCGGGGGGCGTAGTGGTGCTCTCCAATATCGAAGGAAGTGGTCATTCCGTGGCAAGCGAAGACCACGGATGGTGGTGGACGGTCAAGGGGGGGCCCACAGAGCCCAAGGTCGAGGGAGGTGCTGAACAGGGAAGATGAGGTGGTACGTAGGATGGCGGAGGCAAGTGACTTCAGGCAGGCCACGAAGGAGATCACCACGTCGCCTAGATGAGTGGGGTGCTCACTTGGAATGTGCAGGGCCTCAATGACCCAACGAGGAGGGCCATCTTGGGGAGGTACATCAGATAGTGGAGGGCGGACATTGTTTTGTTACAGGAGACCAAGTTGGTTAATTGTAATGGTCGAGTTTGAAAAGAGATCGAAGGCTCCTAGATGGAGGGATTTCGATCCCTTGCCACGAATGGTCGATCAGGAGGACAGATCCTTAGGTGGAGGGAGGATGTCTTCTCTTTGGAGGACATCGGATGTGGTGAGCATACTATTTCGGCAAGCTTGATTAGGAAGGTAGGAGGCGCCAGGTTGAAGGTTATAGGGGTGTACGGTCCCACAGATGCCCAGGCGAGGAAGGCCATGTGGGAAGAGCTAACGGCGATGGCGGTGGAGTCCATTGGGAGCCCCTAGTTGCTGGAAGGGGACTTCAATGTGACTCTGAAGGTGGAGGATAGATCAGGTGGGGGGGGGAGGCAGGATCCAGGGTCAGATCTTTTTGTGGACTTTGTTAAGACCCATGGGCTTGTGGACTGGTCTCCTGCATCCTGTGTTTATACATAAAGGAATAACAATGGCCAAAGGTCCCGGATTGACAGGTTTCTATCCAATGTGGAGCTGGTTAAGGCGTTCCCTATGGCGGATGTCCGTGCACTAGAGAGGCCTTTCTCAGACCACACCCCTCTGTTGTGGCAACCGAATGAGGGGGTGCAGTTTGGCACATATTTTAAATTTGACATATCATGGCTGATGGTGGAGGGGTTCAAGGCTTCAATGGAGGAGAAATGGAATTCGATGGAGGTGGAAGGTTCGGCGACTTTCTGTCTGGCAAAGAAGCTCTCCTTGCTGTGCGACTAACTGAAGCTGGCTAAACGGGAGATCAGGGCATCTAACAGGGGCAAGAAAGAGGAGGCTTTGGCAGAGATTAACAGAATTGACAGACAGGAAGACTAGGCTCCCATTTCCCCCGAGGACATGGAGATCAGGGCGAGGATGTCGAAGGTCATCCAGGAGGAGGACAAACGGACGAAGGTGGAATGGAAGGTGAAATCCAAGCAGAGATGGTTGAAAGAAGGGGACTCCAACACCAGGTTTTTCCACCAGATAGCCTCTGCCAAAAGGAGAAACTGGATAGACAAGCTGGTGGTTGGCGGGGATGCTTTCTCGAGCAGGGAGGAGGTGGGACAAGCGGCGGCAGATTATTTCAGAGAGTTCAATGGGAGACGACCCAGGGGAGGCTGGAGGTGGAGGGGGGAGGATACACTGCGTATTTTGAAGACTCAGGCGGAGGGTCTTACGGCTGGCTTTTCAGAGGAGGAGGTGAGGCAGGCGGTGTGGGGCCTCAATGCGAAGGGATGCCCTGGCCCGGACGACTTCCCTGTTTTTTTCTTCCGAGAGTTCTGGCATCTGGTGGGTGTAAATGTGATGCGAGTGATGGGCAAGTTCGCTTCCGGCAACAACGGTTTTAACAAGTTGAACAGATATTACTTGTTTCTGCTGCCTAAGAAGGAAGGGCTGAGGCCATTCAATACTTCAGACCAATTGCCCTGTCTAATGCAGTTTACCTTATTGTGGCAAAGGTCCTGGCTAACAGGCTGAGGGACATCCTCGAGGACTTGGTCTCCCCTGTTCAGAAAACTTTTGTGCCTGGATGAGGAATTTTGGATGGCTTCGTGATTGCGATGGAAGCCTTGGCAGCGTGGAGAAGGGAGAAGAAGCAGGACATTTTATGGAAGGTGGACTTCAGCAAGGCGTACGACTCAGTTCAGTAGGACTTCCTGTGGACATCTCTACGGAGGAGGGGCATCCCGACGATCTGGATTGACTGGATGAAGAGATGTGTGACGACATCCTTTTCAGTCCTTATTAATGGGAACCCGACGGGAGGTTGGATCCAGCCTAGAAGAGGGGTACGGCAGGGGTGTCCCCTTGCACCCATGCTTTTTGTTCTTACGACAGATGCACCAGCACGAGCGGCACACAAAGCTTGCAGTAGGGGGCTGTTCAGAGGCTTCGTTGTTGGAGGGGCCCGAGAGGTGGTGGTCTTGCAATACACGGATG
Organism: Thalassia testudinum; assembly: GCA_037157565.1. Lineage (NCBI taxonomy): Eukaryota > Viridiplantae > Streptophyta > Magnoliopsida > Alismatales > Hydrocharitaceae > Thalassia > Thalassia testudinum. Next base: position 5,414,523 of record JAZHRO010000018.1, on the reverse strand, counting down.
ACACGCTCCTCCTGGTTGAAGGATCCGTGTTGGAAGCAAGGAGGTTGAGGATCCTGCTAAAGCTCTTTGGTGAGGCATCAGGGCTACGGATCAGCTACCAGAAATCTAGCTTTGTCCCGATCAATTTGTCTGACACGGAAGCGGAGAGGGTGGGTGCTGCTTTGGAGATCGAGAGGGGCTACTTGCCTTTCGTATACCTGGGCCTACCCCTGTCAGATTGTCGTCTCAGGGTGCAGGACTGGCTTCCATTGCTAGAAAGGATGGAGGGGCGGATGGCAGGGTGGTCCCCCAGACTACTGTCTAGGGGCGGGTGGCTGACCTTGGTGAAGGCGGTTCTAGCATCCACGCCATCTCACTTCTTGTCGGTCTTTCGGTTGCCACGTCAGATTAATAGGAAGGTCTCGGGACTGATGAGATATTTCTTCTGGTCTACTGCAAGGGCGGCAGGTAGGGGGTCGAGGCTGGTTGCTTAGGAGGAGGTTTGCAGGTCTACACAGGAGGGGGGTCTTGGGTTCAGGGACATGGACAGAGTGAACATCAGTCTTCTCACAAAATGGATTGCAAGGTTGGTGGGGCATGAACAGGGACTCCTTGGAGATGTTATGCAGCTATGCTACGACGATTCCTGGCATAGGGACCTCTCTGTTCCCCCCACCCCCCCTCTGGGTGTCCTTCCTCAGGGGCCTGGCGACGGCGGTTGTGAGAGTGCGTAGCTTCTTTGACCCGATGCTTGGTGCGGGAGACTCCTTCCGTTTCTAGCAGAATGACTGGCAGGGGGTAGCTCTACTTTAGGGGAAAGGTTCCCTCAGCTACTAAGTAGTGTGGTGGATGCGTCGGCGAAGGTTCGAAATTGCTGGGACGAATCTTGGTGCCCCATTTTCCGAGGGGGCCTCTCTGAGCAGAGCTGTAAGGACTTCCAGCGGGTGTTGCAGGAGTTGGTGGGCTGGGCCCTGGGCGAAGGCCCTGACGATTTTCACTGGGAGGAGGGATTTCTCGATGGCAGAGGTGTATCGCAGGTTGATGCCTGGTAGGGCCCCCTCGGACGTTGACTTCATGCGGAACTGTAGACTAATTTGGACAGCGAAATGCCCCCTGAAGGTGAAGATTTTTGCATGGCTGGTGAGAAGAGGACAAATCATGACGAAGCAGTGGAAAACTAGATGAAAACTAGATGAGTCCAGACAGATGACTTAGCATGCCCCCTTTGTGGGGGGGTGTTGAGGATGTCCAACATCTTCTGTTTCAGTGCCCGTTCATAGCGCAAGTTTGGCAGGGATAGGGATTGGCTGGATCTCCCACCAAGAAGCCGCTAGCTTCTGGTCCTCCTTTCGCAGGGGAAGTGTGGGTGGCGGAGTGTACACCTTCCGCTCCAAGCATGATCAGGTAAAGGCCCTGGCGATTCTGTTGGGGGTATGGCTAGGGAGGAACAAGGTGGTGTTTAGAGGGGAAAGGCCTTATGTTGAGAACTTTGTCTCATCTATCTCCTCCCAGATTGGTTTTTGGAGGATCAGTTTGTAAACTTCTGATGTAATATTGTTTTGATGTAGAATGAATTTGGGTGTTTATCTACGGGATAATCGCCTTTTGCCTTTTCAAAAAAAAAAAAAATCCATCTTCTCATCCCCTTTCGTGGAGCACCCACGGTTGTCCTCTCACCGGCCATTCGGGAAGCAGATCCCGCCACAACGTCGCCCTACTCCGTCCTCCGTCTTCCAGCTTCGTTCTCCTTCGTCCAGCATCTCATCCCCATCATCCGGGCACTCCGTCAACGCGGCTCGTCCTCTAAGCAGCCATTGAGGAGGATAATTTCTCACCCCCTCTCTTTTATCGCTTTCTAATGTAGATTTCCAGCTTCCTAGTGTAGCACGTAAATGTAATGGACATGATTCTATCATTATGAAACATTTGTTTATTCTCTCCTTATTTTTCTCTTTATTTGTATTATTCTTTCTCTCTCTTCTATTAATTATTCTTTAAGTAAAATAGCTAGTAGATTAATTTCAACCAGCTAATTTGCTTCGTGACAATAATTCTAAACGTAGTTTTTAATCATTCGCCTCCTCGTGTTCGACCCGAGACTCAGCAGAGTTTCGATTATAAATTTTATTTGATAGCAAATTTTTATACACTACAACGACGGATTTCCAAGCTCAATACTTTTAGTGTAGAAATCTCGTTAATCAGTATACATCAATAATTGAGTGTATTCTTTTTTTAAACTTACAAGTACTTTGGAACTGCTGGTACAAGATGAAATGCATTTTCAATGCTACTACATGTTGAATTTTTTAAGGTGCATGTAGTTTTACACTTTTGTGTTTTGTGACGTTGACAAACTTTTTAACTGATAGGAAACACTATAGTATGATATCGAATTATAGATATAGCAGCAAAGTTCAATTTTTACTTTAGAATAGGTGCTATGTGGACTTTAAGTACACGTTATGTGTGTTATTTCTGATTTTTTGCTGCAGAACTTGTAAGTCTGTTCCTTTCCTCACTTTTTAATATAATTTACAAATGATTACCAAACTCAGGTAATCTTCCACTTTTTTCTTCAAAAAAAATTAGTAGTTGTTATGTAAACTTATTTAGTTGTTTCCTGGATGTTTAAGTTTGAATTAACTCTCTGGTCTACTACATTTCTATTTATATTAGATTAGTTTTCATTGCCATGGATAATAACACACATCACTTACAAATAGAGAAGTGGGCTACAACCATGAATACAAATTTCAGGTAATTCTTTCCATTCACTAACCAATGTACACCCTCACAACTACTATTATAACTAAGCATATTAGAACTCCTTTCACATACAGCATCAGTTCAATCAATTGCTTTTGCATACATGCCACTGCAGCATTTATGTTGGTAACCCTTTCTTTCATCTCAATTAGCTCTCTAATAATTTTCATTTCTTCGTCTTTCGCAACCATTTGCGAGGTCACTTCTTCCTCTCTGAGCCATTCGAAGAACTTTCAAGCCCTTCTACGACAAGTCAAGAACTTCCTACCACTACTCCAAGGTTGGCCAGAGGTCTTCACAGCGACTGGAAGATTATAGAAGCATGAAACCCTTGGAACTTGAGGAGATTAATAAGAAGATTGAGAGTACTCCATTGTATGGATCTTCAATCACTGTAATATCAAAGAGTGTAACTCTATCTAGTACAATAGAGTATTTCAGATGTCAAATACTTGTATTCAGTGTATTTCCTAGGATTGTAACTTTGTGTAATCAAGTGAAGTGTATGCCTAAGAATTTCCAATGAAATGTGCCTACTTTTTTCCCTCTTGTTGTTTCCTCACTTTATCATGTATAAAGATACCCACTCAAACAAGGCCTTAAATAGACAAAAAAATGAGTTTCAATAAATTTGCCTAACCGTTAAAGGGCATTTTTGTAATTGACACTTTCCTAATGATTACTCCCAACAGCTACTTCTGACAACTAAGGTCTGCTAAGTCTCAACAAGCGCCCCATAACTCAAGAGATCACTTCGTAATAGGGCAATACTTTCCAATGGCATTAATAACAATAGTTGCAAAGGAGTGATATATAATTAATTTCGAAAGTTTAAAGTGACATCTAGATAAAAATACCTTTTTTTTTTAAGAAAGAAAAAGATTACCTGAGATCGATAATCATCCAGTAAATTATATTAAGTAAAAGGAACGTACTTACAAATTTTGGAGCCAAAATTTAGACAAATAATTAACCTCCCTCACTACATTTTCCACCCAACAGCACTCCTCTATAAAAATCTTGCCATTCCATCGTAGCCATAAGCACCATATTACCGCAAATCCTTTCACCCAACCAGCAGCATCCAGAACATAATGATTCTGGACAGAGCTCCAAAAGGATGCGAAATTAGAGACATCAACATAATGAAGCTGCAAAATCTGCTAGACATCCTTGGAGAAGGGGCAGCTGAAGAAAAGATGATCCAGATCTTCCTCATCAGCTTGACAGAAAGCACATACGACATCTACATCATCCCTCCACCTTCACATAAAACATTTAGTTACTAGCCGCTTTCTCCTAAACAACCACAAAAATATTTTTATCTTCAAAGGCAACAAGCATTTCCAAATCTTTCTAAGTGTCCTCATTTTCTCCATCAACAGGAATCAACCTTGAATAGGCCTTCTTCACCATGAAGACCTCATTTCTCTAACTAAAAGCATCCTTACAGTTTAGCATCCTTAAATCTGAAATAGTATGCAGGAGTTGCTGAAACTCTTGTAGAATGGTCTCCGACAGCCCGCGAGGCAATCTAAAGTCCCAAATATTGTGTTGTTTGTCCCACATTTCACCAGCAGATGCACCCTTGTTGATCAGCTAAAAAACTCTTGAAAACAATTCTAAAAATCTCCCCAATCCACACCAGTCGTTCAACGAAAACTTGAAATCCAGACCATCACCCAGGATTGGGCTGAAGTTACCAATGGAATCATGTAGCACTGGTCTAATGGACTACCAAAATGCAGAAGACCCACTCTTAGGCAAAACTCTCCATCAAATCTATATCCACCCCATATGAGTCTCTTAGAACTATATTGGCCATGGATGAGTCTCCGAGAGAATTTTCACCAGCCATTTGAGTAGTAAGGTCCTGTTGAACTCATATATTCACCTTATCCCCAATCCTCCTTCACATTTGGGTAGACATTTCATTCCAGGGAACAATTTGGGCAAATCTCCCAACATGATCTGTATCCTTCCAAAAGAATCTTTTCCGGATAATATCCATAGATCTGATTATTTCTTTAGCAGCCTAAAAACAGATAGAAAAAAGATCGATATGGAAGATAAGACAAACTTCAGAAGCACCAAACGACCTCTCAATGGAAGCCTACCACTCCACGATGACAATCTTTTTGTCAAGCTCTCCACCACACCATCCCAGTCAACAGCCGCGAGCCTCCTTCCTTTCAATCGCAGTCCAAGGTATCTAATCGACAAATGTGACACGAGTGTCTCAAGAATATTAGCAATCTCCCCATTCCCCAATCCAGGTGTCTTCTTTGGCAAAAGGAATAAATAAAAGCGATTTATCCTTTCAAAACCTTTATTAGCTTAAAAAATTCTCGGATCATGGCCACCACATCTTGCCACCACAATATCCCACATTTCCTTATAAAGAATCTGTAAGCCATCTAGTCATGGCGAGGCCTCCACTTTCAACCCATTAAGCACAGCAACTCATGAACAAGATATGCCTTCGCATCATCCCTAACCTATACTAACTCTAAAGTGCCCATATGCCAATCACCACCATGTTGCCTTCTAGTGAACTCATGAAAATGACCACGAAAAGCATCACAAATCTATCTCTGATCACGTACCACATGATTACGAACCTTCAAAACATTGATCATGTTCACTCTCCTATTGCTAGTAGCCATGTGAAAATATTTTGTATTAGAATCTCCCTCCTTTAACCATAGTTGTCTTGATTTCTGCCTCCAGTCAATCTCCAACTTATGGTCTTCCTACAAAACCACCGTTTGCATCTTCCTACGTTCCTGGCACTCATCAATTGTCAAACTCACCTCCTCTTCCTACCTATCTAGCGCTAATATCCTCAATAACACCTCCTTCCTTCTTGCCTCTCTATGTAGGCGTAAGCCACACCTAAACTCCATCACCTCCCAAATAGCTCATATTCTACTCGCTAATGTACGTGTAGCCAATGAACACTCCAGTGTAGCCACTTATCTATCACGTATTAGTTCCTTCAAACCTGACTCCAAACATGATTTCCGAAACTTAAAATATGTAGTAAAATTTGCATTTTCATTATTTCTCCATAACAACAGCGTATGATCCGAGAACGGTCTGTCACACACCACCACATCCGCACCATGAAAAGCCTCAGCCATACCAATGTTAGAAATCTATCTGTACACGATTTAGACCCATGCCCATTCCTCCAAGTAAACCGAGACCCTAAAAGCAGAAGGTCAACCAGCTCGAGCTCCTAAATTGTTTGCTGAAAATCAAGCGTAGCTCTATAACATCTCCCATCCAGTCTATCTTCCATATGGAGGGTGGCACTAAAATCGTCGCCCATCAGCCATGGCCTTCCATCAATAAGATTTGAAGCCCATGACATCTTCTCCCAGAAAACAGGTCTGGCTGAATCCTCACATGACTCGTACACACATGAGAAAACAAAAGAGAAATCATCTGCTCTTCTAGTCAACGCTACCGACAACACCCTTCCATCAATCAAAGATGAATCAAGCCGAAAATGATCCTCATGCCACAAAACAAGAATGCCTCCTAATCTACCTTCGACCTTTATTTCAAGATACTCTGAATATCTATCACCACAAATATTATTCAATATCTGCACCGATAATGCATCCAAATGTGTTTCCTAGAGCATCACAATATCAATCTTCCATTCAACTAGATATCGTTTAAGAATATATCTTAGCTCATCATCCCAAAGCCCCCGAACATTCCAAGAAAGCACCCTAAGCATTAACAGATCTGTTAAACACCCCCTGTGCACCTTCTTCACCCCAACGACCTTTGCCATACGCACATCAACCACCTTCAAATCCTCCTCCCCACATCCCTCCTTGTTCTTTGAAAACTTCTTACGTTTATAGCAAGCACTCAACATCAATTTATGCTTCTGAGGGATGATTCGTGTCGAATTTGATGAACGGCTAGATGAGGACCACATTGCCACAACTTTTTCTTTCCCATCAGATCTAACCTGACTGCGAACATCAGCCACTTCCGTGAGGCCACCATTCCCTAGGCCGCTCGAGGGACCATTGAAAATATATCCAAAGGTCATTGGAATCCCAGCCACCTACACCATATCCGAAAAACCAACAAGACCCTCTGCTTTTGCCCCAAAACATCAAGCGATGGCTCTAAAGGTACGACATGAGGAAAACTCACCACGACCAAACCCAAAATTGGGTCCAGCAGCCACCTGTAAAGAGTTCCACGAAATGTCAAAAAGCCAATCCATAATCTCCATCATCAAGCCATGAAAATTTTGAGCATTCTCATCCATTCGACCCATAGTCTATTGCTCCAACGTGTTCATCACCTACATGTCTCCACCAGCAAGAGAGGAGCCCCCCACCCATAATATACGAAGAGTATGACTGTAGTTCTTTCGAGGACATTGACTCACCACATCTAGATCCCTCAAAGGATCCGAATACCACCTGGTTATCGTTGGAAAATAGCTCCTCCATCGGATGATGATCACATGCCATCTCAGCAAATCGTGATAACACCTTCATCGATTATTGATCAAGTGCCACCTCAACAGGTCGTAATGGCTCCCTCACCTCCTCAGCAGCATGCACTGGCTCCAACGGTTCATCCGCCACATTAACAGACTCACCAGCCTGCTTTTCCAAAAATGGAAAGCCAACCAACCACCAACATGCCCAAATTTCTTGGAATTAGTTTTGCTGGCAGGAAGGATGATTTTGGAATTTTCGAAATCGTCCAGTTGTTGCATCTTAGGTTTCCAAACTCGTCGCTGCCTTACATGGCCTCCACCAGCAACCATCGCACCATCGCCATGAGCTCCTACGACCGCCGAAGCAGCCTTCCTCACCAGTCCATCCGCTGCAACACCTGTTCTGCACCTATCCAATCCATCAACAACCACCTGTGCATAAGAAACTCCATCGTACAGCTTTGTTGTCACCTTTTCAAACCGAATCACACACGCACAACCCCCAAACTGAAATATCTCCTTGATAGGAAGCTTTGTTCCACTCAAAATCTCTACCTCGACCATCACTATCGTAGCATCACCTTCATGTAGACCAACACCATAGCACCTCCTCACTCATGCAAAAGGAGAACATAATGCATTCATAATTCCAATTGTTCATCTCAACGGTATTCCAATAATGTGAAACAACGTAGAAGGACAGAAAGGAACACGCTCATCTTGAGCACCCTCATAAAGGCTAGAACTCCAATGAATTGAAAACTCGTTAAAATTCGAAACTTGAAACCTCAACCGATCGCCATCAAAAATATGTAAACCAAACAACAGTACCTTCATCTTTGCAAAAATAGCCACCTTCCATACCGACAACGTCAACTTAAGCACAAAGACAACCAACCTAATCTGATCCAATCCCGGCAAACCACGAGCAAAAGTTCCCACCAAAGAAGAATCAAGAACGCCATCCAAATCCTTCACCTCTTGCAACCAAACGGAATCAACCTCCCCGACAGGAAGAACTAAAGGTGGCAGAGGTAGATTTTACTCCGCACTATCAGCAATCCCATGCTTGCAAGACCTCCATCGATGCCCAACACCCTTGCAACGTAGACAAACCATTAGGTCTCTGTAATTTCTCGCCCAATGACCCACTTCACAGCATTTAAAGCAAACCACATCGCGGAGAAAGCCATGACCACCTCCTCCATCGCCCTCACCCCTTCTCCTACTCGCTACCCTCATCGCCCCTCCGCTTGTCGGGAGTCCCACATAGAACACAAGAATGGCAACCAAGTTATTCTAGTGCACACGCTAAGGCATAGATAAGGCCCTAGTGGTGCTCTTCCTGTTGAAGAAGTCCTGTGGAAGGCCTGAGGGTCTAAATAAGACCAGTAAACCCAATCCTAGCCGCTGCAGCAACTCCTCAAGACCTGCAGGTGATGCAATCAGAGGACTTGCGACAATGATTAAGGCTAGCATAGCCCCAAGCAAGGACTGCAACAAGCCACGTAGATACAAGGACTAGGCAGCGCTGGATGAAGCCCCTACAACACCCACCAACGATGCAGCAGGCGGCGCTGGACCTATAGCAGACCGGCGGCACCGATCAACAAGGCCAAGCCCACCCGCAAGTGGCAATGCTGAACCTGAGGGTGCCTGACAGTGTTAGAGGAGGGAAGGGAAGGGTTTTGGTGGAGAGTTGGAGACTAGGTTTTGGGTGGGGTACCTAGGCATTGGCCCACGACCACTGCTCTGATATCATGTTGGGAAAAACAAATGATCTAATTATTCACCAAAGCCCTAGGTACCTTTATATGGAGAGGTACAAGGGAAAAATTAACATGACACACCCTTAAACAAATAAACAATTATAATAAGACCCCCGTACAACTCAACAGATGTCAATCATGCTCAACTTAAAACACCAAAGATCAAATGATGCTTGTGACAACGCCTTCGTGAAGATATCTATTGTCTAGTCATCTGAGGAGACAAGTGGTATAGATGAAACCTCTCTGAATCAAGTCACATGTATAGTGATAGTCAACCTCTACATGCTTAGTCCTCTTATAGAACATGGGATTGATAGCAATATAGGCCATTGCCTTATTATCACAACTCATCTCCATAGGTGGATCAATAGGTATATGAAAGTCTACAAGAACTGATTTCACCAACATCATCTCTAAGGCAGTATGTGCCATGGACCTATACTTTGACTCGACGCTAGACCTGGAGACATCATGTTTCTTACTTTTTTAGGTCACTAGGTTTCCTGCCACATAGGTGCAAAAATCTGTAGTAGACTTCCTATCTACTAGACACCCTGCATAACTAGCATGTGAGTAGGCTACCATACTCATAGAGGTTCCTCTAGTCGATAGAACCCTTCTTCCCGATACTTTCTTCAGGTACCTTAGCACCATCATTGCAACATCCCAATCCTTCCTAGTTGCTCTGTCCATAAACTAACTCAATTTCCCGACTGCAAGAGAAATATGTAGTTTAGTAATTGTCAAGTACAAAAGTTTGCCCACTAGTCCTTTGTAATGTCTGTTGTCCACCGCCTCAAAATTCTCATTATTCAGATGAGTCTTGGGGCCCATAAGGATATTCGTTGCCTTTGCTTCCAGCATACCAATCTCCTGCAGCACGTCAAGAGCATAGTTCCTCTGGGAAAGTACTATACCCTTCTTACTACGTGTCACCTCAATCCCAAAAAAGTATCTTAGCAATCCTTGGTCCTTCATAACAAAGCTCCCTACAAAACATTCCTTGACCTCGATGATGCCAATTCCATCATCTCTCGTGATAATCGAATCACCAACATATAATAGAAGTACCACCACACCCTTCCCTGTTTTTCTGACAAATAAGGAATGATCTGATGAGGATCTCTAAAAGCCAAGCAACTCAATAACCTCTGAGAGCTTCTGGAACGAAGTCCCAGGGCTCTATTTCAGGCCATATATAGCCTTCCATAGTCTACAAACCCTCGAACACCGCCGCTGAGTCTCAAGACCTGGTGATTTCTGCATGTACACCTCCTGTAAGTCACCATAAAGGAATGCATTCTTCGCATCCAACTGATGAAGAGGCCAATCCTTCTGCACAGCTATAGAAATGAGAATAAGCATGGTTGGGAGTCGAGACACAGGGGAAAAAGTATCAAAGAAGTCTAAGGCTACAAAAATCAATCTATGTGACCGATTAATCGTATGAGGTCAAGGACCGAACCGCATATCAATATTCAAGCCTATAATTAGGTAAACCGATTAATCGATCAATTATCTGATTAATCGATTGATTAATCGTCCAATCGAACATTGAGAGTTCAATTTTTTGTATCTTGATTAGCACATTGAAAAGAAAAAAGAACCCCACCCAACTTCTCCATCCCCCTGCCCTACATTCGAATCCTAATGAAACCATAAACATGCACCCCTCTTCGATTCTCCTCAATCCACCATCAGCACTACCCTCCTTGTCGCCTATCAAGTCTCCATGAGAGAATATGCATCTTAAAAACATATGTGCATATTTTAAATTTATACAAAATACATGCATACACACACACACACACATATATATATATAATAGTATATATAATTATATTTAGATTTTTAAATACTTAAAAATACTTAACCGATTAATCACCTGTATACCATACACTCCTTAGTCGGTAACCTCACCAACAGAATACCGACTGTTGATTTCTGTAACCTTCAGTCTATGCCATAGGTTTGCATGAACCCCTTTGCTACAAAGTAGGCATTATGCCTGACAATTCTCCTATCGGGTTGTACTTGACAGTAAACACACATCAACACCCAACAACTAAAGCTCTTGGAGGCAGGTCGACAGGTTTTGATCTGCCACAGGAGCAGAGAGGAGCCATCTTGTCCTCCATGGCCTAACGCCACTTGGGATCAAGCATAGCCTGCTAATGACTAACAGGAATAGACATGGCAGAGAGAGCATGGTAGAACTTGCTATAAGCCCCTCCTAAAAATGCAGTGGACACAGCATGTGATATGGGATACCGAGCACAACTCTGTGGTGTCTTGAGAACTGCAATGGGAAGATCAAGATCATCGATCACATTAGGCTTCGTCTCAACACTAGGTACAACCTCACCACTATCATCGTATAGACCCCTTGCATCATCACCATGCACAACCTCATTAGTGTGTAAATCGTCTATGCTTACTTGAGGCAAGAGAGGAGATGGTGTAGAAAAAGAGGGTTGCTTCCAATAGGTAATAGGAAGCCTATTCGTGGCTGGGAGCTCATGAAACCTCTCAGGCTCAGACAATGATAGTTTACATGGCAGCAGCACAAAATCCATGATCAGAATTGCCTCCAAGAGCATAAGAGGAATAGGCATAAGTGCCTCAGCAACTTCACGAGAGAGACTTCTCGCAGTAGTGGAAAATAGGGAACAGACTCGTGGAAGGTGACATTTACACTAACATAGTAGTATCCTCCAATTGGATCATAACATCTATATCCCTTCTGTGTCTTCGAATACCCAAGAAAGATACACTGGACAGCACGGGGATCAAGCTTATCCCTATCAGGTCCATGGATATGCACAAATGTAACACATCCGAAGACTCTAGGTGATACTCCAAATAGATCACTGTCCTGAAATAAGATTGAATAAGGAACCTACTCATCAAAAACTATAGAGGGCATTCAACTAATAAAATAGCATGCAGTCAACACTACATCTCCCCAATATCTATCTGATACACTATTCTAAATCAAGAGTGTCCATGCAACATCTAGGATATGCTAATGCTTTCGTTTTACGACACTATTCTACTGAAATGTATAAGGACAGCTAATTTGATGAATAATACCATGATCCCAATAAAAAGCACACTGAAAAGTGGTGTAAAACTCCACATCATTCTTGGATCTAATGACCTTCACCTTTACCTCATACTAATTCTGGATCTCTACCAAAAAGACATAAATCATATCACCAGCTTCATACTTGGCTTTCAACATAAATAGACAAGTGAGACTGGAGAAATCACCCACAATCGTAAAATAGAATAAGTGTTCTAATCGATCTGAGGTCCTATTAGGTCCCCAAATGTCCAGATGAAGCAACTAGAACAATGCTTAAAACCTCCGGTGTTGACTTCATGGAATTTGGAAAGGTACTGCTAAGGTGCTTTCTAAGTTGACACACTTCACAGTGAAAGGTGTCAGCAGGAGGAATCTGTGGTAACATCCTCCAAAGTTTTGGCAGTGGAAGATGACCAAACCGAAAGTGCCACAAATAGCTACAGGCACTCCCCTTTGAGAGAGAAACATGGCCTACATAGGGTGACTGTAGAAGACAATAGACTCCGCCTTCTTCACGACCACACCCAATGGTGCATCCTGTGAGAACATCCTCAAACGTGAGAGAAACTGCATCAAAGACTACTCTGCAGTTCAACTGCTTTGTAATCTAGCTTACTGACAGTGGAAAATCATGAATCGAAAGAACATTCTCCAACTTCATGTGCGAAGTCACATGAACCTCCCTTTAACCAAATATGGGAGAATGTAGTCCATCAACAACCTACACAGTCTTCCCTGACAGGACTAGACGAACAGTGGAGAATTGTCTCACATCACCACAAATGTATAGAGATGCTCCTGAGTAAACAAGCCAATCTGCTTCCTCGACCTATGACTAATAAGCTACTGCAGCCTGAGATGTACCATGCTTACAGAATATTCAAAGCAGGCTCATGTCACTCCTAAAAACAGTAACAGTATCATATGTCCCTTCTGGTGCAGCAAAGGCCTTATACTCAGCGGTAGACTCTCTCCTCTGGTCCTGGTCGAAGCACAATATGCTTCATATCATGACCTTCTGTGCTCATTACACATGTCGTTGGCCATCGAGAGCCATTGATCACATCTAACTTCACCATGGGACCACAGAAGGAGCTCTTGCACACCCCTGATTGAGCTATGCTCTCTGGTGCCACCTCAGACAAATCTTCAGACACCATATCATCTTTGACCAGAACCAACCAACATGCACAGACACAGGAGAAAGAAAAATCAGACCATCAAGATAAAATTAAAGTCTCTGCAAATCAGAACCAATGATGTAGATCTGCTAGGTGATGCACAGATCTGACGGGCGATGCAGATCAGTGCCCAAACTTGTCGATCAGATTTAGACCCTGCGGATCAGACCTTGATGCAGATCTGATGGGCAGCACTGTAAATGAATCCCTCACATGATCAGATCCAATCCCAGTGCAACAGATACAAACTTCAACAACGGCAAACTGCAACAAGGGAAATCTGCAGATCCCCACGCACTGGCTGCAAGGGCAATCCAGCAGCAGTGGTTGGGCGATCTGCCCCGGCACTGCAGGCTTCACCAGTTGCAGGAAGCGATGCTGCCTACCAGGGTAGCACTCTGCCTGCACCAAGCGGTGCTACAGGCTTCACCAGCCAACAGGGGCAACACCCCAGGCCTCCGGTGAGGCCGTTAGGTGACACCGACAATGCTCGGGAGGCGAGGAGCACGCTAGTGGCCCACCAACCTGCCAAGCGAGGCCAGCAATGGTGGTTGTGTGTCCTCAAGATCTCGTGAGAGTTAAATTTTTTCTTGGTGGAGAAGGTATGGGAATCAAGGTGGATATCGGACCCTAGCCTAGGACCGCAGCTCTGATACCAAGTTAAAACAAATGAATCAGATTATTCCATAGCTCTACCTCTCAAATATATATAAGTGCGAAAATTACATAAGTTCTCCTCAAAGAAAAAGAAAATACTACAACTCAAGAAATAACAAAGTAAACATAAATGACTCTAGACCGTAGGGGCTAACATCCTATCTCCCCCTAGACGGTTTTGTCTCAATTGACATCTCTCACTACCCTCCTCGGGTGACATTATGTGCATCCTCGATACAGTCAAGCCTAGCAATACGAGTAGCACCTCCTTACATTTCAATCGTGCCTCTAAGTTTCTTCAACTCAGACATTCTGCCCTCCATGTAAAGGACATTCTTGCTATAGATCTCACAAGGGTACACTTGCACCTCAACCTCAACCCATCATTGCCTAACCTTCTCCCAAAATCCTTCCTCAAATAGCCAATCTTTTTGGACATTGCCAAAACACTTTTACACTTCATGAAGGTGCTAAAGCAATTTTGGGAGAATGATGTTCTTAAGCCACATATCTTATAAATCATGTCCCTTCCTATGTTTTAAACGGGGATATTCCTTTCCAGTTGTTATATCCTGATGTGGATCTTGTTGTTCTTCCCTTACAAGTTTTTGGTTGTATTTGTTCCGTTCATGTCTTTGGGCCCAATGGTAAATTGTCTCCAAAAACAAAAGAGATATTAGTGTTTTGATCTTATTACTTGTCATTATCATTTCCACTGATGTTACCTTGCAGAAAGTCTCTTACTTCAACAAAGGGGGTTCTATTAAGCTTCAATCATATCCTTTTTGTGTATATTAGCGATGACAGGACTCCCTAACTATTCCATTGCCTACTATATAGTTGCCTAAGCAAGATGATAGTCCATCTGAGTCTCCCACCATCCAAACTCTACTCTAGATGCTCCACATTAGTCAAACTTGGATCTACCAATTGTATTATAGAAATATGTAAGAACCTGCACTCTTCTCACTATGTCTCATTACACATCTATTGATGGTTTAAGCCCTTTCGTAAGACAGTTCACTTGACTTAATGAGCACTAGAGTTTTGAGGAATCATGTGGAAGCTATGCAAGATGAGCACCAGAAAAAGGCAATGCATGATAAGATTGATGCCTTTGTTTCATGTAGAACTTGGGACTTGGCTCCACAAGCACAAAATGCTACTATTGTGTCTTGCAAATGGGTTCATACAATTAAATATCTTCCAAATGCCAAGATAGTAGCCAAGCAATGTATGGTACTCAAAGACAAGGGGTTGATTACTTTGAGACTTTTTCTCCTATTGCTCGACTTAGCTGAGTTCATATTATTCTTTCTATTGCTTCTAATCAAAATTGGCCTTTGTTTCTACTAGATGTCAATAATACTTTCCTCTATGGAGAACTACATGAAGGTGATTATGTCTCAACCACCTAGTTATGTGGTTGACAGGGAGTACATATGCAGATTGAAAAAGGCTATTTATGGTTGAAAACAGAACCCAATAGCTTGATTTGAGAAACTCGATAGTGAAGTTATGAAGATTGGTGACTACAAATCAACAGCAGAGCACTCCATATACATTAGAAGGCATGAAACGAGTGTTATTATTTTAATCATTTATGTGGATGAAATGATTCTTATGTGTGATAGTGTAAGAATCCAAGAGACAACATTTTCCACAAAAAAATTTAGTAACCAAAGAACTTGTGCAATTGAGATTTTTCCTTGGCCTTGAGGTCAATTAGAGTTCTGCAGGGTGTGCTACCTTTCTTGGAGGGAATTTGGTGACCTGCCGGTGTAAAAAGCAATTCGTGATATATAAATCATGTACAAAAGTGGAATGTAGAGCTACGGCTCATACAGCACAAGAAATTGATATGGATTGTTTCCTTTCACTATCTGTCATCCTATTCTATATTCTATGATAATCAATCTACTATATTGCATTGAATCCAATCTTTTACAAGAAATAAAACACATCAAGGCTTATTTCCATTTTGTTCATAATGAAGTGGACAATGGAAAGACTTCAACTGCACGTGTTTCCTCGGAATAAGTGGCTAACATCTTTACCAAGGTAGTACTAAGAAAGCGACACTTTCCTTTTTGACAAGCTGGGCATGATCAATATCTATGCTTCAGCCTCCAACTTAAGAAGTGTTGGAGTTATTTTATTATTTGCTATTGTTGTTTAATTTTTTGTGTTTCTATAAGTTTAAAGGTGGTCAAGAGACATAAATTAGATTTTTCAAGGGGGTTTACAAAAATACCCTTGTAATCTTTGGACATTACACCCATACCCAAGGTTCCCCATGTTATCACAAATACACTTAAAAACACTAAATTTTTTACATATATACCTTTTTGAAGAATGATTCTAAAAAAAAGAACTTTTTTGTGAAATAATCTTATAATTTTTTTCTCCCATGGCATCGCCCCCCTTTTGAATCAATGGTCGGGTTTGGGTTAGGAGAAAGTGAAGTTATAAAGGTTTTCTAAGTATCATGGTTCCATATGAAAGGAGGCTAAACCCCCATTTGTTTGGCAGCCATGGCATAAGAATGTCGCCGATTGGTGTAACAAGGCAATGGCCACACTAACATGTCCCATCTCTAATCTCGATCCCAATCAACTTTGTGTGGATCAGAAATGGTGTATCCTATTTTTAACCCTAAGGCTGTGGTCGCACCACCTACTACCAACTCTTCCCCTCACACCCACCATCACTTTTAAGGCTGATCAAGGAGTCGACCACAAGGCCATTACAACCTAGAGATGGAGGAGGGAAGAGGAAAAGGAGAAGCGAAGAGGAGGGAGAGGGAAGAGAGGGGAGGACATAAAGTAAAATAGAAAAAAAATTATAAGGTTTTTTCCACAAAGTTCCTCATTTTTTAGTGCGTATTCTTAAAAAGGTGTTGACATATTCCTTACTTATTTCTTATATTTTATTATGTGGCATGTTATTTTATTTTTCTTACTGGTCGTGCAATGTAATTTTCCTAAACCTCTTCTATATATAAAGAGGTGTAGGGTTTATTGGAATAATAAGTTGATTCATTGTCTCCTATTTGGTATCAAAGTGAGGTCCTAGGCCAAGTTCTGACATCCCACTCAAACCAAGCCCTGAAACATGTCCACCCTAACCCTAGATCTCTCTTCTCCTCTCACTGGTAGGGCCAGCAGCCACCGACAATGACTGCAAAGCCACCAGCAGCCATCGACGCTGCTCCAGCAACACCAACAACTACTGATGCCACAGGAGCAAGGCCAGTAGCCACCAGCGCCTCCCTTACAGATAAGCACTGGTGTTGCAGGTCCACCACCAGTACTCTAGGTGGAGGAGAGGGGGCTACCCAACAGTCTTTTGGGTCCTATTGGAGCCGATCTTGGCTCTAACAGGGATGATTTGATCTCTTGTTTTCAACATTGGATATGACATGAAATTAATTTCTTGATTTTGGCAAATTTTCTCTATCCAAAGGCTCAAGATGGCATCTTCTTCTGAATCTGAGATCACATTGGGTACCACGTTAGAAAACATGACTTACAAGGGTTCGTTCTTTGGTCCCATAATCAGACTTGATAAGACTAACTATCCAAGATGGTCTCAAACATTCCTTACGACGGTGGAAGGACATGAGAAGGAACATATTTTGTTGAAGCTAAAGCCTATGGATAAGACAAGGAAAAATGCATCTTGGAAGAAGGATTTAAGCCTATGGTACGTGCTTAATTGATGAATAGCTTTATTTCACGTATAGGCAATAAGATTATGTACTACAATATAGCAAAATAGATGTAGGTGAGTCTCAGAGGCACTTATTCAAATGAGAAAAATTCTTTTATGGCCTTTTAGATACATCATGAGTTATTTGAGTTGAAGCAGGAGGGAAGCTCACTCTCAATATTATTCTACCTTGAAAGGATTGTTAAAGAAATATAACGCTTGTAGGCCTATTTGTACTTGTTCTGCCCAGAAGGGTTATCATAAGGAGTTCGCAGTTTACTCATTTCTGTCTGAACTTGGCTCAGATTATGCTGTTGCTTGTTCACAGATATGTTGTCTGAGCTTCCTACATTGAAGGAGGTCTATAGTCATCTGAGTAGGCTTGTTATGCTTTTACCTCAGACTAAAGAGAGTGTTGGACAGGCTTCATCCATGGCTACAGTGACTAGACGTGGAGGCAGAGGTGCTTCTTCCACATGTGAAAGGAAAGGACGAGGTTCTTCTGAGAGGTCGCGTACCACTTGTACCTTCTGTGGAAAGGTTGGACACATTGAGGCCTCATGTTGGGCCAAGCACGGGAGACCACCAATCGCTAATCAAGCTTCTGTGACTTCTGCTGAGCAATCTGATATTGTTTCTCGTGCAGATTATGATGTTATGGTTCAGCACCTCTCTCAGTTGACTCAAGAGCCGACCACCACCAATGAGACTCCTGTTTTTGCCTCTTCGTCAGGTATTGTTATGTCTTGGTTGGTAGATTCTGGCGCATCACATCATTTATCTGGTGATTAAGGATGTTTTAAGAGATTACAAACTGTCACGTGTTAGGACAGTATAGGTGGTAGATGGCAAACATGCACAGATCGATGGTCAAGGGGAGGTGTATGTTACCCCCACCATACGATTGTCTGATGTGTTTTTTGTTCTTGATTTATCTATAAATTTGTTATCTATCAGTAAGATTACAAACCAGCTTAATTATAGAGCCATATTTGATAACATCGATTGCATATTGCAGGGCAAATTGATGAGGATGATTGGTGGCGAACATGAAGAGAGGGGTGTATATCGCCTTGTCCAGACGCCTCTTGCTATTACATGTTAAGGTGATTCTAGCTTCAAATATTGGAGTACCTTGCAATGGCATCTTAGACTTGGTCACCCATCTCTGGACAGGCTCACATGTATCATTCCACATTTGTCATCAGCTACTAAGATACATTGTAACATTTCTCTGCTAGAGAAGCATCAGAGATCTTTTCCAGCCACTTCCAGTCCAAGTTTTGTTGTTTTTAAATTGCTACATTTGGATGTTTGGGGCCCTAGTCGAATACTTGATAAACTGGGTCACTACCATTATTTAATCATTGTGGATGATTCTTCCCATTTGTCATGGTTGTTTTTAATGAAGAATAAGTCTAATGTAGGACAAATTATTGAGCATTCCTTATTAGAAATAAAAACTCAGTTTGCTGCCACAGTGAAAATTGTTAAATATGGTGATGCTTTAGAATTCCGTAGCAAATGATTGGTTGATTTTTACAAGGCACATGGTATTGTGCATCGACCTCCTATCCACACACCTTACAGTAGAATGGTGTGATAGACAGGACGCACAGCACCTATTGGATGTGGCTCATACTTTACCGATACAGCATTGTGTTCCACATTTGTATTGGGGTGTGTAGTTACTGCACGTTATCTTATTAACAAGATGCCTTCATCAGTTTTACATGAGTAAACTCCTTGGCATATACTTTATCCTGAGTTCTTTCAATTACCCCATGTGTATTTGGATGTGTAGCATTTGTGCATTTGATGGGCCCAAGAAGGGATAAGTTGCTGTCACATGAAATAAAGTGTCTTTCTTAGATATTCCTGTGTTCAAAAGGGATATCACTATTTTGATCCTATGGCAAGGAGGCACTATGTTAATGCAAATGTGACTTTCCATGAGGCAGTTTCTGTTTCTCCTTAGCAGCTCGTCAATTGTCTCCAGAGGTAGAGTTTGCACCCATGCCTATCCCACTTGTACCGATGGATGGGATTATGGAGATTGAAGCATCACCTGCACCTCCTGCATCTTCTAGTGATGATGTCAAATATAGAAACCCTCCAGTTGCCAATGAAATGTAGGTAGTACCCCCCTAACTTCTTTGCCACCTTCCTTCCCAGCTCAGGTATGTGTTGAGCCATCTAACCAAATTTGTGATAGTGGTGAATGTGCAAGTATAGGTGATGCTATTCCTGAGGATGATCTTCCGATTGCAATTCAAAAGGCACCACGTTCTTGTGCACATTATAAGGTAGCAGGGGCAGTGTCCACTGACGAGATGGGGACATCTTTTAGCTTGTTCATGACAACTTTGACAACCATGGAGTTACCAGTTACATATCAGAAAGCCATGCTTGATCCTCAATGGTGGAAGGCCATGAAGGATGAGATGGCCGCCTTACAAGATGGTCAAATGTGAGATCTTACTCCTATCCCACCTAGCATGAAACTTATTGGTTGTCGATGGGTCTTTACCTTGAAAAACAATCCAAACGGGCCTATTTTAGGGTATAAGGCCCGCCTGGTAGCAAAGGCATTCACTCAAACGTACAGGGTAGATTTCTTTAATACCTTCTCTCCTGTTGCTCGTCTGTCTACAATCAAAATTCTGATTTATGTTGTTGCCCACAAAGAGTTGGAAGCTTCACCAGCTTAACATCAAAAATGCCTTCCCTTATGGCGATCTTAAGGAAGAGGTATGCATGTAGCAACCTCCTGGGTTCGAGGTTCAAGGGGAGTGTGTATCTAGGTTGAAAAATGCTATTTATTAACTCAAGCAGAGTCCAAAAGCATGATTTCACAAACTCTCAGAGGTGGTTGAAAAGATGGGCTTGCAAAGATCTTCCTCATATCATTCGTTGTCTATCAGGAAGACAGAGCAGGGTATAGTGGTTCTTTTAGTATATGTTGATGATTTGATTATTTCAGGGGTTGGCAAGGTTGGAATTGCAGAAGTCAAGATTCCTAGTAGAGTAGTTTATTATGAAGGATATAAGTCAACTACACTATTTTCTAGGAATTGGGGTTGCAACCAGTAAGGATCGGATAGTTCCGTCTCAACACAAGTATGCACTTGATGTACTTAAGGAGACAAGCATGTTGGGATCCAAATCTACTAATGTTCCTATAGATCCCAAGGTACACCTATATGATGAAGAGGCAGAACTGGTTGACAGCTATTCCTACAGGCAGCTAATTGGAAAATTGTTATACTTGACTATTACCAAACCAGATATTACTTTGGCAATTGGAAAACTAAGTCAATTTATGGATAAGCCCACCAAATTGCATTAATAGATAGCTATGCAGGTGCTTAGATACTTGAAGAAAGCACCTAGGTGTGGGTTACTTTTCAAGAAAGGAGCGCCCGTGGCTATTGTAGGACATTCAGATGCTGATTATGCAGGGAGTATAGCTAACAGGATATCCACCACAAGCTTCTGCACTTTTGTTATCAAAAATCTTGTTACCAGAAAGAGCAAGAAACAGGAGGTAGTCTCCAACTCAAGTGCAGAATTTGAGTATCGGACTATGGCCTAAATTGTTATTGAGATGGTTTGGGTGAAGTCCCCATTACAAGATCTACATGTCCAGATTGATGGTCCCATGGAAATGCAATCTGAAAACAGGGCAGCCACCTACATTACCAATAATCCAATGTTTCATGAGAGGACAAAACATGTAGAGGGGGATTATCACTACACTTAAGATCTAATACAGTGGGGAGTGTTGCGTACTACATTTGTTTCTTTAGAAGACTAGATGGCTGACATCTTCACAAAGCCTTCGCCACTTAGAGCATTTGATGTATATTGTTCCAAGCTAAGCATGATTAACATCTATGCTCCAACTTGAGGGGGAGTGTTAACATATTACCTACTTATTTCCCTACTTATTTCTTATGTTTTATTATGTGACATGTTATTTTCTTTTTCTTACTGGCATGCAGTGTAATTTTCCCACACATTTTCTCTATATAAAGAGGTAGGGTTTATTGACCGAATAAGTTGATTCATTCTCTCCTATCAAAGGATATACATGTAACAAATTTAGTGTTTTCAATATTGAAACCTAGGGGTATGGGTGTAATATCCAAAGATTATAGGGTCATCCATGTAAAAACTCCTTTACTACAGCAAAACATAAATTAGATAATTGATAATGGCATGAGCATCACCTTCCAATAATGCATAATTAGGAGTTGTAGACTCCTTTGTGGTCAAGGATACATTTGTAGATGCAAGAAGACCTTTCTGGTCAAGGATACATTTGTAGATGCAAGAAGACTTTCTTTTTTTGAAAGGGAAAGGGGTGGTTATCCAGCTGCTAACCACCTGAAAATTATATTAAGCAAAGAACAAGAACCGAAAAGTTAGAAAGTTGAGGCCCACAAATTGGTCAAAAAGGATATACAAGCAACAAAATTCTTAAGGTAAGGTGTTTGGCCCTTGAAGATAGTGGCATTCATTCAAAGCCAAATGCCCTATAGAACTGCCAAGACCTTCCCTTTCTCCTTTCTCGTCAAGAACACATTCTGCCTACTATTCCGATTCCTGCATCTAAAGGACCTCCAAAAGTCAGCAAAGGCATCATAAGATAACAATTCTTAAGAAAGCTATCTCCAAACCGCGCTGAAAATGAACATCTTAAAAATAGGTGATCAACATCTTCCTCTACTATAAGGCAAAGCGAACAAAACTTCACCTTTGGCACCCATTTGGCCCTCCAAACTCTCGTAATCAATCTACCCCTCTTAAGCAGCTAGGTAACAATCTTGACCACGGATAAGAAGCCGACCATATCTTCCTGCAATCCTTGATGAGATCTACATCCATCATCGACCCACCACCGCCCAACCTTCTATAAGCTTCCTTTATAGAGAACTCGCCCTCTTCCCACATGAAAGCATCATTCCCATCTTCTAATCTAAATCCCTCCAGCTCCTATAACAGAACCTGGAACTCTCCAATCCTCTGATCAAACAAATTTCCAACAAAGGTAGGGCACCACAAATCCTCCTGACAACAAGCCACACTTCCTTGCAAGCAACTATTGCATATAGTCTCAAAAATCGATCCTTCAGCCTTCCTTGACCCATCCAGTCATCCAGCCAGAATCAAAAGATATCCCACATGCCAATGAACAGAACAAAGAAGGATTGTACCTCTGGCACCACCAGAGCTAAGCCTTTACAGAAATGGAAGTAGCCACTATGAGGAAAAGTCAAATGTCCCAAATTGCAAAGCCCCCATAACAGGCCTACATAACTCTACTCAGGAGGTCCCCCTTCCACTTAGTCAAAAGACTCATTCATTCTCCCCAGGTCTCGTACTACCAAACCTCCCTCTTTCAAAGGCCTATATTAGCTCCTCCCACTCCACCAATCTCCCTCCTCTCCCCGCTAAACCATAGTTCGTCTAGAAAAAATCCCTCATCAAACCCGAGATCTTTTCAACCTTTTTCAGCATCTTCAAGACAGATGTAAAGTAGGAAGGCATGAAAGCCAGGACCGCCATCAGAAGCACTAATTTTTCCCCTCTTGACAAAACCTTGGAAGACCACCCTACCAACCCCCTTTCCATCCTATCAATCAAAGACCTACATTCCTGAACCGACACCCTCTTGTCAGACACGGGGAGACCAAGGTAGGAAACGGGTAAGCTACCCTCCATCGTAAGCAACTCCAAGCTGCACCCATTAGCCTTCTCCAGAGACATCTGAATCGGGACAAAAATTGACATAAAGAAACTTATCTGTAGGTCAGAAGCCTCACCAAACAACTCCAAAAGGAAGCGCATTCTTCGAACTTCAACCTCCAACCCTTCCACAAAGAAAATTGTATCAGCAACGTACTACAGCATCACCAACAGAGAACCCCTTCACTAGATCCCTCTCACAGATCATACCAGCAAATCTAGCTAGTGCATTTGCCGCTAGAACAGAAAGCATAGACACCAACGAACACCCCTGTCTAACCCCCCTCGGCTGAATCCATTCACCCATCGTGTTCTCATTAATAAGAATGGAAAAGGTTGTCCTCGTCACACACCTCTTCATCCACTCCACCCATCAAGTAGGGAAGCCCCTCTTCACCAAAGATGCCCAAATGAACGACCACTAGACCAAGTCATATGTCTTACTAAATCAACCTTCTAAAGGAATGCCTTCCTCTTCTTCCTCCACTAGAAAGTCAAAATCTCTAAGGCAATGACAAACCCATCTGGTATATTATGGCCCAGGACAAATGTCATCTACACTGATGAGATAATGCCAGCCAAAACCCCCCTCAGCCTATTTGCCAGAACCTTGGCAACAATCAGATATAGAGCATTCGATAGCGCAATGGATCTGAAATCTTTAATAGCCTCCGCCCCATCCTTCTTCGGAAGTAAGAACATGTAGAATTTATTAATTCTATTGAAACCCTTGTTTACCATTTGTAAACTCGGAAACTAACCAAGGTCCAGAATTCCTTATAAAAATGTACAGGAAACCCATTAAGGCATGGGTAGCCATTTGCGTTCAACTCCAAAACTGCCCTTCGGACCTCATTCTCGCTAAAGGGCAAAATAAGGTCATCCACCTGCTCCATTGTTAGTCCCAACGTCTCAGCTCCTAGCCTCCTCCATCTCCCACTCATCCTCTCGCCCATGAATTCCCTACAGTACTCCACGGCCGCACCACCTGCTACTTCCCTGCCTAGAAACTCCACATCATTCACACGTAACTTCTCTATCTAATTCCTCCCTCATCTACTGAAGCCACCAAGTGGAAGTACCCAGTATTAGAATCACCCTCTATCAACCACTTCTGCCTAGACCTGGCCTTCCACTCCATCTCTACCTTACAAACCTCTTGCACCATACACAAGTGTGCGGCTCTAGCAACCCAATCAGCATCACATAGATTTCCCTCACCCTCCTCCCTATCAAGCCTCGCAATGTTGGCTAATGCCTCATCCTTCCTTCTACATCGTTCCTCTCTAACTCGCTTTCTATAAGTCTTCAAAAACACTCACAGTTCTCGCAACTTAGCCTCCATCCTCGCCGCCACCGAGGCCATTGGTTGAGACAACCTCCACTACTCTTCCACCTTCTCCCTGAAGCCCTCCTCCAAAAGCCACGATCTTTCAAATTTGAAATATGTCCCAAAATGTCTTTCCTCATTTGATTACCACATCAGGGGGATATGATCTGATAAAGGCCTCTTCAAAGGTCGAACACCTACCATAGGAAAAGCTTCTGCCATTTCTACATTAGAGAGAAACCTATCAATCCGAGACATTTGGCCTGCCGGATTCCTCCAAGTATAGGAGCACAAGCTAGGAATCCCATCAAAGAGGCCATGCATAGCAACAAACTTCATAAAAGCGTTCGAACCACAATCTCTTACCCCTATCACCAGGCCTATCCTCTAAAAGCAAAGTAGCATTAAAATATCCCCCAATCAGCCACGGACAACCATAGACTCTCCGTCACCTGACTCAAATCCACACATAGTTGTTGCCGAGTCCTATCATCATTAGGCCCATACACCACCAATAAGGCTAGCTTAAGGCCATCCCGACACCTCTTAAGCCACACCGTCACCAGAGTCCAAGAAAGAATCTTCCACATCAAACGCATTATCTCTCCACCCTACGATGATTCCTCTAAACCTCCTAACGACATCCAGCACGACAAATTATCCACCTAGCTTCCCCCAATCTCCTTCCAAACCTGTAGGTTGCAACTCCCAAGCTTGGTCTCCTGCAATAACACTACCTTAGGGCTTCATGAGCAAAATGTATTCACTTAGCACCACCCTTCGAAAGGGGTCATTCAACCCCCTCATATTCCAAGAAGCACCTTTGTCATAAGGTAACAGAAAGATCACCCCCAGATGCACATCTGAACCCTGCCGCGTGCAGTACCTTATGCTTTCTTCAATGTCTTCATCCCCATTCTGCACTGCACCACTCTACTGCCAGTCCCCCTCTTGGCGAACCTCTAGAGCTTCCCCCTTCAGGCCGTCGTTCTTGCGAAGTGTTTCCATACCTGTTGCCTTACCATGAACATCACCACCACTTGTTGTTGCCCCATCTCCAACAAAGGCCCTCGAGGAACCCCTTTCACGCTTCCTCAAGTCCCAGCTTTCTCTCTTATCCGATGGCTCCACATCAACAACCGTCGCAGGAACCTTTATCAACCGCCAACGATAATACAGCTTCGAGCAACCTCAGCTAGTGGCACCTCAAGGGCCTCCATCGCGCCAGCCATAGCTTCACTCCATCTCTTACGACTACCATTGCATTGCACCCTCCCAAGTGACTGAAGGGCCCCTTAGAATGCTCACCCTCCAACCTATTCAAAAGGCATCCATGTTCCCAACAATAGTGAGCAACCACAAGCCCAACATCCGAAGTAAATGGGCCCAAAGCCAAGCTTGCACCATCAACTTCCACCACTCTACATTTATCCCCTTCATATCCAAGTCTGTGTTCGAGCCTATTTACCAACAGTGGTGCCTTGGACGCAACCCTACCATCAAACTCCCCCGCATCAGCCATAAATACCTGCATCTCATCTCCCTCGCAATCTCCTCTTGCAGAAGACGAAGCACCCTCCTTAAATGGGTTAACATCTTTGGGAATCCCAATCAAACCCCTCAATTCTGAACCCCCGCCACAAATCTCAAACATCACAAACGATCCCTTCGATCTCGCACCTCCGCCACAATCCTCACATTGACCCCTCGGTTTCCAAATCTCATCGGTAGCTTCACAACGGTGTCGCTTGCCCTTGCCACACTTAAAGAGCCATTGGCCTTCGTCTTCCAACCACCTGCAGTAAGGGCACGTGCATAGGATCTCCCATCAACACCAACAGGTGTGATTGCCACCACCCATGACGATCCTCCCAGTCGTAGCGTCACCTTCAAGGCGACCTTCCTACCTAGGATGAGCTCGACCATAGCCCTAATGGCTGTCATATCTCCATCAACGAGACCAAGCCCAATGCACAACTTGACTCTCGCAAAGGATTGCATGACTACCTCCCTCATGTGAAGCCAAAGAGGAATCCCCTCCGTTGAGGCACCATCGTTGACCGAAGTCCACCTCCACCGCACCAAAGCCCCTATGACTGAGGAGACCTTGAAGACCAATTTCCGCGCCACCTCTAACTTAAGGCCAAATAACAAGAACCTCAAGTGGGAGATCATCGCCACCTTGGGATCTACCTCTGAGCCAAGCAACGCCCTCAACCCCCTCTTCAGCTCTATCCTCTACAACCTCCCCTACACCACATCGCTTACCAAGGTACCCTCAAGGTCCCTCCTAATTGGTTGATTGCACCGACTAAGGAGCTTGCACCTCAATCACTGGGGCCCCTCCGACAGCAGAGGAAGACTCCCAAGACCCTCCTCCCCCTGTCTACTTCACCCAGCTACACACGTTCTCCTTCAATGGCCAACATCGCCACACCTAAAGTATCTAACCGGGTCCCAACAAGCCCCCATAAGGTACCATCGACCAAGGCACTTAAAGCACCTTACCTCCTCCCGAGAGCTACTTCTCTCCCTCCTAGATCGAACCACCACCCACCCTGCCTCACCATCCCTCGACTCCTGACCCCTTTCTCTCTCTTACTCATTGCCCCTCTCCGAAGGGGGGATGTTTCTCTCAATACAGGAAGATATTTGCAGGCTGATAAACTCAAGGAGATGGAAGAGGACAAGAGAAACAGATGGTGTAGGCAACAGTACTTGTAATAGTGGTGAATAAATTCATAACTAGTGGTGGATTTGCCAAAGGAATAGAAAAATTCCTTGCACATCGAAATAATATAGGACATTTTCAAAAAAAAAAAAAGGCCATCATCAGAAGAGAATACCACATGGTTGGGTCATAAGATCAATATCCTTTGAGTCCTTGAATGCTGCAAAATTTTAAGGTTGTTAGCTCGATGTGATAAATTACTTATCTAAAAGAACTGGACAAAACAAACAAATCCAACACCTTTAGAAATAAAGAAAGCAATCCAAAAGAAGGGCAAACATAGCATTCTTCACATCCAACTAGAAGAAATTCCATTATTCGCATCCAACTCATAAGAAATTCAATTAATAAGGTACAAGTTCGATCAACCTTAGATAATAACAAGGAGCGGGTATTATCCTAACCACATCAAGCAGATGTTGTAGTTTATGTTCAAGTACAACATTTTGTTGATAAGCTTTAATGCATGATGTCTCATCCACCACATGCAAGGAAGGTAGGTAGACAAATGTTAGTTTACATTCAACTAAAGTTGCAATCCATGTCTAATGCAACACGAGCAAGCAAAGGTGGGAAAACCTTCAACATGATGGCAAATCCATTATTACTTCAATAGACACAAATTGTAGTTGATAATTGAATCTTTATTACTCAAAAATATGTTCTTATGATCATGAGTCTCCAATATTTTTTTAAGCACATCAACCGGTCAAACAAAAGTATAATCAACATAACAAGAAAAGTATGCTTATTCAACGCAAACACCAAAACCAACATGATTTTAAGAAAAGGGAATGGACCCTTTTATTTTATTTTTTGACTGAAGTAAATCACACTAGAAGGACTCAATGGAAGGAATACCCATGAATTGGTGGCGGAGAATAGGGATGCTTGGATGCCCCAATTGAAGATGCCACTTGTGAGGGACGAAGTGATAGACGAGGTGTAGGACCATGTTGTTATGACTATGAATAGAGATTTTCATATTCTTATATGGAATTAACAACCTGTGCATGTTTACTTGTTGTAGAAAGAGAGCCTCTTGATCTTCAAGAGAAGCTGAATTGTATTTACTCTGGAAAGTGCATAGAAAACTAGTTTGCTATACTTGATCCGGCATTTGTTTAATGTGTGGTTACATCTATAACCATGTTCACAAAACATGAGAGCACTATATTTATATCCATGGCTTGGATGCCAAAGTCTGTTGCCTCTACAAGTAGAACGACTATCTCCAAACGACCAAATGCATCCACGGCAGAAGAGTCCAACAATGTTACAGAATCTGAAGAAGTCATATCAAGCTGAATGAGTTGTGCGTAAATCTATGCTGGAACAGGATTCTATGCAGTATCATTACCAACCAGCTCTTAACTGCACAATAATTAGGACCCTAAGATGCCATGAATTGCACAAATTGAGAAGTCATTCTCTGCTTGGCTATCTTCTAAATATTATCAAAGATAGGCTGTGTCCTTCCATAAATTTTTTCAAAGTGCATTACATTGATATGGTCATCCATCTTTACCTAAAAGAAGTACATTTTAATTGAGGGAAGTGGATATCATGGTGAACCTTCGGCATACTTTCGTGGATGACATAACCTACAATTACCAATTCCCTCTTTCATGCCGCCAGATGGCCATCCAGTTGCCAATCTTGTCCTTGTACTTTGATTCTAGCTTGAGAAAACTCACACAAAGGGTTGCAGAGTGGGATTGTTGGCAAGAGTCACTTGCCAAGTTTGTTAGTTAGTTGTTAAGTCTAGGTGTCTTGTAAGTCAAGTTAACTGTTTTTCCTTATTTAGTTTAGGATTATCTATTTAGGAAAGTTGTTTGAGATTTAAAACTTTGTTAGAGATGTGTTTTCCTAATTTGTTTTGGGATTGGATCTCTATATAAAGAGACCAATACCCTAATGTTATTTGAGTTCTCCAATAATAAAATAGAGACTCCACGTATTCTTCTATAACATAGTATCAGAGTGGGTTCTCCTGGGAACCACACTTCCGACATTGTGTTTAGATATTTTGTGATCTCTCCTATGTCTGAAGAACTCCACACGTAATCTAAAGGTTGGGCGTGACCAAGGCAAGACCTTGGTTCTCTGGCATCGGCACATGAAGAAGAAAAAAGGTTGTGCGACCCTCTTTCTCCTTGTGTGTGGATTAAAGTCCATGTTATACCTTGTGCGTAGGCCAATCCCATGCATGATTGGTGTTTTTTGACTAAGGAAACTCAGGTTTCTCCCACACCAATCTCTGTGCAGGGATCTCTTGTGTATGAGCCAGCAGCCTCCATGTGCTTACTGTGAATGCTACTCTTCTACAGCCACCATCTGTTTGAGATTGTCTCCTAGATTATTACTGCTTGGGATCGTCTCCCAAAACTATCGTTTGTGGTTCAAGTGAAGACTGTTCATGCACAAGTACTACTACTATTGTACTTTCCTACAAGTTGGAGATGCCCAACTTGGGGGGGGTTGTGTGTGTAGAGTTCACACCAACTCACAAAAGGGGTCAAGGTGTGAGATTGTTGACAAGAGTCACTTGCCAAGTTTGTTAGTTACTTAGTTGTTAGTTTAAGATTATCTATTTAGGAAAGTTGTTGAAGGTTTAAATTTTTGTTAGAGATTTGTTTTTCTAATTTGTTTTAGGATTGGATCTCTATATAAAGATACCAATACCCCTTATGTTATTTGAGTTCTCCAATAATAATATAGAGACTCCACGTATTCTTGTACTCTTTAATAAGAAGAATATATTTCTTCTATGTGATCCTACAAGCCACTCAAATAATGTAAACTAGAAAGCTTGATGGTGACACCTTGCATGCAAGATCCAATGCTTGTGGTAGATAATGTCCTAACATAGTCACCACTATTATCCCTATTATCTATGAGCATGTCTATGAAGTTGAGGATCAAATACAAGTTAATTAGGACTGAAATCAACTTTACTAGCATGTGCACGGAAGACACGCACAGGTCACATAAAGACTCAAGCCAAAACCCAAGCCTATTTTAGAAAACTAATCAAACAACTTGTATGTGTTAAGAGAAAATAAGCAAGTGATTTATTCCATGCGCCCTTTATACGGAGAGACCCCACAAGGGCAAATTACATGAGGGAGCCTTACATAATAAGGAAAATACAAAAGATACCAAAAAGACTAAGACCAAAGATATAATAAGACTCTTAACACTCTCACTCAAGTTGGAGCATAAATATCAGACATGCTCAACTTGGAACATAGATATTCCAACTATTTCTTTGCTAGAGCCTTAGTGAATACGTCAGTTATCCGGTCTTCATTGGAAACATGTGGTGTAGAAATCTTCCCACTCATCATAGCAATTCGAACAAAGTGGCAATCAACTTCTACATGTTTGGTCCTCTCATGAAAAGCGGGGTTGTTAACAATAAAGGTAGCAGGTTGTCACAGTACATAAAAATAAGTCTCGAGACATCAACACCAAAATCATGCAAGATAGACTTGATCTAGAAGAGTTCGCAGGTGGTACGTGCCATAGCCCAATACTCTGATTCTGCACTAGATTTAGAGACTACATTTTGCTTCTTACTCCTCTATGTAACCAAGTTACCACAAACATAAGTGCAGTACCCCCATAGTAGATCATTTATCCTCGTAAGAACTAGGATAATATGCATTAGAATATCCACAAACATCAAGATGACCATGCCCATGAAAGAATAAACCCTTTCCAAGAGCTTTCTTCTGATATCACAAGAGCTAACATACTACTGCCCAATGTTCCTCTATGGGCTCCTGCATGAACTAACTCAATCTCCCGACTGCATAAGATATATCTGGTCTCACAACAGCCACATAGATTAACTTCCCAACCATGGCTCTGTATCTAGTAACATCTTCCAAGATAGGGCCATCAATATTTGCTAAATGAGTGATAGGACCCAGTCCAGTGGTATGGTGGCAGGTTTGCAAGGCAACATCCTTGCCTCACGAAGCATGTCCAACACATGCTTCCGTTGAGAAAAAATTATTCCTTTGTCCAGGTGATGTATCTCAATGCCCAAAAAGTAACTAATCAATCGAAGGTCTTTGGTAACAAACTAAGCATGTAAGAAGGCCTTAACTGCCACCAGGCCTTCTTTATCATTTCCTATCACTAGGATATCATCCACATAAACTATCAAAATCACATATCCTGCCTCAATATGCTTCACAAACACCGAATGATCAGTTGTAGACCTCAAGAACCTAAAGCTCTGAATGGTTGTGCTAAATCTGTCAAACCATGCTCTTGAGCTTTGTTTCAACCCATATATAGCCTTATGTAGCTTACGAATCTTTTGGCACTCCCCTTAGATAACAAACCCCACAGGTTGCTACATGTATACTTCATCAAGACCACCATATAAGAAAACGTTCTTGATGTCCAACTGATAAATAGGCCATGTGCAGTTGACTGCAAGAGAAAGGAGGATCTGAACTGAATTTAGTCCAATAAATAGGAAGAATGTCTCAAAGTAATCAACACCAAAGGTTTGAGTGTATCATTAGCAACCAGCCTTGCCTTATAGCATTCAATAGAAGCATCCGGGAGATATTTGACGGTAAACACCCACCTACACCTCACTACCATAGCTAGGCCTATAAAAAAAAATTCGAACCCACCTAACCTGACCCGTTAATGGACCTGAACCCAACCTGAACTCGCTTACATTAAACGAGTAAACATGTTTAACACATTTATTAAACAAATCAGGTTCAGGTTTACCTTCATGAACCCGACAAACCCGATTAATAAGAAAAAAAATCTCTACATTTAACCCATTTAACTCCTACGTTTATCCATTTAACCTGTTATTAAATAGATTAAACGGATAGGGTCGGGTCGGGTTTGGCGAGTGTAAACGGGTCATGTTTAGATTGGAGTATATAAACCAGTTTAATAAAAGGGTTGGACTTGACCCAACCCATTTATAAACGAGTTTGGTCTAAACGGGTCGGGTCCAACCCAACCCGACCCGTTTAACAGCCATAACCGTAGCGTCAAGAGGTAGGTTAACCAACTCCCATATTCCCCGAGACTGAAGTGCTACCATCTCCTTCCATAGCCTATGTCCATAAAGGATCTCGTAGTGCCTCTGTATAGGTACATCAAACCTAAGCCTATCAACTTCAAGAGATAGTAGTTATTTTGCTGTAGGTAAACAGTCCAAAGAAATATATTGTGAAACAAAATAATGACCACGTGACCATTGGGGCTTTTCGCTAAGCAATGGGAAGGTCCAAGTCAGATCCCTCGGTAGAAGGATTTACCTAATCTCCATTGGACTCTGCAGGATTAGTAGAGGGTTAAGGAGGAATGGTAAACAATGGCTCGATAGAAGGTATAATAGGAGCCCTACATTGAAATGTCCATGGGGAAAAAGTAGAGGACTCTGGTGCAATATCCTGTGGTACTATATTTGGTGGATGAGATGGCTCAGAGCGTTCTAGAGGCGACACAAATGGCATGGGGATAGGGATATCCTATCACACAGGAGGACAAGTGGCTTTCCCTTTCTGCAAGTAGAAGGGAATGTCCTTAAAAAAAGTAATGTCAGCACTAACATAAAATCTATGAGCCACTAAATCATAATAGCAATACCCATTTTGAATCCTTGAATATCCCAAGAAAATACACTTCAAAGACCAAGGAGACAACTTGTCTAACTTGAACAAGTGGACAAAACAAACACACCAAAAAACCATAAGGGTAAAAGTAAAACCATCTCGATCAAGAAGCAAAACAAAATACGAGATCTTACCTCCTAAGACTGAGGAAGATACCCTATTAATAAGAAAGGCAACCACCAGAACAACATCAACCCAAAACTAGGAAGGCACATGCATCTGAAACATCAAAGATCATAACACATCAAGTAAATGGCACAATTTACGTTCAGTCATCCCATTCTATTAGGAGATATAAATGAGGGAGGTCTGGCGAGCAACCCCCAAAGAGACAAAAAAACTGAGATAAAGTACCATCACAAACTTAAGGCCATTGTCACTCCTAAAAAAGCAAAAAGTAGTGGAAAACTGAGTCTTTATGTCATTGAAAAAATTTTAATGAGTACAAAATTTTCCGACTTTTCTTTAGTCATATAAACCCATGACACAGGTACAATCATCTACCAAAATAAGAAAAATCGAAAACCTTGAACACTACAAACTCAACATGATCCCCACAAATCAGTATAAACAACAAAAAGTGGCTCGATTTTCTTATTTTGACTAGAAAAAGTAAACCTAGGATGCTTGCCCGATTGGCAAGCCTCACACTGAAACGACTGCAAACATTGACGATGCAAAACTATAATACTGGGATGACCCAAGTAAAGATGCTACTGTAAAGTAGAATTGGCTAAGGTGACAATAACAAAAAGATATGTGGGTGGTAGGCTGAGATAGTACAGACCATCCTGCTCAAGTCCACTAATTTACTTCATCGTCTGGAAATAACTCATCCTGAAAAAATGCCCGATAATTTAATGCCTTAGTAATCTAACTAATAGACATTAAATTTAAAGCAAACTTAGGTGCATGCATCACTTTAGTCAAAGGCAAAGAACTAAACAAAGAAATATCTCCAAGGACAGTCACAGGGGACAAGGCACTATCAGCCACCCTAACATGAAATAGTGTGGCAAGAGATCACAAAGAAGAAAATAAGGCAGCATCGCCTATGATGTAGGAAGAAGCACCTAAATTTGCAATCCATGCTAAGGCATGAGTATTGGCAGGTATAACAGCAATACCTATAGGATGAGCTGCAGAGGCTCCAAGGAATTCTAGAGTCTATCATACTCCTCTTTAGAGAAAAGAATCTAGGAACCGACAAGATCCTCCTCCTGATATTAACTCTCCTCTCCTGTGGTAGATACCTGATGTGGCCAAGGCTCTTGTGGGAAACCATGCTTGATCCTACAGCGATCAACAGTATGGTTCGCCTTATGGCAATGGTTGCAAAAAAGTGGGGTGCGACAACGACCATGACCATTGCCACCTCTAATAGCATGACCTCTCCCCCTTCTTGTAGGAGCTCCTTAACCACAACCAAAGGATGCCATGGCAAAGGAGTCAAAAGATGGGACGGCATCAAATATCTCTAGGCATGAAAGACAAGCATAAATCTGAGCTAGTATGGGAATTTCCTACAATGTCATAATCTAGTCTTTCATTGCCCTGAACTCAAAACCAAAGCCTTCTAGCAACTACATAGATCTGATGGCTTTCGGTTGCTTAACCATCACAGACACATATAAAGAAAGAGGCTGATGAATGCCCTATTCATCCCAAAGGTTCTTCATATTCTCATAATATTCAACTAAACTCAATGTTCCCTTCTGGGATGTATGTATCTCCTCAATGACCTGGTAAAAACGAGCAATATTACTCCGATGAGAATGAATCTCGTGGAGTACATCCACATCTTCTTGGCAGACGAGTAAGACATCACTTGCTTTGCTATGGATTCTCTCTTACTATTCAGCATACAAGTCGCCACCTAGTTATTATCTGCCTCCTAGTCATCTGTCTTGACAGTCAATTCATCCTTCGTCAATATGTATTTCTTCCAATAAGAGCCTACGAATCGAGAAAAAGAGGTTGACCACAAAAGAAAGTTGATGCCATCCAACTTAATATAGGTGCCCCACATATGATGTGCTACGCTCGTGGTGGATAACTTCCCCATCAAGTCACTAAAGGTCTCTTTTTGGTTGCTCATGATGCCTAAGTCGTAGGAAAAATGGAAGACTTTCATACACAGAAATGAAAAATAGTAATTTCAAATCACATAGAAGGCAAATAAAGTCCTCATGATCCAAAAAATTAGGACTTTCATATCATAGAACTCAAGAACAACAGCCAAGGGAAGCATAGACACATGCTAGGGCATGTACTAAGCCCTAGTGGTGCCTCTCCCTGTAGTAGAAGACTTGGTGGTGAGCTAGGAGGTCTAAAACAGACTGGTGTCGTCGATCCTGGCTGCTACAGCATCGATCAGAGGTTGCAAGCGGTGACACTCATGGAGAAGATCGGAAAAGTCGATCTGGGTTGTAACACTAGTCAAAGGCTCCAAGTGGTGGCGCTGATGAAGAGGAAGACCAGCGATGCTGATTTGGGTTGCTAACACTGCCTGCAGGCAATAACGCTAGTGGAGAAGATGACTGGCGACGTTAGAGACAGGAGAGAGAGGGGTTTAAGTGGAGGTGTTAGAGGTTAGGGTTAGTGGGATATCATAACCCTAATTTAGGACTATTACTCTAATATCATATTAAGAGAAAATGAGCAATTGATTATTCCATAACCCTAGGAGCACTTTACATAAAGAAACTTCAAAATGGAATATTACATAAGAGACCCTTACATAACAAGGAAAATATAAAAGACACCAAAAAGACTGAGGCCAAAAATATAATAAGACTCTACCAGTTTGGTATAGTATAAACCCAACATAACAAAACAATAGCAAATGCTTAAACCTGGGTTATCAAGTAACAATTCCCAACCTTGGTAACCACATCTCCCCTTATGAGTTTTCAACGTAAAATTTATTGAAAGAAATAAGCAACTTAATTTATTATGTAACCCCACATCTTTTTTTTTTTTTTAGAGAAAAGTGGAAAATTACCTAAGCATGGCAATCATCCTATAAATATATTAATTTAAAAAAGGAACATATTTACAAGTTTTGGAGTCAAAAGTCAGAAAAATAGCAATCCTCCCTCGCTACATTCTCCACCCAGCATCTCTTATTATTGAAAACTTTATCATTCCTCTGCAACCAAATAGCCCAAAGAAAAGCAAATACTTTGCACCAGCTAGCCATGTCCAGATGTAGATGATCCTGGAACGTCTCCCAGGATGAATCAAAGTCGATATAGTTGGCCATGTATACCGCACAATGATCCCAAACCTCTCTAGAGAAACCACATTCAAAGAACAAATGACGAATGTCCTCTTCTGCCTGTCCACACAACGGACAAGTGATATCATTAGATGCACACCATTTAGTCCAATACACTTTGGTTACCAATCTCTTGCTCCGAAAAAACCAAACGAACTTGACTTTGAGAGAAATCTTGCAACTCCAGAGCAGCTTGGAATCCTTCTCCACATGCGTTAGCTAGCCACCATTAGAAATCAAAAGATTGTATGCATTCTTGACGGAGAATCTACCATGTTTCCATTGCATCATATCAGGTGTAACAGTAGGAGAGATCTCCCCCAATGCGGACAGCAGCTGCTGAAATTCAGTAAATATGACTTCTGAAAGTCATTCTAGAAGACTTATGTCCCATACATTATGCTCTCTATCCCACATCTCAACCACAAGCGACTCCTTATGCTGAATATGCTGGAATAATCTCTGATAGAGGTCTGAAAATCTGCCACTTTCAGATCAATCATCGCACCAGAATTTGAAGGAATGACAATTCCCAAGTGTCGGAGCAAAGTGGCTAGCAAACTCAACCATCAAAAGGCATGAGTGCCAAAAGGTGGAAGGTCCATTACTTGCTGCAGCCCTTTGGATAAGATCCATGTCTCCTCCATAAGAATCTTTCAAGGTAGAAGTGAGCATGTCCTGACCATTAGAAAACAATCTCACCAACCACTTCAACAAAAAAGCCTTGTTAAAGTAGTCTAACCTACCCACACCAAGGCCTCCTTTCTTAGGTTTGCAAATATCCTCCCAAGAAACTAATTGTGCAAATCTCTCTTCCCAATCTGCCCCCTTCCAAAAAAATCTTTTCACAAAAAATATATAAAGATGTGGGAAAAGTACAAAGCAATCCATATGAATAAGAAAAAACATAAAAGATGTCACATAGGCAACTTTCACAAAATACATAACTCTCAAACACTCCCCTTCAAGCTAAAACATAGATATCAATCATATAC
The DNA here is from genome assembly GCA_037157565.1 of Thalassia testudinum. Taxonomy (NCBI): domain Eukaryota; kingdom Viridiplantae; phylum Streptophyta; class Magnoliopsida; order Alismatales; family Hydrocharitaceae; genus Thalassia; species Thalassia testudinum. Next base: position 5,377,136 of record JAZHRO010000018.1, on the reverse strand, counting down.
TCATCTTATAACAGCATTTGTCGAAGAGAGCCTGTGGAAGTGCCTTGGTAACAATGTCAACAGTCTGATCCTCAAAAGCCACATCAGTTGTGCAAATAAATCCTCACTCGATTAAGTCATGTGTATAGTGGCAATCAACCTCTACGTGTTTGGTCCTCTAATGGAACATAAGATTATTAGCTATATAAGTGGCAACTCCATTGTCATACCTCGTCTCCATCAAAGACACAACTCAGATAAGCAAATCTGACAGAAGTAATTGTGTCCACATCATCTCAGTAGCGATTTAAGCCATTACCCAATATTCAAATTCTGCATTGGACCTAGAGACAATGACTTGCTTCTTACTCTTCCATGTGACTAAATTCCCAGCCACATAGGCACAATTACAAAAGCCTATAGTAAACTTCTTGTTAGCAATGCAACCTACATTGTCTGCATCTATGTATGCCACAATATCTAAAGAGGCACCTTTTGTTAATAGAATCTCCTTCCCCGAAGAATTCTTTAGGTACCTTAGCACCATTATAACAGCATCCCAATCTGCTTAGTGGGCATATCCATAAACTAACTCAACTTCCCAACTGCTAAAGAAATATATCAAGTCGTGTGATCGTCAAATAGAGAAGCCTCCCAGTTAATCCTCTATAATAATGGGTGTTCAATGGCTCAAACTGCTCATCATATGGTATACCTTCAAATCCATAGGAATATTTGTTGGTTTAGCCCCCAACATACCCGTCTCCTATAGCAAATCAGTGACATAGTTCCTTTGAGATAGAACAATTCCTAGCTTGCTATGAGCAACCTCTATCACAAAGAAATAACGAAGTGGTCCTAAGTCTTTAATAACAAAGTTTTCCGCAAGGCACTTCTTTAGATCAACAATGCCTTGCCCACATCACCCATTAGAATGATGTCATCCACGTATACAAGCATGACCACCAGTCCCTACATAGTCTTCTATATAAACAAGAAATGATCTGCCCTAGTGTCTCAACCACCTCTAACAATTTCTAAAACTAAACCCTAGGACTTCTCTTCAGGCCATAGATCGCCTTACGCAAACAACAGACCTTAATACACCCCCCCCCCCAAGACTCATATCCTAAAGGTTGCTACATATAGACCACCTCTTGTAAATCATCATAAAGGAAGGCCTTCTTGACATCCAACTAATTTAAAGGCCAATCTCATTGAACAGCCACGGTGGTGAGGATTCAAACAATTGGCAGGCTTACCATTAGGGAGAAGATATCAAAGAAGTCAACCATATATGCCTGTGAGAAGCCCTTAGCAACCAAGCAAATCTTGTATCTAGAAATGTTATCATCTAGATTCTATTTGATAGCAATTACCCATTTGCAACCAACCATAATGGCTCCTGTAGGGAGTTCTATAAGATCCCAAGTACACCGAGAGATAAGGGCAGACATCCCATCCTCCATGGCTTCCCACCACTTTGGATCAAGAAGAGCCTACTAATGTGAACTACTTACCTATACACTAGAGGGTGTCATGGCAAACTTCTTGTACTCAAAGGGCAGACTAGCCATAGAGGCATGCTTGAAAATAAAGTGAATGGTGCATGTCCTGGTCCCCTTCCTTAAGGCAATCAATAAATCAAGATCAACATCACCCTGATCACCTATTAACTCATCTATCTCAACCAACCCTAGTGGTGGAGAGTCAGCCTGAGAAGCTGGAATGTCATGAACACTGTCTAATACACCATGACGAGACGATGTGCAGGAGAAGATGATGGCCTTAGCACTAGCAAAGGAGGATCCAATATAGGACGATGAGAATAGACCCTCTTGAACATATTGTCAGGGCAACCATTAGGAGGAGATGGATCCTCAGGTGAGTTTCTCTATAGAGTATCCAAGGGTACAAGAAGTGATATGATAGCAACATCCTCAGTTGCAAGAGTGAGAATGTAAGACCTAGATGTAGAATAGTAAAGGGATGACTCATGGAAAGTAAAATCAACACTAACATAGTGGTGTCTCCCAACCGAATCATAACATCCATATCCCTTTTGGGTTCTCAAATATCCCAGAAAAACAACCCTTGACTGCATAAGGGGCAAACTTATCCCTATTTAGGTCATGAAGGTGCACAAATGCCACACAATCAAAAACCTTGGGTGATACTATCCCAAACAATTCATGACTAAGAAATAGAATGGAATAAGGAACTTGCTCGTCAAGAACTGTAGATGGCATTCGATTAATGAGATTACAAGTAGTCAACACAGCATCTCCCCAGTACCTATCCAGTACACTATTTTGTATCAAAAGAGTCCTCGCAACATCTATGATATGTCAATGCTTCCTTTCTGCCATGTTATTTTGCTGCAACATGTAAGGACAACTTGTTTGGTGGATAATTCCATATTCCCAATAAAAGATGCAGAGAGTTGATGCAAAACTCTGGGGCATTATTTGATCAAATGATTTTCACCTTAGCCTCAAATTGATTTCTCATTTCTACTAGGAAAGCTCTAATCATATCACTACCACCAGACTTGGATTTCAACAAAAAAGATCCAAGTGAGATAGAAGAAATCATCCAATGCCACCAAATAAAACATGTGTCCCATACGATCCGAGGTTCAACTAGGTCCCCAAATGTCCAAAAGGAGTAATTGGAACATGGCTCCAGAACTCCAATGTTGGCTCCTTGGAAATACACTCTATGATGTTTTCCAAGTTGACCTACCCCACATTGAAAGATGATGGTTGGTGGAATTTGCATTAACATCCTTCGAAGATTATGCAAAGGGAGATGATTAAACTCGAGGTGCCACAAGTAGTTAAAAGCACTTCCTTAAGGAAGGGAGACATGGCCTACATAAAGTGACCGCAGAAGGCGATAGACAGCACCTTATTCACGGCCGCACCCAATAGTGCGTCTTGTCAAAACATCATCACATGTAAGAGATATGACATCAAATACCACCCTACAATTCAATCCCGCCATGATACGACTGATGAAGAGCAAACTCTGAGGGAAATCTAAAGTTAGGACAATCTCCAATTTCATGTTAGGAGCCACATGAACCTCCCCCTAACCAGCAATAAGGAATTTCGCCCATCAACTACCAATATAGTCCTACCTGATGGGATCGATTTGAGTGTGAAGAATTGTCTCACATAACCACATGTGTCAAGATACACCTAAATCAACTAGCCAGTCTATTTCCTCTACCTGAAACTGACATGCAATTCCTACCTGAGATGTATCATATTGACGAAGTCTTCAGAGCAGTACCTCATACTTGCACCTGGGAATAGTCACTGTATTACAATGCTCAATCCTAGATGCCATCTAACATGGCAAGATCCACCAACACCTCATACACAAATCCACAACCTTCCAGAAGACTCATAAAACCATCAATGAATCACCATCTGTGCACAAATGTCCCCCGACCACTATCTCAAATGTACATCTTCCAATATAGGATCTTAATCAAACCAAAACTTCCAAAACAAAGCTCATAATACCTCCAAATAAAGAAAGACTAGGAAATTGAGACCTGCACTTCACGACGGGAATAATATTATTATTGATAAAAAATACAAAAAATATATATAATATAACTTATTAAATAATCAAATATACACATAGTTATTTTTATTTTAATAATTGAAATAGTAATCTATCTTAAACAATAAAATAATAGTATATGATCCGTACAATATGTACGAGAAAAATTAAAAAATGTACTTCTAATTAGAAATTATCTAAATAAAGGTCAGCGATTCGCAGTGGGAATAATATTATTATAGATGAAAAATACAAAATATATATAATAGTATAATGAATTAAATCATCTAATATACACAGTCATTTTTATTTCAATAATTGGAATAGTATAATCTATATATACATGTATGGAAAAAAATTAAAAAAATATTGCTAGTTAAAAATACCTAACTAAAGTAATAAAAAATAGGAATAAATAACAAAGAACGTTGTGACAAAGAGAAGGGAGGGATAGGGAAGAGAGGCAAGAAGTGGGAAGGGCATTAATATTGTCTCGAGAGTGTGAGAGAGAGAGGAATGGAGAGAGTACGAAGGAGGGATAAAGAAAGGCGAGAAGCAGGGTTGACACATGGCGATCGAAACCCTCTTTGAATAATCACATGTTAAAATTAATTATTATAAATACTTTTTTAATTAGTATCCATTTTGTATATAAGTAATATCTAATTTATGAACGAAATAAAGAAAGCCTATAAAAAGCATGTAATTATGATTTTGGATTATATATATATATATATATATATATATTGGATGTTGATGCTAGAAAAATAGATATTTTTACTTTTGTAAATGTTACAACTTAAATATTACCATCTTCATTTAGAGAAGTTAAAAGCAAAACAATTCTTAGAATCCCTGAATAATGTAGCACTTGAATTTAGAGCGTGCAAATAGGATTATGGAAATGATGAAATGCTAATCACATTATCCAATACAAATTAGATATCAAAAACTCCTGGCAAGTTTCTTTAATTGATTTGCAGTTCACTTTAAAAATGCTACAAAAAATAAATTAAAATATATGATTCTACCTCAGTACTTTACTTAAAATCGGAGCTTCTAATTATTGCTTTGAAATATATTTCGTGATGTTGAAATTTTTAATATCATTATCATGCTGTCTTTCTTTTTATGAAATTTTTAAGAGGCAAGTTGCCTACCGGAGGGAGGGAGAGAGAGAGAGAGAATTCTTGGGGATGAAACTAGAGGGAGGGAGGGAAGGAGAGAACTCGTGGGATGAAACAAACTGAGGGGGAGAGAGAGAGAGGGTAGGGATAAAACCGGTGGGAGGGATCAACACGTGGCTGTCTGAAACCTTGTTTTAGTATATTAGTATAAATGGTCACCAATGACCTCTTATTGTCCAAAAGAGCCACCAGCAGCCCTAAAACTTGTCTCTAGTGACCTCTTCTTGCAACCGATTGACTCACTGGTCACCGGTACCAAAGCTCCTCCTCCAGGCAACTACTAAGGTGGTGGCCCTTCGAGGTGTCACTCCACACAACCCCAACCAAACAAGGACCGAAATTGTGTCCCTAATACAATGGTGCTGCTCACTGGGAACAGTTCACTCCGACAAGATCGGCGGTGCTCTGACATCGCCTTGACCTGGTGGTGCCAAGGTTGGTCCCCAAAGACCTTCTCCACAATGGTCGTGGCTTAAACAAGGGTCCCTTCTCTTGGGCCTTGTGACCTAGGACTTGGGACCTTAGAGAAGAGACCTCTCTTTCTTCTCAAGAGAAGCGCAAATACTATATTAAAAGAAATGAGCAACTTGATTTATTTTCTAGCCCTACGTCTCAATATATATAGATGTGGAAAAAATACAAAATAGATCATATAAAATAAGAAAAAATATAAAAGAAGACAAATAAGTCAACTTTCACAAACTACATAACTTTCAAAACCACTAATTTAGGGGATCTACAGCCTTCCTCACTTGGTTTTCCCAATGGCCAGTAAGTCAATTATCAGGGCATGATTAACCAAGATTATTACACTGCTTCACAACAACATAATACATTCGACCCTCTCAAAAATGAAAAGAGCATTCCAAGTATTTGCACAACATCTAAACACACCTGAACTTAAGAAATCTCTTTCTTCTCACGACCTCAAAAAAGGCAATGGTGACAAAAGCATCACCAACCCTTCTCTTTGGAGGACTTCCCATTTGGTAACACCATGATTAGGATCATGTCTTTTCGGGCCTTAGAGGCCAAGTACTGACTATAAAATCTCCATGCCTTACCAACGCTGAACTACTGTACAGAAGCTTTTGATTTGAGGGCCTGTTTGGAGATGGGGGTTGGGGAGTTTTTCCCATTATGGGGTTTTTGTGGGGTTTTTTTAACCAGTTCAACATAAACTCCCACGCAATTACTTCCAATCATTTCAATCAAATCAAATAACCTTCACTTTTACTTTTATTACTAAACAAATACCCACTACATCTTCCACTTCCACTTTTAATATTAAAAAAACATCAACATTCTCCACTCCCACTTATATTATTAAACAAATATCCACTAACATCACATCATTACACCAATAATTTTATCCTCCCACTTAACCCTCTCTTATTCCACCACCCAAACAAATACCCATCCCCACTTATTCCATTTTAACCTATCCATACTGTGTTTTATCCCACCTTCAAATGGGCCCTAATGTCTATGAGGCCCCCTATATGTTGTTACGTTATGTTGTAAGGGTATTGGTGTTATTTTATTTCTTTTCCGGAGTCTTGCAATATTTCCCCCACCTCTCTATAAAAGAGGAGTAGGGTTTTCTTTATCAAATAAGATGGTTTATTTCCTTCAACTTGGTATCAGAGCCAAGTTGAGGGCTCCACCTCAAAGAAAAATCCTAACCCTCCACCGTCAAGCCACCAGTAGTGCCACCCTGCCGCCTCCAGCAGCCTAGGCGCTCGCCTAGGCAACAACACCTCATCCGGTGGTTATTCAGACCACCCCTCCACTGCCCAGGCACCGCTTCGCCACTGCCTAAGACCCTCTTCGCCACCGCCCAGACCTCCCACCACCGCTCAAGCCACTGCTTCGGCCACCTGTAGCAAGTCTCCACTCACTGAAGGTCTTTCTCTCGCCACCCAGGTCGCCCTCTCCTCCAGCTGCGCTCTCTCTCTCTCTCTCTCTCTCACTACCTCTGTGTTTAGCAGTATGGAGAGGGCATATTAGCACCTCTATCTGAGCGGAGAATTCTTGGAGATCATTTGATTTGATGGTATATTTTCAATATTTTCTCTGAGATCTAGGGTATGTATTCCCCTGTTTGATGATTTTCCGGGTTGTATATTCCCCGTTGGTGCATTGAGAAGCATTCTTCGCGTGTTTATGGATTTTTAAGGGCGTGCATTCCCCCAAGTTATGCTTATTTCAGATCTGAATTTTGCATCAGCGTTAGTAGTTGTGACTGTTGAAGGTACATTGTGGCCTCCTCATCTGAGTCAATAGTAACATCAGGAGAAAGTGGAGAGGTGGGAGACAAGGGCATGTACAAGAGCCCATTCTTCGGACCCATTGTGAAGTTGGATGAGACCAACTACCCTCGTTGATCTCAGACGTTTCTTGTGACGGTGGAAGGACACGAGAAATAACATGTGCTACTGAGATGCTCCCCGAGCAGAATACAGGTAAGTATGTCACATGGAACAGGGATGACACCATGGTGAGAGCCTGGATATTAAATAGCGTAATCCCTCAGATTGGAGATGAAATTATGTACTACAAATCGGCCAAAGAGATGTGGGATGGTCTGAAGATTGCGTATTCACATGAGCTTAATTCGACTAAGGTGTTTCAGATTCATTATGATTTGTACCACTTGAAGCAAGAGAATACGTCCCTTTCACAGTACTACACTATGAAGGGACTGCTAGAGAAGTATAATGTGTGTCGACCAATGCACACCACCACTACTTGCAGGTATCAGAGAAAGGAATTTTCTGCCCATATGTTCATTGCAGACCTGAGTGATGACTATGCAGCTGCCAGATGTCATATTCTTACTATATCAGAATTACCACCTATTAAGGAGATTACTAGAGGCTGAGCAAATTACAAGTGCAGGCCACACATGAAGTGATTACTACTCCTGTTTCCTCTGCCCATGCAGCTGTCGGTGCTCGTGACAGACAAGGCCCCTTTCGTGGTAGAGGACGAGGATGCAGAGATGGCACGTGGCAAGCCTACTTGCACATATTGTGGTCGACTTGGCCATGTAGAGGCCAAATGCTGGAATAAACTTGGGAGGCCAACTATTGCCAACCAGGTCACTATTACTCCTACTCCTAAGATTGCTCGTGAGTCCATTACACTTGCCGAGGCAGATTATGACTCCGTGGTTCAATGTCTGGCCCAATTGACAATGATCAAGGCCAATCTTTAGGCACAACAGCCTATGCTTGTGCTTGATCAAGTATGACTAATACCTGGTTGACTGATTCTGGTGCGTAAGATTACCTTACTGGGAATTCCCAGTGTTTTGGAGACATGTAGGGAGTTCCACAATGACGTTCAATCCAACTAGCATATGGAAGACATGCTCCTATTTACAGTAAAGTGTCATTAACTCCAACTATGCATCTCTCAGATGTATTTTATATGCCTGATATGGTCATGCAGCTACTTTCTATTAACACTACTACTAAACAGTTGAACTATCATGTGATTTTTTATGATGTTGGGTGTACCTTTTAGGACCGCATAACGGGGAGAACGATTAGTGGCGAATATGGGGAGGGAGGTGTCTACCGATTAACTTAGAGTCCTGTTGCTGCAGCATGTCAAATGACTTCCGCTAGCAGTGCCCTACAATGGCACAAACACTTAGGCCATCCTTCGTTAGACAACTTATGTCGGCTCATACCACATCTCTCGCCTACCACCAAGATCCAATGTAATGCTTGCCAGCTGGGGACGCACCATAGAGCCAGTTTTCCAATATCTACCAGTTTCAATAACTTTGCTTGTTTTGATTTAGTGCATTCTGATGTGTAGGGTCCAAGTCATATTGCAAACATACACAATCATAAATATTATTTGCTTTGTGTGCATGATTTTTCATGATTGACGTGAATATTTTTTATGAAAAATAAATTAGATGTTGGCTCTTATTATTCAGTTTATTGTCTTTGTGAAAAATCAGTTTATCAGGACAGACAATGCACTAGAATTTTGTACCAAAGAACTAAGAACTCTATATGCCTCTCTTGGCATTGTACACCAGACCTCCTACCCCCACACATCTCATCTCAACAGAATGGGGTGGCAGAGTGGAAGCATAGACACATTCTGGATACAGCACGTGCCTTGCTTATTCAGAATAGTATCCCACACTTTTACTAGGGAGATGCAGTGTTGACTGCAGGTTATCTAATTAATCAACTTCCCTCTTCTGTCATTCATGAACAAGTACCCTGGATAGTATTGTATCCTGATGTTGATATGTTCTTGGTGCCACCCAAGACGTTTGGCTGTGTTGCCTTTGTTCACTTACTTGGACCTGGACATGACAAGCTTGCCCTTAGAGCAGTCAAATGTGTGTTTCTTGGCTATTGTTGAACACAAAATGAGTACAAGTGCTTTGATCCAATCCATAAGAAGCAATGTGTTACATTCTATGAGTCCATTCCCTACTTTTCCACATCATCTCGTCAGCTACAAGATGTGGAAATTGCTGCACCTATGCCTATTCCTCTTGTATCCATGGATGATTTTCAGGTCAGTAGTACCATTCCAGAGCAGCCTCCTAGTTCCCTCAGAATTGTACCTCTAGATGAAAGAACTTTTAAGGGCTCTACATATCAGAGAGAAAGTTACACACCCCCCCTCCTCTGTCCCTCCAGAGCCACCACAGTCCTCCCCTGATCAGGTACATATTGAGCCCACTGACAGTACATCTATTGATATCTCTTCAGGTCCACCTAATGATGCTAATGTTCCGATTGCCATTCGAAAAGCCCCTCGCTCCTATGCACTTTATCGTGTGGCTGGAGGTGCAGTGTCTACCAACTCCTTGGGCACTGCATTTCATGCATTTACCACTGCTATGTCTACCTCTGAGATTCCCACATCTTATCAGTAGGCACTTCTAAATCCACATTGGAAGGCGACAATGGAAGAAGAAATGTCTACCCTTTGAGACAGGGGCACCTAGGAGTTGATCTCGTTATCATCTTGCGCACATCTTGTTGGAGCAAGTTGGGTCTTTGCCTTGAAATACAACCCTGATGAGTATATTTCTCGGTATAAGACTCGTCTCGTGGCCAAAGGATTCACTCAGACTTACAGAGTTGATTTCTCTAACACCTCACTAATGGCTCAGTTCTCTACTATTCACATTCTTATTTCTGTGGCTGTGCATTATGAATGGGCACTTCATCCAAAAATGCCTTCTTGTTTGGCGACCTTCAAAAAGAGATATATGTTAGTTCAACCCCTCATAAATAATATTGTGATGAATTTATATAATAAAGTAAAAGAAATAAAACATGAAAATAGCATATTGTTTCTCTGTCATAACATAGTTGCAGGTCTCACAAATTTTTCAAAATAGATGATAAGGAGTGTGAAGACATTTTGTCAGGTCTTAGGCCTTTTATTATACACTTTCGAAAGGTTGTAATCTTCCTTTTAATTGAGTCTGGAGATGTTGTAAAGAGCCCTAAAGATAGCATACACAAAGCTAACTTAGGCTCTCTACACTTAGGAAAAATTAGAAACAAAAACCAAGACACAAAACACATATCAGACGTCCAACACACTTGTCAAACGTCTGATATTCAACTTTAAGTTATCTAATAATGACATCAGACGACCAATTTCCTATAGCCTTACTTCTACGTTCTTAACACTTAGGTCCCAAATGACAAAACAGACCTCCATAGGATTATTTAAACGTCCAATATATGACTCAGACGTCCTTTAAGCCAATCGTTGAACGCCACTTAGAATTTCCTTTACCATTCTTTAAACCCAATAGTTATGCACACTTTTAGACATCTGGACATGTCTCCATACGTCCAATAATGAACCGTTAGTCGTATCATTTGCGAATATTTGTCAGAAAGCAAATCTCACTTTCTAATTTTCAAAGCAAGTTTTTAATCTCTTTCCAGACATCTAGGACACTAGACAGACGTCTAATCTGACATATGAGCCTTAAAATCTAAAACCCTATTTAGATCTGGTCATAACATGAACAAACCCGCAAAATATTATATGTCCAATTTTTTGTCCAAACGTCCAATTTTTCACTCAGTTTAGGTTTCCACCTAAAAATCTTGTGCCTCCATTTCTGCAATTGAATTTCATTTAGCAATTATTTTTCAAATTCACTATTCACCCCCCTTCTACTACAATTTCATTTGATATCAGGTCTCTACTTTTTAGGAGTAACATCCGTGGAAGATCCAATGAAGGGAAGAGTTGTATCCACTAGTAAATCGAAGGGCTAGTCCGCTACCAGACCACTACTCTTTGAAGGAACCAACTACACATACTGGAAGATGAGAATGAAGATATGGCTCCAAGCCAACGACTTCTTCGTCTAGAAGCGCGAATCCGCATACGACATTCTCGTCAAACCAAAGACAAGATACACGATGGAGCAAATCCATCACCTCGGGCTGAACGCTAAAGCGATGAACTCACTCTATTGCGCACTTAGCTCGGAGGAGTTCAATCGCATCAGTCAATGCACAACCGCCCACGAAATCTTAGAACCTTAAAGGTAACACATGAAGGTACATTGAGTTAAAACCTCTAAGATTAACATTTCATCTCAGGAATTTGAAGCCTTCACTATGAAGGAAAATGAAAGACCTAAGGACGTATACACCCGATTCATGTTAATCCTGAATAACCTTAAGTCTCTTGGGAAGACATGCATCAAGAGAGAGCTTCAAGTCAAGCTCCTCCACACTCTTGGACTCGAATGGGAGCAAGAGGTCAGCGCGATAAAAGAAGCCAACCAAGTAGAGGATCTAGACATGTAGAATCTACTTGGAAATCTGATGGCATATGAGACAAAGATGGACCAAAAGAAGTCCATCACACCGAAGCCAAAGAAGAAAACCTTGGCATTCAAAACAACATCGGACGATGAGGTAAGTACTGATAACAAAAAGTTTGTTTTATTAGCTAAAAAGTTTAAAAAGTTTTTTAGAAATAGAAGAGAGATCAAGAAAAAGAAAAGGGAAGAAGAACCTCTTATTTGTTATAATTCCAAGAAGAGAGGTCACATAAGGAAGTGTCCCTTACTTAAAGGGGATGATGAAAAGAAAGGCAAGAAGCCTACCGACTACAAGTTCTCAAAGTCCAAGCCATTCAAGAAGAAAGCATTCCAAATAACTTGCGATAACTCTACTTCCGAAGAAGAAGAAAAGGAGACGAATGAAGAAACGGCTTGCTTAAGACTCATGGAAACCAGTGACACATCCGAATCCAAGTCTGAGGAACCTAAGGTAGATTCCTATTCTCTAGATGAATTGCAAGATGCATTCGATTTATTACATGTAGAGTTTACATAAACAAAAGCTAAAAGCAAAACACTAAAGGTTGTAAAGTAAGGAAATAATCAAAGACCTTAAAGAAAAGAACCTATTAAATATGCAAGTGGGAAACTTAATGATCGAAAAAGAATCATTAACAAAAGATTTATATATAGCCATGAGCGAACAAAAATTCCTAAATAGAGAAGAACTACTTGACAAAATTCATGTTCTTAAAAAATCAAACTCCTTTAAAGGGACGAGAATGACCTACTTAGATTAGATATTAGAGGACTAAAAGATAAACTAGACATAATGAAAATAGAAATAAATCACCTCAAAGAAAAATCAAATCAGTTGCTTGAGGACTTAGCCAAATTTACTAAAGGAAAAGGTAACTTGGACAAACTTATTACCCATCAAAAACCTTCCTCAACTAAATTTGGACTATGCTATTATAAAACTGGTCAAAATGAACCGAAAAAGGATCATCTTCCAAAGAGGACCACTAATAAATATAGATCCACATTACAATGGATACCGAAGAGACAACTTGCACTTTGTTTTGTAGGCTTTAAAGGACATTACAATGTCAAAAACTGGATCTACAAAATGAAGGATGGACAACTCAAACTAGAAAGACCTAAAGAAACATGAAGTCACCAAAAGAGGTCTTTTGTAAGAACGAAAAGACCTATGAGAAGGACGACGAGGAGACCGCTGCCATCAAGGAGGCCGATGGGTGATGGACTCCGAATGTTCCAAGCACATGACGGGAGATAAGCACCTATTTTTAAACCTCCAACCTACAGATGAAGGAACAATTACATTTGGAAACAACCACAAGGGTCATATTATTGGCCTTGGTAAAATAGGTAACCCTCTATCCCTTATCTCAAATGTCTCTTTAGTAAAAGGATTAAAACATAATTTGTTAAGTGTTAGTTATTTGAAATTATGCATGCATCAACTAATGAAACCCTTCTTAAGAGAACTAGGTTTAAAGGCATCTATATTGTTGAATTTGATAAAGATATCATTTATGAATGTCTTGTAGCTAACAATGAATTGAATATATAGTATAGAAGACTAGAACATGTTCATATGAGGCTAGTCCAAAAGTTAGCCAAACATGAACTAGTTCGAAGTCTTCATAAAGGAAAATTTGTATATGATCTTATGTGTGATTCATGTAAACTAGGTAAGATCATGAAATCTAACTTCAAAAACAAAGAAGTAATATCCACATTAAGACCATTAGAATTACTTCACTTAGATTTGTTTGGACCAACAAAATATGAGTCTTAGTGGATGTAAATATTACCTTGTAATTGTAGATAATTTTTTAAGGTTTTCATAGGTCTCCTTCTTAAGATCCAAAGATGGAGTGTTTTCTGTCTTTTCTATTTTTTGTAGAAAAGTTCAAACTGAAAAAGGCTACCAAATCACTCGAATTCGTAGTGATCATGGGAGCGAGTTTGAAAATTCCTTATTTGATGATTTTTGTCAGGAGCATGGTATTGCTCATGAGTTCTCTTTCCCTCGAACACCTCAACAAAATGGAGTTGAGAGAAAGAACTGCACTCTTCAAGAGTGTGCACAAACATTGCCCATAAACTCTGGGTTACCTAAGTATTTTTAGGTCAAGGTGGTTAACACGGCTTGTTACGTGTTAAATCGCATCTTAATTCGATCTGGGTTCCGAAAAACTTGTTTTGAACTATATTATAGGAAAATACCCAAGATTAGTTATTTTCAAGTTTTTGGATGCCAATGTTTTGTTTTAAATACCCACTCTAATTTAAATAAATTTGATGCCAAAGGTAAAGAAGCCATCTTTATTGGCTATTCTTCACATAGTAAGGCATATCGGATTTTTAACAAGACCACATTAGTAGTGGAGGAAACCCTTCATGTTTCCTTCGATGAATCACCCTACTCTTCTTCTATTAACCGAGTCAATATGAAAGATGAGGATGATTCTTCTATTGATGCGTCTAACATTCCAAACTCCAATATCCATAATCTTCCAAAAGATTGGATATTTCAAAGGGATCATCCCGAAGCTAAGTCTTTACAAGTATTTCCGATGGTGTTAAAACACAATCTCGTTTTAATTATTCTTTCGGTCTTTTCGCCTTGTATCTCAAGTTGAACCGAAGAGTGTCGAGGAAGCGTGTTCCGATGAACCTTGGATGATGGCTATGCAGGAGGAACTCAACCAATTCCAAAAAAATGAAGTTTGGGACCTAGTACCTAAGTCTGAAGGGCAAACAGTAATAAGAACCAAATGGGTATTCCAAAACAAGTTGAATGAATCTAGTGTAATTATTTGGAACAAGATTAAATTGGTAGCACAAGGCTACAACCAAGAAGAATGGATTGATTTTGGTGAGACCTACACACCTGTAGCTCAACTCGAATCAATTCGCATACTTCTAGCTTATGCCGCCTTCTTTGGCTTCAAGCCCTTTCAAATGGACGTTAAGAGTACTTTTCTTAACGGATTCATTAAGGAGGAACTTTTTCTAAAACAACCTCCCAGTTTTGAGTCGCATGATAAACCTGACTTTGTCTACAAATTAAACAAGGCATTATCTGGGCTAAAACAAGCTCCTAGAGCATGGTATGAGAGACTCAAAGACTATTTGTTGAGTATAAACTTCTCTATAAGAGAAGACGGTTCTACTTTATTCATTAAAAAAAATGAACAGATATTTTATTAGTTTAAATATATGTAAATATTCTTTTCGGTGCTACTAATGAATCAATGTGTAAAAAAGATTTCTAAGATTATGTAGGAAAAATTTGAAATGAGTTTGATGAGTGAACTCAAGTTCTTCTTGGGTTTACAAATCACTCAACTCAAATTCGGGACCTTTGTGTGTCAATCAAAATACACAAAGGAGATGCTGAAAAGATTTGAGATGAAGAAAAGCAAAGAGAATAACACTCCTATGAGTGTCACAACCTCCCTGAACTTGGACGAGTCAGGTACGCCCGTAAATCAAAAACTTTATCGTAGCATGATTGGTTCTTTATTGTATCTAACTTCTAGTAAACCTAACATTTTATTTAGTACTTATGTGGTAGGTTTCAATCAAACCTCAAACAATCACATTTAAATGTAGTTAAACACATATTTAGATATCTAGTTGAGATACCTAAATAATGCTACTTCCATACTCTTTGTGTCATAGAGAAGGAATTATCAAAAAAGAAAGTGATCTTGCTCTCCAAGCCCTATTCAACAAATCCGAGAGCACCGAAACTCTACCGCGATCATGCCTACATACTTCCGATTAAAGGGACAACTCTTACATATAGCAGCATAGTCTAAATTACCCTTTGTGACTCTATAGGTTTACTTATTTTTCCTTTTGTTTTTAGTTGGGTATTCGCTTTACGAATTCCCGTCTCCATCGCGAGATAAAATACTCCTCGTGAAGAGGGATTTGCAATATGCTACCCTCATTTGAAAGTAGCATGGTTGTAAAAGGCTGAACTACCCTCATTTAAGTAATTTACCCTCGTTTAAGTAGTTCGGTTAGTGGATTTGATCTATTAAGTAGATCGAGAAATCCTAAACCGAAAGGTTTAGATGATGAATTTTACCTAGGTTTGGGTTTCCACCTAAAAATCCTTGGTGTCTTTTTGAAATTACTTATTTGTGAGATTGCTTATTTGTGTAATTGCTTATATTATTTCTACATTATTTTTGTATCAAGCAAATCTCACCTCCCTCGTTCAAAATTACAATATACATGCAGCAACCCCCAAGTTTTGAGGTTCAGGGCAAATGTGTATGCAGACTGCGTAAGGCAATCTATGGCCTAAAGCAAAGCCCCACAGCATGAATCCAGCGACTATTAGAGGCATTATCTATGATTGGGCTACAAAGGTCTTCATCTGACCACTCTTTATTTGTGAGGAAGACCAGTAGGGGTGTTATAACTCTACTTGTGTACATGGATGACCTTAATCTCACAGGTGATGATATGGCCGGTATATCCCAGGTCAAGGAGTATTTGGCACAGCAATTTATTATGAAGGACCTTGGGAAATTCAGGTACTTCCTAGGCATTGAGATTGCTACAAGCAAGCAGAGAATTATTATATCTCAGAGGAAGTATGCCTTGAATATTCTTCAAGAGGTTGACATGCTTGGATCTAGGAGAGCGAATATCCCTATGGATCCGACGATTCACCTGTTTGATGAGCCTATTCGACTAATGGATAAGAAGGCATATAGGTAGCTAGTGGAAAAATTGCTCTAACTATCACCAGGCCAGATATCAATATTACAGTGGACAAGCTGAGTCAATTCCTAGACAGGCCTACAAATGAGGATTGGCAGGCAATACTGCAAGTGTTGAGGCGTATTAAGGAGGCTCCAGGCTGAGGACTTCTTTTCCAAAGAGAAGCTCCCATGACTGTTGTTGGGTACTCTAATGCTGACTACGCAAGTGACATTGGAGATAGGAGTTCTACCACAGGTTTCTGCACCTTTGTTGGAGGAAATCTAGTGACATGGAGAAGCAAGAAGCAGAGCATGGTATCACGTTCCAATGTAGAGTCGGAATACCGTGCTATGGCCCATACTGCTGCTGAAATGATCTGGATACGGTCATTACTAAAGGTCTCCATGTTATTATTGAGGAGCCTATGGAGATGTACTGTGATAATAGAACTGCCACATATATAGCTAATAACCCTATGTTCCATGAGCGGATGAAGCATGTGGAGGTAGACTGTCACTATACTAGAAGTCTGATTCAGCAGGGCCTACTCCGTACTTGTTTAGCTTCATC
The DNA here is from genome assembly GCA_037157565.1 of Thalassia testudinum. NCBI lineage: Eukaryota > Viridiplantae > Streptophyta > Magnoliopsida > Alismatales > Hydrocharitaceae > Thalassia > Thalassia testudinum. The sequence continues at coordinate 5,360,258 of JAZHRO010000018.1, read as the reverse complement.
AAAGCAGACTACAGATATGTTCGCCAAGCCTCTATCAGATCCCTTATTTGAGAAGTGTAGAAATAAACTAAACATGGTTGATATATATACTCCAGTTTGAAAGAGAGTGTTACGTTATATTGTAAGGGTATTGATGTTATCTTATTTCTTCTCTAAAGTCTTGTAATATTTTCCCTCACTTCTCTCTATAAAAGAGACATTGAGTTTTCTTTATTAAATAAGATGATTTATTTCCTTCAACTTATGTAACGGAATACAATCTCTGTTTTGAGCGGAAGTTAGTTAGAAAAAGGAACTCATATGCCGGACAAGCATAAAGAGTCAAGGACATCTAAATACAAGCATAAAAGCTTAGAAAAGCATAACACGAATGTGGTATCAAAACATAAAGAAAAAGAGCAAAAAATTAACCTCTTCCCATTCACCATGCGGAGATGAATGATTTTCCAATGTTTTCCTCCTACAAAAGGTTAGGAAAAGATGTTAGACGATCGTTTTTGTAGTATAAATTACGTCAGGAGATGGTTGATATGGCAGAGTCATAAAAAAATAAATGGTATATGGCAGTCATACGTAAAAAAAAATGGAAAGGTTCGTGCACAGCAAACAAGCAATGCTAGATTGCTTAGAAAAGCTGCAGTATAAGGAAATGCTCAAAAATAATGCTTAAACAGAATTCTAGTGCTTCTTTCAAAATAAGCACACAAAAAAAAAATGGAGTGCATAATTGCATTACTTGAAACAGAAATATAATATACCAAATGCAAATTTCACAGCTGAGGAATGAAAAGTGGCTAACTCATCAAAAAAACTATCCTTCCCAATTGATAAAATGCAATTTGCGGCTAAGAAACAAGGTAAAGTTAGGTGGGAGCTACCTGCAATAAATTATGACTAGGACTTCTTTAAACTATGCCGTTCTAACACTTGTACTCTTTAAAACGGGCATAATGTATCTCAAGGATCACTGATTTTGAGCAATCCACCTTTACTTTTTCAAAAAAAAAACCATGACCGGGAACTAGGAGAGTGGAATCAAGGGGATGATTTGTTAAGTGTAGAGAAGGGTGATCGGAATGGGATGATGTAAGGAGGAAGTTGGAGTGACCAAGTGGAAGGACAAGATGAAAGCAGAAAAGATAAGGATAGGTGATACTGTTAGCATCCTGATATTTTTAGCTATTTATTGTTTACTATTTCTTTATGGATATGTATGCAATTTTTGCATCCCCTCCTCTCTATATATAAGAGAGGCTAAGGTTTTCTTTTGGAATAAAATACTTAATTTTCTGCCACGTGGTATCCAAGCAGCAGTCCTAAGTCAGTGTTCAATACCTCGATTCCCATGCCCCTTTCTTCTCCAATCTGTCGTTGCCACTGCTGTCACTCCTCTCAAAGTGCCGCACCGAGCCCACACACAATGCTACACTAGGTAGCATGCAACACACGCAACACCATAGCATGGGTGCATATGGGTAAGCACATGTGAACTCTCCTTCAATCAAATCGATTCTATGATGACCTCTGCACCTCGAAGATGACTATGCTTTCTGTGACATGTTCCTACTCTACCTACTTCTCCACAAGAGTCTTTGGATGATCTGATCTCCCTCTGCTATGGCAACCTGGATCCTCTCCCCTTTGCTAATTGGGATTATTTCCCAATTCCTGCTTGGAATCGTCTCTCGGTACTACTTGGGATTGTTTTCCAGTGCTATCGTCGTCTCAGTATACTGCCTCCTTGAGAGGTTTCTATTCAAATGGATCTGCTCTAAAGGCACTTTGACCACATGTAACAGCAATCCTTGTGTGCATGGGCTCAAGCGAATCTGACATCTACCACTATTGGTAAATAGGTGATTGACTCAAGTGCATCCACGCACCATACTAGTGATCCTAGTTCCCTGTGTGAGACTCAACCAACTAGAGCAATTACAATCGTCAAGCTAGCCAATGACTCCTCCCTAGTGACTATAGTTGGCGATATCCAATTCTCTTCCAAGCTGCAATTGTCAGGCGTTCACTATGCACCCAAGTTCCTTATGAGTCTTCTCTCAGTGAGCAAGCTATGCAAAGATATGAAATGTCATGTCATATTTGATGAGCACTACTGCTACTTTTAAGACAAGCAGACTAGTTAGATCATTGTTGGAAGATATGAGAGAGATGGACTATACTATCTTGATATCGCCACTCATTTTGCCAGAGCTACCTCTATTTCGAAAAATCCGCTACTTTAGCACAGTCGACTTAGTCATCCCTCCTTTGAGAAGCTTCACCAGATGTTCCCAAATCAGCCTTAATCTACCAAATTTGATTGTGAGGCTTATCAATTAGACAAGCATCGTCGATCTACCTTTCCTCCACAAATAGATAAGCATAATGGATCAACATTCCAATTGATTGATTGCGATATTTGGAGACCATCTCATGTGACTAGTATTGCAAGACACCAATACTTTGCAATGTTTACTGATTATTACAATTAATCCACCAGGTCATTCCTTACTACGGATCAGTTTGTGATCTGTCATATAGTGAAGCAATTCTTTGCTAAGGTGCAAAATGTCTACTCTGTTGCTATCAAGACATTTTGCTGTGATAATGCCACAGAATTCATGCAGAAGGAACTAGAATCATTATTTATTACAAATGACACCTTACACCATATGTCTTGTGTTTATACCTTTAAAAAAAATGGCATTACTGAGAGGAAGCTAAGACATATACTGGATGTAGCTAGTACCCTCATCTTCATGAAGGAACCAAAACAGTTTTAGAGAGATGTACTTACTGTTACTTATTTAATCAATCGGGTCCCTTCATCTATCCTGAAATGAGAAATCTCATTCCAGCTACTGCATCTAGACATGGATCAACCCTTTATTGTCCTACTACGTGTCTTCCAATGTACATGCTTCGTGCATGCCTTTGGTTAGCAAGACAAGCTATCCCCACTAGCACTCAAGTGCATCTTCCTTAGCTACTCTTATACTCAAAAAGGATACTAGTGCTATGATCTAAGTAATCGACGATATATAATTACTAAAGATGTGACCTTCTTTGAGAAGCTCCCTTTCTTCTCAAAGTAGACTTCTTCGAGACTGTTTCTCCTATGGCTCGAGTTCCTTTCATACATCTCATCCTGTCAATTGTTGTAAACAGGAAACCAAGGCATTCTTACAAAAGGTCTTTGTGACAAAAGACCTAGGAGAGTTACGATATTTCCTGGAGATAAAGGCAATTAGGGACAAATGTGGCATGGCACTCTTGCAACAAATGTGTCCTGAGGATACTTGAGGGTGCTAGATTACTTGGCACAAAGTCATCAGCTATTCCAATCAAGCAAAAGAAGAGATACGAGGAAACAGAGGATTTATCCTTTGAAGATGCCCACAACTACAAGAGCATTGTGGGAAAACTGCTATATCTAACTATTACTCACCCAAATATTCATTTCGCAATTATTAAGGTAAGTCAGTTTATGGACAAATCACGCTATAGTCATCGACATGATGTTTGTCTTATTGTGATGCATCTAAAGGAGTTTCCTAGAAGGGACTGTACTACAGGAACAATGGGCATCTAGATCTTTGTTCCTATTCTAATGCAAATTATGTAGGATCTGTTGAGGATAGAAGATCCACCACATAGCTATGCCATCTTTCTTGGAGGAAATCTTATTTTATAGCTACCAAGAAGCAAATTGTTATAACCAACTCTACTAATGAGGTAGAGGATACCATATTGCATGTAAGGTCGTGTGGGTCATTTCCTAACTGATCTTAGAGTCCAAGTAAATAGCCCAGTTTTGACAAGTCAATCACCTACATTGCCTCTAATCCTATTTTTCATGAGAGGACAAAACACATTGAGATGGATTGCAACTTCATTCGAAATGCTATGATGGAAAGAAAAATAGCCACTTCTCATGTGTGCTCTGAACTTCAACTTGCAAATATTCTCATGAAAGCATTGACTAAGAAGAGGCATGTGCTCCTAAGTGACAAGTTGGCCTTAATAGATATCTACGCTCCAACTTGAGAGGGAGTGTTAGTGTCGTAATATTTTTAGCTCTTTACTATTTTCTATTTCTTCGTAGATATGTATGCAATTTTTGTATCGCATCCTCACTATATAAAAGAAAGGTTAAGATTTTCTTTTAGAGTAAGATACTTCAATTTCTCCTACAAATAGTAACTTATTACATCTAACTAATGAAATTGTAACTAAGAGACAATAAAGTTATATTTACCTAAACAATTCATATTAATTGGTAAATCTACACTTTGAAAAACTTGTGCATTTTTAAAGATGGAATAACTTTTTGTTCAAAACTGCCAAAATTTATTCTTTTTAATTTACATACCAAGTCCACATAAGATAAGTAGCCAATTTTTTGGGGGAGGGAGGTAACAATTCGTAGTTGCGTTACATCTCCCACTTATACATTTACTATTTATTGTTAATAGGAAGAGGATCTCAATATCTTTTGGAGCTGCCAGCTGCTTATGAAAAGGACCACAAACATGTAGTATAAGTTCATAGTGGAAAGGTGTTACGTTGAACCTCAAATACATATGTGAAAACCATCACCTCGGAGCTCTTTTAGAGAGAAAACCCCCAACCTTTCAACCTTCCTTATATTTCATCCTCCATGCAAGAGTTTTTTGAACTCTCTTTAGAAGATGACTCGAATCTTACCCTGCCCTCCTTTGTAAACTAAGAAATCTTCCAACCATGTTACATCCTATTCAAGTTTTCAAAATGTTACAATGCAAGTGACAATGTTTTGGCTAGATAATATGAAGCTTTTCTTCCTTAAAGACTTCATAAAGGAATCCTTGCCTCATAAAGAAACCCTTGCTGAACAATGTACTATGAATTAACTCAATTTGCAGATGGATACATTGTTTTACAGAGCATGATTAAGGCCACAAGAGTTGAAGAAAATAAACTTCCTTAGGTTGTCAAGAAGTCCCTACACCTCTATATAGGTGTGAGAAAAGTACGTCATAGACCCACTACACAAAATAAAATAACACAGTATCCCTTACCATCATTTAAAAAAACGTGCCTCGAGGTGCTTGAGGCGTGCACCTCGAGGTGAGGCGTGCCAATTTCGCCTCAAGGCTTAAGCCTGAGCTACAGTCTACGAGGCGTGCGCCTCACTTTGTCGAGACGTGACCGAGGCGTTAAGGCACTGGAGAGGCACTGCCTCGGCTATGTGTCTCTTGCTCCTCCACCGCATCGCAACCTCCACCGACGAGCAGCACTCCAGCACCAGCAGTGATAGCAGCTCGAATGTAGCGTAGGCTTTAGCGCTCCACGCAGCGCAACGTAGTGCTCCAGCACCAGCAGCATGAGCAGCTCCAGTGTAGCGCAGGCCCTAGCGCAGGCTTCAACACTCCACGCAGCAGCAGAGCAGGCCCCAATTTCAGGCTCCAACACAGCGCAGGCCCCAGCGCAAGCAGCAGCAGCACAGTGCTCCACGCAAGCCCCAGCGCAGCACAGTGCTCCACGCAGGCCCCAGCGCAATGCAGCTCCAGCAGCAATGCTCCAACAACAGCGCAGGCCCAGCGTAGTGCAGCTCCAACAGCGTAGCGCAGTGCAAGCCCTAGAGCAAGGAGGGCCAAGCGTAGGCCCAAGCGCAACTCCAGCTCCTGCACAGGCTCGTTCTTTCAATGTTGTGATAGAGAAAAAATGTTATGAAACTGTCATTTATATTATTATTTTCTTATTAACACTTAATAAGTATATATCATTTCATTTTCTATATTTTTTATGCAAATCCTGAGGCTTACGCCTCGACTGCCTCGAGGCTTACGCCTCGCCTTAATGAAGGCAAACCGCCTCGGTACTACCTCGCGTTTTTTAAAACCTTGCCCCTTACAAACATAAATATAACACAACACTCCCCCTCAAGCAAGAGCATATATATCCATCATGCTCAGCTTGTTTCTACACTTCTCAAACTGAAGATGTGGCAACGGCTTGGTAAACATGTCAGCAGTCTGGTCTGAGGAGGTAAGACAAGTAGTACAAAGTAGAACCTGTTGAATCAAACTCCTGGTGTAATGACAATCCACTTCCACATGTTTTGTTCTCTCATGAAATATAGGATTGTTTGCAATATAGGTAGCAGCCCAATTGTCACAATACATCTCCATAGGTTCCTAAACATCAACATGAAGATCTCGTAACAGAGATCTGATCCATATCATCTCAGCAGCAGTATGTGTCAGCCCTGTACTCAGACTCAACACTAGAGCGTGAAACAACACTTTATCTCTTGCTCCTCCAGGTTAACAAGTTCCCAGCAACAAAGGTACAGAAACCAGTAGTAGACCGTCTATCCCCGACATCACCTGCATAATCTGCATCTGAGTATGCAACAACAGCCATAGGTATCTTTCTCTAAAAAAGAATGCATCTACCTGGACATCCCTTGATGTACCTCAACACTTGCATCACAACCTGCCAATGAACCTCAGTGGGCTTATCTAAGAACTGACTCAGCTTCCCCACTGCAAGGCTGATACCTAGCCTAGTGATAGTCAGATATAACAGCTTCCCCACCAGCTGTCGATATGCCTTCTTGTCCTTTAACTTCACATTATCCTCAAACAGATGAATTTTAGGATCCATAGGAATATTTACATCTTTGGATCCTAGCATGCCTGTCTCCTGAAGAATATCAAGAGCATATTTCCTCTGCGACATAATTGTCCCTTGCTTACTTGCAGCAAACTCAATGCCTAAAAAATATCTCAGCTTCCCAAGATCTTTCGTGACAATTTTCTCAAAAAAAAAAGATCTTTCATGACAAACTGGTGTGCCAAGTATTTCTTCATCCGAGATACACCTTCTGCATCATCACCCGTAAAAATAAGATCATTTACATACACAAGTAAAGCCACTGCACCCCTACTGGTCTTCCTCATAAATAGTGAATGATCCGATGAAGATCTCTGCGTCCCAATAACAGACAATGCCTTAGACAGGCGCTGGACACTCTCCCTGAATCTCAAAGCCAGGTGGCTGCTGCATATATATCTCTTCCTCCAAGTCTCCATACAGAAATGTATTTTTAACATCCAACTGATGTAACTGCCATCCATAATAAGCCGCAACAGATATAAGAATACGAATAGTAGAGAGTCGTGCAACAGGGGAGAACGTGTCAAAGAAATCCACCCCATATGTCTAGGTGAATCCTTTGGCCACTAAGCAGGCCTTATACCTTGAAATGGACCCATCCGGGTTGTATTTCAAGGCAAAGACTCATCTGGCTCCAACAAGATGCACGCCAAACAATAAAGGTGACAGCTCCCAAGTACCTCTGGTAGTAAGTGCAGACATCTCCTCCCCATAGCTACCTTCCAGTGTGGATGTAGTAGAGCCTGCTAGTATGAGATAGGTAACTCAGCACTCAATACAGCAGTTGTGAATACATGAAACTCCGAACTCAGATAATCATTAGTAACACCACTCCCAGTAACACGATACTGGGCACAAGATCGCGAAGCCTTCCTAATAGCAATAAGAATATCTTCATCAGTACTCATGGAATCAGGACCTGGAGAACTATCCTCAGGTGGTAGACTCCCACCTGCTACATCTGCTGACGCTGTGCCTGAAACAGTCTCCTAAGAGGAACCACCCCTAGGTTATCAACACTAACTTGAGGAGTCTGTGGAATAGATGGAGGAGGCTTTTCCCTATACACAACTGGAAACTGATAGGTATGTCCCTTGAAGGTCCCTTCATCCACTGGTGCTGGTCTGAATGTGCTGGTAAGTGACTTATTAACCTGAGAAAGGCTACTAGTATCTGTGAATATACCAAATGGTATAGGAGAAACTGGTACAAGCGCACTCTCCAGCACACTCCGCACCTGCCTGGCAGCAATAGAAAAATAAGGTACTACTTCATGAAAGGTGACAACTGCACTGATATAATGCCTCTGATGTAGGGGATCAAAACACCAATACCCCTTTTGAGTACGAGAACAGCCAAGAAACGCACACTTAACTGCTCTAGGTGCTAATTTATCACGTCCAAGTCCAAGGAGGTGTACAAAAACCACGCACCCAAATGTCTTGGGTGGAAGATCAAACAACTCATCATTTAGATAAAGCACATGCCATGGTATCTACTCGTGAATCATTAAAGAGGGCAATCTATTAATAAGGTAGTAAGCAGTGAGAACTGTATCTCCCCAATAGTTCTGTGGCACACTGTTATGGATAATAAGAGCTCTAGCCATGTCAAGGATGTGTCTGTGCTTCCTCTCTGTGACTCCATTTTGCTGAGAAGTGTAAGGACATGAGGTCTGATGAATTATACCATGTATGCCATAGAATTATGCCAACCGATGAGTACAAAACACCAGTGCATTATCAAATTTGAGAGTCTTGATGCAAACATCAAACTAATTTTTTATCATCAACATAAACTTCTCAATTAGTGGACCTACTTCAGACTTATTCTTCATGAGAAATAGTCAGGACAATCTGGAAAAATCATCAACCACAATCAAGTAGTACCGATGTCCTGCTCTATCAAGAGTCCTACTGGGACCCCAAACATCAAGATGCACTAACTGAAAACATGAAGTTGAACGTGGTCCTGTAGCAGCTGGAAAGGAAGATCTATGGTGCTTCCCAAGTTGACATGCATCGCAGGAAAGTTGCGTAGTTGGGGACACATGAGGAATAAGCCTGCATAACTTTTCCAAAGAATGATGACCCAACCGTCTATGCCACTGTAAAGCACACTCCCAGATGTGGTACTAACCTGACATGCAGCAGCCATAGGACCCTACTGAAGTCGGTAAACTCCTTCATATCCACTACCAATAATTTTCCCTATCATTCTATCCTGGAAAATACATCCACGCTCATCAAAGATGACCCGATAATTCATCTGCTTAATGATCTCACTAACAGAGAACAAGTTCATGGATAAATCTAGAGCAAACTGAATATGATTAAGCTGCATAGAAAGTGTAACATTAATTTCCCCTTGACCACTAATAGGAACAAGTCGCCCATCAACCACCTATACTGTACGACCCCGAGAGACAAGTTGAATCTATCCAAAACACTACAAATTCCCAGATAAATGATTGGAAGCACCTGAATCAATCAACCACATCACACCAGTGGTTTGAGTATCACCCACTGCAGTTCCTAGTGCAATCTCTGACTGAAACACTGCCATGTTTACTAAACCACACTGCCTCAAACAAAGTTCGATGTGCCACAGAGAATGGTGCACACCCCTGAACTTCTTCACACTTCAGATCTAAAAATTGACAGAAAATGGCGACTACACACCCCAACAAATATACAACTCGGGGAACACACCCCAAAAACCTCCGCTCACACGCGGTCAGTACTCAAGGGGACTACACACCCCAAAAACATGCATCAACAGGGAATACACACCCCAAAAGTCATCCACTATGAGGAATACACACCTCAAATTAGATCAAAAGATCAAGAAGTTCACACCACCATGTTGAAAGATTTTTGCTTTAAGCCCTCATCTCCACGGTGAGTGATCAAAAGCAACCGGCACCAACGACGATCAGGGAGTTGCGACAAGGCAACCGGGAGCAGCACCGAGGGAGATGCACCCTGGTCAGGCTGCTGGTGACGTAAGTGTTGCAGCAGGCTGCTGGCGGCGGCAGCACCGAGGATGCTATGGTGCGAGGGACCGGTTGCACCCCGGTTAGGCTGCGGCAGTGGCAACAACGTCGTGGCCAGATGTTGTGGCGTGAGGGAGGCGCTGAGGAACCGGTTGCGCCCCGGTCTGGCATTGCAGCAACGTAAAGAGCCGAGGCGGCGATGCTGCGCCCAATCTGGCGCGAAGGGTTGGCTGCACCAGTGGCGGCAATCGGTGCTGCTGCTAGCGGTGGCGGTGGCCTTGCGTTGCTGCTGCTGTTGGCGACGGCGGTGGCCCAATGCTGCTGCTACTGTTAGCGGCGACAGTGGCCTGTTGCTGGCCTACTGCTGCAACAACTAACGGCAGCAATCGGTGCTGCTACTGCGGTGATGGTCCGACGCCGACGTGACCGCCGATGGTGGCGGCGGTAGCTCCGATGAGAAGGCTTATGGTAGAGTTAGGGTTTTGTTTTTAATGGAGTCCTCAACCTCAACTCTAATACCAAGTTGAAGAAAACAAACTTCCTTAGGTTGCCAAGAAGTCCCTACACCTTTATATAGGTGTGGGAAAAGTACATCATAGACCCACTACACAAAATAAAATAACACAGCACCCCTTACAAACATAAATATAACTCAACAACAAGTTTCTATTTGTATCTGTTGGAACTAAAGAGATGCAATAGCGTCCAAAAGAAATCCTAGCCCTCTTTTTATATAAAAGAGAATTGAACAAATTACATAAGTACCCCCTAAGAATAAAAGAAATAACAAATATCCCCTTACAACTCAACACTCCCCTCAAGTTGAGGCGTGTATGTCAATAAGGTCCAACTTGTTGCTTAAAAAATCATGACGCTTTTTCTTCAATGATTTGGTGAGAATGTCAGCAATCTGTAGATCAGAAGATATATAAGGGGTACTTATCTTCCCTTCTAAAACTGCATTCCGTATAAAATGACAATCAACCTCAATATGTTTAGTCCTCTCATGAAAGACGAAATTAGAGGCAAATTAGGCAATGTAGGCAGCAGACTTATTACTACAATAGAGTGAGATAGGTATAGCAACCTCCACTCCTAAATCTCATAGAAAATCAACCACCCACATGATCTCACATGCAGCTTGAGCCATAGATCTATATTCTACCTCAACACTGGAGCGTGCAACCACACTCTGCTTCTTGCTTCTCCATGAAACTAAATTGCCTCCCAAGTAGATGGCAAAGCCTAATGTAGATTGTCTAGCCTTAATTAACCCTACATAATCTACGTCTGAGTATGCCACGAGATCAAGAGAGTCACTCGTATTGTAGTAAAAACGTCTCCCTAAAGTGCCCTTCAGGTATCTCAAGATGAGACAAACATCTCGCTAATAACTGTATCTGAGACTTTGCATGAACTGACTAACTCGATTGACCTCAAAATTAATGTCTGGTCGTGTAATAGTCAGGTATAACAAATGGCCAACAACACTACACTACCTGGTAACATCCCCAAACAAAGGATCTGTCTTACCGGTGCTAACCAGAAGGTGCCTCTACTGGTATCTCGGATGATTTGGATCCAAGAAATTCTACCTCTTATAGAATCTGCAAAGTGCACTGTCTCTATGATAGGGATAAGCCAACCTCCTGACAAACAACCTCTATCCCCAGGAAGTAACGAAGGTCACCTAAATCTTTGGTGGCAAAAGTGGACTGAAGGAAGGCTTTCGTCTCTGCTATCCCATCAAAGTCATCACCAGACAAGATCATATCATCAACATAAACTGCCAAGATAACTACTCTCCATATCTCACCATACTTTGTCCTCCTAACAAATATAGAATGATCAATGGTAGATCGCTGGAACCCCACCTTCTTGATTTCCAAATTGAGCCTCTCAAACCAAGCTCGTGGGCTCTGCTTCAGGCTATAAACAGCCTTTCACAAGCAACAAACAAGCTCTCCCTCACTGTCATAACCTAGTAGCTATCTCATATATACATCCTCAGTAAGATCTCCATATAAGAAAGTATATTTTATATAAAGCTGGTGTAAAGGCCATTGCTTAACTACTGCAACAAATAAGATAAATCCTAATGGAAGTAATACGAGCAACCGGTGAAAAAGTCTCAAGGTAATCTACCCCATATGTTTGGGTGAATCCCTTAGTAACAAATCTAGCCTTATATTTCTCCACTGTCCCATCAGATATGTACTTGATAGTGTACACCCATCTACAACCAACAATTGTGGCACCCTTAGCATATGAAACAAGATCCCATGTCTTCCTGATCTATGGAGCATACATCTCATCCATGCTGCTTTCCACATTAGATCGTAGGAAGCCTAAAGAAAATCTCTGGGAACAACTGCAGTAGCGATAGCAGACACAAACTATCTATCTCCCTCCTGGAGATGGGAGACTGTAGTGAAACTGTCAATAGGATAGAGTGTACATGTGGCACTAGATTTCCTCTACATGGTCTCCTCTTCTCTATCTGAATCACCCCTATCTGAGGGGGTAACAAACTGAGCTGGCTCATCAGAAAAATCATCTACTTGTGATCTTCTGTGATACACCTGTGTCTCACGTATAGCAACCTCAATGGATGACCCTTCTTCTGAGAAGTAGGGAATCTTCTCAAAGAAGGTCACATCAGTAGTGACAATATATCTCCTACGAACTGAATCATAACACTTGTATCCCTTCTGGGTCTTGGAGTAACCAAGAAAGACACATTTTGTGGCACAGGGGGCAAACTTATCCTAAATACCATAGTTTTGAACAAAACATTAGCACCCAAAAACTCGCAAAGACAAAGGAAAAATCATGTTGCACTCAGGATATATAACCTGGTACAGGATCTAACCATAAAGCACAAAAGATGGCAACCAGTTAATTAAGTATGCTACTGAAAGTATGACATCACCCCAAAATTGCCTAGGAACCTTCATATGAGACATCAAGATTCTGGCAATATCAAGCAAGTGTCGCAACTTGCGCTTAGCAACCCCATTCTGCTGGGAAAGTATAAGCACAAGATGTCCGGTGAATGATCACCTTGGAACGAAAGGTCTCCTATAAATCACTGTGTATAAATTCTAATACATTATCACTGCGAAAGACTCGAGTAGTGGTATCATATTGTATCTGCACCTTAGACAAAAAATGTTGAACAATGGAAGGAATCTCACTGCAAGCCTTCATCAAAAACACCTAGTAAGTCTACTACTGCCATCATCATTGCAAAATATCTGTGTCCACCAGTAGAGACAACTCTAGATGGTCCCCAGATATCACAATGTACTGGGGAAAAAGGCATTGTACTGACACAATGCATCTCCCGAGGTAGCTACTCCTGTGATGCTTCCCCAACTGACAGTCTTCACAATCCAAAGACAATGAATCGGATAATTCTAGATACATCTAGCGCATCTTCATGAAGGGATGCCTAAGTCTACGATGCCATAACAAAGGATCATGAGTGATAAACACAGCCCTAGCAAACAACATGATCGTGTCCAAATGGTACAGACCATCTCTCTCTATGCCACTATCAACTATCTCTCATGTGGTTCAGTCTTGAAAATAAAAGTATTTCTCATCAAAAATAACATGACGTCCAAGATCTCTGCAAATTCTACTCACAGACAGAAGATTCATAGGAAACTCAGGAGCATAATATACCTTATCCATCTTCATCCTAGACGTAGCATCTACACGTCCAACTATTGTAACGGAGGAAGTTGGTCCATTCGCCACCCACACATCTTGGATTCCCCGTAGGGTCACAGGGTCCTGTAAACGATCTCTGTCCCCAGTGACATGAACAGAGACTCCAAAGTCGATCACCCATGCACTCCTGACCCTCTTCTTCTCAACAACTCCTTGGGCTGCACACACGAACCCGATATAACTAGAGCTGAACGTCTTGGACCAACTTTCTTCAACATAGGCGAGAGGAGACTCATCGCCAACAACACGAAGTGCAAGAGAAGGCTCGTCATGCTAAACAAACTTCGAACCACACGAGACCGAGCACCACCAACAGGAACATCATCCCCCGCCGTCAACAACAGGCCACCAGTGGTGGCGACGCTGGCCTAGCCATACGGCGCAGTAGCAACAATCGGTGACAAGCAACCAGTGGCCAGCAACAACGATGGAAAACCTTTCTCCAGCGTCGCTGCTGCCACTGCCATGCTCCATCATGTTTTCAATGATCAAATCTCCCTAATGTTGGTAATTTGATAATCTTTTTAGGCGGGTATTTGGTGGAATATCGGAGTATCGACCTAAGACCGCTGCTCTAATACTATGTTAGAACTAAAGAGATGCATTAGCCTCCAAAAGAAACCCTAACCCTCTTTTTATACAAAAAAGAATTAGATAAATTTCATAAGTATCCCCTAAGAATATAAAAAATAACAAATGTCCCCTTACAACTCAACAACAACATTTATTGAATTAAGAGAATAGCACCTATTATTGAGCAAGAATACCAACTAACATATCTTCACACAATATCGGCTATGCAAAATATCATCTTACATCTCAAATGCTTAGGAAAAATTACATAACAATATCATATCATAGAAAGCTAAGCAGAAAAATTAACCTCTTAGCAGATCGGGTTAACATCCTCCTGTCCTCATAGCTACTGTAAGAGTTTCTTCCATCTTTCTTGATTGTGGGAGTGGGACATGATTTTGGTGATGTCCTGCTAGGCATGTCAGCCTCATTGATCTGGGTCTCATTCAGCGTCAAGCTCCCTATAGTGTCACTTAACCTCTTAGCAGATCGGGTTAGCATCCTCCGGTCCTCATACCTACTGTAAGAGTTTCTTCCATCTTTCTTGATTCCAGAAGGGGGATATGATTTTGGTAATGTCCCGCTAGGCATGTCCGCCTCATTGATGTGGGTCTCATTCAGCATCAAGCTCCCTATAGTGTCACTTCTGGAATTGACCTCTCTGCAATGAACTCCATCATCCACCTAATTGTGGTAATAGGTAATACACTTTGCAAATAAAGCCATCCAGATGCACACATGTACAAACACACTCACCTCAGACTCAAACTTCTGATGAAAGCATGCCGTGGATGTCTTCAGAGATTGATTGCAAGGGGAAGACTTCAAGAAGTGATTAACTGATTCTGCAAACCCATAAATATCAGCACTAACACAACAAAAATATCTGAACGAAGATAGGCAACGAAACAAGAATCAAACCCAATATTATTCTTGCATATATAATAGCAAGTACAAAATCAATATCAAGAATATATTTTTCTCTCTTATCAAAAAGAAATATAGATTAGCTTATGTGAATTATGCTGAAAATGATGCTTCAAAGATTGAAACAAATTGCAGCAGTAAATGGTATTTTGTGATGGTATTTAGGTGTGTTTCCTTTGTCTATGTCTGCGACCCAACAGAGACAACCTTTCTAGCTGGGATGTCAAGTATATATTTGTGGGGTATTCTAGGACTCAAAAGGGATACTGATGCTATGATCCGGTCAATCGGTATTACTATGTTAGTGCAGATGTCTCCTTTTTTCAGTCTATGCCATTCTCTCATATTTTTCATCCCGTCAAGCTATGATTCCCATGCCAACTCTCGATAAGACCATTACGCCCACTCCTGTACCTGATAATAGGTTCCAAGTGACTTATGTTCGCCATCCTCAGCTACAAAAGGATCCCCCTCGATGCCCTCATCTGTACTTAAGGTAATCCCTACACATGATGTTGAGTTGCATTATATTGTAAGGGCCAGTATATCTTTTTATTATTTTGTTGGGTTTATGGTGTAACTTTTTCCTCACCTCTCTCTATATAAAGAGGTATAAAGACAGCTTGATAATTAAGAAAATCATTTTCTTAAACTTGGTATCAAAGCCAAGTTGAGGACTCCACCTCCAAAAACCCTAACCCTATCCTCAAGCCCGCCGCCGCCGCCATCGCTGCCAGCCAGCACCACTGCTAGCACCAGCAACCCACGCCGCCAGCAGTAGCACTGCTGCAAGCAACAACACTGCCGCTAAGTGCAATGGTAGGAGCGGCAGCAGGGGGTTCCTCAACCCTCTTGCTCCTCTCTAGTGCCCTCTTCTTGCTATTGGGTCTCTTCCAGCAATAAGGAGAGGGTTGTAGACCCTGATCTCCCTTGTTTCGAGGTCTAGGAAGATCCTTCGCATGTTGGTGATGGAATTCTAAAGCAAGGATCTTCCGGAAGGAAGTTTAGAAATTCTTCTTTGATGGTATAATCAAACGATAATTTTCTTATCTATTTGGGGTGTATATTCCCCTTTGATTGTTGACCGCTTGTGAGCGAAGCTTTTTGGGGTGTGTATTCCCCGTTTTGTGTCAGATTTCATATTTGCATTTAGAGAAGTTTGTGGGTCATTGTCATTATGGCCTCCTCATCGTCAAAATCTAGGGTTACATTAGAACAAACTGGAGACAATGTAGTCTACAAGAACCCGTTCTTTGCCCCTATTGTGAAGCTTGATGAGACCAACTACTTCCAATGATCTCAGACATTTCTTGTGACTGTAGGACATGAGAAGCAGCATGTTCTCATAAAAGCACCACCAGAGTAGAAGACAAACAAATATACAACCTGGAACAAAGATGATGATATGATGAGGGATTAGATGCTCAACAGTGTTATACCTCGCATTGGAGATGAAGTCATGTACTATAAGACGGGCAAGGAGATGTGGACTAGCCTGAAGGTCACTTATTCTCATGAACTCAACTCCACCGAAGTCTTTCAAATCCATTATGATCTCTGTCACTTGAAGCAGGAATCCATCAGTCTCTCGCATTAGTATTCCACCATGAAGGGAGTCTCGAAGAAATACAATGCATGCAGGCCTATGTGTACCTCAGCCACGTATAGGAATCAGAGGAAGGAGTTCTCTGCACATATGTTTCTGGAAGGGCTCAAAGGCAGTTGTTCTGCTGCACGCTCACAGATTTTGACACTATTTGATCTTCCCCTTATTGATGAGATATAGAGGAGGCTTAGCAAGTTGCAGTTCCAGTCTATGCCAAAAGGTGTTACTAGTAACACCTCCTCTACTCATGCAACTGTAAGTACTCGTGGACGATGGACAAGAGCCTTCAAAGGCAAAGGTAGGGGGCGTGCTGATGGTAGTCAAAGCAAGCCTACCTGTACTTATTGTAGAAGACTTGGCTACATTGAGGCCAAGTGCTGGAACAAACTTGGAAGGCCTGCAATTGCCAACCAAGTTTCTAAGCAATTAAATTGTCATACCATTTTTTATGCGATTGGAAGTACAGATCGCATGACGGGGAGGACGATTGGTAGTGGCCATGAGGAGGGTGTCTATCAACTGGTTCAGAGTCCTGTTGTTGTAACCTGCTAGACAAGTACTACTGCAAGGAGTGCCTTGCAATGGCACAGATAACTAAGCCATCCTTCACTGGACAAGCTACGCCAAATCATCCATCATCTTTCTCCTATCATGAAGATTCAGTGTGATGCTTGTCAACTGGGGAAGCATTACCATGCTAATTTCCCAACCTCTATCCAGTCCAATAGTTCTACTTGTTTTGATTTATTACATTGTGATACCTAGGGTCCTAGCTATGTGGCAAACCAACAGAGTTATTGGTATTATTTGTTATCTGTGGATGATTTCTCATGTTTGTCGTGGACATTTTTTATGCCGAATAAATCAGAAGTTGGTTCTCTTATTCAGCAGTTTGTGATGTTTGTGAAAACACAGTTTGGTGTAAGTATTAAGAAGATCAAAACTGATAATGCTTTAGAATTATGTACTAAGAATTTGGCTGACTTGTATGGGTCACTTGGCAGTGTGCATCAAACATCGTACCCTCACACGTCACAGCAGAATAGGATTGCTGAAAGAAAACATTGTCATATTCTGAATATAGCTAAAGCTCTGCTATCCATAATAGTATTCCGCATAGTTACTAGGGAGATGCAGTTCTTACTACCTATTATCTTATTAATAGGCTTCCTTCCTCTGTGCTTCATAAGCAAATCCCATGGAACATCCTATATCCTGATTCAGATTTGTTTCTTATGCTGCCAAAAACTTTTGGTTGTGTGGCGTTTGTACACCTCCTTGGACCTGGTCGTGACAAATTGGCTCCAAGGGCGGTTAAGTGCATATTTCTTGGTTATTCACACACTCAGAAAGAATATAGGTGTTTTGACCCTATACACCAAAGGCACTATGTTAGTGCGGATATAACTTTCCATGAGTTTATTACATATTTTTCCACCTCAGGTCATCAGTTGAAAGAGGTTGAGATGGTTGTGCCAATGTCTGTACCTCCTACAGCCATAGAGGATTTCTCTCAGAGAAGTGTACCTACTACAAACCAGACTGTGGGCACATTTAGAGTTGTACCACCTGATGAGAAGACCTTTAAGAGTACTACATATCAGCTTCCTGTCACTTACAGAGAGAAGATACACCCACCCTCCTCCTCAGTCCTACTGAACCACCATCGTCCTCCCTCGCTCAGGTATGTGTTGAGGGTATTGACGATCATTCTCCTAATGTTGTGTCTTTAAGTTCTCTTTATATAACCACATATGAGGATATACCCATTGCTATCAGGAAAGCTCTACAATCTTGTGCACAATATCGTGTTGCCATTGTTTTAAAAATCGCACCTCGAGGCTATAGAGGCGTACGCCTCGAGGGGCCCCAAATAGCCTCGAGGCGATAGCCTCGGGGTGCACTCAAGAGGCGTGCGCCTCGTCGGAGCCAAGGCGATCTGAGGCGCTCGAGGCGATGAGGTGCACTTGAGGCGCCGCCTCAGCTACCTGCGAAAGGAGGCTTAGGTTAGGTCTTCAAGCGTTGGTGCTACTGCTGCAGCATCGTCGAAGCTCGAGGCGAAGCATCGCCGCAGCAGTGTCGGAGCTCGCATCGTGTAGTAGCAATGTCGTCGCAGGCCCGTAGCAGCATCGCCGCAGGCGTAGCAATAGCAGCTCCGCAGCAGCGTCGGAGCTCGCATCGCGCAGTAGCAACGTCGTTGCAGGCCCGTAGTAGCGTCGTCGCAGGCATAGCAATAGCAGCTCTGTAGCATCGTCGAAGCTGGAGCAACATCGCTGCAGGCCCGTAGCAGCGTCGGAGCTCGAGGAGGTTGGTTCTTTGAAGGTTGTCATCGCAGAAAAGTGAATGATGCAGGCCCGTAGCAACGTCACAGAAGGTTGTTGTAGCAGCGTCGAAGGTTAGGGAGAGAATGCACTAGTGAATGACTTGATTCAGCATGCATACTAGTTGTCAAAGTGGAACCTTTGTTATTTATTTGATAGTTTTACTTATTTATCAAGTTTAGATCATTTATTTGATAGTTTTATTCATTTATCAGGTTTTATTTCCTTATTAGCACTTAATAAGTATATATCATTTTATTTTTTTATATTTTTTATGTAATTCCTGAGGCTTACGCCTCGACCGCCTCGAGGCTTACGCCTCGCCTTGATGAAGGCAAACTGCCTCGATACTGCCTTACATTCTTTAAAACCTTGCGTGTTGCTGAGAGTGTTGTTTCTGCTGATTCTCTAGGTTCGGAGTTTCATGCCTTCACTGCTACAGTTTCCAGTGCTAAGATTCCTACCTCGTACCAGTAGACTCTACTACATCCACACTGGAAGGCAACAATGGAGGAGATGTCTGCTCTTACTGACAAAGGCACCTGGGAGTTGTCTCCTCTATTGTCTAGCGCGCACCTTGTTAAAACCAGATGGGTCTTTGCCTTGAAATACAACCTAGATGGATCTATTTCTCAGTATAAGGCCTGTCTTGTGGCCAAAGTATTCACCCAAACCTATGAGGCAGATTCTTTGACACGTTCTCCCCAGTTGCATGGCTCTTCACTATTCGTATACTGGTTTCGATTGCAGCTCATTATGGATGGCATCTACATCAGCTAGATGTCAAAAATACATTCTTATATAGATATTTGCAGGAAGAGATCTATATGCAGCAACAGCGACCTGGCTTTAAGGTTTAGGGGAAGTGTGTATGTAGATTTCGTAAGGCCATATATGATCTTAAGCAGGATTACAGCACCTGTTTGAGGCGTTTATCTGTTATTGGAATGCAGAGGTCCTCATTTTACCATTCACTATTTGTGAGAAAGACCTGTAGTGGTACAGTGGCTCTACTTATGTATGTGGATGGCCTCATTCCCATAGGTGATGATGCAGAGGGCATTTCTCAGGTGAAGGAGCACTTAGCACGCCAATTTGTCATGAAAGACCTTGGAAAGCTAAGATATTTTTTGGGCATTGAGATTGCCACAAGTAAGCAAGGGATAATTGTCACAGAGAAAGTATGCCCTTGATATTCTTTAGAAGACGGGCATGCTAGGATCCAAGGATGCTAATATTCATATGGATCCTAAGGTTCATCTCTTTAATGATACAGTGAGGCTGAAGGATGAAAAGGCATATCGACAGTTGGTGAGAAAGCTATTATATCTAACCATCACTAGGCTAGATATTAATCTTGCAGTGGTAAGCTAGGTCAGTTCTTAGACAAACCCACTGATGTTCATTGGCAAGCTATGACGTAGGTGTTGAGATACATCAAGAGATGTCCAGGTAGAGATATTCTATTTTAGAAGAACGCACCTATGTCTGTTGTTACCTACTCAGATGCAGATTATGTAGGAGATGTTGAAGACAGGTGGTCTACCACTGGCTACTGTACTTTTGTAGCTGGGAACTTGGTGACCTAAAGGAGCAAGAAACAAAATGTGGTTTCACGCTCTAGTGCTGAATCTGAGTACCAAGCCATAGCACAGACAGCTGCTGAGATGATATGGATCAGATTTCTGCTACGAGATCTTCATGTTACCATTCAGGAGCCAATGGAGATACATTGTGACAACCGGGCTGCAACATACATTGCAAACAATCCCATGTTCCACGAGAGAACAAAACATGTGAAGTGGATTATCATTACACCAGGAGTTTAATTCAGTAGGGTCTGCTTCGTACTACCTGTCTTGCCTCCTCAGACCAAACTACTGACATGTTTACCAAGCTGCTACCTCGCCTTCAGTTTAAGAAGTGTAAAAACAAGCTGAGCATGGTGGATATATATGCTCTAACTTAAGGGGGAGTGCTGAGTTACGTTATATTGTAAGAGGCAATATGTCTTTATTATTTTGTTGGGTTTATGGTATAACTTTTCCCTCACCTCTCTCTATATAAAGAGGTGTAGGGATTACTTGGTAATTAAGAAAAATCATTTTCTTCAACTCATCATAGTACTAATATACCTTTGAGCTCTGAAGTTCCAAGAATAGATAATACCCCCATTGAATCAAGATCTCCAACCACTTAAAGTTGATAAGGCATTTAGATTGCCGATGACCCCATAGATGGTGGGCTTGATCTTCCCATTGCCTTGAAGAAAGGGACCCAGTCTTGCATGCTGCATCTTATTTCCAAGCAAATGTACATGACAAGTCTATCTCCTCAATACAAGCAGTTTATATTGGGCCTCTCAGTCATACACATACCCACAACTCATCAAGAAGTTCTTAATCCAAAGTGGTGGCAAGCCATGAAGGACAGGATGGTTGCTTTAGTCTCACAAGGTACTTGGAGTCTAGCTAACCCCCTGACCGATGCTACCACTGTAGGGTGCAAGTGAGTATTCACCGTCAAATACAAATCGAATGATACTATTGAAAGATACAAGGCTCGCTTAGTGGCCAAAGGTTAAACTTAAACTTATGACGTTGACTACTTTAATATTGTTTCCCCAGTTGCACGACTTTAGACCATCTGAATTCAAATATCTACTGCAGTTCACTTAAATTGGGCAGTTCACTAATTAGATGTGAAAAATGCATTCTTGTATAGTGATTTCCACAAGGAAGTCTACATGTAGCAGCCCCCAGGATTCGCAACTGAGGGGGGCTTGTAGTAAGATGTGCAAAGTGAACAAAGCAATCTATAAGCTCCAACAAAGTTCGCATGCATGGTTCCAGAAGCTATCTAATGTTATTGAAGAGGTTGGCTTTAGGAGATCTTCTGCATACCATTCTCTATTTATACCTATATACTAAAACAAGATTCTTCCCTGCCACATATTGCCCACTCCATGCTCTCTCTTCTGCTCGTGCACTTTCCCCCTCTCCCTGCCCCTCCCACTCCCCACACTCTCTGTCTAATTAAATACCCCTCCCTCGCTCCCCCTCTCTCCCCCCATCTGTCCGTCTGCTTTGACCATCAGGATATTATTCTCAAAGAACCTTGACAACCTCTCCAGAACCCTCTCAACCCCCACTCCACAGGAACACGACTAGAACCATCTTAAGGGCGTCGATCTCGACGATGCCAAGACAGTCGTCACCTCTCTCTACAAGGCCACGAGCGACCTCTCCTTAGCCCTGTTCACTCTGCGCGCAGAGCAGCTAGGCCACTGGGCCCACAGGAAGGCAATGTTGCCCGACATGGCAACTTCGCATTCCAGTGCGCCCTTGCGCTGCTAACGCAACAAGCCGCAAGGGTACTGCAGGCACGTCATCGACCGTGTCCTCCACTCTCCCTTCTCCAATCCTCCTTATATTCGTTCCCACCTTCCCCCCCCCCCCCCCCCCCCCAACCACCGCCACCAACTTCATTCCCTTCCTCCTCGCCTAACAACTAACATACAACCACGTCACCCAACCTCGACAAGGGGCTTCCTCGCTTGGCTGTGTCACCCGACCTCCTAAAAGTTCTTCCTCATTGTTGTCTTCGTCTTCTTCTCTTTCCCTCTTACTGCAATCTCCCTCGCTCTCTAAACACTACCCTAAACCCCCAATCTGAGGCAAGGATGATGGGCCTCTTCTGATGACCCCCTCTTCCTCTCCTAATTCCTCGATTGGTCTTTGCACATGTCTTTTTCTAGTTATTCTTACTGACAAATGTCCTCAATCTCGTCATGTGTCCGCAGACCCCCTCCCCTCCACTTCACCACCACATCCCCCCTCCGTCAACCACTTCCTCTCCTTCCCAAGTTCCCTCACCTTCCTATTTTGCCTATCCTCCTCCACCTTACTCTAGACTGGGCTTTGCTCTCTCTCTCTCTCTCTCTCTCTCTCTCTCTCTCTCACAGGTGGTGGGTGACCGACAATTTCTTGGATGAGCTTTTACAAGTGGAGTTGAAGCTCAAGGAGTACAATAGTTGTAAGGTATAATCTATCAACTTTTGAATGCTCCAACGAGTATCCTCTTAACAGAAATGACATGGAGATTTTCTTCTTTCAGAATAGAGGATGGGTATAGATTATTCTCAGCATTGATTCCAATATATGATGCCTATAAGGGCATCCACAATAAAACCAATCACTAAATTTTTTAGGAATACTTTATCACAAAAGACTTAGGACCACTGCGGTATTTCCTAAGTATCGAGGTCACCAGAATGCACGAGGAGTTGTGTTGTCTTAGAAAAGGTACGTAGTTGATCTTCTTTAGGAAACTAGCATGTTGTGTTAAACCTGAGTCCATTCCCATGGATCCACATACGTGCATGTATGATGATGATTCAGGACATGTTAAGCTTCTTCGATTATTTGTTGTTATTTGGCATATCTTATTGTGTGGAGTCCTCTATTTGTTATTTATTAGTTCGTGTTGGGGTTATGTTGTATTTTTCCTACCTCTCTATACATAAAGAGAGGTAGGGTTTGAGAATTAATCAAGTTGCTTATTTCCTTCAATTTGGTATCAGAGCAGCAGTCAAGGTTCGAAATGCCAATTTCGACGTCGTGCCGATAAAATTCTAAGTATGCATTTCGTGGGCATGTCGAAGGCACATCGTGGAAACGCCGAGGGCATGCCGACAACATGCCGACAAAAAATCGCATAAATAATCAAAATGATATCATTTTCAAAAAATAATGATTGTGTAACGATAAAGGTATTTCATAATAACCGTATGTGGGTGTCCTTAGATCCTTACATTCCTCAATATCGACCTTCTATGCCCTTAAGATTCCAAAAATCGACCTGTGGCAGCAGCACCTTCGCCCAGCAGCATCAGACTCAGCACCACCATCGACATGCCTTGGCATGCCCTTGAAATCGTCGGCATGTCGTCGGCACATCTGTAAACCGATACTATAATCATCTCAGCATGGCCCCCTCCCCAAAATAGCCTTGCCGGTGGCATGCCGTCGGCATTTAAATCACTGGCAATGGTCCTAGACTGGTGCCCTAGATATCCCACCTAAGTAAGCCACCAACCCCTCTACCAATCTCCATCACCTCTTCCTCGCCGATCTTCCCCTTCACCAACCTCATCGTCACTGGCAGGGGGCACCAGTAGCACCGCATCGCATCCCAGCAATGCAGTGTCGTCGATTGGTGCCCACAACCGCTACCATCACCTACTGCAGCCATTGCATCGCCTCCCAGTAATGCAGTGCTCCGCCAGCTACTGCCCATCGTAGGCTGCAACGCCTCCTATGAGTCCTACGATCACATTGTGGGGCCTTCTCTCTTTGGGAAGGGGTGCGGTGTGCCCTCCTTCATTTTCTAACCTCTAAGAGGGAGAGGCAGATCTATTGGGAGATTTTCCAATCCCTAACAATCATTGCCTCGCCTAGGAAGGTCTAAGATCTTTATCTTAGGCTACCTTTGTGCTTTATCAAGGAGCACATGGTCTGAAACTGCAATTTCATATCCTGATTCATGTGTTTTATAATAGTTTGGAAGCTTTAATTCTGCTCAAGGTGTTCTAGTATCCTCTAGCTCTTCTAAGGTGATGTCAGACTCCATGATGGAGACAAGGACCTATAAGAACCCATTTTTTGGTCACATGGTGAAGTTGGACAAGACCAACTACCCCAGATGATCACAAACCTTTCTTATGAAGGTAAGGGGTCATGACAAGGAGCATATCTTGCTTTACCCAAAGCCTGCAGAGAAGACAGGGAAATATGCTACCCAGAACAAAGATAATGCAATGGTGAGTGCCTGGATTATCAATTGTGTTATTCCCAGGATAGGCAATGAGATTATGTACTACAAGATCGCCACGGAGATGTGGGACATGTTGCGAGAGACTTATTCCCACGAGAAGAATTCTACTCGTGTATTCCAGACCTTTCATGAGCTCACACAATTGCGTCAGAAGGGCAAATCACTAGCCCAGTACTATTCTACCATGAAGGGTCTACTAGAGAAACACAATGCCAACAGACCAATGTGTACTTGCTCATCTCAGAGGGAGTACAGGAAGGAGAGAGTTGTTTTGTTATGCTTGTCTAGCCTTGAACCAGAGTTTACTGCCACACGATCTAAGATTTTGACCTTATCAGAGCTACCTTCACTGAAAGAAACATACAGTAGGTTGAGCAGGATTGCAGTTCAGTTACCTACTGCTGAGACTAGAAGCCAAACATCTGCCTTGGCTGCCACGCCTAGACGTGGTAGAGGGTCTCCTTTTTCCCGAGGTTGGGTTCGTGGCCGTGCACCTTAGGGTCATGGCCGTCCTTCCACTTACCGTGGTTGACCGGGACATACTGAAGCTACTTGTTGAACTATGCATGGTCGGCCCTTGATAGCCAATCAAGCTTTTGAGCTAGCTGAGGCTCCTTCTAACATAGTATCCCAAGCAGAGTTCGACGATTTGCTACAACGCTTCTCTTAATTGTCTCAGTCCTCAGCTACTCGTCCAAAGACTACTGCACATGCCTCTACTTCAGGTACAGATTTAGGGGCAGCACTTCCATACAATGGCAATTGGCTGGTAGATCTTGAAGCTTCATGCCATCTATGTGCAGATCAGAGGTCATTTCCACATATTGTTCCTGTACCACCAGGGAAGACTGTTCAAGTTGCTAATGGGAGGCACTCGCAGGTTGCAAGATAAGGGGAGGTTCCTATCACCTTCACGTTGAGGCTATCTAATGTTTTATTTATACTTGATTTTTCCTATGAGTTTGCTATCAAGTATTACCAGAGACCTGAACTGCAAAGCTATTTTTGATACCCAGTCTTGTGTGTTGTAGGACAAACTCACGAAGATGACGATTGGTAGAGGATGTGAAAAAGGGAGGGTTTGCCGTCTGAGCGAGACACCTATCGTTACTGCTTGCCATGGGAAGGTTGCCTCTGGTACTCCATTTCTGTGGCACCTTCACCTCAGTCACCTATCTCTACATAGGCTCAGGCAAGTCATGCCCCACATTTCTCCTACCACTACCATTACTTGCAATACTTGTCAACTGGGCAAGGATCACCATGTCGGTTTCCCTTATAAATACAATGTTGGGTCTACCACTTTATTTCAATTGATTCATATGGACGTATGGGGCCCGAGTCAATTCCAGAACCACCGTTATTTTCTGGTTATTATTAATGATTTCTTCATATTGTCATAGGTATTCTTGATGAAAAATAAGTTTAATGTGGGCAGTGATGTAAAACCGGCCTACTCGACCGAGTAATCCTAGGCACCACCCTCCCGACTGAATACTCAATAGTCGGCTAAGTACTAGGCCAATTTTTGCATAGAGATGTATACTCAAATGTGTTTTCTATTGTTTTGAAGATTAGATACTTAGAACTTGTGATTTTATTTTGAACTCATGATTTTATTTTATTGGAATTATTGTTTGTAACTTATTTTATAACCTTGACCTTGAAAATGATTTACCTTTATGCAATAGTATATTTTAGTAGTAGAAGGAATAATGAAGGGATTGATGTAAAAATTGAAGAGTGCATTCCAAAGAAAGATATTTTTAAGTACTTGGGATTCATTTTCCAATATGATGGTGGAATTGATGATGTTACACATAGAATTAATGCAGGGTGGTTGAAATAGAGGAGTGCATCTGGTGTTCTTTGTGATAAGAGGGTTCCTTTAAAAGTCAAAGGAAAATACTATCGAGCCACGGTAAGACCAACCATGTTGTACGGTTCTGAATGCTGGGCTATAAACTATAGGCATGTACAGAAGATGTCTATGGTAGAAATGAAGATGTTAAGATGGATGTGTGGTCATACAAGAAAGGACCGTATTTCAAATGAGATCATTAGAAAAAAGGTTAAGGTGGCACCGATAGAGGATAAAATGAGAGAGGCACGTCTAAGGTGATTTGGACATTTACAAAGAAGGCCACTAGATGCTCCAGTTAGGAGATGCGAGAAGTTGGAAGCTGAACCCACTAAGAGGGGACGAGGAAGACCAAACAAGTGTTGGAAGAAAACTATTAAGTATGACCTTAATTACATTAATTTAAATCCTAAAATAGCTGAAATTCGATCTATGTGGAGGCAAAGAATCCATATAGCCAACCCCACTTAGTGTGGGAAAAGACTTGGTTGTTATTGTAAGGTTGTGTGTATGTGTGTACATATATATATATAAAATGTTCGACCAAGTACCCCCCAACTATTCCTCCACATACCGTATACTCCTTAGTCAATGGCCTGACTAACTAAATACTGAGTATCGACTTTTACAACACTGGATGTGGGTTCTATTATTAAGCACTTTATATTAAAATAAAGATCAAGTTTTCTCTAGTTATTAAAAGTGTTCTGTCAATGCACTTAAATTTTGCAGCCATCACTTACATTCTTTTTACAAATCCCATGACATTATCCACCAAACTACATGTGCTTACTCCTCTAAGCAAAATGGTGTTGCTGAGAGGAAGACCGCCACTTAATGTGGCACGCACCCTATTGATATATCATAGTGTTCCTTCTCTGTATTGGGGTGATGCAATTTTGACCGCGTATTTTTTTATCAACAGGATGCCAAGTTCTGCTATCCATGACCAGATACCTTGGTAAGTGTTGTATCTTGATTGGAAATTGTTCCATGTCACACCAAGAGTCTTTGGGTGCGTTGCTTTTGTAAGATGAAACAAAAAGTCTTATTCCAATAGTAAACCCTACACCTCTTTATATAGAGAGGTGTTAGGTAAATTACATAAGAGAACCAAGCATAAACAGAAAATAAATAATCACTACACGACTCAACAGTGCTCAATACTCCCCCTTAAGCTAGAGTATAGATGTCTATCATGCTCAGCCTGTCACAACAAGTCTCAAATGCAATTTGGCAAGAGGCTTGGTAAACATGTTTGCTGTCTAGTTCTCTAAAGCAACAGGTATAGTAAAGAGAAGTCCCCTCTGAATCAAATCTCTACTGTAGCGACAATCAATCTCTACATGTTTCGTACGCACATGAAACAAAAGATTGTTGGCTATATAGGTAGCCGCTCGATTATCACATCTCATCTCTATGGGCTCAAATCTTGACATGTAAGTCAAGCAAAATAGATCTCACCCACATAAGCTCAGCAGCTATCTATACCATTGCCCTATACTCTAACTGTACACTTGAACAAGACACAACACTGCTTTTTGCTCCTCCATGTCACCAGATTGTCAGCCACATAAGTACAAAATCCTGTAGTGGATTTCCTATCCAAGAGGCAACCAGCATAGCCTACATCAGAATAACCCACTATAATCATAGACCTGCCTTTTCTGAACAATAACCCATATCCTGGTGCTCATTTTAGGTACCTGAGCACCTACATAATAGCATACCAATACCGCTTGGTTGAGTTGTCCATAAAGTGACTAAGTTTACCAACCGCAAGAGAGATATCTGGGTGTGTAATAGTAAAGTAGAGCAACTTCCTAATCAACTGTCTGCTGCTCTCTATAAAATGTGACTCAGCATCATATAGGTGCATCTTCAGATCCACAATGTTGGCTGACTTAGATCCCAACATCCTAATCTCCTATAGTAAATCAAGAGCATATTTCCTCTAGCTAAGGACAATACCTCTCTATCCTCTTGCCACCACTAAGCCCAAGAAGTATCTTAAGGAGCCAAGATCTTTCATAACAAATCTCTCAGCCAACCTTTGCCTGACCTCAACTATCACAATTGCATCATCACTGGTGATAATGAGATCATCCACATAAACAAGAGTGACAGTCTCATTGTCTGTCTTCTGTACAAACAGAGAATGATCGGAAGTAGATCTAACAATTCCCATATCTTCAGCAACCTCTGGTAGCTTCCGAAACTAGGCCCTCAGACTCTGCTAAAGGCCATATATTGCCTTCCTCAACCTGCACACACACACCCCTAAGTCTCAAAGCTGGGGGGCTACTGCATATATACCTCCTCTTGCAAGTCACTGTACAAGAAGGCATTCTTGACGTCCAACTGATATAAAGGCCAATCAAGATGGGAAACAACAAAGATAAGAATCCGCACAATAGGAAGTTTGGCCACTAATGAAAAAGTGTCAAAGAAATCCACCCAATTAATTTAAGTGAATCATTTTGCCACAAGACAAGCCTTATACTGAGAAATAGATCTGTCTAGATTGTATTTCACGACAAAGACCCAACGACAACCAATAGTACATGCACCAGGAGGTAACAGAGTGAGCTCCCATGTCTATCGAGACTGTAGTGCAGCCATCTCATCCTCCATGGCTTAACGCCATTTTGGATCAAGCATAACCTACTGATAAATAGCTGGAATCTGTAAAGAAGATAGTGCCTCTGTGAACAAAGCAAATGGGCGATTCAGACAGTTGGAAGAAACTGCCACAGTCACCTAATAGTGTGCACAACTCTGGAGAGCCTTCCAAATAGTAATCGAAAGGTTTAAATCATCTGAAGGTGGCTCAGCATCAACAGGTGACTCGAAAGGTAATGCCTCAGCATCACCAAAAGGAGACTCAAAAGCAACTGGTATAGCACCTACAAGGTCATCACCAGACAATGATCAGTAGTGTCAACACATACCTACTGTAAGGAGAATGATGGTGCTGAAGAAGGGGGTGTGCTGTCGATATGTCACTAGTTTTTTAAAAACCAATGGAGGATCTCTGAACCGAGCAAGACCTGTATCTGTAGTGTTTGGTGATGTAATCTGAGTAGTTGGAAAATCTCCAACCTGAAAAATGAAATGAGCAATGGTGCCCTCTCCGACTCAAAAGACAACTGAGCCCCTGTGATAGAGAAATATGGTACTACCTCATGGAAGGTAACATCGACACTCACATAGTGCCTCTTCTACAGGAGATCATAACATCTATAACCTTTCTAAGTATGATCATACCCCAAAAAGACACTTCACTGCTCTAAGAGTCAGTTTATCTCTACTAAGTTGAGTAAGATGGACAAAGGCTACGCAGCCAAAAATCCGAGGTGGCAACTGGAATAGCTCTCTATCTGGGTACAAGACCCGCCATGGTATCTACTCGGATATGATAGAACTAGGCATCCTGTTTATCAAAAAACATGCAGTAAGCACTGCATCACCCCAATATCTGAATGGCACATTATGGTGAATCAAGAGAGTCCAAGCAACATCCAAGAGGTGCCTGTGCTTCCTCTCTGCCACCCTATTCAGCTGGGATGTATGGGGACATGTAGTCTGACGTATCACACCATAAGACCTATAGAAAGCTGTCATCCTGATAGTACAAAACTCAAGTGCACTATCGGTACGAGCAGTTTTAACAATAGTAGCAAACTGAGTCATTATTTCAATAATAAAATTTTCAATCACAGACCCAACATCTAACTTATTCTTCAAAAGAAACACCCATAACAACCTGGAATAAGCGTCCACAATAACCAAATAATATCTATGACCTAGTCGATCTAGAATACGACTAGGTCCCCATACATCTAAATGCAATAAATCAAAACCAACTCGCTGACAGTAGAACTAGCAGGATATGAAGATCTATGGTGCTTTCCCATCTAACAGGCATCACAGTGAATCTCAATAGCTGGCAAGATATGAGGAATGATGCGACGAAGTCTGTCCAAAGATGGATGACCAAGGCGATTGTGCCACTGCAGAGCTATCCCTGTAGCAAACCACACATCTCCCTGGCATGAAGCAGCAACTGGAGTCTGTGACAGGTGATACCCCCCTCTTCATGTCCACCACCAATCAACCTCCCCGTGAGCATGTCCTGAAACACACAACCAAGCTAATCAAAAATCACCCTACAATTAAAATCCTTGGTAATTCTACTAACAGATAATACTCATAGAAAAATCTGGAATAAGAAGAACATTAGGCAATCTCAAGGTTTGATATATCGCAAATATATCGGTATCGCTGGGTCTGGACATATCAATATCATATGCAGTATCTTTTTTCCATGATATCGGCGATATATCATCGATATCACGATATATCGCCGATATATCAGGCGATATCTCCAAAATATCGATGATATATCGCCAACAGCAGCCATTGTTAGGCGGGAAAGGTGCCGACACTGGCAATAGGCGGGAAACCTGGAAAACTCGTTGGCGAGAAAGGAAATCTAAGAAGCTAACTCGCGAGCACACACACACGAATTGTCAGGTAGGAAATCTAAGTAAAAATAGGGAAATCTGAGAATGCAACACACACACATGCCCTTTAATTTATTGATTTTCACGTTCAATTTATCGATTTTCGTCTTCTAGGTATTTCTCTATGATGTATTAATCACTAAAATATTAATTTCCATAAAATTTGTGACATTTTCTTATATTTTTTGCTTTTCTAAGCAATTTCCCTAAAATTCTCCAATATCAACAATATATCCCCGATGTATCCATTTTTTGACTTGTCGATACGATATCAATATCGATATTTAAAACCTTGGGCAATCTCATAGTAAGGGTAACAAGAACCTGCCCCCCGACCATCAACCCGAGAATGCCTACCATCTACTACCTAGACTATCTTACCAAGACAGATACGCTGAAGCTGCTAAAAACAACTATGATCACCACTTAAGTGTCGTAATGCACCAGAATCAATCAACCAGGTGGACCCATCAGACACACTAAAAACATACTCTATACCTGAGGAGGCTATGCCAATAGTATCAGAAAGATGGAGTCTCCTGAGTAATATGAACAAGTCGTACTACAACATCATCCTCATGACATAGTTTCTACCTCTGGCTCAGAAGTGGTAACAGCCTAATTGGCCTGAGGAGGTTTCCATTGCTTAGACCAGCCTCTACATGACCAATACCTCCACGGAAAGTGCAAGTGGGACGTGGTCTACCCGTTTGTCCTCTACCACGTCCACACCCACAAGTAGAAGGAAAACCCCTGGTGCCTTGACCTCTGCAACTGCCAAGGCAGAGGTCAGCCTAGTAATCTCAGGTCTAGGAGTAGCCACAGTGATCCAGATAAGATGACTATACATCTTAAGTAAAGAAAGCTCTATCAATGTCAAGGTCTGAGAGCATGTTGAGTCATATTCTGGGCCTAACCCAAAAAGAAAGTGAAGAACGGCTGTCACCTTGCAGTAGCCCTACTGAGTACCACACATGCACACAGGTCTACACGCGTTGTACTTCTCCAAAAGCCCTTTTAATGTAGCACAGTACTGTGTCAAGGGTCATCCCTCCTGTCCAAGCAAAAACATCTCACTATAAATCTAGTAGATATTGCTAGAATTCTTCTCATGAGAATACGGATCATGAAAAGAATCCCACATCTCCTTTGTAGTCTTGTAGCACATAATACCATCTCCAATACAAAGAGAAACAACATTCATGATCCACACCCTTATTATAGCATTGTCCTTCCACGTGGCATACTTCCCAATCTTGTTCTAAGGCTCTGACTCAAGTAAGAGATGCTCCTTGTCATGACCCTCAACGATCATCAAAAACATTTGAGACCAACAAGCATAGTTGGTCTCATCTAACTTCACAATAGAGACAAAATGGGTTTTTGTAGTTCCCATTCTCCTGACTTATCTTCGATGTCCCCTCGGATGACGCTAACAAGGCCATGATGCTCAGAAATCACGGGAAGATGCTAAAATCAGATCTGAAACCTAATATTCAAATTTGCAAAACCAACATAGATCATGGAGGAAAGTGATTTAACATGAAATTCAAGCGATTCCTTCCTTGGAAATCACGTTAAACACACATAGTAGCCCTCTAACAGTTGGAAAAGGGCACACAAAGGTCCGAAGGCACCCCTAGTGGCCCTCGACAGGAAGGCTACCATCCCCCTCCTTGTTGTGCCAAGTCAAACAAGACCCACTGGCGGTTCTACTGTCAGCCAGTGGAAGATCTACTGCTACTGCCATCGCAGATTAAGGTCCACAACCCAGCTACAGCACCGCAGGGCCCATTGGAGAGGCTACGGCGCGCCGCAAAGGCTTCTCACCCCTACAACACTACCACAGAGGCAATGGTACCCCTCAGCACCGCCGATGGGCGTCCTTCTGCCAACTGTGCTACCACCAATGGAGGTGGAGATGGAGGTGGCGATGAGCGGCATAGAGGAGATTAAAGTTTTGGTGGAATAGGTCGATGGCTTCTTTCGGTGGGATACCCAAGCGTCGATCTAGGATCGCTACTCTGATACCAAGTAGAACGAAACTAAAAGTATTATTCCAATGGTAAACCCTACACCTCTTGATATAAAGAGAGGTGTTGGGTAAATTACATAAGAGAACCAAGCAGAAACAGAAAATAAATAACCAGTACACGACTCAATATAAATGATAATTAGAGTGCTCAACAGCTTTTGTTCATGCTCTTACTCCTAGTACAAATAAACTAGGATTGAGGGCAGTAAAGTGTGTTTCCTTAGGGTACTTTGGGACTTAGAAAGGGTATTAGTGCTTTGATCCTATTACTAGACGTCATTTTGTGAGTAACAATGTTATCTTTCATGAGTCCATCCCCTATTTTTCCACCACTTCAAGGTGGTACCTATTTCTGCTCCCCTGCCTACTACTACTAGACCCGAGAGGTATTGTAAGCCTCCTATTAGCTACATGCATCCTCATACTATTTTGCAGATAGCCCCCTCTTCACCGACACCATCCTACCCAGTTTAGGTGAGAGCAGATAGTTTGCATACTGATTATACAGTGCCTAATTGTGATGCTACAGGTCCAGGTGTGGATATTTCTACCTCTAGGCCAGTACAGGAGGCTCTGCCAGATGATCTTGACCTTTCAATTGCTATACGAAAGGCACCCGTAGTTGTGCCAAATATCCAATTATAGGCAATCTGTCTACTGAGGGATTCATCTAGACCTCTTATGTAGCCTCTGGAGATCAAACCGTGAGCATGTTCACCAAGGCAGTACCTCGAGCATTGTTTAAGCGATGTTCCAAGCTGAGATGGCAATATTTATGCTCTACATTAAGGGGGAGTAAATAAATCTTTATTATTCTATTTTTGTCTTTTTTTGTTATTTCTACTCTTGTATGGACCTGTACACAGTTTTCCTCCTAGCCTATCTCTATAAATAAAGGCCTAGAGTTTCTATAAAGAATAGAACATTCATTCTCTCCGCAATGTTAATCAAAAGAATACCAGCCAACTTTGATATGTCACATGCATTGTGCAATGAAAGAATAAATGGTATCAAACCTCCATTTGGACTATCGAACGATGGTACTACTCAACATTTTATATGCACAATAGCCCAAGTCATCCCACTTGGACCTTAAAAGTCTATAGTGCTCCAAGACTGACAAATTGCACTGTTGCATGGTTTAGAGTTCACTAATAAGCTAAATCTACAAATCTTCTTATTTCTACACATACATACTCTCAGGGCCCATCCATATCTACCCATCTCCTAAGTTGTCTTCCTAAAAAAAGGGTATGCGCATCTCCTAGTGCTAAATTGGCATCCAAGTTTTGACTTGGTTATCTTCCAAATACCACTTCTTCCCAGCTTTGTCAACTAATTTAACTATGATTTAGTCTCAATTAAAATAACTATTTCATCCTAGGCTTGCAATCGCCATGAGTGCAACCACTTATCAAAGAAGGTATTTGGTCCAGGTCAACTTGCTAATGGCAATCTAAATACTCAGATGATCTTGATTCATTATCATTCCAACATCAGTGCCATGATCTCCACTACAAGGTAGTACTTCTCAAATGGTGATCAATCGATCGAGATTAGGGACAACCCGAGAGACCACAAAGCACTCCTATAGTACTAAAGAAGCAACAACTCAACTAGCTAAAGCATCAATCCCCACCCCCACCCCACCAAAAAAAAGCAAAACATGAAAGAACTACCAAAGTTTAGACTAGTGAAAGGCTAAATCAACCCATATTGAGGCTCAATCTAAGCCAAATGTTTAGTTAGATAAAACCAACTTTGATACAATTTGAGCAAAACAAATTGGATATGAAGCTTCAATGGCTTAACAAATCAAATATAATTATGTTGGATTTGATTCAAAAAAAACATGATTTAATACAATAATATATAGACAAAAGTACAAATTATTTTCCTACTTGAATCGCTGGCCTCTGTTGCAAAAATCAACCAAGTCAATCAAGTAGTCGACCGACTACTCCTAATCAGACTCCTAACCAACTAAATAACCCATACTCAAGCACATAGTCGGCAAGCCCAACTTCTCAATCGAGTAGTTGATCTACTCAACCGACTATGTGCCTAATTTCTCCATAAAGCACTAAGCCAACCCTACTACTACTATTGCTCTCTTGCTTAGCTACTTCAACATTTCGATTAGGTTTCCTACCTCTCCTTTCACTTTAAAATTTAAATAATAGTTGTTTGAATTATTAAAAGTTGTTTATTTAGAATCAATTAGGTTATTACTTTTGTTGTTTAAATGATTGTTTTGTTTTGTTTTTGTTAATTTAAGTTACTTTGGTTGTTTTTGTTGATCATTAAATGGTTATTTTATTTTATTTCATGTTTAAGAAGTTAAAGTTTCAATAGATTTTTATAGTTAATTTTTAAATTTTCATAATTTTGAGCTTGAAAATAATTTACTTTTATATAATGGTATATTTTACTTGTTAATATATAGATATATAATACCTAACCGAGTACTCCCTGACTATTCCCTAGTATACCATATACTCAGTCAATGACCTAATCGATTGAACACCAACTACCAACTTTTACAACACTGTCACTCACCCCTCTACTGTACAACAATAACAAAAAATAGTAATAGAATAAAACAAAGAAGGCCAAAACTATGAAAACTCTTAACACTCACTCTTAAACTGGAGCATAGATGTCAATCATGTTCGGTTTGGAACAGTATCTATCGAATATGGAGCGAGCAAGTGCCTTGGTAAACATATCTGTCACCTGATCTCCGGACGACACATGCATAATGCAGATGTACCCCTTCTTAATCATATCCTGTGTATAATGGCAATTTACTTCCACATGCTTGGTTCACTCCTGTAAGATTGGATTATTAGCAATGAATAAGGCAACCTTGTTGTCACAACTTCATCTCCATAGAATAAGCTACTGAAATCTAAAGATCCTACTGGAATCTAGAGATCCATAAGTACTGCCCGTATCCACATGAGTTTAGATGTGGCTTGGAAGTTGGGGCCATAGTCCTATATTATCACTCCATACTTGACCTAGCCACTACAGTCTATTTCTTGCTTCACCATGTAACAAGATTTCCTCTAACGAGCATACAGAACCCAGTAGTGAACCTCCTATCTTTAAGGCACCCAGCATAGTGTGCATCAATACATGCCATCACCCTTAATGAATCACCTTGGGTAAATAGTAGTCCTTTCCTTGGTGCAAACTTCAGATATCTAAGAATCATGATTGTCACATCCTAGTGAATTCTCTATGGTTTGTTCATAAACTGACTCACCTTGCTAACCACAAAGGCAATATCAAGTCATGTGACAGTCACATACAACAACTTTCCCACAAGACATCTAAATTGCCTTGCATCCACCGAAGCAAAATTATCCTCATATAAATGCACATTAGAGTGCATAGGAATGGAGACAAGTTTAGCACCTAGCATGCCTATCTCCCGGAGAAGATCAAGTAAATATTTCCTCTGAGAAAGTGCAATGTCTTTTGCATTGCAAGCAACTTCAATGCCAAGGAAATATCTTAGCAAGCCCAGATCCTTCGTAACAAAATGTTTCGCCAAAAATTCCTTGGTAGTGATGATGTCCCTAATATCATCTCCAACTAAGATAATATCATCTACATGACCAACATCACAACTTTCCCCTTTGTCATCGTCCTCACAAAGAAGAAATGATATGTCACAAACCTCTTAAACCCAATGTGCTCAACCACTTGACCACTTCAAATAATTTCTGAGACCATGCACACGAGCTCTATTTAAGGTCATAAATGACCTTATGTAATTTGCAAACCTTGGAATACTCCCCTCTGACTCAAATCCCACGAGCTACCTCTTAAAGATCCCTGTAGAGGAAGGCATTTTTAACACCTAACTAATGAAGTTTCCAATCAAGATGTACTACAACTGAAATAAGGTTCCAGACTATAGGGAGTCTTACCACTGGGGAGGTGTCAAAGTAGTCAATCCCATAGGTCTATGTATAGCCTTTCGTCACCAATCTCACCTTATAACGTTCCACAGATCCATTAGGAAAGTACATAACAGTGAAGACCTAGTTACATCCTCTAATGGTAGCATCATATGGTTGGTCAACAAGGCTCCACGTCCCTCATGAAAGTAGCATTGACATCTCATCTTTCATGGTTGTCTACCACTTTGGATCTCCAAGTGCCAGCAGACGCATAAGAGGAACCTGTATGCTAGATAAGGCTAAGGCAAATTTCCTGTAATCTAGGAATAGGCTAGCCAAAAGTACATGCTTAGGCATAGGGTGAAGAGTGTGTGTCCTAGTCCCCTTCTGTAAGACAATCAGTATATCAAGATCAACACCGCCTCAATTATTTGCAAACTCCTCTATGTCATTCTGGGGTGTTGGAGTATCCTGGATAGTATCTAGTACAACAAAACTAGACAAATTATCAGTACTATCAAAAGAAAGGATTACCTCAAGAGTAGATTGTGGCTCTACCACTAAAGGAGGGTCCTACTGTTGTCTAGTTCAATGCAAATGGACTAGTCTGAATCTCCTATCCTGTTCAACCTCAGGCATCGATCTCTAGCCAACATCAAGACTCAAAATATGAAGGATCAACTCCCTCTCAGGGGTATAAGCCACAAAATGAGAACCCATCGGGGAATAATATGAAACAGACTCAAAGAAAGAAATATGAGCATTGACCTAGTGGCATTTGCCGAAAGGGTCATAACACCTATATCCCTTCCGAGTCTGAGAATATCAAATAAATATGCACTTGACTATCCTAGGTGACAACTTGTCCCTATTAGGACCAAAATATGAACAAATGACACGCACAAAAATTTAAGAGGGACCCCAAAAAAGTTCCTCGATAGGGAACAAAAGAGAGTAGAGAACCTCTTCATTATGAATGGTAGAGGGCATACAGTTTATCAAGTAACATTCAATAAAAATAGCATCTCCCCAATAAGAAAGAGGAACATTGTTCTAAACAATGCGGGTTCTAATGACATCCAAGATATGACAATGCTTTCTCTCTGTAACATCATTTTGTTGGCATGTACATGGCCAGCTTGTTTGGTGGATTATCTCCATAACCTTGAAACAGGGACCGAAAAGAGTGCATACAAAACTCCAAGGCAATGTCAATTCTAACCATTTTTACATTAGCACCAAATTGATTCTTTATTTTAATAAGAAAATTTTTCATTACACCACCAAATTCAAACTTAGATTTCAACAAAAATATCCACAACAATCTAGAAAAGTTATCAACGGCCACAAGATAAAACATGTGCCCCATCCAATTAGGAGCACACTTAAACCACATACATCAAAACAAACTGGAAAAGGGACTCTATCCTAGGTAGACCCTTCTTGGCTACAACCAAGGCGAACATTGATTATGGCACGAGATGTATGGAAATCGCCTTCGGAGATAAGAAGATGCAATTGGATATCTTCAAGGCGACTAAGTCTTTTGCTTGCGGTTGGGTCGAGGAGTATGATCCCGTGGAAATCCTGGTTGAAGAATGCCTCACAGTTATTTAAAAAACCATCTAATTCAACCAGTTAATGACTACCCTGACTCATCACAATCTTTGGAGGTTGAAATATGTAGAGCTTATTACCACCGACAACCTCCATTTGAGGAGATTGATGTTAATCGACTCCTACCCTTCCCTTACACGTCAAACATTGTCCCACCTGCACCTGAATTGAAACCTTTACCAAACAACCTTAAGTATGTCTTCCTAGGACCTGATTAGACTTTCCCTGTGATTATCAAGGCACACCTAACTAGGGACCAAGAACTCGGGTTGACTACTACCCTTTCTGAACATCAGGCAGCTATTGGGTGGATAATTTTTGACTTAAAGGGAATCAGCCCTACTTATTGCACTCACAAGATCTATTTGGAAGATGGGGCTCGACCTTCTCGCCAAATGCAAAGGCGATTGAACCCGAATATGCGAGAGGCCGTTAAAAAAGAAATAATCAAGTGGCTTGATGCGGAAATCATCTACCTGATTTCCGACAGCCCCTGGGTGAGCCCTACTCAAGTAATACCAAAGAAGGTTGGGCTCACTGTGGTCACAAATGACCAAGGCGAATCTATCACCACCCACACCACAAGTGCATAGCAGGTGTGCATTGATTATAGGAAGCTTAATGAGGCCACTAAAAAAAACCACTTTCCCCTGCCATTCATTGACCAGATTCTCGAACAACTAGCAAGGCAGAAATATTTTTGCTTCCTGGATTGATATTCAGGATATAACCATGTTGCTATTGCACCAGAGGACCAAGAGAAGACCACATTCACTTACCTGTATGGCACATTCGCATTCCATCGTATGCCATTCGGGTTATGCAACCCACCCGCTACCTTTCAGCGTTGCATGTTAGCCATCTTTTCAGAGATGGTAGGTGAATATTTAGAAGTCTTTATGGATGATTTCTCTGTATTCGGAGACTCATTCGACCATTGTCTTAACAACCTAGAAAAAATCCTGAAGCGATATATCAAGGTCAACCTGATTTTAAGCTGGGAAAAGAGCCATTTTATGGTTCAAGAAGGGATTGTCCTCGGTCACATCGTCTCACAGAGGGGCATTGAAGTTATCGAGCTAAGGTTGATTTAATTTCCAAACTTCTACCTCCTAACTCAATCAAGCAAATCCGATCTTTCCTAGGTCATGTTGGCTTCTATAAAAGGTTCATTAAGGATTTTTCCAAACTTTCCAAGCCTTTAACTGACCTTCTAGCCAACGATGTACTTTTTTACATGACACCTAATTATATCAACGCCTACAACACCCTTAGGGATACAATCTCAACTACACCTATTTTACAACCCCCAGACTAGTCCCAAGACTTTGAGATAATGTGCGATGCATCAGATTTTGCTGTTGGAGCAATCCTATGACAAAGAAGAGAGAAAAAACACGTGGTGATCTACTATGCGAGCAAAACTTTGGATGAGGCGCAACGGAATTATACTGTCACGGAAAAAGAACTGGTCGTTGTAGTTTTTGGATTAGAAAATTTCATATCATACCTTCTATGATCTCACATGATTATTTACACTGACCTCTCGGCTATCCGGCATTTGTTAGCCAAAAAAGACGCTAAACCCAGGCTAATCAAATGGATCCTGCTCATACAGGAATTTGACCTAGAAATACACAACAAAGCCGAGTCCAAGAACGTTGTAGCCAACCACTTATCCAGACTTCACCCGGAACACATTAGACCCTCATTACCCTTAACCGACACATTCCTTGATAAACTTCTTACCGTGCATGAAAGGAGTCTACCCTGGTATGCGGACTTAGTCAACTATTTAGTGATAAGGAAGACTATACACGGCTAGTCTAGACAACAGCAAGATAAGTTCTTGGCTGAAGCCAAGCATTATTTTTGGGATGATCCTATGCTGTTTAGACTTTGTACTGACCAAATCATTAGGAGGTGTATTCCTGAAGAGGAAGTACAAAGTGTGCTATCCTTCTGTCATGACCAAGCCTGTGGTGGCCACTTCTCTGAGAAGCAGATGGCTGCAAAAGTTTTA
Source organism: Thalassia testudinum (assembly GCA_037157565.1). Taxonomy (NCBI): domain Eukaryota; kingdom Viridiplantae; phylum Streptophyta; class Magnoliopsida; order Alismatales; family Hydrocharitaceae; genus Thalassia; species Thalassia testudinum. The sequence continues at coordinate 5,319,624 of JAZHRO010000018.1, read as the reverse complement.
CAGTCCGATTTCTACTGGCCATCACTTTTCAAGGATGCACATAACTTTGCAAAGACTTGAACTAGATGTCAGACCTTAGGGACTATGACCAGGAAAGATATGATGCCTTTACAGCCCATCTTAATCATCAAAATTGTCGATGTCTGGGGCATTGATTTTATGGGTCTCTTTCCACCATCAAACGGCTTCGAGTATATACTAGTCTCAGTGGACTACGTCTCGAAATGGATTAAAATCGTACCTACCGAAAATGTGACCATAAGGCTGTAATGGACTTTATTAAGAAAAATATATTTTCCCGATTTGGGATACCGAAAGCCATAATCAGCAATGGTAGGAGTCACTTCATTAATGCCGAATTTCATGTCCTACTTAAAAAATACGGGGTCACTCACCGCATTGCCACCCCGTATCACCTGCGAACGAAGGGGCGAACTAAGGTCTCAACTAAGCAGATTAAAAATATTCTACAAAAGACTATGAGACCTGATCGGAAGGATTGGTCCACACGATTGGACGATGCCCTTTAGGCATACAGGACTGCGTTTAAGACCCCGATAGGCATGTCGCCTTATCGATTGGTCCTTGGCAAAGCTTACCACCTTCTAGTCGAGTTGGAGCACCGGACATACTGAGCTGCAGTGCAATATGGATTCCCAGATGGCTGGAACTCAAAGGAAGCTCCAAAGCTCCGAGCTCAAGGAAATCCGTCGAGATGCTTACAAGAACAATAGACTTTATAAGGAGAAGATGAAAGATGTCCATGACAAACACATTAATAGAAAAACCTTCAAGTCAAATCAGCAAGTCTGGCTATTTGATGCAAGACTTAAACTCTTCCCTGAGAAACTAAGATCTAAGTGGATGAGACCATATCAAGTGGTCAGACCTTATCCCAACAGGGCGGTTGAAATTGCCAATCCCAAGACTGGGCAAACCTTCACGGTTAATGGCCAACGACTAAAACACTTTCTTGCCCAGATTCCCACGAAGAAAGTTGTGACCCTCATTAAGGGTTAAACTAGAACTGTGCCCAATTGGAGGCACACAACTCAGCGCTTCCTGGGAGGCAACACAGAGGTTTCAAGCTGACTAGATTCACGAGTACAACTCAGGTGATTTCTTTCCCTACTCCCTTGTATACATTTATTTTTCAATGAGGACATTGTCCAACTTAGGCATGGGGTGGTAATTCATAGGATCTGAGTACAAAATTGTCAGCTTGAACTAATTTTATTTCTTTTTATAAAAAAAATTCAAATTAGGAAAAGAAAACTTAGGTATTAGAAGCTTGTCAACTTTAAGAAATAATACATTATGAACCTAATCGCTTAAACCCTTCAGGTCTTCGGACTTAATCAATCCGGATGTCCATTAAAATGTGAACTTGGTCTCGAGTCCTCCCCACCTTAATGTATGTTAATCTAGTCAATAAAGTAGGGTAATAAGTATACGACTTATCAACCTGCCCTCTGATTTGGAGGGATTTTTAGTCTAAGCATCTACACACGTTTTGCACTGACTCACTCATTGGTGGTTCTAACGGAAATTGGGTAGCTAATGAACCTTCTAGGGTGGTATGGCTGGCAAGTTGTCATGGGTAACAACCCATTGGAAGGTTGTCCAGAGCCCAGCCACAGGACCATTCTCTTTCACTACTACCTTTAGGTAAATCTTAGATCAGGAAAGTCACCTACTTAAAAAAAAATGGAGGAAAATAAAAAAGGAAAAGAAAAAAAAGAAATAAGCCACATTTCACCGCACGAGTATGGCTGGCAAGTTGTCGTGGGTAACAGCCCATTGACCGGTTGTCCGAATCCCAGCTCATAAAATGCACAAGAATTCCAAAACACTTAAGGAAGAAGCGGGGAAGTAGCATAATCCGGAAATATATACACTGGGTTCGCCCTTGTGTAGATCCCACAAAAATAAAAAGTAGGGAGAAAGTTACCGGTCAGATAAATACACCTTTAGGCAACATTTTTTTTCTTTCAGGTCACTTAGAGACGTAGAAACTCTAAGTCTATTTTAATTGCCGTTGAGTAAATCGATCACTTTCACAATAAGATGCTTAGTACTAAGAATCCTTTTCGAGTCTTGGGTGAATTGGGGGGCCATAAAAAGTTACTCTGAAATCCTCAACACCAAAAATCCAAAAAAATTAGAAATGATGAAAAAGAAAAAAATATATATTTGCTTCTATATAGAATAAGACAAGGACTCGGGTGGTCAGCATTTTGGTAGACAACCCGGACACTATTGAGTCTTTGCGATTTAGGTTCTTAGTAGAAATTTCCTCCAGTCAACAAGCAACTTCTACCTAAGCGATCAATTCCTAATTTTAGTTGTAAATAGCATTTAGATTAAACCTTGCTAAGGGACTAACAATGGGTGGGCATGGGGATATGATGACTCTACAATGTTCAGTGTTAATATTATCAATTAGAGTCAATTTCGAAGGTACTTGTGCGATAATGTCAGATTATAATGGGTTCGGGAGCATTGCATGCTTTCTGTATTATTTCATATTAACAATCGCTTAGAATCACTGTTTAATGACCATGTGCACAAGTCAATTTTGAAACAGGTCTCATATGAGCAATCGGACCGTACGGATAGATCCGAATCGACAAACAGAGTCCAACGAACTCGAAATCACTTCGATCCGACCCCCGTAGCTCTCACAACAAGCCCGAGAAAGATCAATGGCCAGGGGGCAATGTGACATTCTTATGGGCTTCGGATGAAAAATCTGACCATATGGATGGATCCGGAGCGACGATCACAGTCCGACAACGTAGGAATCATCGCAATCCGAGCATCGTGACATCTCCTACAACAGAATGAAGATGGACAACCCAAATGGCACCATCTAGTCCGCCCAACGTCGGCCATGAATGCCCAGCACCGGCTCCTCTTCATCCTCATCATCAAATCTCGACCGTTGAATCAAGATTCAACGGCCGAGAAACCACCTCCACCGCATGCCTTTGGATCCTCCTCGCAACCATATCAAGGGCATAGCGTGGTGGTTCTGAGAGATCTCGAGGAGAGGGTGTGGGTTCAAATCCCTGCGACCCCCCCTCAAGCTCAATTGAAGCAGCGGCAGGCAGCAGCAGCATGCGCGCGTGTGTGTGGAGAGCAGCGATGCACAGTGCAGCGCCAACGCTTGCGTACAACATGGCGCGCATGGTGCGACGCGGGGCACGCGGGCCAACGTATGCATTGAAGGTGAGGGCGGGGGCTACGACGATGCATGCAACGGGTCTTCAGTGATGCTTGCAGCTATCACTGTTGACCCAAGGACGATTTTTGGCATTCTCCTTCCATTATAAAAGGGCCTACCCCCCTCCACTTTTGCCAAGCTTCCACCCACAAGATACCACCACCTTCTAGAGTTTCAAGCAAGGTCCCAAAGCCACCGAGCCACCGACGGAAGTCCCTCCACCGCCGTGGCTGTCTTGACCCGTTCTTCTTCCTTGTCTTAGTGTTATTTTATTTTGTAGTGTAGTTCATATCTTGATTTTATTAAAGCATTCATCTACATTATGTTTGATTACATATTTAATAAGAAATTATTGGCACATTGATCTTATGATATGGTTCTCTAACCCTTCTCTCTCTCTCTCAAATCAATTTTCAAGCACACAAACGACATATTTACGTGACACGAAAGCACATATTTGATCTAATTACTGCCTCCCTGTGTTCGACACTCGAACTCACCTTCGATTCTTTATTTAAAATTGACGTCGTAGGCGCACTACAACGAACGATTTTACGCAAACGCGCTAACGGACGACCAACTGCCAACTAGAAAAAGAGCTCCTTTGATGCTTTCTTTCACACTAAAAAGTGGTGATGGGTGGAATCTATGATATGGCTCATCGCAACTTAGTCAGAGGAAGATGCTTGAATTGCAAGTGCCAAAGATAACTAAAGGAGCCTCCAGCAGAGATGGTAGCCTAACTAGTGTATGGTGACTGCAAAAGGCGATAGAGCCCCCTTCCTCATGGCAATATATCCTAAAACACAAGTGACACAGTGTCAAATATGGTTCAACGGTTCAATTCTTTTGTAATACGACTAACTAAAAGAATGTTTAAAGGAAAATATACGGAACGAAGAACAATTTGCAGCCATATATAGGGGATAATCTGAACCTCCCCTGGTCCATGATAAGGCTATTTCATCCATCAAGCACTACTATGGCCCCCTGATGAATCAGGTTGTAATCTAGCATATTGCTGAACCTCCCGCAAATATGTCAAGAGGCACCAGAATCAACCAACCAATCTGCATCATGACATCATCAAGCCCAGCATGACAAGTAAGACTGATACCTAAGAACTTGGCGACGATAGCAATATCTCCGAACCAGGAAGAGGAGCTCGAAGTAGCAATAAAAGGTGCCGATATCCCATGTTGGGATAGCCTCTGGATCAACTCATCACATTCAACTATGGAAACAGGAGCAAACTCTGAACAAATCTCCGAACCAGCAATAGCCAAATGAGCACTAACAGGTTTCCCATACTTGGTCTAGCAAGTATCCTCAGAATGACCAAGTTTCCCACAGTGTGAACATTAAGGTCTTGCATGTCCCTAACCAACATGTCCTTGTCCTCATCCACGGCCACGGGTAAACTGTCCAGTGCCTCTACCTCTTCCCTAGGGTGCTGCCATAGCCGATGTGTGCTCAACACATGCAAACGACAAAAGGGACACCACAAGTCTGCTCAAGTGATTATATGCTTCTTCCATTGTCAATATCTCTAGCAGCATCAACATTTGAGATCGTGTTGCCTCATAAGCGAGATCTTACCCAGCCAGAAAGTGTCCCACCATAATCTGTGCTCTATGGAGTTTCTGTGACTCGCAAAAACACATTGATGTGTAGGCATTCAACATCTCAAAAGGTGACTTGAGTAAGGAGTAGTACTAAGCAAGTAGCCTCCAATCTTGCCTCATGCAGACAATCTCATGGAGTTGTAGAATGCATGTTGCATTCTTGTCCAGCGAATATGTATGAAGAAGTACTTCCAACATTTCCTTCACAGTCTTGTAAGACATAATCTCTATTGCTATATGTTGTATGGTGGTGTTCACGATCCATGCCTTGATCATGGTGTTGTCCTTTTTCAATGTGACATACTTGCCAACCTTTTCAATGGGCTCCAATTTGAGTAGTATATGCTTTTTATCATGACTCTTAACTACATTGAAGATCGATTGCGACCACAATGCACACTTGGAACCATCAAATGTCGCAGTCAAGTCAAAGAAGGGGTTCTCAAATTCCTCATGGCTTCTCTCTCCTTGAGCGAAAGTGTTAACAACTTCAGATGCCATAATACCCATAATCGAAGACCCAACACTTCAAACTAATAAGGAATTTTCTCTACTAATGCAAACCCTTACCATGTTCAAGGCCACATGAAGGGAGAATGAACCACAAGCCAACTCCTCTTCTTTTCCATTTGAAACAACCTCAAATCAAAGCAAAATCGTTTAATGGCGACGCTCCAACAACCGCTCCGATGCTCTGATGGTCGTTGATCAAGAGTAGGTGTGAAAGGGGTTTAGGGTGACCCCTATCAAGTGCTAGATGGACCAAGAGGAGGCCCCAAGGCTACCCCTCTCGCCTATAGGCTCAGCAGCGACGCTAGTAGGGCAAGCCCTACCAACGATGCTATTAGTGGTAATCGGTAGTCGAGAGGGGTCCAACCGATCAGACATGTACCAGTGATGCCTCCGTTGGTGGACCAGAGGCGATTGCCAGTGGTAGCGACTCTCCTTTCGCCTTTCTCGGTGGTGCTTGCTAGTAAGCCCTTGGATTGGAGAGAACCAAGAGCGCAATTCCCAATGCAGGGGATTCCTCTCTTGATGGATTTAGGATCCCAATGCAAGAGAACCCCTAACCCTTATTTGGTGGAGAAAGAAAGAGGATGAGAGATCAAAGAGATATAGAACTCCAATATAGGACCACCGCTCTGATATCATGTTAAGAAAAATCAATTCAATTGATTTCACTATGAAACCGTAGGCCTCTACTTATAGATTGGAGGCCAGATGGGAAAACTATAAACATGTCCCTCTACTATACAACAATAATGAAAATTAGTAATAGAATAAAATAATGAAGGCCAAAACTGTGAAAGCCCTCACATTAAGAAGTTTTCATCAGTTGATAACAGTTGGTCCCTGTGGGCCCTATCCCAACCACCATCATATGATCAATGGCCCCTCATGCTGCAACCTTTACAAAATGAGCTATGTATTTGGAAGTTGAAGAAGGTTATGTAAATCACATGTGGTTAAGCTGCAGCAAAGCCAAATACCATCACAAGCTTGTAAGATAATTGATTTCAACTGAGATATAAAATCATATGTGCAGAGGTTCCTGTAGAATGGTAGGGGGAAGATGCTAGGCAGAAGCTGGAAATGGGTCAAAGGAGAGTCCACCAAAGGCCCGGTGCGCTTTCAAAGCATCTTTATCCCAGTGGAGAAGCTGGTGCGCTTAAGATTACCCCGGTGCTATGTGCCAACGTGCAGCATAATAAAACATGACAAGCGTCGCCGAATATGCATTAATAGGGTGGTAAAAGCCCATCACAGTGCAAGAACTTCTTGAGGCAACCGAGACAAGGGAATTTCCATTCCAACACCTAGTCAGTCCTCTCTCTATCAATTATCAAATATTAGCTACTTCAAACCATTAGAAACATAAACAGCCCTCCAAAAGAACCCACCAGGTACATCAATCATTGGCATTTGCTGCATATCCCCACAATGAAAAGGCATAAATTCACCTCATCCTCTAAACAAGCAAGCACCTGATAGATAACGATCCTTCAAACCATAATACATTACACGTGAACCCGATCACCACCTGCTAAAACACCACCGATCCGAAGAAAAGTCCCAACTTTGAGATAGGCAGTTCGCTCATGTTGCAGAAAATTCCCCCCATCTGGATTTCTCCAATTTTTACTTGTTATCTACATTGATAAAACCTACTGTTCCTGGATGCAAAAAAAAAGGAAAGGAGGAATTCGATTCGAGACGCCAATGCATGGATGTATGCACATCAAATACTCGTGCGGTGCTTCTGTTAGTACCCAAACGAACGAACGCAGAAGATAATGGAATCATGTATGCAACTTGCCTGCCTCTTCGCGAGGGGATACGTCGAACTTCTCCCCCTGCAAGAAAGGGAAGCCCTCATCCATCAATCACATCATATCATCATTGACTCGTGCACAAGAAAAGTGCCACGGCCACAGTGGAAAAGGATTTACTTACTTTGGCATGTTCTTCGCGCCTGCGCTTAAGATGGAGCTGCTGGCGGAGGGCGTCGAGGCGGACGTGGAGCTTAAGGCCCTTGTCAGGGAGCTTCTCGGTGATCCCCGAAGCGATCTTCGACTCCAGAAGCTCTATCTTCTCCTTCAGAACGCGATCGGAGAGGTTCTCCTCCTTGGCGGGGGCATCGTCGGTGGAAGGGGCAGAGAGGGGGTTCGACCATAACAAATTCCCCATGGACTCTTTTGCCATTCCAAGTGAGGTGGCACAGGCAGGGAGGAAGGGAAAGAGGAGGCTGCGGGGCCGCAAAGGTAGTAGCAGCAGGGAAAAAAAGGGGAAAGAGGAAGGAGGGGAGGTGAAATTAGCAACGTTATTGTTACGTTGTTCAACCGCACCTTCCGGAAGAAGCATGATCAAAGGGAAGAAATTGCTGGAAGATGACCGCGAAAGGTTATTTCGGGTAGATAGGGTACGAAGAATACAGGCAAGATTTTTTTTTTTATTTAATGATTTTGTAAGTGAGTGAATCTTTACTGAGAGATGTTAGTATAAAAATATAAAAAATAATATATTTTATAATTTAAGAAAGAATGATTTATTAGATGATATATTCGTATACATATAAATATGAAAAAGAAGTTACAACGTATCATATAAAAATTAATTCGAAAAGTAAATTTTCTACGCGAAACATTTTTCTCTAACTTCTCTAAAAATCTAACTTATAATCTCCGTCACACCATCTTTAGCATCACTCACGTTTGCCATAAAATCAATCTCCTCACTCTCACTTTTACCTAAGATTCCATCTAAAAGCCTCTTTTCACCTTTAGATTTTCATCTTATGGCCCTCATTAAGATCATATCCTATCACATTTCATAATTCACAAAAGTACATATCTATTCCTATTAAATCTTAACCCTTCAACCTTTATCCTAAGGCCTTAATTCTACCACTATAGCTAACCAACACCCTTAGGATAAACCCTTAAGTGTCGCCTCCCCTCCTTTAAATCCAACCCTCCATCTTCCTAGATCAAATCCTAGCCTTCCATAGTTTCCAACAAAACCTATTAACCTATCTTTCCATCCTAGCATTTGATCCTAAATCTATGCAATCTTAGCCCTCCATCTAGAACCTAGGAAAGTCTATAAATAGGAGCCTACATCCCTCCCTTCACTTCATCAAGTTCCTTAGCTTTAGAATAATCCACCATCTCCTCACCATCTTCTACATAATCTTCCTATTTAGAATGACCTCTTACCACCTTCTTCCTCTGAAGTCCACGTTCAGACTCTACCAAAATCTTGGGTGGCCATCTTCATCCTCCTCTACATCTGCTTCATCCTCATCTCCATCTTCAAGGTGTCTACATCACAGACAAAAGCTCCATCTCACATATTCTATCTACTTTTCTAGTTGTAGTTCTTGTTGATTTCTAGTTTAGTAGATAATTTGCTCTAGTAGTTCTAGTTATACTCCTAACATTATTTCTAATTGCAATACAAGTCAATTTTTCATCTATATTATTTGAGTCCCTCTTCTCACCCCCCTTCTCTATTTACTTGATTGATTGTGATTTCCTTCACATTTCCTTTACAATAGTTAGTCATATTTGCTTACAGTTTGCATTTAAATTTGAAAAATGTTACGCCTCCTTGTGTTTGACCCGAAACTCACTAAGATCTCGATTATTTTGTTTCTATTTTTGAAAATATCGCGCTGTAATGATTCCTCTATTTTCAATTAGTGATTTTCAACGAAACACACATGGTTTGTGGCATCAGGTTGGTTTCGAGGTCTAATGTCTGATTAAATAATCAGATTGTTAGTTCAGGTCATTAAATCGTAACTCACTAAAAGGAAGTTTTGTCATCAAAACTTGGGTGAACTTAGATCTAAAAGCAATCAAGTGTTTAATCACTCCAACCCATAACCCACGAAAGGATGATCATTTCCCAAGACTTCAACAATAAAAGCATAATAAGGAAAGACAACAAAGAAGAATATTAAAAGATAACCAACAAAATGGGAATTTCGTCCTCGAAATTTATACCAGCAACCGAGAAGAGATGAGGATATTTCTCATTCGTTACTGTCTCAGTCTCCCAAGTCAACGCATCATAGTCTGGGCTTCTCCATCACACTCTGACTAAGCCCACTTCCTTATTTCGTAATCTCCGAGTGGCATGATCAATCCACGTTTTTTATTGCTCATGAATATACTTTGCTAAGTTTTTGAGTCAATTAGGTTAGAAGCATGATCATGCAACATACATTTAGTATTTTTTGCATTTTAGATAGGCATGCAACCAATTTTGCATAATTTCTGTGGTTTGCACTTATTAATGATATTTTGTGATCACAGGATTGAAGACTGAAAAAAAGAGATAAGAAGAAAGGAAGAACTAAAGACATTGAGCCGGAGATTTGAGCTCAAAAGCTTCACAAACCCTAGGCTCCAACTCAACAAAGCAACTCCGCATCACCATCATTAAGCTCCACTTCATTTAATAAGCTCCAGTCCTCCTCCTGAGTTCCTCCACATCCCCCCTTGCTCCATTAATGGTTCCCTTCTAATTCCAACACCAAATAAAAGCCCCAACTCTATTTCCAAAATCCCCCATTATTACATATACATGCCCAACTATATAGCCTCCACCCCATTGTTGCATCACACTTCACAAAACATAGGAACCCCCAACCATTAAACTCTCCACCATTTACAACACCTATAGCCACACCATCATTTAATGACCCAATAGGCCTCCCTTTCCCTCCAAAAACCTAAGCCCTCCACTTCTATTTAAGGGCTTCCCATTCCATCATTTTAGGGGGCAACTTTGGCTAGGAAAACAAAATAGGGACATTAAAACCTTAGGATGGTGAGGGGGCTTTGAGAAGGAATCCATTGCCACCACTCTTTAAGCTCTTTCTCACGCCTATCACCTTTCCACCACCCATGTCACTCACCCACCATAGTTGGAGCATCTTTGGAGCATGCCACACTTGGGGACGCTCTTCTTCTTTCAAGCCAAGGAGGAGCAGCAAGGAGGAGGATGGCTACATCTTAGAAGAGCTCTCCATGCATGCCAAGGGGGAGAGAAGGACCAGTTTCACCATCATCATCATCTAGACTTCCTTTCGTAAGCTTTTTTTTCTCTCTCATTTTGTCTTGTAGTTCTTTCCATATGTTACTTTAGTTGTGGTAGCACTTCATGTACTAGCTTTTTTGTGCTCGTTTCTCTTTCAATAGAAACATAGTTGAGTTTGTCATATTTCCCTCTTGAGCTTTCTACTTGCTGGATGTGTACTTGAAGCCCTCTCTGATTACCATTAGCACATCATGGCTTTGGTGAGTTCAAAGAGTGGTAGCGTGTTACTTAGTTGCTTTGGATTTGTAGCTCTTAATACTCTCGACTCGATCCGAACTTGTATTTATTTTCCCTTATTGAAGAAAGGCAAATATATATATATATAAGATAAAAACCAAAAAGAAACAAAAGCATTTCAAATTTACTTCGATAAGCTTTGACTCCTTGAATGACCTGTATACTTTGTAGTTACAGTTTATAAATTTAAAAGTTGACATCAATTTCGTGCTATAATGACTTGCTTATTCCATCACGATTTCAATCGTTCCTGGCATAATCAAGTATCTCCATTGACTCCTCCTGAAATGTCAAGTCTTTCTCCAAGGATAAGTTCACGTAACTAATGATGTGGCTTCCATCTGGAACATACTTTTGAAGGTTGGATATGTGGAAGACGCCATGGATCCTCACCAAGTAAGGAGGTAAGGCAAGTTGGTAGGTGACAAGTCCCACTCACTTTGATATCTCAAAGTGATCGACTTATCTAGATGGCATCTTATTGTTAAGCCCAAATCTTTGAATTCCTTTCATTGGGAATACCTTAAGGAAAGCAAATTCTCCAACTGTGACCTGTACATCCCTCCGTTTGCCATCTGCATAACTCCTTTGGCCACTTTGGGTTCTCTGTAGCTTCCTCTTGATTTCCTGAACAGTCTCTTTCATCTGTCAAATGGACTCAGCCCCCACTTCCCACTTGACTCCCACTTCCACCCAACACAAGGGTGATATACACTTCCATCCATGGAGAGCTTCGAATGATGCCATGTCGATACTCGCATGATGGTTGTTATTATCGTCAAACTCTACAAGTGATAAGTGTTCCTCCCAAGAACCACCCCATTCCAGCATGCAAGATCTAAGTAGATCCTCCAATGTCTGAATAGTACGCTCTGATTATCCATCTGTCTGTGGGTGATAAGTTGTACTGTTACGAACAGGGGCATCAGACGTGTTTAAGACGTCTGGAACCCTTCCCAGACGTCTGGTATTTAATTTTTTCGGTGTACAGGTTCGTGTCTGTGCGCGTGCGCGCGCAGACTGAACCCGCCGCCTTCGTTCTGCTCTTTCTCTCCCTCCCTGTAGACGACGCCGCTTCTCTTCTCTCTCTCCTCGCGCTACCTTCAAATAGCACTCCCCTCTCCCTCACCCTCACTCCATCCGCCTTCATCTTCTCCTTCTCCCTGCGAGCGAGCAAGTGCAGCTGCAGCGGGTGTGTGGGAAGGAGTGTTGAGCGAGGAAGAAGAAAGCTCGACCGAGAAGGTGCAAGCTTGCCGGGGCAGCTAGAGCCAGCCGGCGGGGGAGCAGCGAGCGTGGGGTGTCGCGGAGGAGCTGCTGCAGCTCGGGCAGCAGGAGGACGTGGACGAACCAGGTCCTGATTCTGGGAAAATTTCCCAGAATCAGATGTCTGGACTTTCATCCAGACGACGCGTAAGACGTCTGGAGGAAGGTCCAGACGTCTGACAGGTACTATATTTTCCTACCTTCTTCTATTTACGCGTGTACGGCCATGCAGCCATCCGCCGCGTTCTCTGCGCCTCTTCGTGATGAGAGCGGTTGCGTGTGTGTGCAGCTGTTGTTCGGGAGGGCGCGAGGGCTCGCCATCCCACGCGGATCAGACGTCTGGCCACAGTACCAGACGACGGAGAGGAGCTCCAGACGTCCTGGGTGACAATCGGACATCTGGAAACTGACCTCAAACGATCCAGAGCTTCTGGACGTCTGAATGATTATGCAGAACAATGTATGGCATGATCGACATCTTAAGACGTCTGGAAGAAGTTCCAGACATCTGATTTTGGGCAGACTCGTCGTTTTTGACCCGTTTAGGGTCCATTCGGAGTCCGTTTTCTGCGTTTCAAGTTTCATTCTTCCTAGATTTATTTCCTCTACCTGTTTATAGTAATTGTATACTGTTTTGAGTAGCTCCTTGTCTTTGATCCTTCTATTAGGACCCCGTTCCGTTGCGGCTCTGGGGGTTGCAGAGGCGCGCAGGATTGCCGACCACGCCCCCAGTACTCCCGATTTCGCGGGTAGAGTGACCCTTTAAATTAAGTAACAAAATTTGTACAATTACGAAACAATTAATAGGGTCTAGGGCATTGCATGAACTCTAGGACTGAGAAATTAGATTGAATGATAGATCCTAGGGAATTGCATGAATCCTAGGACTGGAAAACTAGATTGAATGATAGATCCTAGGGTACGGCATGAATCCTAGGACTGGAAAACTAGTTGAGTATATAAACATTGCAGTCTTAGAAAAGTAGAAAGGAAATGATAACTGCCTGTAAATTGGTTAACAGCTGCCTATTATGAATGATAATTACGGTTGAGAACATGAATTGTATGGACATAAAGCTGGAACGGTGAAACCTGAATTGGCTGAGTTAAAAGAGCTTGAACCCTACAGGGAATTAGGAGTAGAACTCCTGGAAAGTGAATGGAATAGAATTGGGGAAGTGAGTTGGCCCTTGAGTACGGAGTACCAAGGAGAGCGACTGTCCCCCTGTTTAGTGCAAAGCGGAGCTAGCCGCCCCAGGGACCCAGGGTTAGGTCTGGCCACTTTGTACCGACTTTTGACCCTCGTGTACACAGTACCGATTAGAGCTACTAGTGTAGGGAGAGCACTAGCTACCCCACAGGCCCCGAGGTTCTGCTATCCCTCCTACACCGACTTATTAGGCCTACGGAGCAAACTAGGGTAGTCGGGCGAGGGTGCGCGGACTGTGAAGGGGCAAGACCCCTGTTTGGTTACTGTGGAGGGGCTGGACCCCTGTTACTGAGAGGGCTCTGCCCTATACTGGTTCCGTGCTGTGCTTTGGGCTCACCCGTTAACGGAAACGATTGACTGCGTGCCAGTGCAGGGTAGCTACCCATGCATTTATCAAGCGTGCCGTAGTCACCGTTACGTCTGTCAGTGACCTTGGGGTGGTTGACTGAGGGTAGGACCACCACGGGGGACTCTCCCAGCCAGGAGAGCACCACGTGTTACTTCTACTTTTTGGGAAAGACTGCAATCAAGATCGTTCCCACGAGGAACATTCAGGATCAAGAGAAGGATCTGAGGAATAAATCAATAGTGAATAAATGGAGAAATATAAAGAAAGAAAGTAAAAATATAACAGCTACTGCCTACTCTACTGCTTCTTCTAGCTTTTAGTTGCCACTCTACTCAGCGTTTCGCTGACGTGTCACCCTTGTTACCTTTTCAGGACCAAGTATTAAGCAGCCAGAGTCAGCGGCTGCGGAGGGCACTGGACCTAGTAGAGCCCAGTAGTGTTACCGGTAGTACCTCCTGTACTTTTCTTTCCGCTGTAGTAAGTAGTTTCCTGTTACTCCCTGTACTCTCTTTATTGTAAGCTTCATGTTTATGTATATGTTTATTTCTCTACCGTTGTGGTGGTGTATACTCTAGTATTTCTTTTCTCTACTGCTGTATTTTGTTACTGCTTGTTATATACATGTTGAATGTGGTTTATTTTACTACTCTTTTGGTTACTTTCTCGTTGGACGATTGGGTCTTGGGATTAGTCGAGTCGGTCCGATTCTCGTGTCTCGTAGGGATTCGGGAATCAGGTCATTACATGTACTCATACACAACTGTCTCCCCAATGCAGTATGGAGGCTCTCCCAAAAAAGTGATGTGAATCTTGTATTTCTGTCTGAAATTATCTCCTTTGGCACATCATGTAGCCACACTATCTCTTTGACAAACAAGGTTTCCAGCTGGGGAACGGTATAAGTCATTCATATGGGTAAGAAGTGAGCTAACTTGGTCAATCTGTCAATGACCACCCAAATAGCATCATGTCCTTTAGCTGCCTTTGAAAGGCCCGACACGAGATCCATCAATATACTTTCCCACTTCCAATCCGAAATGGGAAGTGGTTGTAATAATCCCTTGAGCCTTTGGTGTTCCTCCTTCACTTGTTGGCAAACCAAGCACTACTTAAAATACTCACCAATGTTCTTCTTCATCCCATGTCACCAAAAATGCTTCTTCACAACTTGATACATTTTTGTATTCCCTGGGTGAATAGTTAGCCTTGTATTGTGGGCTTCAAACAACAATTCTCTGTGTAACTCTGCATTTTCTAGAACACAGTCTACCTCATAACCTGAGGATCCCATCCTCAAATGTGAACTCACTCAGCTCTCCAACAAACACTTGATCCTGTATGTCTTGTAACATCGGGTCCTCCATCTGTGTCCTGGTAACATAGTCTAGTAACTTTGGCCTTATTTGTTTTGAAGCGGTAAAAGCACTTACATGTCTCGACCATGCACAAGACTTCCATTCACCAATCTCTATCAACGTATGTGATTAGCCCATATCTGTGGGCTATTTAGGTATTTGAATGCCTAGACATTAAGTTAATTTTAACATTTATTTAGCATGCATTAGGATGTAAATATATTAATTATAGATTTGTTTCATGCATTGCATTGTTATGTAAATTAGATCTTAGCATGCATTATCTTAGTCTTTAAGTAAGTTTGCATTTTAATTTAGTGTGCATTCTACACATTACATGCATTATCTAGAATTTAGATATTCTATAAGATTTTGTACCTAAATAAACCAACCTTTTAATTATTTATTTTCCTCTTCTTCTGTTGGGAATCCTCGACCGACCAACAGCTGTGTGATCATTATGGCCCGACAATCAAGTAGCAATGCTCTCGTCCCAACAAGGAAGGAACGAGAGGCTTTAATTGCCTCCCTCGAACGCTCCTCCCTTCAATTCAAAAGCTCCATATGCTATAAGAAGAAGGGGAAGCTGCACTCTCAAGGGAGGCCACCACCCGACTCCACCACCGTGAAGAGCTTCGAGCTCACCTCTACTCCACCACCGTGGGCCTCCACGGTCGAGCTCCACCACATAGTGGGCCAGCGGGGTGACAGACTGCCACGCCAAGACTATGAACTTGACCATCACTGTGTGTAGCTCTTGCAGCAGCTCCTCCAATGTAGGTGTGTGGCGTGACAGGCCACACCGCCACCTAGCTCACCGCACTACTGTGAGTGCACCTACTGGTGCATGACCACAACAACAACACACACCACCACTGCCTTCCCCTATTTCACCTCCACCAAGATCATCCCTCACTGCCAACACCACCATCCATTACACCACCATTCCCCTTTCCTCCTTTGTTTCTTCTTCTTCTCCTATTACGGGTGAACAACCCAATGCCTACACCATCGCCACTCACACCCATGCTAAGCGACCAACATCACCACCACCTCCACCAGCCGCCACTCCTCCCTGCACCTTGCCTGCACCCAGCAAGGCCCTCTCCTCCACGCGCCACCCCTTCTCCGCACCGCACCTCCATTCGCGAGTAGTAGAGGCCGTGCACCCTGCTAGCCATTGCGCATAGCCACGCCACCCCTTCCCCTCATCCATCACTGCGTCGGCCTCCACCCGCACGATTGCCAACACGTGGTTGACCTTCACCCGCGCATGGGCTACTCCCCAACAGCAAATAGCCACCTCCGCCCTCCACCTTCATCTCTGTAGTCCGATGAGCTTCGACCACCCTGCATCTTGCCGCGACCACCATCGGATCAACCTCACTCCACTCCATCTCTAGCGGCTCCTTGTGGCTGGACTCTCTCTCTCCTCCGTGTGTAAAGAACACTTGAGTGATCTCCCCTATTCTTTAACAGTAACACCCCTATTAGTACTTACATGCCTATGCCATTGCCAAACTCATTGTTTGTATTTCATTATTTGAGTGAAATTTCATATGTCCCCCTTTGTTTTCTCATAATTGCTAAATCAAGATGTGCTTTCATTTAAACTCATATCTAACACGGATTTTGGCTTTGTTTCTTGGTGAAATTATTTGTGAACAATTATTTTTTACTTTTACGAGTTTTTAACAGGCTAGTGCTTCCCTGTGGATAAGACCCGCTCTTTCAAGTGGTTATTCTTATTTATTTTTGGCTTGTGATTTTCTCCACCACACTTATAGTGCTACGACGAACTTATATATATATATATATATATATAAAGTGAGAAAAAGCTCATCAGTATGCCATTCCAAAGGCTAAAGTCTAGTAAACACTGCTAATGACTTGCAGCTCAAGGCGTCTACCACTAAATTTCCTCACCCAAGCTGGTACATAATAGTGCAATTATAGTCCTTTAACAGATCCATCCATCGCTACTATTTCATATTCAGTTCCTTCTGATCAAATAAATATTTCAGGCTCTTGTGATCTGTATGGATCTCGAAGGTCTCTCCATACAGGTGATGCCTCTAGGTCTTTAAGGCATGAATGATGGCTACTAGCTTTAGATCATGAGTCGGGTATCATCGCTCATGAGGCTTTAGCTATTGTGATGCATATGCCACTTGCATTGACCTTGCCATTGCCCTTCTCCAAGAACTTCATAAACTCTAGACAATTCTGTTTCTAGTGGTTAAGTTTCTTGCAGTACTGGCATGCGTCTGTTGCCTTGTCCTTCTTCTTCTTAAAAGAAGTGAGATTTGTAGGAGCAAGAGACTTGCTCTTCTTTGGGAACTTTTCCCTTTTCCCTACTTCCTTTTAAACCTCCCACTGTTATCGGCAACCATTGCCTCAAGTGGGTTATCCTTCTTAATAATATCCTCAGTAGACTTAAATAAGGAGATCAGCTTAACTGTGGTTGCCTTCATCTTTCCCATGTAAAATGAGATATTGAAGTTGGTGAAGGAGCCTGGAAGCGATTGCAAGATGATATCCATCAGAGTCACATCATCAATCATCATCTCCAACCTTTGGAGTTTTGAAATATGTTTGTACATTCTTAGAACGTGCTCCCTCACCAAAGACCCTGCCTTCATCTTGCATGAAAGCAATGATAACTGCATAGTTAATACACTTAATATGTCTAAATTAAGTTAGTTCCCAAGTAAACACATCATCCTTAGGTTATAAATAATTCATCATAAGTATCTTAGGCATCTTAGGTTCATGCATGAATTTTATTTTATGTAATTTGTACACATTATAATAATTATAATTTATGTAGAAATAAATGCTGGAGTTGGAGCTCGAGGATGGAGGACTACAATGAAGATTCAAGTGAATACACATCTCAAGAGGGATAAAATGTAAATTCACCAAAGCAACAAGGATATGGACATAATTTGGCCAACAACACTTGAAGGCCTTGTTCCCAAAGAAATTCCAAGCCTCTTCAGACATCCCTGAAAATTTTCCAAGGGAGGGGACCACATGTGCATAAACTCCAAGCACTACTTGCACGTAGCCCACACGTGAGGCACACACCAGCTGCACGCAGGAACCCCCGCTCACACGTAGAGTGCTCACAAAGCCAGCCCATTACGCTTGCGCATCATGCGTGCAATGCACGCGCACCTTCACCACCAAACCACACACTCGAGCAATCCACACATGTCATCACCATGCACCAGCTGCAACCCGCCAGTACCGATCAAGCACACGAATCACGCGCCCAGCGTCGGGTGCACATACATGCCTTTCTTCACCTATTTAAGTACCTCCTCATTTGCCCAAGGCCAATTTTTGACATATCCTTCCTTCTCCTCCCATTTTCTTCCCTCTTGAACACCCCCTCTCTCTATTATTCTCTCTCTACCTTCATTCTCTCTTTCCTCTCTCCACCTCTCCACCTCCATTCCTCCACCAAATAATCAACCTCTTCCCTTCCCAATCTCTACACCTCTCCTCCACAAAAAAGACCTCCTCCACCTCCACTTTCTCTCTCTTTCTCACCAAATACTCCCTTCCCTGTACCTCTCCATGCCACCATCTTGGGTGGTACTTCTCCAGGCTACTACGAATTCTATTGGTGACTCTCCGTGCATCTCTCTCCTACAACTTCTCCCTCGAGGTCCTGGAATCATATTGGACACAAGAATGGTCTTAACAACCTCATCTTCATGCCATCGCACAAGCGATCACCTAGAGAAGCTCCCTTCTTCTCTGCTATCTCTCTCTCTCTCTCTCTCTCTCTCTCTCCTTCTATCTCCTCTCTTATTTCCCTTTCTTTATTGTACTTGAACGATTATTAATGAAATGTTAAGTTTATGCTATTTCTCTTTCTCTTTCGCATTGATTTCATGGATTTGTGACTTATCAAAAAAACAAAAAAAATGAACATATAGAAAAGATAAAAAGAAATAAGTGAGATAATAAGACCGACACTTGCCTCTCAAAGAACGACCTTGGACTCACCATCCAAGTAAAATAAAAATAAATTTTATTTGATTTTGAGATTCCGTGGCTACAACAATAAATCCGTATTTTTATGTTCGAGAATTTATCAATATCAAGCAACTCCGTGAGTACATTGTAATGCTAAGTCTAGTTCACATCTCCTTAAGGCTTGTCAGGATCTCAGAGGTAGTTTTCATCTCCTCATGTTACTTTTGAAATACATTGGAAAGCGAACTAAGGACATAGCAAAAGGCAAGTGTGTCATCCTTATCCCAATTCGCATTAAACCTCCTCTCCTCAACATTCCTACCACTCCCAAGCAAGTAGATTGAGGCTCATCATCATAAAAGAATTAAACATTTTTTATTAAAATCTAGTGAATGAAAAAATATTTGTTTCAGGTTTTTGAAAACAAAGGTTCCCCTAAGTTTAATTTAAATGTTATTCCCTCTCTAACACTCAAATCAAGAGGCACATTAGCCCCAACACCTCAAGTGGGACCGGACTCTCCTTCCACTAAGACGATGCATCTGTTAAGGCAGTATACACAATCTAAATGAAAAAAGTGGAAACACCTTTCACCTTGCAAGTCCAATTTGCGTGTTCATCTGATTCACCATACACCATGTCCATTTATCGTCACTAAGCGTCCGTGTGACTATGTATAAGAGCCCCATAGATGCACTCAACCTAGCAGCTACGAACTATATCCAGAAGACAGATGTACGACGCATCCCTTTTGAGAAACAAGCTGACCTGCTTCATGTGCATGTTATGCCAATGTTGTCCTTAGGGGGATCTCACCCATTGACATAACCCCATGGTTACAACTTCCTCACCTTGGCAAGGACAATGAATCATAATCACTATGACTAATTCGTTGGCGCATTTGAAAAAGAGGGGACCAGTTTGATAAATATTAGTTTATTATCATTCTTAAGCTCAAAATCACATTTAGTTCCAAGGGTTTTTTGCATTTGCATTACATTATTAGGTTGCATTTAACATTTCATGCATAATTAGGGTATCTGCATGCATTAGTAGGTTTTCTTATCATTTTATGCACTTATAGATTTCAATTGCTTGTCAGGGATGAGTACACAATGTAAATCAGCTAAATCTTGATAATGTTAAAGGCAAAGATACAAAAAGAGGAAGATAGGAGCTCCAATTAGCTGAACAACAACTCATTCCAACTCATCTACAGCTCATGTCAGCTTATTTCAGCTCATCTACAACTCTCCCCAGCTCATGGTCGCTCAACTTGAGAACTAGCTAGCTAAGCTAGTTGAAGAGTCATCAGGGAGCACAATGCCAGCACATCTCCAGCTCATGCAGCTCATCTCAATTTAAGTCAACTTGGCTACTAGTCCTAAGCTAGCTAGCTAACCTAACTACTGAGTCCACAAGAAGCTCTACTTTAACCCTCCTCAGCTCCAGACAAGATCAAGTTAACTCAAGGTAGCTCCTCCTAGCTACTCCTAGCTCCTACTAGCTACTAGCTTAGCTAAGCAAGCTTTTACTCTACTCACCTCCACCAAAAAGTATTTCCACCTTTTTCCCTCCAAAAATCACATAACTACTACCTAAAGGCATATCTTCATTTCCCTCCCATTTTTCCATCCAAAATATCCATGTACCCCTTCATTTCCCTCCAAAAACATACACCCCTTCATTTCCCTCCAAAAATACCATAACCACCACCCTCTTACACTTCTATATAATACTCCCATAACCACCACCTTAGAACTATCCTTGGCTACATATTATCTACCAAGGTTTTAAATATTGATATTGATATTGTATTGACATGTCAAAAAATGGTTATATCGCTAATATCGGTGAATTTTGGGGAAATCACTCAAAAAGGTCCAAAATGTCATAAATTTTATGAAAATTAACATTTTAATAACTAATACATCATGAAAAAATGCCTAGAAGATAAAAATCATAAATTTTAAATGAAAACATAATATAAATGCAATAATTGTATATTGACAAAGTCATATATTGAAAAGAAGGTGTATAAAACATGATAACAATTAAAAATTATTCATAGTAATGATACTCATAAAAAAAATGAAATATAAAGTGTTAGAGTTTCAATTGACTACACCAAGTATGAAAGCACCAGCCGATGCCACCAAATTAATACCAAGTATTAAATGTTATTCGCATGATTTTTTATTGAATTTTTACAAAGATATCTGTCGATCGAAGAATTCATTCACCCATTAATATTTTATGTGATTTTTATAATTTAGTCCATTTCATCCATTGTTCACTCGTCGACGTCGTTTATGTCGCACAATCATAGCACCGAAATGCAAATCATTTTATTCGAGTGATTTTTTTATTGAATTTTTACAAACATGTCCATCGATCAAAGAATTCTTTCATCGATTAATATTTTATGTATTTTTTATAATTTAGTCCGTTGTGTTTTTTATAATTTGTACGACCCGCTGCTCGCATAGTCGCACATATCACAAACAATTCGACGGGAAATCACGATACACTTTTGTCATGAAAAGTGCATGATATCGGTGATATCAGCTATATATCGCCAATATCAAGGTAAAAAGATACTTTATATCGCCGATATATTGCGATATTTCAAACCCTGTTATCTACACCAAAAACTTACATTTAAAGCCTTGGAAGAAGGAAACTAGGTGTGCATATTAGGAGGGTCCACACCATGCCTTTCTAATCTCTACACCCTACCTTTCTTCTTCCTTAGACTTAAGCCAAGGAGCAAGGAGGACTTTGGAGGACAACTAGGCAAGAAGAGGAGGGTGGTGGACGTCCACCCTTGGGAGCTTGAAGGAGACATCACTATCTTAGAGCTTAGGAGAAAAGGAGCTTTCTTCAAGTTTGGAGCAACCAAGCGAGGGCATCTTCTATCATTTTGGAGCATACAACTTTCTTCTCTATCTTTTTGTAGTTGCATTTTTTTGTCTATAAGCTTTACTCTACACTTGAGGATTACTTGTGTAGGATCCTCCACACAAGTGAGCTTCTCAAGTGCAACAATTTTGTGCAACTTCATTTTTATATAAAAAGTTTGTTTGCCTTTCAAATTTCGCCTTTATAATTTTATGCTTCTCTAGTTTCTTTAGTACACACTTCCTCCCTAATTACCCTAAGCCACACATGCCTAGGGTGAGCTTAGGAAGGTTGAGTTTTGCCACTTTACTTTTAGGAATTAATTTGGCATGTTTCCATCTTTTGTTGCCCATATTCTAAAACCTTAAAAATTATCAAAGCCTAAAAACCAAAAAGAAAGAAGATTTAAGTTAGTGAGAGAGAGAGCATCATTTGATAACTAACATTCGCCTCCTTGGACAACCTTAGATACTCCCACTACCTAGGTTTTACAAATTTAAAAGTCGATCGAATTTGCATGCCACAATAACGTTAAAAACCCATTTTAACAAATCATGCATTTCTGCATCACAGTTTACTGGGAATTTGACCAAGTCTTATTTAAGAAAAAGTTTAATTTAATCTTATTAAACTAACTATTCTGGACCTAGTCTAAAATTAGAATCGTATTCTAATCCTATCCTATGATTACGTGTTAAAGATTGCTTCCCATGCATCACAATCACATCATACAATATTCCACACACACAGAATTACATTAAATGTAATGGCTCCCAGATAAGAATTATAAGAAAATAACGCAACCCACTTATAATCACTCCACACCATATGCCTAAGATGATCTCGTCATCACACACATTCCACATTCAAACCATCAAAATTGTGGAATAAAACTGGCATACAAGTAAACATCCATAACGTCACATGTCGAGGGATGAGATTGTCTTTTCTCCTATGATTACTAATCAATTAAGCATAGTTGGTTATTTTACTAATTATAATTGTAATTTGAGATTGTGTGAACGTATCAACATCCTATTGATTTGAAAATATTTTAAATCAAAAAATTAATCTAATTAATTTTGAATTTTTATTTTCCAAAACAGTCCATTAGCTTGTTTGGTTTTTAAAATCACTATGCACCTAATTTCTATGTAGATCACATTCATAAATTACGACATCATTCAACCACAAAGTAAACACAAAAATATCGGAAAAATAAGTGAATGTTCTTTAACAAACGCATTAAGTTTTTTTGTAGTGGCCAACTCAAATCTGATTCAATTTTGGGCAATAAATGCACAAAAAATCAAGTTCTACATACTACCCAGTCGGCCAATAGTCGATCGACTACAATAGGCATGACTTCAAAACCAAGTTCCATAGTAGTTAGACATTTAACCAATTCATCAAAGATTCGATTACTCAATAACCAATCGACTTACTGTCGGACACGCCATCTGGCCACAACATCATGCCATGCAATTCAACAAGAGCAATTTCCCCTTATAGTTAGGCGTTTGACGATCAAGTCAGATGTCTAACTATTGCAGAATCAGTCATTGGGAATAGATACCTGTTGACAGATTACTTGATATATCACCCTGTGTTTGATTTCAAAAATCAAATATACGGGACTTCACAAGTTCGATGTTTGATTCACCAATCAGACATGAGAATCAACTATAGTCTATCGTCTGATTAGACAATCATACTACCGGTTACATAATAGGTGCAAATAGAACCCTAATTTTCCGACTCTTCGCAAAAATGGACCCACCAAATCTTTAATATCACTAAAGGAATCAATCTTATCAACTCATTGCATCTTGGAAGCGTAAAAACTCGATATATAGGTGTTTTAAAAATTTGTGAATACAAGATTGAGTCAATGCCAAGAACGCTCAAGTAAACGAAAAACAAAAAACACCCAAACCTGAAACCACATAGGAGGAACTAATTTCCTCCCAATCTAGGATCCCACAACTACAGGAATTATATTCTTCACAAGTGGCGTGATGTAATACCCCAAGATGTGATGCCTCCTCAAATAAGTCCCAATAAAAACCCGAACTCCTCCCCCATAACAGCTGCATGAGACCCTTTGTATCATGGAGATCCAATCCCACAAACAATTTGCAAACTCCTTCATGAATCTAAAGTGAGGATTGCCTCATAATCGAAATCACACCTCAAGAACTCCTTCAAGAGCACCAAGAAAATGTGGCCCTATAGTAGTTGATTGACAAACAAAGACAACTAGGCAACTTGCTATTGAAGCAAACGAATCCCTTCAACTTTAGCAATTAATAGTCAAACATCCTGTTCAGCAACCAGCCATCTGGCTTGTATGGAAGGCACTGCCTGACTTCTCTGTTAGTCGACCGACTTGTGAAGAGGGCAGAGGGCGCCTCTTCTCTTCTTCCATTGTGGATTTGCTTATTGGTGGTGGATTTGAAATCAAGTTAATTGATTGAATGAATGATGGAATTAGAGTTTCTCCATTGGGAGATATTTATAGGGATTTCAAATCCCAAACTTAATTTGATGGGATTCATTGGATCTCCATTCAATGGTGGAAATCAAATCCTAATTGAAAT
This sequence comes from Thalassia testudinum, assembly GCA_037157565.1. NCBI lineage: Eukaryota > Viridiplantae > Streptophyta > Magnoliopsida > Alismatales > Hydrocharitaceae > Thalassia > Thalassia testudinum. Next base: position 5,295,261 of record JAZHRO010000018.1, on the reverse strand, counting down.
TTGCATTATTAGCCCATAACAAATTATGAGGTATTTGAACCTAAGATCAAAACTTAAAATAATTGTAATCTAATACTTGGATTTTGTACCTAATAAAATTATGTGCAATTAAATACCAAATCAAATGTAATTTAACTCTTTAAACTGCAATTGATTTACCCTTCAATTAGGAACCCTTCAAAATTATTATTGGTTTCATCATTCCAATAATAAAGTTGTAGGATAGGTGGAATTTTGGCACTTGGTCCCTTCAAGTGCTCCGATTGCTCATAAATCCTTCACACATGAAGGAAAATATCGTCCTGAAGTCAAATCCCATTATACTACTATCATTCCTCCTTGGATAATATTATTCTTGATATCTCCTTACATCCTTGGGATGAGAATGAAGATCAGAACATTTACTAAAGGTTTATCTTCTTCTCTCCTTGCATTGAGTATGATTAGGACTTTGCAACCACATGTGAAATTTGTGGAATCTAGAATTCATAAGCGCACTGGAAGAGGGGATGAATAGTGTGGTATATAAAAATGATCACACAAAAATTCACCCTACAAAATAATGCACAACATTTATAGTGGTTCCCCACCAGGTACTCTATTACCTAAGTCTCTCGACTTATGATTTTTAACTTCAATTCCCTCAACCTCGAGGGAACCAAATTTACTAAAATAAGGTAACTAATGGGTTACCTCAACCCAGTTGCAATGAATAATATGAACAAAATAATACATCAGATAACAAAAATCAATCTTACAACTTAATTTCCTAAGCTTCCTAACACAAAAAGTAAATAGATTATACCAAACGAGAGCCTAGGAAGATAGGCGTGCAAAGATTGAAGTAATCACGTAAGCTTACACACGCCTACGAGCTTGTTGCAAGAAGAAAATGAATTTAGAAAGTTGGAATAGGGCAATAAGACTTTTTGCAATGGAGAAAAGGTGTAGAAGGCTTCTTTTGAGAGCAAATGGCTTTGGATGTTTTGTTGTATGAGAATAGAACCCTAAGGGGTCCGTTTATAGGCTTAGCATCATAGGAAATTGATTCATAGTTGTTGGGAATTAATTTAACAATGTTCATATAATAAATAAAGCTAAATAACTATTCAGATTTAATCCAATGAATAGTTGGTATCGGTACTAAAGGTTGGGTAGCTGGTACTAGCTACTCATAGATTCAAGAATTGAAGTAGTAACTAGCCAGCATAAATGTATGGGTACTAGCACTCATAGCTTTCTGTTGAATACCAACAATGAACAAGTACCTGTACTTATTATGAGTATCAGTACTTACTAAGAATGACACAAGAGGGGGAGAATTGTGCAAAAATAACAAATATTAAATAAAATAAAATTTAAAATGCATAATATATCAAACCACAAATGAACACTGTATTTAGAGAGAAAACCCAACTTTGGGAAAACCATTACATTATTTCCTAAAAAAGGAATTTTATACTTACTTCATGCAAGCAATTCACTAACCAATACCACTTAAAATTTAGGGTGGTATGGCTCAATTATATTACCACTTTCCTGTCCAATGCACAAGCACTACTAGAAAAATCAATTTTCGCAACGCTTTCTATGCGATGATTTTCGCTAAAACCGTCACGTATAGTCCATGGCCCCCGACCCATCCTTGATGAGTGATCTTTTACAAATGTGACAGTGTGAATAACATAAGCGACGATTTTAAAACCGTCATCTATAACTTTGTAAGACAATTATTAAAATAGCTGTCACCATATGTAAACTTGAATTGTGCCCTTCACATTTTGAATGGGGGTTGATGGAGGTTATTTGTGACGATTTTTTAACCATTGCAATGGGCTATATAGATGGTTTTGTCTAAATCCGTCGTATATTTGATGCATGAAAATTTCGTCGAGCGCATTTTTTTCCCACTACCTCATACAATAGGCGATGATTTTGGTTAAAACTGTTGTGAGTCCTGGGACTAGAAACACACTCGAGCCTTACCAATCTCCTCCGCTTTCTTTCCCTCATCTTCATGTATTCTTCTCCTCCGGCGAATGCCTCCTCCTCCTTTGGTCACATCGTCGTCCTCCTCCTCGGTAGAGTGCCACCTCCTCCTCGCCCTCTCCGACTGCCGCCCCCTCCTCCTCCTCCTCCATGGCTGGCCATCCCCCCCTCCTCCTCCCATGTCCACCCCCCTCTGCCTCCTCCTCCTCCCATGGTCGACTTGTCACGCCCCAAAACCTAGGCCCCTAAATGAGGGTCGAAGTTTTGAGGAATGGCAATAGAAGATGTGCTAGTTTATTTAATTTAGGTTGTACTTAACTAAGTCAAGCTATAAAAGAGTTCCATTCATCATGTAAAATGGAAGAAAAAGTGGAAAGGATGGCACAAAGTTGAAATAAAAAAGCAATAACAAGATATAAAAATTTACCTGTCAATAGAGCCTACAAAAACCTACGTAGTGACAGAACCTGCATGTCGACGTCTCACAACTGCATCAACCTGAAAGTAGGTCGCAAAGTAGGGATTAGCCAATCGGCTCAGTAGGGAATAGACATCTACTGTATTGCAATAAAAAACACAGGATAGTGTACAGTCTCCCTAACCAGCTAGATCCCTAGCCTACCACAGAACCCCAAGTTTCATTCCAAACCTAGAACAACCTGACCAATCACCGTGGTTCCACAACCAATTCATCAAGCTACCCCAAAATCCTTCCCATGATTTGGTATTATTAATTTATTCCCTCACTCGCCTCAATGATCAGATTCTGGAAATCATCCCTCTCTACCAGAAGAGATTGAGACACATCCTTTCCTTTAAATACCAGCCTGATAGTCTCGCCCTAGCCAAGGGAGAGGCTAGCAGTCTGTTGATCCTCTAGAAAGGCGTGTCCATTCTTGATGTATCGAGTGTGTTATTGACATCAGTCAGAAGAGTCGGGCCTCTTAGGAGCTACCCAAGCCTATGGCTTGCGATCATGAAGCACAAGCCCAATTCGTGTCCAACAAGGACCAATCACAGATCAAACTAGATCATCATTGTAGGATTAGTCAGAATTATTGAGCCACACCAATGCTCCCTCTAGAAGTAGCTCCCCATAGGAGCACAGCCTCGGGTGTGCCCTCCCAATTCGCCATTAGACAGGATCTCAACCAATCCATCACAATACCCTGTCACTCCTGTATCCATGAGTGCCAAGTGAGGCTTTAGCAAAGTACCAAGTACCCTTTGCATCCCCCGTTGCACCTACGGGCACCTACAAAGTCTAGAGCTACGAGTACCTCCGCATCGAGTCGGATTCGGGTACATTCAATTACCAAACACTAGTGATAGTCCCTGGCCTATCACTACACCCGAGAACCCTCCAAGTTCCACAATAGAAAACCCTTGTTAGCCTCTAGCTATTGTAACACCTCAGGTCCCCCACCCGAGCAGTGAAGCCATGGTTCACCAAGTCCAAGGTGAAACCTTACAAGCTCACCTATTCGACCTAATCACTTCTTGAACCTTTTCCTTTCCCCTGGTCCAAACCAGAGCAGACAACCCTAATTACCTATTAGATCACCTGGGGTCTTGACCTAATACCTTAGGATCAAAGCATTTTTTTATTAGACTCTACCCGAGTCAATAACAGGTTCAACATTTAGGATTCAATCCTTTACTTGAATAGAATGTGGGGAGTACCCACATGATTTCTTTACTTGAATTTATATGAATGAATCTTCGTACTTATTGATTTTTATTGCAATTTGTATTCTTTTAATGAATTTATAGATACACACACTTGCACAAATATAGATGCACATGAAGATAAACAATAGGACTTCTGACCCTTAGTTTATAGGTTTTAGAAGGGGATAATTGTGTCAACATATTTGATCGTCGAGACTTATGATTATGTTATATGGACAATATAGTAGTGTATGTATACCTCACTTACTTGTACGATGCGTTGTTTTTATACCATGCCATAAGTCTCAATCGTCTTTAGTTTGGTGAAGTACAGGGTTAAAGAGGATCCTTAAAGATTTGATCACAACTTAAGGTTACTTGTTATATGTAACTAGTGTGTGGAGATATTTTGGTCACATCTTCTCACTCTTCTCTAGTATACCAACAAATCTTAGCTAGGTTCTTGAAGTGTCGACCCTAATTCGGGGTTAGAGGGAATCAAATTAAGGTTAGTCTTGGGGGTATGCTGGAGAAATATGGGAAGATGCTATCGAAATTTCTCCACACACTAATTGCATGTAACAAATAATATTATGATTAAATCTTCAAGGATGAGCTATCAAGTGAAAACATTAATCAAAATACAAAACACTGTTAATATCCGATTATAATTATTGGATGGTTATCTTTTATTTTTGTAGATTATCGTGGAAAAGTCTTAGATTAGTTTGAGAAACTCGGATTACTCCGATGTAAGAATCGAGTGAGAGAGTTCCTTGATTGGGCCTTTCATGACAGTAGAAAGTCATTCAGACAAGGATATTCGTTTGGTAGGATATTTTGCCCATGTAGAAAGTGCTTGAATGGATACTTTCATGATTCCAACACTGTATTCGAGCATGCAATTTGCAACGGTTGGGGGTAACATTATACTAAGTTAATTGCTCATGGAGAAGAAGTTACAGAGGAAGTCAGACGGGATACAGTAGATTTCGATTAGTTTGTTGTAGATATTAAAGTTGATGACATTGATGAAATGCTTGATGAAATAAGAGCAGCAGATGACAATGCAGATAATGGAGAAACTTGTAATGAGTTTTATGATACTATTAAGGTAGCGGATGAACATATTGCTCTCGGTATCACGCCCATATCAAGATTGTCATTTCTTTTGAAATTATTTCAGATGAAGATTATGAATAGAGTGGCGTCTATATTTATGTCAAATTGCTTCAATTCATTGGAGATCTTTTAAATAATTCAAAAGGTTGTCTAGAGAAATGGTATGATGCAAAGAAAAGAATTTGTGTCCTTGGTTTAGATTGTGAGAAAATTGACGTGTGTCTAAATAATTACATGTTATATAGAAATGAATATGCAAAGTTGAGTAGTTGTCCACAATATGGTGTGAAAAGATATAAAGGGGGGAAATCATTAAATACAAGGGCCAAAACATAGTCTGAGAAGGCTATACGTTACTTTCCATTGATTTCTAGGCCTCAACACCATTTTATTCCAAGTATAACTGCAAATTTGATGATATGGCATCAGGATAATAAGTCACAAGATAGTTGTATTCGTCATCCAGTTGATCAGAAGGGTGGAAAAATTTTGACAGCACCAATGTAACATTTGCAGAGGATGCACGAAATGTTAGATTGAGTTTTGCAAGTGATGAGTTTAATCCCTTTAAAAACATGTACCCATTATATTCAATTTGTCTAGTCGTGATGGTAACTTACAACTTACCTCCTTGGCCTTGTATGTGATCGTCATTTATGATGTGAACTCTCCTAATCCTAGGTCCAAAGCAGCCAAGGAATGTAGTAGACGTTTATCTTCAACCATTGATGGATGGATTAAAATTGTTGTAGTATAACGGCATTCAAACATATGATGGGCATAGGAAAGAATATTTTCAATTGCATGCTGCCCTATTATGGACCATAAACGACTTTTCCGCATATGCAAATTTGTCCGGATGGAGTACAAAAGGAAAGTTTGCTTGTCCAATATATATGGGTGACACTCATCATCTTCGATTACTTGACAGTAACAAGTTTTGTTATTTGTAACATTGTAGATTCCTTCCTGTTGAGCATAGATGGTAAACTAAGCATTTAAGGACAAGTTTGACGGTAAAACTTGGCAATATTCTTACAGGAATCTAACGAATAAGCTGAACACAAATTCAGTGAGGCTATCGCGATTTCAAGTAATGAAGAAATTACAATAGCTTGGCAACATACGATTAGGTCGTCTATTCAAGAAAGATTAAACAGCTTTGAAACATTTAGGATTTAAAAAGAAGAGTATTTTTCTCATGAAACTTTTGTATTGGAAAGAGTTGACAATCCATCATACTCTTGATGTGATGTACATTGAACAAAATGTTATGGACAACATCTTGGATGTGTTCAACTTAACAAATAGTCCAAAGGATACATTAAAGACGAGGAAGGACATGATAATGTCAAGCATTCATCTAGAGTTACATGTTAATGAGAAAAAAAAAACAAAAATTGTGACTTTCTAGATGGCATTTACAATCTAAATAATGATCAGCGACAAAATTTTTTTTTTCCTTTTTGAAAGAAGTAAGGGTGCCAGATGGGTATTCCTCACAACTTTCTCTATGTGTGATAAATAGATATTTATTGAAGATAAAATGTCTATTTATGCGAGTTCCAAAGCTTAACATTGCATTTGACATTATAAATATTGCATAACATGCATCATTCTGCATTTAGAATAGTTTGTATAAATTATAAGTTAATTTGCTTTTTTTGTGGCCAAGAGAGAAGGAGATTTAATCTAAGGCCTCAGATTGACGATCGAACCATACGAATTTAATTAGGACAACGATTAGAGTTCAACGCCTCCGAAATTGCCTTGATCAGAGCTCCGTAACACCATATGCAGTCCAAGGAAAATCAAAAGCCAAGGGACAAGGTGGCGCAAATTCTAACCTCAAATGACAAATTCGACTGTGCAGATGCGTTTGGATCGATGATCACAGCCCAACAGTGCGAAGATCGACTTGATTCGACATCCGTGGCTCTGCCTATGAGCAATGGAAGATGAACGGTTCAGATGGTGCCACGTGGCACCATCTGGACCGCCCACAGCTACCCAAGGATAGTTGCCCTTTCTCTACAACACTTTCACCGGGCATTGTGAACCATTGGATCAAAATGGTCGGCGAGAAATCGTGCATGGAAAATACACGTCTTAGTATATGTCAAAATCTCGCTAGTAGATAAAATTTTACCAAAGCTCAAGGTGTGCCTGGGTCAAACACGAGGAAGCAAACATTTAGTTTATAAAAATTCACGCTTTGCTTTTATTTGTTTTTTGGTGTTTTATCTTTTGTAGTTTTTTTGATATTTTATAAGGCAAGAGATCAGGTCGATAATATCTATCTAATCAACTTGCAAAATAAGAGAGAGGGGGGAGGGAGAGAGAAAGAGAATATCAATATTTATCTAACAAAGTTTACTAAAGATAATAGAGGAAGAAATTACAACTACACTAGAAATCGAATAACAGATAGAGAGGGCCCGTTGAGCTCGCGAAATGCGAATTTGTTAAGAAAACGTCGTAGTATAGCACGGATTACGATTCAAGTAAAACATTTATAGTGAGACGGTGAGTGCCCTGGTCGATCTCAGGGAGGCATAAAATAGCGAAATTGATTCTTAATTTATTTATTCTCTTTTTTCACTTGCTTAGAATTGAACACCGATTTCGAGCTTGCAAATGTAGGATTCGCTAGTCGCATTGTTAACTCTTACAACATGTGCATGTGTTAGATAAATAATAAATGTGAAGGTATCGGTACTTGTGCACACAATTCTCACTTCGTGATGGCTTGCAAGATCATTGATATTTTCAGGAATCGACATTTTTATTGCAAGAGAAATATGAAGCAGGCAACTTGTTTTATTTCCTCAATTATAGTATCATTACAATCATTTCTAGTGGAATGCTTGTACATGGAATGAAAAGGCTAATTTTAAGCTAATAGAAAAGATATGCATGCATGGATCTAGGGAAGATTATGCGAGTATTCTTGGAGAGAGTAATACTACTAGTACTTAGTAAGATAATAATGCACGAAATTAAATTATGAAGAACATTAAATCTAAGCTACGAAAAATTGGGCATCAGAGGTGTCTCCAATGGCCGTGTGGGCTTGAGGTAGTAGGAGGGAGTAGAGGAATGGCCAAGGTGGTGTGGCCAGCCTCTTGATGAAGGTGGTGGAGATGTTGCACTAGCTCTTGGACGTGGAGAATGGAAGTGGAGAGGGAGCTCGTGGATGATGAGAATGGAGTCCAAGACAGGGGTGCATGGCCTCCTACTTGGGTCATTAAATAGACTAAGGGGGTGGCTGTCTAGAGAATTATAGAATTCCCTAGAATGGGTTTAGGTGGCAACTAGAGTGGTAGAGAGTGGGTCTTCTTAGATTCGCTTTCTAAGGGGAGAGGTTGTGGACTCCTTGAAGACTATTTTTAGTCTTCAAGGTGGCATCACTTGGAGACCACTCTAGAATACTCTAGAGTGGATAGCCAAGTGGTGGTGTGGTGTGTGTGTGCGTGAGTGTGTGCTGGTCAAGTGGACCACTTGGCCCACTTCCAATTAGGTCTAAATGGTAGGTCTAATTAGGTTTCTAAAAAATAGGTTCATAGTGATTGAGCCAATTAAACTTAATCAAGTTTAATTGGGTCAATGTGTCTGTAATTGGGAGAGAGAGTCCCCAATTAGATTAGGCTTGAGTCAATTAGACTCTCACTGAATCTAATTAGACTTGTGTTAGTTGAGATTTGAGCTGAATTAGACTATATGAGTCCAATTGACTAGGTAAAGTGTAATTGACTTAGATCCAAGTCAATTGGGCTTAGTAAGAACCTAGTTAGGCTTAGGATACCTTGATTTAGATTTCCTAGGTTGTAGATTGGGTTTAGAGGCCTTAGAAATCAAGATCTAGGCTTGATCCCAAAAACAACAATAGAAGGGTTCCAGACGTCTAATATTAAGATCAGACGACTTATACTTCAAAATTAGAAGTCTAAGTCCCTAGTCTAGACGTCCAATACTGAATCAGTATGGAGTTTAGGTTCTGTCTTGGGTTTCTGTAGAAATTAGACGTCTGACATCTTATCTGGATGTCCAATTTTGCAACAGATTGGGTTCTAAGTCTTGTAGGTGGAATTTGAGGAGCCTGGACATCCAGCATCCTACCTGGACATCCAAAGTGTATGTTCTGATGGAGGGGGGTGAGATTTCTGTGATACAAAATAAAATGCGAAAATATAATAGACAATCTTACAAAAGAAGGCAATCACAAGTACATAAAGAATTTTTAGGTGGAAACCCAAACCCGGGTAAAAACCACGACCTGAACTCTCAATTTAAGATTTTTCGATCGACCAAGTAGATCAAATCCACTAACAACTCACTTAAACAAGGGTAACTTAGCTCTTACAACTACTCTACTTATAGGAGGGTAGTATACCTCAAACTCTCCTCTTCACGAGGAGTATTTTGTCTCGCGAGAGAGATAGGAATTCGCAAAGCGAATACCGAACCACAAAACTAAATTACAACAGTCCTATAGAGATACAAAGTATTGATGTTGATCTAACTCTTATAGGAAAAAGAAACTTCCCTTAAATGGAAGTCGGAGTGTGTGAACCACGTAAGGCACGAAAACGCTCTCAAATGTGCGAAGATGGGAGAGTGGTTGTGCAGCTAAAAGGATGCTCTCGGATGTATGCTTAGGAGCTTGGAGAGCAGGGTGACTTTCCTTCTTGATTTTCTCTTCTCTTAGACACAAAATAAGTGGAAAGTAGTATTTCTTGGTGTATCTAACAAAGGAAGGTCCTCTATTTATAGGTGGCTTAGGAACCCTTAGGAAGGCTATGGAAGCCTTAGGTAGCCATTGGAAACAAATCCAAGGCTAAATAGGTCAGAATTAGGGCTATTAATGATTTTAACTGTGTTATCAAATGTCTGAATATATTATCAGACGTCTAGGTTATCATCTGATCTTAGGGATTGGTCATCTGATTTAGAAGGGTGGAATATTTGATTAAGGTTGGATTAAGACGGATGTCTAAAGATCAATTATAAGATGTCTGTGAAATAAATTAGACGTTTAATTCTAGACGGATTTCCTTCTTGTTTTATCCAGAACTAAACAGGGTTCTAGGTCTTATTGGTCAGACGACAGGTTGGTCATCTAGCACAAAGTCTGGACGTCTAGAAATAGGATTTACTATAGGAATTGATTTCCCACTGCTCAAATGACTATAATCACTGATAAAAGTGATTTGGGGAAGGATTGAGCCTAACGTCTATTTATCAGACGTCTAGGGATCTCTACGGATGTCCGAAAGTGAATGTAGGTCAAATTAAAGGATAATCCTCAATAATTAAGTCTGATAAAGCCAACGGTCCTCTAGTTGGACATTTGGCAAGGTCATTAGACGTCTGGACTAAGGGCTGGACGTCTGAAACTGGCAGACAAAGTGCGGGTTTCCAGCCTAAGTTTTTTGGATGTCTGATCAAACAGTCAGACATTTTAATGTCAAAGATCAGACTTCTGACGTCCAAATTGGACGTCTGATTAGGTTGTCCGATGCCTACTTTGGTTTTCTAATTTAACTAAGACTTTGTCAGACTATCCTAGGGTTGTGTATGTGTTCCTAGGACTATTGTTTTTTACTTTAGGCTCTTTAACATATAATCTAGACAAATAAAAGAGCAAGGAACAAAAACAATAAATATAGAGTACAAGACAAAATAACATCTATCCTATTCTTGCTGTCTTCAAGCTTTCGCTCCACGCGAAGCTCCTTCTCCTCCATCAAGCTCCTTCAATCCACCATGGACGCAAGCTTGAGCTCCTTTACACTTGTATCCATTTGCAATATTCCTGAAACTCATAAACTCAAAGTAGATGTTAAATAACAAGTGTTTTTTTATCATCAAAATTAATGATCGTGATGCCCTTACACCAACACAAAGGTGGGCTGGAATGTAGGTTTTGAGGTGTTTTAGGCTAAGGTGACCTAATGAGAAGGTTTCTAAGGTTTAGGGAGGTGTCTAAGGCTATCCTAAGGCTAGGGATAGGTGTAGGGATGTCCTATATTCTTCATAATTTAACTCAGACATTAAAACCCTACAAGTACTGCAGTGTATCCTTCCCTACATTATGTCTTCAGCTTGTGTAGCTTTATTCCAAGGCTTCTGCTCCAGCTCTACTGTAGCTCTAGCCTCCTTCCAGCTTCAGGTCCAGCTTCAGGCCATCTTCTGAGCTCTTATTACCCACAAATCAAATAATACACTAATCAGTACATTATTATAGCATTATTTCATGAATATCTAGGTAAAGTGGGAAAGATGCAAGGTATACTACTATGCATGAATTATGCTACAATTATGCTAAGTTCTAACTCAATTTAGGTCATTTAAGTCCTATCATTGGTGCGTAATCATATCCTCATGCCTAAATCTTGTTAGTCCCTAGAAAATGCAAAACTAAGCTATCTATAAATGGGTCCTTAAAAGATTGATTATTTTTATCAAGTGTATCCTTTTTGTTTTCATCCAAAAATCTAGAAATCCAGACAATTGTGAAAGTGTCGTTATGTAGATTATGCAATGGATTCGAGTGAAAAGTCGATTCACCTCTAAAGCCTAGACATGACCCTTAGTAAAATTCTATCGGCATAGTCAAACTTCTTGCCTCGGGGTGTAACAAAATATTCTACAATTTCTACCCTAGCTTTTAACTTAGGTGGGAGATGTCTAAGTCAAGTGGGTTTGTATTTTGTGGCTCATACTCATTTGGTGCTACATATAGACTAGTACTATAGAATCTAGATTTCTAGACTATCAAATAACTCAACTCCAAGAGAAGTGAGAAAACTGCGCTCTGTTTGGTTCCTTTGTACTTACTCTCTCTTTCTCTTTTCTCTTCTTTTCTTTTTCTTCTAAAGCTCAGAATCTCACCAAATTTACACGTATAATCCATATTTGGTGGTTTCATTTGGCATTAACACTTTAATAAAGTTCTGATAACCCTAACACTAAGTCAGAATTCTCTAGCTAATATTCGGGCGGTCAGAAATACAGAAAAGTAGGTTAAGGTCGTATTTGATGGATTGCAAATGTGGTGGGTAATGTTGCCTCAATGTGATGAAATATATGCATTACACACAATTATAACTCAACATTTTTTTCTTTTTCTTTTTCCATATTTTTTCTCTTTTCTCTTTTTTTCTATATACTGTTTTCTTTCTTCTCTTTTTTTCTCTCTTTTTTTCTTTGTTTACATGTATCAACACGGCGTAATAAAGTACACGACATACGCGAATTTTATTTAAGGTGCATTATTGGGGATTGGTGGTGCTCAAAAGGATATTAGGTGGCTTATTTAGTGGAAGTGCCTACTCTCGGTACTAAGAAAGGGACGGATAGGATAACGTATCTTCTGACCTTGATATCACTATCCTCCTTTAGCTAAGGATTCCGTAAAGGACAGTCGTAACTATCCACCTTAGTCCTAGTTTTATTAGAATTCTATTTTTACGTATTTGCCTTATTTGGTGGCTCTCAGAAATTCACACAAGGTTCATATGTGGGAACCGAGAGCAAAAATTATGCCTAACTTCGAGTATCATTACCTAATTGTCCAAAAATTAAGATTCTTTGCACTAGTCTTAAAGCACCAATAACACTCTACTCTTACCTCACACTATTTGGTGGATCTTCTAGAAGATGATTCACCTAACTCCCTAACCACTGTCCAGGGGTTCAGGAAAAGAAACACTGCTTATTTTCGACAAACTAAATACATTTATCAGTCTTCACAGTGAATCTATTGCAAAATCTACGTGTGAGTGTGAAAATTGTATTGGATTCTAGATTACAAGAATCAACTAAAGAATAAAATCCCTAATACAACCTCTTGATAAAAATCTTTATTCATGGATGCAATATATATATATATATATATATATAAATGCTACATACAATTAACCTCTTATGATTTGCACTTCAATATTGTTCCCTTATTGGGTTGCATTTAGCTTAGTCCTAATTTAGAACAAAAGTGAGCAAATGAGTCGAAAGTGGCCGTTGTAGACGATTTCTATCTCTAATGCAAACATTGGAGGTGGAGTTGGTTGTTCTTAAATTATGGGATCTAAAGTACAATGAACATGATGCTCAGAGGTTTTCTAAGTGTTGACATAAAATTTTTCAGTTTTATATATATACTACCCCCCCATGTCTAAGTTCTTGCATGTCCTCATGCATGAATATAAAGGAAATAAATTGAGACAGGGAGTAAATGGATAGAAATCACTTGGAATTGCTCCTGAATTTTCATTTAGCATAAGCCAACATCATGATATATAATATGCAAAAAAATATGCTAAAAGAAAATATGCTATGTATAAAAGATATGTACATATGTATAAGTGCCGAGTTTAACGCCTCTAGCTGGGCGAAAACCCAATTACATGTCTTCAATGAAATTAGAACCGAAGATATTTCAGTTTATGAGGCCAGGTCCGCGGTTTATGAGAATGCAACCCAAATCCAAAATGTCGGACAATAGGGAAGTCTGGATCAATATATGTATTTGTCCTCTTAGAATTCAGATCAAAGGGATAATCAATTATTTTACATTTGGGTAGCACATCTTGAAAGCCAAAGATATCGTAAGAGTCTTGGTAAAAGGTTGGTGGTTTCAGGTCAATAGGAACCCTTAGATCTAAACTTATAGTTCCCTTAGAATTAGCCTCTCAGATTTTCATTTCCAAATTTCTACCTTCCACAATCAGGGTTTCTAGGATCTCTAGATTATTATACACCCCATCTAAAATATCCAGGTCAAATAATTATTGCTAAATCAGAATTGACTTTGATTCAATGATTTCCAAATCAAAATCATCATTAATCCCTTCAGGGTGTGGTTGAGGATGGGGCTATTGGTTAGATCATCTATTAAAATAGGATCTACATCCTCCATGTCAGCCCCAATAGAATCACAATCCTCAATTATCAGGCCTTCAAATAAGTCATCATATTCCTCAGGCCCGCTTGTCTCACTAAAATCATTTTCCTTACACTCAAGTGAGACTTTATTAAGAAATTCTTCACCCTCAGAATCGAAGAATTTTTTATCCTTATTTATATATGTCTCAAAATCATCTATCATTCTCTGCTCCATGGAGACATATTTTTTCTTACTCCCTGGCTCAGGGATCTCGAGTGAGAAAATTGGTTCATCCTCAATGGGTTAGTCTAGACCAACTTGGTCATCCTTGGTCTCATAAAATGTGTCTCCCTTAAAGGTGCCTGAGCGATTTCTGACATTGGCTCTCCTGAAAGAGGTTCATACTAGGAATCATCCCAAGATTGGACTAAGGCAACCACGAATTTCATCCTCAATCTTGGTAATTTCCCAAGTAAAAACTCACCTGGGTCCTTATCCTTAACGTCTTGGAGCCAATCCGATAAATAACTATTAAGCTCATCAATCATTTTAATCATAGGCTCCAATGCTTTAGTGCAGGGTGTTGGTTGTGTTTCCAAAGATTGTATTGTGTTCCTCAAGTTAGCCAACATCCTATCTCAAACCTGGTTCACCTGAACCAAATGATTTGATTTAGGGTTGGGTGGGTTTGGGTTTAATTTAAGGGAGTGAAGGAATTGAGGTTCTTGAGAACCTCCCTAATAATAAGTCACTTCGGGTTGTTTATAGTGGGGCGGTGACCTATATTCAGTTATAATTAGCATATCCTTCTTGATTGTAGATCGGGTTAGGTTGATCACCAAAGGATGGAGATCTATAATCAGTATAGGCAAGAGAAGGATAATAATCATAGTCTTGTTGTCCAGGGTTAGGCCCTAGGCACTGAGGTCTAGAATCATATCCCCAATCAAAGTTATCCCAACTAGGGGATGGGTAGTCATAAGTTGAGTCGAGATAGTAATCATCTTGAGGATAAGTGGTGGTAGGAGGGTAGGAGTGAAAATGTGAGTAAGATGTGGAAGGATCCATGGCAAAGTAGGAGGGAAAACAAAGGAGAGAAAGGTGCCCTGCAGTACAATCAAACTAAACCTTTCCTTAGGTGGGTAGCCTAAAGGCCTACAGACTCTCAGAACCCATCTTGAGATGAAAGAAACGATTTCGTCTACTTCTATCAGGTCAATCCAACCAATTAGAGGGAGGAATTGGGAAGGAGGTTTTTCCTTTAGCTTGTGCCTTTGGTTCATTTGATACCCCCAACCGCGGTCGTTTGATACAACTCCCCTAGCTAGACATCAGATGAACCGGTAGAAGCAAATTAATCAAAAAAAATCTCAATTGGAGTCCCAAAAATTGGTTAATCCTTAAGGCCAACATCTACTCAGTTTTAATTAGGCTTGGGATGATTATGCTCTTAGAATGTGATGGATCTTTTAGATGGGTTGTGCCCTTAAAGATCAGTTTCAATGTGTGTGCATGCATAACCAATGATTTTCAAGCAAGATTATTAAAGATGAGGTTGATTTTAAAGTTTAAATCTTGCTTAGCAGCTTTTAGGGTTTAATCTTTAGGTATATTCAATCAAATTCAGGAGACACACCAAGTTTTGAAAGCATTGGTGATGATATATTCCTTTAAAATAAAAAATAATGTGGAGTGCCTAGTTTAGCCCTAATAATCAATCCTAGAAGTAAAGTACTGAATGAATCAAATTTTAATTAAAGTAGTGTGGCTTAAATAATTCAGACAAGTGCCCTGATGCACCACCTATTAAGGCACACAAGGGTAATTAGCCTAATTTATTTCTAATTACTTATTTATATAAGTTATGCAGGTGTACTGGGTCCTCAGGTCAGATTCCCGGTTAAGTGATTAAATCAGATCAAAGTGAGGTGTCTTGGGTGTGTGGGTGTATAAGGTGTGTGTTGTAGGGCAAACGAGGAGATTTATGATATAGTCGTCGTAGTACGCTCCTAAATCGCACAATAAACACTTAAATTTATAAATTTAGAATCTATTTGGAGTCTGAGGTCATTCGCAAGAAGCAAATATGTAATTCATGCACTAATCTCTATTTAGAATAAATGAGCATAGAAAATCAAGCACAATAAAAGATATGCAATGAATAAAACTTGTCAGATTGATATTCAAATATAAATCAATGTATCTCAAAGAGTCATAGGGTAAAAAGAAACAGAGAATCAAAACAATGGTGATTTAAATCACCACTTAACTCTCTAATTAAGCATGCATCTTATGTATTCAATTTATTCAAATAATCCAACAATATTCTCAATCAGATAATCCACATCCACTTAGATACTTAAATGTTCCCACAGTAACCGGACTGCTTCAAACGACAGAACAAGGCATCAGACGCCTTATTAGAAGAGGCACAGCACCACAGAAGGCACACAAGGGCACTTCTTCAGCCTCTCAAGAGCAAAACAACATAAGGCCAACCTTCCTCAGAGGCTAGGTCTCGAAGCCTCTTTTTCTGCACGTGCCCCGAGATGCTTACCCACATAGCAAAACCCTCCCCCCTCCTTTCACAAATCCTCTTCTCATTTCTCATAGAATAGGGCCTAATCAGGTATACAGGCGGGTAAACGGGTCATGAACAGTACCAGATTTGGACCAAGTCCGCGTGCCGTGTGCACGGGCAAGGTGTGCATGAGTGGGGGTCCTGACCCCCTGGTGTACTTGGCCAAAGAATCGATAGCAGAATTTCCACTTATACTGCTTAGCCTACTCCAACATTTACGATGTGGGACTATGTCCCATGCTCTTTCTTTGTGGAGCAGCAGGAGGTGAACCTTCGAAATCGACACAGCTGCTGAGGCTCTTCTATGCAATTGAAGCCCTGGGAAGCGTCTTCAGGTGCTTCCGCATTGATTGAGAGTGGGGATGAGACCAATGGTGGTCGGATGGCGCGTGACGACACTGGGGAAGTTGACAGCGATGGCGAGCGGCCGACGAAACCTAAAACACACAAGTATGGGCTCTAGGCCCCAATCAGATAGTCCAAAAGCATCGCCAGTCATCATGGAGTGCAATGGTGGTGTTAATTTGGCATGAGACGGTGTGGGGAGGTCAGGCGGAGTCGGGGAAGGTGTGTAGAGTAGACGGAGGTAGGTGGAGGTTTTGAGGGTGTAATCCCCTCAATTTCTTGAGAGGTTTTAGTGGGTGTGAGGTGGCGAAGGTTTTGGGAGCGATGGTGAGTGATTTGGTGCGGTGTGGAGGGCGGAAGGTCACGCCGGAGGTATGCCGTCGTGGGGAAGACGGTGGCGTTAATTAGGGTTTGAGTTATTTGTTGGTGAAATGAAATCTAGTGGGTGGGGAATGGGGGAATACACTTACAGAACCTTCTAACCACACTTTACTCCATTCTATTCCGCTTTGGCTCGCCTTGGAAGGGTACTTGTAATCACAGAAAGAAAGGAGCAAAGTGAGCTAAAAAGCTAAGTAAGGTGGAAAATGCAGGAAACACCAAAGGGTGTTGCCTCCCCAACAACAACGCCAAAATGGTTGACGAGAAATCGAGCGTGGAAAATACGCATTGTAGTATATGTCAAAATCTCGCTACCAGATAGAATTTTACCAAAGCTCAAGGTGAGCCCAGAGTCGAACACGGGGAGGTGAACGTTTGGCTTATAGAAATCTGCGCTTTGCTTTTGGTTATTTTTTGGTGTTTTTATCTTTTGTAATTTTTTGGTATTTTATAAGGCAAGAGATCAGGTTGATAATATCTAGCTAATCTACTTCCAAAATAAGAGAGAAACGGAGGGAGAGAGAAAGAGAATATCAATATTTATCTAACCAGAGTTTACTACAGATAATAAAGGAAGAAATTACAACCACACTAGAAAGCGAATAAAAGATAGAGGTGAGAAGAATCCCCCTCGACGGCTGCTTGGAGGACCACTCGCTTTGACGTCGCCTGCATGAAGGTGGTGAGAGACTAGACGAAGAAGAATGGAGTCGGAGGAAGGAGTACGGGGCAGGATGGCATCACGGTGAGGATCTGCTTCTCGAATGTGGTGAGAGAACGACCATAGGATGCTCCACGAAAGGGGGTGAGAAGCGGGATAATATTTCTACTTTTCTACACTAAGGAGCATCCCGGGCTTGCGACCAGCTCCTTAGAGTTTTTGGAGGAGGTGAGGGAAGAAGAGGAAGAGATGAGAAAGAATGGGAGGGGTGGTGGTCCTTTTATAGTAGGGGAATGAAGGCATAAAATGATCATGAGTCAAGAACGACATTTAAAATCGCTGTTGAAGATTTGCTTAAACGTCGTTGTAGCCCAGCTCATGTGTTTGTTGGTGCCCGTGCGTAGAGATGCCATTGCGCGGTCGAAGGAGAGCCATCGGATTGAGATCGTGTGGTTGAGGATGCATGGAGATCGCGCTCACACATCACACCTCTAGCATGTGCGATTGCCCATTCGATCGTGTGTTCTTGCTCGGGTGCATCCATGAAGATCCACGCAGCCACGTGTCAATTCCGTCGTCGCTCGATTTAGATCAGGCATCCCAAATTATGCACTCCTCACTTTGGCGAATTAAAGTCTCCTGCTGAGATTTGATCGGGTGCCCGTGGTTTGAGGATGCCTTTCCCAATTGTTGCACTGCAGGCAATTTTGTGTTGCAAGGACACTTTGATGCACTTGCATTCATGGCCATTGTATGAAAATCCAACGGCCATGCTTGATCTAGGCTCAGGCGGGCAACGTGGCTACTGTTGGACCATTGGATCATGATCCAACGGTTCACGATGCATGCTGAAAGTGCTGTAGGGAAAGGGCGAGCATCCTTATGCAGTTGTGGGCGGTCGAGATGGTGCCATGTGGCACCATCTCGACCGTTCATCTTCTACTGCTCATAGGCGGTGCCACAGATGTCGGATCGAGTTAATCTTCGCATCGTTGGGCTGTGATCATCGATCGGAATCCATCCGCGCAGTCAAATTTGTCATTTGAGATCAGGATTTGCATCACCTTGCCTCCTGGCTTTTGATCTTCCTCGGATTGCATATGGTGTTACGAGACTCTGATCAAGGCGATTTCGAAGGTGTTGAACTCCAATCGTTGTCCTGACCAGATCCATACGGTTGGATCGTCAATTTGAGGCCCTAGATTAAATCTCCTCTCCAGCCACACGTGAGAGAGAATTAACCTATAATTAACCTCCAAATTATACAATTCTAAATGCAGAAGGATCGAATTAACCTATAATTTATACAAACTATTCTAAATGCAGAAGGATGCATGTTATGCAATATTTATAATGTCAAATGCAATGTTAAGCTCAGGAACTCGCATAAATGGACATTTTATCTTTAATAAATGTGTATTTATCAATGTGTAAATGAGGCTAAAAAAAAATGGTTAAAGAGTCATGATTCTCATGTTTACATGCAAGTACTATTTCCCCTAGCTATTTGTTGAGTGTTCCCTGATCCAATAGTAGATTCATTTACAGAGATGAGCCAATATTTCAAAGCTATTTATTTGAAGACATTAGATTTCGATATATTAGAGTATTAGAATAAACAAATAGTCATCACATTGTGTAAAATGGAACATATTTTTCGTTGAGCCTTCATTGATGTCATGGTTCATTTAATGCTGCGTCTTTCAAATGATGCGGAAATTGTTGGGCCTGTGCAATACAAATGTACGTATCCAATTGGGCATTTTCTGAAAAAAATTAAAAGACTGTGTTGAATAAGGCTAAGGCTGAAGGATCTATTTTTGAAGGATATCTTATAGAGGAGTCTATTAACTTCTGCACCATATATATGGATGACATAATTGATTTAATTAATTACAAAGAAATTATGATAGAGAATATAATGAGAATGATGAAGATTGTCTTTTCATATTTGATATTCTAGGAAGGTCCATCCTCCATACAGAATACATGTCAATATCTGAAACTGATCGATGTCTAGTTCACTCGTATATTCTTAAGCAGATTCCGGAAGTTGATCCTTTCTTTAATGAATTTAAGGAGTATTCACATCTAGCCACACGGGAGCTTGACTTCCTCAAGTGGTTTAAAGAACACGCTAGCTATTAAAATGAAAAAAGATAACGACCCACGGTGGGTGAAAGATTTTGACATAATACCCAATTCATCGTTGAATTATGGGCATTACCATTCAGATTACATTATAAATGGATTTAAGTTCATTGTAAAATTCATAGATGATGCAAAGGCTAGGTAGCATACTTGTATTTTTGAATTTTCTGTAGGTTTATGTTTCTTTTTATCAGTTACATATATATTTTGACATATGACATAACTTTTATTATTAGTGACACTATTTTATGTTATTATATATTGTGAGGAGTCAAATAGTTCCGATGAGCATATAGAGGTATTATAGATAAAGATATCTATAATGCCTATATAAGTATCATTTTTTAAAAAATTTACCATAATTTAACCATCATATATTTACTTTGTACGATGGTTTTGAAACAGTCGTGAAAACTCGAAACTGTCGCATGATACCCCTATGGAGCCCTATGGACCAAAACCGTTGTTCTATGCAAAATATGATGGCTTGACAACCATCACGTAATATTCAGCGGATTTTGCTAATTGGCTAATTAACGACATATGCGATAGTTTCTTACTTGACGTTTACGGTTGTACATGACGATTTCAAATAGAACCATCATATATAGGGTTTAAACGACGGTTAATTGGACCATCGTCAATGGATAGGTATAGGCGACGGTTATTACGTATAACCATCGCATATAGCATATTGCGACACACTTTCGTGATGCTCGACACCCAATTAAGATGATGAGATGGACGTTTTAGAGATGGTTTTTAATGGTCGTGAAAAGTGATCTTTCATTAATTAGTGAAGAAAGTACTTTTGTTCTTTTAAAGAAGGACAAGAATTTCACACTAGGGAACCAACAACAATATGAATCAAAATATACTGAAGTTTACAACAATCCTAAAGTCAAATGTGTAAATGTGTCGTGAAAGCATAAGCTCAATTAAAATAAGAAAATATACTCAAATAGAACTTTCCTTGGTGAATATAAAATTTGCACATGAAAGTAGGGAGTATAGAAATAAGAAAATACTCCCTTTCAAACTTCCCTTTTTGAAAAGATAGCTTTAATGCGTAGAAGTTGGAAGTTGGAAAGTCCTTATAGTAGGGCATGCCTTAGAGAATTTTGAGAGCACTTGATTATGTAAGAGAACTTTTGTAACACAATATATTGTTGAAGTTTTTTTAGTGAAATTAATAGATGCTCATTATTCTTTTAACAAAGGATTAAGAAAAATATTTATAGATGACCAAGGATCCTCAAAAAGTCATGGAAGCTTAAGTTTCGAATGTTCATTTAGTTAATAAGTAAAACTTAAATTGAAATTCAAATTTGAAATTTGCAGCAAAAAATAATTGTATAAATTAATCGATTAATAAAAGTATGGTTGAAATCAATTAAGCGACTAATTTCTATATTTTATAAGATAATTGATTTTCAGTTATTAATTTTGAATTTAAAAAGCTATTAAGCAATTAAAACATACATATTTTGAAAATATTCAAACATTTTATAAAATATGTATTAAAGAAAACATCTAGAAGGATTTTTGAAATATTTACATAAAGACATAAATAGATGAAAGTCACTGTAATAATAATCTTTTGAAATAAGACAAATTAATCATTTAATAAAAATGACTTGGTTTCCGATTATAATTATAAATAACATGACATTAATAAAATGATTTTGAACGTATTTGTGCACACAAAGATCTAAGATAAAGTAAAAATAAACCTTCGTCTTGAAACATGATGGTCTTCTTGAGCTAATATAAATGTCCAAGATCTTTTCAACCATTTTGTATCTCATCAGACTTATGCGACTGAAAGTTTGCAATTAAGAGAAAAGATACCATACAAGATAATAATTATATATTTTGTTAAACATTAAAATAGAGTTATGTAGTACTAATGTACTGACACTTACTACTTACAGGTTTGATACATAGAAAATTTTCATCAAACCTATAACCTATAAGTACTAATACTAAGGGTTAGTATTGGCATTGGTTTTAGAAGTTCAAAACAAAATTGAAAGCTATACCCCATGGTACCGATACTCATCCTTAGTGCTAGTACCTATTGAGTACAGTTTAAGTTTGATAAATTATAGCTTACATGTATGAACCTGTAGCTTACATATGCTGGTGCTAAGAAAAAGTATTGGTACTTGTATGACAATTTTAACAAGTACCAACATTCCATTAGTCTATTTGAATGAATTATTGAACACTTCTTTTTAAACAACTTTCGATTTGAGAAACGTGCTGTTTAAAAAATGAATTTCACTTTTGTGAATCCTAAGGCAATGAATTGTGATTCATGTTTTTGTGTTTAAATTAATTTTACGCTTAGATTGGTTAATGGTTAGAAGGCATTACAACCTATAAACTACAATGAAAAATAAACTAGATCAAGTTCTTCGATTCTTGTTTGTATCTTTTTCTTTGCACCTTCATTATCATCTTGACATATTCATCATCATCTTGACATAAACCTAATTCCTGTAATGTGACTCAATTGGAAATGATTAAATCGAAAAGGGTTTTATTAACACGAAACCTTAGGATTACGTGGAACAAGGTTCCAAAAAAATTATCATTTCCAATATATGCAGAGTGAGCTCATGCCTCCAATCTATTACATACACCCAGATTTGTGTGATCCTTTCAAGAGAACATGCACTTGTCCCTTCTCATATACGGTAGCTTTCCAATGTTAGCACCATGTGAGGACAACTATTGGTATGTCAAATGCATGTGTTTGTGAAAAGAGATATATCTGTCTCTGATATTTCTATATATATTTACATTAATTATGTTTAACTTATGTTAATCTGAGCGTTAGTTAGGCACTACTAGAAAAATGAGATATATCGTCGGTTGTTTACTGTTGGTTATCCAAGTGACATTAAAAATATATGTGTCGTTGATTTCTTAAGAAAGCGATGACGAATGAAAGCTTAAAATTTGGCCTCAACCATCGCCAACAAAAAGCAGTAATGTGTGCATGAGGGTATTTGTGATATGTGATGTCGTTTGTAAGAGTAACGACAAATATATATTTGCCGTCATTTGTTTAAAAAAGTGACAACAAATTGGGGTTTTAAATTTAGGTGATGACGTCAGTTTTAAGAAGTAGCATTTGGGCGTGCAGCTGAAATTTTTGTTGACGTTTGTCGTCGCTTCCTAATTCAATTGAGGACAAAGGTCCCTTAATATATATGCGCACAAAGCTCGCTCCTCCCCCATCACTATTCATCTTCCCTAAATTAAACCCAAACCCTCTACGTCGCTCCTCCTCGTCGCTCCTCGTCGTAGCTCCTCGTCCTCATCGTGTCGTCCTCCTCCTTACGCAACCCCCCTCCTCCTTAGGTGAATCCCTTTCCTCCTCCTCAGCCTCCTCCTTGTCACCCCTCTCCTCCACTCTTGCTGTTCCTCCTCCCTGTCCTCCTCACCGGCCCCCCACCTCCCCATCCTCCTGCCCTCCTCCCCCTCATTGTCGCCACCCCCCTCCTCCACTCTTCCTGCCATTCCTCCTCCTCATCCTCCTCGTTGGCTGCCCCCGCCCCCCATACATACACACGCCTTCCCCTCCTCCTCCTCCTCGTCGCCGCCCCCACCTCCCCCTCCTCGTTGCTGACCCCCCTCCTCTTGCTGTCCCCCCTAACTCCTCCCCCTCCTCCTGCCGTCCCCCACCCCTAAACCCTAAACAGTGACTCTCATAATGCTGTCTCTTTTTAGCTTCGATTTAAACACCTTTGACGTCGGTTTCGAACTGACGACAAAGGTCTAGATTGTTGTGAGGGTAGAATGGATTTAGTTAGGTCAGTTTAGTCATATAGGTGTGTTTTGTAAATATTGCATAAATTTGAGTTTTTCTATAATTTTTCCCAAACTTATATTTGGTACCTTGATGTCCTTTATGTAATATGTACAGGTATTATGTTTGGAGCAATTTGGAGTCTTGTAGATAGGAGATTTAAGATTGAGCTCATTTATGAAGAGGTCGAGTCAATTTCTGCATCTTGACCCTAACCTATTTAACCCTAGAGCTAGCTCAATTAGGAACCCAATTTTTCCTAATCCTAGACCTAACCACCTAACCTATTTCCCAACCTAGCTTGGTTGGCCATGAGCTCAATTAAAAACCCAATAGGGTCGGCCATATAGACATTAAATCCCAAACAAATCACCTTATCCTATCTTATCCCCTCCTTAATCCTAAGGTAGAAAAACCTAAACCTTATCCCTTCAACCTAGTTGCCCCCCTTAGGGTTTTCCAAGTTTCATTATCGTCCCCTCTAGATCACCTTAGGACCATTAGATCAACATCCTAGGGCTAACACAAAAGATCTTATCCTATCCCAACGAAAACCTATTTAGAACTTATCCTTTCTTATTAAATCCTAACCACACAACTTAGATCTAATGGCCCTAAACCCCCTACCATACGGGTGGTCATATAGAACCAAACCAACATAGGTTAGCCACCCCCCCTTAGGTACATCTAGACCCTTGATCATCTCTTCAAACACATCTTAGCCATCCATTGAATTCCAACAAAAATAACCTATCTTTCTACCTTAACTTTAGATCATAACCCTTGATTTCTTATAACCTAATCCTAGCCCTACACATCATTGATCCTAGGCACATTAGTTGGACCAATAGAAAGCCTCTCCTATCTCTATAAAAGCATAGGCACGCCCCCCCTTCCATAATTAATTTCTTCCTCCATCTTCAATCCACCTTACATTCTTCCACCTCCTCCATGGCCTTCCTAATTAGAGTAGAAACCCTAGCAGCGCCCCCCCCCCCCACCCCCCCCTCGCCCCAGGTTCCTTTAGACCTCCACCTTTACCAAGCCTTCCTTTCCCTCTAGTCCTTTTCTGCATCTACTCCGGCTCAGTCGATGGATCTCTCCACCACTGTGACTCTGCTTTGGAATTTTCTTCTACTTTCTTTCTTGTTAATTTTTTCTAGTTAGATTTCTTTTATGTTTTTGCAAAATCTCTAGTTGTAATCATTTTTCTAGTAGAAATAAGTGTTCTTTTGATCTCTATCCCTGCTCTCTCACTCTATTATTATCTTGTCATTAGTTAATCGAGTCCAGATTTGCTTTTAATAAAAATGAAAAAACACGTAAGTGAATTCCTATTCATGTCTCCCCGTATTTGACATGGACTCCCAACCTGGCTATTCTATAATTGTTAGTGAATTTACGTACTACAACGAATGCTTTTTACATTACGCGTAGATCTGCTATTAGTCTTAAGTTAAAGGATATGCCTTTTCTATGACAATATTGGGAAAGGACTTCCACCATCTCTTGTTTCATTAGGTTAACACTTTAACCCGATTCTCATGACAGTTCTTGAATCTCTATTCAAGAACATCAATCAGGCAACAATCATTAGAGAATGTTGTCATCCCAACTTAGATCGGAAATAATTGATTGAAGTAGATGGTTTCTTAATATGCTATCCGATCCTTCAAACCATTGAGATTTCTGAATTAACACACATTAGATTCATTTGATCTATCTAAGTACTTTACCCTAATCGTGCTAAGGGACCCAATTTATTCACTGAAAAATAATTGAATTCTTTATTTAAATGAAAATGTAATCTTATTTACATAACTTGGATGGCTTACTGAAGACATACAAAATTCAACAGTGTAATTCTTGTTGAAGCTAATATAGTAAATTCATATTTGGACTCTATATGATTTTGTTTTTTCATTTTGTTTCTTGTAAGGTAGTCAAGCTATGGATTCTCGTTTCCCTTGGAGACGAAATACTCTTTAATATGGATTAAAGAGGGGTTGTTTTTGAGATTGGGCTATCCTCGGTTTAAAGTGGTATGCTGTGGATTTGATCGCTCGATGATCGAGGAAAATCCTTAATCGAGGAACACTTAAGTGGTAATTTTTATTCTAGTGATTTCTACTTGAAAATCAATTGTCTATTGTGGTGAATGTGTTCTATGTGATTGAATTTTATTGAATTTATTTTAGTTATTGTTTTCATCACGCACCATTCTCCCTCCCTATAGTGCGATTTCAATAAGTACCTTAGTTATTCCAATTTGACTTAGGAAAAAATCTTAGTTTGAGAGATCTAGGTAGTGATTTTTTTTCCTTTAGAGAGTTTTTCATTATAGATTCTATCTTATGGATAATTTATTGATCTTATTTGCATCTATTTTTACTTCCAACTCATTGAGAATCATGTTTATTGCTTTAATTTCTTTTTAAACTGCCATTGGCACTATTCATTCCCCCTGTGCTTTCAGAGTCATCATATAAACCCACCACCACTGTTAATCCTAATTGTGACGTGTCTCTATAACGATGCTCTAGTACTTCTTGAGCCAATGGTCTAGGGCCTTATTTAGCCTGCCACTATGTCAGGTCTAGATACCAAGTTATGCATCAACTAGTCCCAATCTAACCTACAGTGTGGCTCGCTCTCTTGATGGATTGAGCTTGGCTTTTGATTTTAATACCTAGCGTACCTTAGTTTGACTTGATTCAGCTGTAATTTTAGATAAAAAAATCTTTACTTTATGTTACAAATGTATATTTAGATTGAGCCAAAAATAACTTGTAAATCAGAAAAAAAATGCTATTAACATGTAAAATTTAACTGTTTTCCCACAAGTTTTAAATCAAGAATCGTAACATTAATATATTGGAAGAGAGCAATTAGATACCATTGTGTTTGCTTGTGGGCTAGTTAGACTTGGCTCAACTTGCAATAGGATGGGATTGGACATTAAATTTGACCATGAACAAAAGTTTCTTATTTAAGGTGAATCCTAGCAATGGATCGAGCAATGCAAGGTAAAACATGAAGTCATTTGAATGAAATGTGAGGGGCACCTATCTTAATATATAGTATGCTCCGTGGAGTAGCGACTGTTCATGTCATAAGAGTTCTTTAATAATAACAAATTTGTATTTTGATTCATATTTGGGGGGAGGGGGGGCATGTAATTTCCTATGGGAGGGGATGAGATATGCATGATGTAAAAAATGTGGAATTAAAATAAATAACAATCTCACAAAAGTAATCACATAAAGGCACAAGTGATTTTTAGGTGGAAACCCAAACCGGGTGAAAACCACCACCTAACCCTTTCGAGTTAGGATTTCTGATCGACCTAGTCGATCAAATCCACTAAACAAGTCACTCAAAATGAGGGTGACTTAACCTCTTACAACCATACTACTTTGAATGAGGGTAGTGTATCTCAAAACCCTTTCTCTTCACAAGAAGGATTTTGTCTCATGAAGGAGATGGGAATTCGTAATGCGAATACCCAACCAATAACAAAGAAAAAATACAACAGACCTATAGATGGGAGTGCGTCGACGTGATGACGTGGGTGCGTGAACCACGTAGTGGCACTTCGTCGCTCTCATAATCGCGGAGGGAGAGCAGGAGTGCATCGAGAAGAAAGCTCTTAAGATGTGGAACGGTGAAATGGAGAGCAAGGTCTTCTTCTAAAGTGTTTTGAACACAAATAGATGTGGAAATGTGTTGCTTTGTGTGTCTTGGCGTGTATTTGCAAAGCAAGGGTCCTTCTCTATTTATAAAGGACCTAGGAAGGCTTTGGAAGTCCTTAAAAGGCTTCCATAGCCATTGGGGTTGAACCTAAGGTAAAACAGGCCGCAATTAGAATCATTTATGATTTTGATAGGGTCATCTGACGTCTGTTCCAGGTATCAGACGTCTGGAAAACTTGCTTAAGACGTTTGTGAACTAAGTCAAACTTTTAATTCTAGGTGGGTTTCCTTCCTAACTTGGTTCAGACCTAAACATGGTTCTAGTGTAAGGCCATCGACGACATAGAGGATGTCTAGCACTAGGTCTGGACATCTGAAACCTATTGTACTGCGAGAATGGATTCCCAAGATAGGTTAACGGTTAGAAAATCTGACAAAGGTGATTTTGGCTCACAATGAGACTCAACGGTCACATATTAGACGTCTGGGGTCCTCTACGGACGTCTGATAGAAGCCTAATGGTTATTTTCCTCAATGTTTACTTTAGCCAACGTTCCACTAATTGGACATCTGACACAACCATCAGATATCTTCTAAGTCATCTGGACTAAGGTCTAGCCTTCTGATTTCATCATACAGAATCTACTAAGTCTAGCCTAAGTTATTGGACGTTTGAATCAACAGTCAGACGTCTTAAAAGTCACCATTAGACATCTGATTTCTAGATTAGATGTCTGATTAGGCTGTCAGAACCTTATTTTGGTTTTCTAAGTTCTCTATAGAAAACCTAAGTATCTTAGGGTTATGCAGGTGTTCTTAGGACTACTTTAAGGGTTCTTTGAGGCTCTTTAACAAATAATCTAAGAAAGATAATGAGCAACAAAAGAAATAAAGACAAAATACAATGAATAAGAAGAGAAATCTATCATATTCTTCATCTCCTTCATTCTTCAAGCTTTCGCTCCTTGCGAAGCTCCTCCTCCTCCGTCAAGCTCCTCCAATCCGCTATGGATGAGAGCTCGAACTCTGTCTAAACACGTCTCCATTTGCAATTAACCTGAAATCTAAGACTTTAAGTGCAAATGTTAAATAACACCTATTTTGTTATTATCAAAATAAACGATTGTGGTACTTTAGCACCAATAGGGCACTCTTCTATGAATATTTTTTGTTAAACATTTTCAATAGAAACCCTACCCCTTCCCATAGTTGAGTGTGACATGATCTTGGGTTTCTTTGTATGAAATAATTTCAAGTGTCAATTTGGCACAATGGTATCTAGTTGGTTCCCATCCTATTCTCCAAGGGTATATTGCAAAAAGAAACCCTTCTAATTAAATGTATATTCAATTAATGTAATTAATTTATAACTCCAATACATTGACTCTTATTTTTGAGAAAATATATATTGACTCAAAAAATGTGCAAACATCAAGGCATCCTATATACATTTGAAGTTCAAAATAATTTAGAAGAGTTCCTCATATATTTTCAAATAGCTAATTTATTACATTTTATATTCATTTAATAGCTATTGTATTGACATTTCACATAAATCCCTTACTTGACATCTTATTGGTTCTGAGATTAAATCCAATGATTGATGAATTAGCATAAATTACCATATACATTGACTCTTTATTTTTGACAAAAATATATATCAACTAAAAAAATGTGCAAACGTCAAGGTTTCATATATACACATGAAGTGCAAAATAATTTAGAAGAGTTTCTTATATGTTTTTGAATAGTTAATTTGTTACATTTAGTATGGATAGTTTTATATTCATTTAAAAGCTATTGCATTGACATTTCATATAAATCCCTCACTTGACATCCTATTAGTCATGATATTAAGTCTAATGGTCGATGAATACTTTATAAGGTGGGGATATATAGCCATTATGATGCATGTAATAGCCATAACATATTAGGTGAATTGCGTGTGTAGTTATATACTTTTCCCTTTGATTTGTTGTATGGAGATTTATTAAGAAGAGATTGAATTATTATATATATTTTTTGACAAATTTGCATTGATATCTCTACTTGATAACATAAGTACTTAATCAAATCTCTAATATATTAGATTAATGAGATGCATATGTTGATGCAATGTTAAATGATTTTTTTGTACTGAAATATTATAAAAATTTTAAATATAAAGTAGGTTTAACACCTTATCATGTGAGTATGACTTAAATCACTTGGAAAAAAAAAAGAAGTTAATTCCAAATAGTTGCTATCTTTGATCTTTGATATTTTTGCAAGAACATAGATCCTGGCACAGGGTGTAAGCGGGGTCAAAGCTAGTTCATACCTAAAGCCCATTCTTCAGCCCAAGTGCCGCCTGTGCTTGTGTCCCTCGCGACAGAGCGCCAACAACGACAACAACCACCATATAAACGAAAGAAAAAAAAATAAAGGCAGGACGTCTCCTCCTCTGAACCCCATCGCCCACTCCACAACAGCTTGATAGATAGATCAAGGGCTCTCGCTAGACCGATCTATCGATCGATCGATTTATCCTTGCAGTTTAATTAGTTGCAATGGACGTGATCGATTCGGCCGTGGACCCCCTCCGTGACTTCGCCAAGGACAGCGTCCGCCTCGTCAAGCGCTGCCACAAGCCCGATCGCAAAGGTCTATCTTTGTCGAACATAGATAGATAGATAGATAGATCTTGGTAGGGTTTTGGTCGTGTGTTTGTTTGTTGTTGATTTTGGGGTCTGGTGGTTGGTTTTCTTGTTTGTTTTGTTTCCTTTTAGAGTTCTCGAAGGTGGCGGTGAGGACGGCCATAGGGTTCGTGGTGATGGGATTCGTGGGCTTCTTCGTGAAGCTCATTTTCATCCCCATCAATAACATCATCGTCGGATCCGGTTAGACTCAGGTGAGGGGAAGAGATCATCTGGGATCGGCTTCTTGCTTCTACTGTTGATGCATGCTGCTTCTTTGATTCTTCTGGAACCTTTTTGCAAGGAATGATGGATTTTGACCTTTTCTTTTGGAAGATGGATTTCTACTAGATAGATATCTCAAGTTGTTGTGCCTACAAAAAGAATTCTTTTCTCTTGAATTTATGATTCTGAAAGTTATATTTTCAGAGGAAATAGTAGGAAATGTTAGATCCTCTTGTCATGATTTTGGTTGAGTTTCCATGTGAAGTGATTAATTGATGCAAATTGTCTAGAGAAATAGGTTAAGAATAAGTTGCAAAGATTACAATCGGAAGCAAAATCCAACTTGAAAGCTATTTTGTTTGATAAAATAATCTGCTTCGTTAGGTGGTATCATTGATTTCTTGGATGCACTGTCTTATTGGTTTATACTTGCTGCTGCTGCCACTGCTGATGTCTTATGGATTTGTATACTTGAGTTAGATTCAAGTTTGATTTCAAATGTTTTTGGGTTCATCATGATAAGAGTTTGACAACAAGTTTTTGAAAAGATTCCAATAACAGCTTGATAATGAGGTTTATTTAATACTTGCATTTGTGGGTTCGAGACTAGTTCATTTTATTTTTCACAAAAAGTTGATATAATGTGTGCATATTTATTAATACAAATGCATTCATTTACCAGGACAACACATGCATACATGCATGCATATAGACATGGAGACACCTAAATAATGCAATATATGTTAGTGAACATCAATTTTATTGGAGAAGCACCTTTGTATTCATATTTCGTTTATTAACCTTTCAAACTCAAAGCTCATGTTTGCCTCATATTTATTCTTATGGAGACAATGAGTTTTTCTAAATTATTATTCAGTAACTGGGATTCCACTCAAACATGTTATACCTTAGTTTGGGCCCATTTGGTTCTTCTTTGACAAGCTAAGATGGCTGGTTTTTCTCAATTGATCTTGGTTCATTACATATGGTATCATAGTTTGTACTAGTCAAATGTGAGACCTAAATGCTATGTGGTTCTAATTGCTATGCCATCAAAGTGATGATGGGAGCAACCTTTAGAGCCTGAGCCACATATTGCGTGCTAAGTGACTAATCGAGTGATTGTAGTGTCATTGATGAGGATGCCAAGATTTCAAATAGAAAAGATTGTAATGTCCCAAAAATAGCACTACATCATAAACTTAGAGAAGATGGGATGCAGTTATAATGGTTGAGAATTATTACTTGTGGGGCTTAAAAATTTTTGGTGGATGATTTGTCTTTGTTTGGTTCATATCTAATAAGCTATCAAATCTATCTTTTTCCAACGAAAGACCCCATTTTATAGAGGTGATTACATAGCTAAAGGGATATAGCTCAATTAATAACAAATTCTAACAACTTCTTGAAATTAAAATCTTAATTGACTTTTTTTTAATGAAGCAAATAATTAAATAAATAATAGAAAATACAAGTAAATTGCATTTATGTCCTTGGATTGCATTAATTGTTTCCTTAAAATGTCTTGTATAATTGTATTGACTTGTTGAGGACTTGTAGTTGTAGAAATACTTAGGAGTAGGAGGTTTAGGAAGAAAAACGTTTGCTCTTGTTCAAGTTGTTGGGTCCTTCTGCAAACATCGGAGATATTGGATCTAAATTGAGATTTTTTTGTTCAAATGGATTCTTCCAAAAAATTTCCTTTTTCTACACTTTTTTGTAAAAGAATGTCCCGGGCCGAGGATTTGGTAGAAAATTTCCAACTCATGAGGCTCAAGATCTCTGTGTTTACTGGCTATTCAAAGTCTTAGGTGTGAAGGAATGAGGTAACTTTTGAGGAGGTTAGGGATTCATGACTGAAATGATTGGAGTAACAAAAGAGGTTTAGGTTGGAGTTGATAACATGTTGTAAAGCAATGGTTGCTTCATTGGTAGTCTTTAGTAGCTTTTGCTGGTGAGACATGGATTTGGAGGTGGCATTGCAACTTTGACGAGAAATGACACATGTAAGAGATGGTGGTGGACGAGGCAGAGGTGTTGAGGTGATCCTCATGGGTGGAAATAATCTTAATTCCTGGTATGTACAAAGGTGATGGTTGCGAAATGATAGGGGTGGAGGATGATAATGGCCTTGTTGCTGGCAATCTAGTTGTGGAGGGCAATCATGTTGTTTTTGGTTGCAATTAATGGCATGCTTAGCATAATAATTACTAGTGCTAGTAGAGGAGACGAATCCAATAGGTCCTCTACTAAGGTATCAATTCTAAGAATTCTTTTGGTAACGATGTAGAGAGTAAGAATGATTATGTTCCATGCAGTGATACCAATTGTAGTCAGAAGAGTAAGGGTTGAGAAAATGATAGGGGATGATGAGTAGGGAAAACACCAAGATTCGCTAGATTTTGATAAAGGATGGTACAAGACGTTTGAGCCTTGAGGGAAGAACCACCACAGAGTAAGGAGATAAAACTTGGAGGACAAAAGGTTTGATTCATTCAATTCCATTTTTTTATCATATATGTTAGAGAAAAGTAGAGCATCCTATTCAATCTGAAATCTTAGCTTTGCTTTTATAGAGAGGAGCGATAGAAATATTACATAAAAGGTTCAACTAGAAATATAAAGTTGACTAACAACTTCAAACCTAAGATAAATAGACTTTTAAGGACTCTTAACACTCCCCATCAAGTTGAAGTGTAGATGTCAACCAAGACCAACTTACTATGAAAGATAAAACTCAACTCCCCCTTGGCACATCTTCTAGTTGGAGGAGTAGGTAGGCGGTAGGAGTATGATGAACTTATTAAGGAGATGGGTAGGTAGTAGGAGATGATCCAAGTATTAGCAGTGGGAGATGATCCCAAACATGTAGGAGCAGGAGTTGATCCCAAGTAGTTAGTAGCGGAAGATAAGAACTTCACTCAAATCCCCCACCAATCATCGACTTCGTTTGGATGTTTAGTAGGATGATTGGATGCTCTAGAATCAATGATCCGATCTGAAAAGCTTATAGAGGCAAAATTGGCTGCAACACCAGTAGCAACAATAGTAGTAGAGGAAGAGGGGTCATTCCTCAGTAAACTCACACACGTCAATTTCTCAGTAGTGAACGATATAGTAGATTGCTTTGTAGTAGTCTCAGACACATGAGTCTCAACAGTAGATGTTTGATTAGTCCAAGCAGGTTTATCGAACTTTTCCTAGCACTTCTCGGAAGGGTGATTTGTCTTCTTGTATTGTGTCAAGGAGAATAGACACGATGACCTTGTTTGTGAACTCTAGTACGACTACCTCTCCCTCCAAAAGTGAGGGTAGAGATATCAAGAGCTATAGTAGGAAGAGCAGGTGGTGCATCAACATTAATTTTCTGGAGTGACTGCAGATTGCCTTGAGATTTGGCACTAGATTTGAAGATAATGTTTGATCTCTGGCTGATTGGTATTGTGGTGCTAGTCCATCTAGAAAATGATGTTTGCTACTTTGCTCGTGCAAAGACTTGCTTCTCACAGCAGGTAGATTGAAAGAAGATAAGCTCTTCAAATAGGCCCTTCAGGGTAGTAAAATACTTAATAAAAAACTTATTTCCCTGGTTGGTATTCCACATGTGCTTGTAAATATTTGCACGATGAGAGCTGCTCATTTATAGGGATTATCTCTTCTCTAGAGTCTTCTAGATCTCCTTGGTTGTCTTCTTATATAGCATCTTTGCAGTAATCTGAGTCAATGTTGTTCATTAGCCAATTCATGACTAAGTAGTTGCCCTCCTACTTTTTATATTTTGCAGCATCCTTGGGATTCGAAGCTTTATCAGTCAATACGTGTAAGCAATCCTGTCCCCAACAAATAGACGAAATGCACTTGACCATAAGACAGTTCAGGGATCCAGTCAACTTGATCATCGTTCCACTAAACTAGAATGAAGGTAGAAATCTTGGCCTCAAAAGTAACAGTAGTGGAATTTGTGCCTGCCCTGGGAACAGGAAGAGAGACAATTAGGTAGTCAAAGATCATGTAGAGGTATGTGATTTCACGCATAGATAGCTTGTCTAATGCACATAGGAAAAAAAAAGCAATCGAACTTTAGATCATATGTAGGGTGCTTTGCATGGACAGACGGGAAGTACACACTCAATTAGTGACCTACGTAGCTACGTGGTCTGTAAAGGAGGATTGCGTGCTATGCATGCAGTAAGTCCAAGAATCACGCAATCATGTGCCATGCGCGTAGTAGGTGTTGCACAACCACACACTGTAGGGGATAGCCGCATGTTATGTGCATAGTTGGGTTGCTGGGGTTGGAGCGATTCAGTGTTGTGCGCCTAGGGGCCCATGTAGCCACGTGCCAAGTCGGGTGATGGTCTCATGAAGCGACTACCTGGTGGTGTCTTGATCACGACTTGTTGACGAGAAAAGATGAGAAGGA
Source organism: Thalassia testudinum (assembly GCA_037157565.1). Taxonomy (NCBI): domain Eukaryota; kingdom Viridiplantae; phylum Streptophyta; class Magnoliopsida; order Alismatales; family Hydrocharitaceae; genus Thalassia; species Thalassia testudinum. Next base: position 5,260,638 of record JAZHRO010000018.1, on the reverse strand, counting down.
ATTTTTTTAGTGGAGTGGTACTAAGCACGAAGTGCCAAGGACCCACTGGACTTTGATACTATGTTGGAGAAAAATAGAACATCTTATTTGTTAGCGTGAATAAAGAGGAGGTCACATAGATAGTCCACGTGTGGCATTAGGAGTCCAAGTAGTTGGCCACCATGGCCTTAGGGTTTTTGGCTTGCATGCCAAGGAAGTTTTGTGCCACATGTGGCAATTTGTTAGACGTAATTAGGAATAAGTTAGGTTCCCTATTTTTAGTTAATTAGGATTTGATTTCCTGATTTGTATTTTTAGAAATAGGATTGCTTCTCTTTAAAAGGAGAGCAATACTTAGTTGTTATTTGAGTTCTAATAATAAACTTTCTATTCCAAAGAACTCCTATCCTCTCTCCCTCTTCTCACGCCACCTCTTCTCCTCTCTCTTTCTCTCTCTTACGCACCAACTCCTGTTCACTTCTCTCCACACACATGCTCTTAATGAAGGAGAAGGCCTCTACGCACCTCGAACTCTAACATGGTATCAGAGCGGATCATCTGGGTCCCTTGATTCCACTTGTGGAGGAGAGAAGACCAACTCCACACATGTTTGAGTTACCTCCATGTATGTGAAGGAGAGGCTCATGCAAGATCACGTGGAGCTACCTCTGTGTGTAAGGATTGCGTGAAATTGCATTGGAGTCAAAATGCCACATCAACTCTACTACGAAAAGGGTGACCTTATACGCATCCAGAGACCTAAGCGACTCGTCGGGCTCTTGGAGCGTAGGAGCAATGACACAAGGGGGTTTGAAGGGGCACGTGGAACCCTTTAGCATGTCGGGGAATGCCAAAATCTAGTACTTGGCTCTCGAGTGTAGAAGAGGCGTAGAGACCACCCTCAACCACCATGTTGAAGATATGGCCGATGTAGAAACTCAAATCACTAAGGAGACATGAGATATGGATAAAGTTAAGAAGAGGGAGAAGGAGATCTATTAAGTTATAGAGAGGCTTGTGATATTTGTGCTTCACCAATAGAGCCTTCATATCTGATTTTTTATTTTCCACCAAAAGGGGAGATTTTCTCAGAAAAAAAGGAGTCAAATATCATGCATGGGATCGCTCACCATTCTATCACCACAAGAAGTTTGAAGGCAAGTCTTTACCCTCTCCGACTTCGACTTTTGGGGGCGTGTTAGTGTAAATAAAGTGGAGGCCACATGGGACTATTCATGTGGCATTAGGAGTCTAAGTATTCGGTCACCATGGCCTTAGGGTTTTTGGCTTGCTTGCTAAGGAAGTTTTATGCTACATGTGGCAATTTTGTTAAAGATGATTAAGAATAAGTTGGGTTTCTTATTTTTAGTTAATTAGAATTTGATTTCCAATAATAAACTTTCTATTCCAAAGAACTCTCCACCCTCCCTCTCCCTCTTCTCACACCACCTCTTCTCCTCTCTTTTTCTTACACGCCAACTCCCTCTTTCTTTCCTCTCCACATGCGTGCTCTCAAGGAAGGAGAAGAAGGCCTCCATGCTCCTCCAACTCTCATTTTATTTAATTTGAAACCTTAAGACTCTCTTATGTAGAAAGGAGGGATAAAAAAATTATATAAAAAGTTCAGCTAGAAATATAAACATGATTAATAATGTCAAATCTAAGATAAATAGACTTTCTAAGGATCCTTAAAAAAAATGACTTCGAAGAATTCTAACACTAACAATATAATTAAAAGGTAAAATCAAATTTTCTTGAAAGATAAAAAGAAAACAAATAAACCAAATTCTAACATTAAACCAAATTGTAATACCTTCCCAATGCATAAAAAGAGTAACTATGTAAATTAAAGAAAACAAGAGGAAATTGCATTTGGTACTTGGTCCACATCATTTCATCTCACAGTAGGTTCAACTGGTGGCCATTCCTTTGCACATTTTCTCTCTCATTTGAACCCATTTCGCATTTAAAAGGGAGATTTTTTTGTATTCTCATCATCTCATATTGTTATAATCATTCACTATCGTTTCATCACATGCATGTATCCTTCCTCCAACTTACCCTTCTCTCCTGGCCTATGGCCTACTGCCTGATGTTTTCCCCTCCACTCCCACCTCCATCACAACCACCTCCATTGTTTCCAATCATCCCATAAATCGATTCCTGTGCATGCCAACATCTTTGCACGATCTTTTTTTACCAAGTATGCCGTGTATCCCATCTTCTGTACCATGTTACTTGTGTTAATCTTCATACCCATTTAGATTGTATGAATTGCTGGATAATGGGTATCTGGAGACCACCTATTTTGTACCCATTTCCATATTCTTGAGAAACTGAGTTTAAGGGGATTAGTAAAACTACATCTTTTCAAACAAAATAAAAAGCATATAATAGAGAGGATTTTTGTTTTTTATTTTTTAATTCAAATTCTTGTATGATGGTACTTTCTGTGGCCTATCGATGCTGGTAAGAAAATGAATGAGCATGGTGAACGTTTGTGCTTATATTATAGAGAGAGAATTGAGTGAGTAGTTTGCTTTGGTCAGTGGAGTTTTTCCTGCTGTTTGGCTCTTTCAAGATAAGAATACCGTGTTTGCAATGGTTATCGTTATTGACTATATATGCTTTAGTTCTTGAAGTGATCGTGACTGTATATGTTTAGTAAAATGAGATAAAAAAAGCCATGTTGTATGATGTTTCAAAACAAAATCATGCTGTACAACCTTTAAAAACAAAAAAATCAAAACAAAAGATCAATATAACTCTTCGAAACGAAAATCAACATATATTTAAATCAATATTATGAAGATTGTGACTTTATTTTCAAATAAGAAATTATAGACTGACTTTCTGCTCCTATTATCAAAGAGCACACTTTCAAGCTGTGTTTTGGGATATTATGGAGTACAATTTGTAATCTTTTTATGTATGAGTTGGTTGATATCTCTTTTTGAAAATTAAATTCTATATGTTTTATGCACACATCTTAAAATTGTTTTATATTTTAGCAGAATAACACTCACAAGGATATAAAAATGGGGTTCACAAATCTCTGTTGTGAGCAAAAGTTTAAAAATAAAAAACAAGTTGAGATGGATCACATTTTTCTTCTTATGAGTTTTTCAATATAACCTACACATGGTATAACGTAATTGGTAGTATCATTCACTCGATTGTTTGAAGGAGTTGTTGACCTATTGTCTTTGATTGTTTGACATTTATATAGGCACTAAGACTAAGCTTCTCTAATATGGTAGAAGTTTCATTGTGGGTGCAGATAGGTCAGGTTGGGTCTCAACTCAAACCCAACTTACGATTTGCGGTTTGGGATTTTTTTCAACTCAACCTCACTCATTACATTGCTGAATCCAAGGTCTTAAATATCGATATCGATATCGTATCGACGAGTCAAAAAAGGATACATCTGGATATATCAGGTATATATCACTGATATCGGTGAATTTTGGGAAAATCGTTCAGAAAGGTCAAAAATGTCCAAAAATGCCACAAATTTTATGAAAATTAACATTTTAATAGCTAATACATCTTGAAGAAATGCTTAGAAGAAGAAAATCATAAATTTTAAATGAAAATATAATAGAAATGTACTAGTCGTATATCGACAAAGTCATATATTGAAAAGAAAGTACATAGAACATGATAATAATTGAAAAATGTTCATAGTAATTTTCGTTGCATATTGTTGACAATTGAAATCATGTCTGATTTTTTTATCAGTTTCAACATACTCTATTCTAATTCTCTTCTTTTTCTCATTGACTTGCCTCAGATTTCGTGAATCACCCTGGTACACTTCTCATTACGATCTCAAGACATGAAATTACAAATACTCTTACCAAAGATGCACTTGGTGATAGAAGATATGATTTAGATTATGCAAGAGTATATAATGAACAAATATAAACGGTTAAATAACTAGAGCTTTAATTTTCTTATCAGTTCCAACACGTTCTCCATTCCAATACTCTTCTTTCTCATTGATCTGTCTCATATTTTGTGAATCACTCTATTACTCTTCTTATTATGAACTCAACACATGAAATCATATCTTCTACCAACAAAGATGCAATTGGTGAAAGAAGACATGGTTTAGATAACACAAGTGTATATGATGGACAAATACAAATGCTCAAATAACTAGAGAGAAATTGTGTCTATCATGACATAATACACAATTTGTAAGATTAGTTGAGATCAATAAAGCACTAGTGCGTAAGTACTTAGATAAATCATGCTGAAAGAAGTGAGTCTATCAACCTTAGGTTGTTGGGGAAAGAAATAACCATCATGGATGACATCCTTTAATTAAAGGAAGATGACAAGATAACCCTTTTAATATCCCCATGGATTATCAAAGTGCTTGGTTTTATGCATCTTTTTATAGAGGTTTGAATATGCTAATGTATTTCTCACCCACGTTTTAGAATCTCCTTCCTATTTTTCAATAAGTAAAACTAAGTGCAATGACTAAATCGTCGACAGAGGATGTATAACTCAAAAGTTGACATATTTAATGGACTACAAGGGACCAAGAACACTAGTATGTACAGCTCTAAAGTTTAATAAAAGTCTATCATATCGGCAATGTATCTTCGATATCATGGAAAAAAGATACTAAGGGTGATATCGAAATGTGTTGACCCGGCGATACCGATAAATCAATCCTTGGTCGAACCCAACCCATAAAATTGGGTTGGGTTGAGTGTGTTGTTGCCTAATTAAATTTTATTATTATTTCCTATATGCTTCCTATGTTTTTCCTACTTAATAATAAAAAAATTTAAACTTATAAATAATTTATATCTTATAAAAAAATGTATAAAATAAGTAAAAACATAAAAGAACTTCAAAGAAAAAAATAAAAATATGATCTTAAAATAATGAGAAAAGATAAAGATATATCTGATAACAAACTTGATAAATGCACATAAAAGCTTAGGTTTATGTCAATAATTGATAAAAAATAGCGTAGAAGAAAAATATATATTTTTTAATACAAAATTTTAAAATATTAAAGTTAATAAACAAATAATTAAATATACTTATCATGCTTTACAAGCAATTGCAAACTTTACAAAATCCTTTAGAAACATAATAAGTTTAGAATCATATGTAACTAGTCCAAAATTCATAATAACATAACCATAAAACTAGTTCAACGGTTCTTAAAATAACAATAAAAAAGAATCTTAAGGTGTCATAATCACAACAAAGTTCTAAAAGTTTCAATCACAAAACATCCCTAACTAAAGTTAAGGATAAAAATTATCAAAGTTTCATTCACTTCAAACTCCAATCACTTCAATTTTTCCTACAAGACAATAAACAAATCAAGAATTACTTTAGTAACTAATGCATTGCAAATATTTAGAAAACTTAAATACAATCATTTCTCTATTAACCATGATTTGTGAGCATAAAAAAAGTTGAAAGGCCTCCTTCATGATACTCTAAATGCTCTTAGTGATTGCTACAACAAAGATGTATCAAAATTAGAAGCAAGTAATAAAAATTTGAAAGAAAATAAAATTTAAGGTACTTGAAAGTTCAATTTTTCAAGATCCTCAACTTTTCCTTTCACTTCTTTAATCAAAGACCTTAACTAATGGTGAAGAACATGAGCGAGGGTGTGGGAGGAGGCGAGTGTGCGGGAGTGACCATGAGCGAGGGTGCGGGAGTGAGGGGAGGTGCGAGCGGGTGTGTGTGAGGGGAAGGATGGTCAGCGAGCCTGGGATGGATGCTGGTTGGAGGGCGGTCAAGGTGGAGGAGGGTAGCGTCGGAGGTGATATGTTTCAAGTGCAGGGGACAGGGGCATCTGGTGCAGGATTGTAGAGACCCGTGCGGTGTCTTCGATGTGGGAAGCTGGGCCATCGGAGGGCGTCTTGCACAGAGGAGCTAAGGAGGAGTGCGGTCGCGGGCACGCGGGAGGCGAGGTTCCCACCCTCGCCAGAGGGGGTGCCTTTGATCAAAGTCGAAGCCCCGTGGTCGGAGGACTCTAGGAGGTTCGAGAAGGCCCTCTCGTCAGCTTTGGTTGCTATGGTGACGGAGGGTCGGGTGGGGGTTCGGGAGCTGGAGGCGGAGGTTGCCAGGGTCCTCGGAGGCAAGCCTCTGAGGCTGCAGACGGTGGGAGAGGAAAAGTTTCTACTGATGGGAGCTTCGACGGTGGCGATGGAGAAGCTTCTCTTCAGCGAGAGCTGTTGCGCGGGAGTGGTCCGGTGGCGGTGGGCGGTGAGATCGGATGGCGCGAGAAGGGAACGCCCGCTGCGGAAGGTGGAGCTTTCGTTGGGCCTGGTGGGGATCCCACTTTTCCTCCGGACCCGATAGTTGTCGAAGCGATCGTTGCTCCTTTTGCGCGAGTGCGGAGGTGCAGGGGGCTCGACCTCGGCAGTGAGAACCTTGGTGCGGTGTGGGTCGAGGTGGAGATGCGGCCGGGCGAGGAGCTGAAGGAGAAGGTGACGCTGCAGTTGGGGAGTGCGTCCTGGGTGATCCTCGTCCAACCGAAGGAGGGAGGACAGAGGTCTTACGCAGAGGCGTTGGCTTGTTCGATCGGTGGTGATGCGGTGGCGAGAAGGGTTCCGGCGAGCAGGGCCATGTGTTGGTCGAGGGGCATCGGGAAGGGAGTCGCCTCGTGGGCCGAGTTGACCGTGCCGAAGGGTGCACCTTTGGAGGTGCATTTCTCGAGGATCGCAACGATGCGGGATGAACCGGGTCCCAAGGAGCAGGCAGGGGAGTGCGAAGCATTTGGTGGAGATTCCAAGGGGTTGCAGCGGGAGGAGGTTGCATCGGTCGTTGGCAGTGCATTGAAGGCCTTAGGAAACCCGGACCTGATACCGATTCGTGCGAGGAACGAGAGCGGCACATTGAAGACTTTGAGGGATGCGGGGGAGGGCCTGAGGCGGCGTGGGGGCTCTTTTGAGGTGGGCGCGAAGTCGGATCTGGGTCCGGATCCGCACCCGGACCGATATCGGTTCGTGGCTCTTTCTTAAATGGCCCGCGGAGGGTCCTGTTGAAGATTAGGTGCAACGCTTTGAGCCCTGGGGAGTAAGGGAAGTTGGAGAGCGATCGGGTGAAGGAGTTGGTCCTCAGCGGGAGCGAGGGCGCGGGTGGTTCGACCAAGCAGCTCCACTGGAGGATCGAGAGGCTGTGGGCAGCGGTTAGGGTACTCCCCAAGGCACGGGGACCGGAGGAGGCACCTGCGATGAAGGATCTGCTTCTGTACAGAGGATAGGGCAGGAGATTGGTTCTCCACTCTCCATTACAGGCACGTTCCTCTCCGGAGGGTAGAGGTAGGTCGGGGCATGGGGACCCTCGCCGGAGCGGTGAGAACAACGAAGCGCCTGGGTGCCCGGGTGAGGCTCACCCAACGATGGTGGACCCTCTGTCTGGTTGAGGGGGCAGGGGGCTACGAAGCACGAGCTCGACGGTGGCGGCGACGCTCCTGATGTTGGAGGTACTCAATAAGTCCTGGAGGAGGGGGAGGACCCACCTGGGTTGGGGGGGCGCGGCAGGGAGGCTATTGTGGTGAGGATTGAGGGAGGGGGTCTGTCGGTGTTGGGGGAGGAGGCTAGGGACTGCACGGACAGGGAGGGCAGCGGTGTGGGGAAGGAGGGCGTAGGCGATGGGGCGGGGAATGGGAGCGGGAAGTTTGAGGTTTTGGAGGGAGGGTGGGCTGACGCCTTTGAAGAAGGGGAGTTGGAACGAGTAGTGGAGGTGGCTAGTTTTGGTCGTGTGAGGGGCCGGTGCAGTTGGGACCCCATGGTGAAGGTCCTTACATGGAACGTGAGGGGCCTTTACGACCCCACCCGCAGGGGGACATTGAGGTCATACCTATCTAGATGGAACCTAGATGTGGCTTTTCTTCAGGAGATGAAGCTGCAGGAATGCGACCAGAGAAGGTGGGGAGAGATTGGGGGAAACACGATGCGGGGTTTCTTGGCTTTTGATGCAACAGGGAGGTCTGGTGGGGTGATTGTTGGCTGGAAGGAGGATCTGTTCTCGGTAGTGGGCTCGGAGGTGGGGATGGGTATGGTCACGGTGAAGCTGAGGAGCGATGGGCTCGTGCTGACGTTCTCGGTTTATGGGCCTATGAATGAGGCGGGGAGAAGCTCTTTCTGGGAAAGTCTTCACCAGGCGGCGAGGAGCTTTCAGGGGAGTCCGTGGCTCATTGGTGGGGACCTCAACATCACACTGCAGGCAGAAGATAGACCAGGGGGCCTGGGGGGGGGGGGGACCAAGGCTCGGAAGAGCTCATTGATCTCATTGCAGGGTATGGGTGGCAGGATATACCCTTTACCTCTTGTGCTTTCACGTGGAGATATTTAGGGGGTCGGATGTCGAGGCTAGACTGCTTCTTTTGCTCGGTGGAGCTGGTTGAGGTATTTTCGATGGTCGGGGCCATGCTATGGAGAGACCTTTCTCGGATCACACCTCGCTGATGTGGGAGTCTGGCGAAGGAACCCGGTGTGTCACATACTTCAAATTTGAGAGGGTATGGCTGTTGGAAGAAGGTTTCAGGAGTTTGGTGGAGAACAAATGTAAGGACATGCATCTGGACGGGTCGGCGGTCGCGAAGTTGGAGGCGAAGCTCCTGGAGCTAAAGCGATTTCTAAAAGAGTACAGGAAACAGCTGAAAGAGGAACAGATCAGGTTGCGGGACGAGGCACTTGCGGAGATTCAGAGATTAGATGGAGTGGAAGACCTGGGACGGGTGACGGGCTTGGAGAGGCAGGACAGGGTGGATTGCATGAAAGTCATCTAGGAGGAGGATAGGAAAGTCGAAGTGGAATGGAGAACCAGATCTAGGCAGAAGTAGGTCAAAGAGGGAGACTCAAATACCAAGTTTTTCCAATTGACAGCTTCAGCCAGGCATCGGAGGAACTGGATTGAGAAATTTCAGGTGGGTGGGATGGAGTTCTCGAGCAGGGAGTTTGTGGGGAGAGTGGTAGCGGGTTACTTTAGAGGCTTTACGGGGCGGAGGAGAGGAGGGAGATGGAGATGGAGGGGGCTGGGGGCTCCAACTATAGGGGTTGAGGAAGCGGAGCGATTGATAGTACCCTTCACGGAGGACGAAGCTCGGGATACAGTCTGGGGGTTGAATGCCGAGGGGTGTCTGGGGTTGGACGGTTTCCCGGTACTCTTCTTCAAAGAATTCTAGTCACTGTTGAAGGAAGAACTCCTGCTGGTCTTGGTAGAATTCAGGGAAGGCAATAGGGGCTTCGACATATTGAATAGGTTCTACATGTTCCTCTTGCTGAAGAGAGAGGGGGCGGAGACAGTTGAGGACTGCAGACCGATAGCATTGTCAAATGCGGCATACCTGATCATAGCGAAGATTCTAGCGAACAAACTCAGGAAGGTGATTGGCAGGGTAGTATCGAAGGTGCAGACCGCTTTCATCCCAGGGAGGTACATTCTGGATGGCTATATGGCGGCAATGGAGATCCTAGCGCATTGGAAGAGAAGTGGAAGAAAGGCTTTTCTGTGGATAGTGGACTTTGCGAAAGCCTATGACTCGGTGGAGTGGTCCTTTCTGTGGGCAGCCATGGCTAAGAGGGGCTTTCCACAGATCTGGATTAGATGGATGAAACAATGCATCACCACAACATCTTTCTCGGTTCTCATTAACGAGAACCTGGCAGGAGGTCGGATTCAACCAAGGAGAGGCGTGAGGTAGAGTTGTTCCTTGGCGCCTTTGCTCTTTGTGTTGGCAGCAGATGCCTTGGCCAGGGCGACCGACAGAGCACACGTAGAGGGGATGCTACAGGGTTTCCCTTTGGAGGGAGGGGATGGTATCTTGGTCATGCAATACGCAGATGATACCCTCTTCTTTGTTGAGGGGGTCGGTGATAGAGGCGAGACGGTGCCACATCATTCTAGAGATGTTCTGCGAAGCATCAGGCATGTGGATAAACTATTCTAAGTCATCTTTCGTTCACTTCAACATGAAGGCTGGGGAGGTAAGGATATGCTTAGAAGCACTAGGGACAGGAGAAGGGACCCTTCAGCTTCGGTACTTGGGGTTGCCTCTGACAGATAGGAGGATATCGACGCAGGACTGGACCTTGATGATGGAGAGGATTGAGGGTCGGCTTTCGGGATGGGTGTCTAAGTTGTTATCTAGAGTATGGCGGCTAGTCCTTCTTAAGGCAGTCCTCTCAGCGATACCAGCTTACTTCTCCTCGGTGATCAAAATGCCTCGGAAGGTTGAGGATAGGATTACTAGTTTGAGGAATTTTTTCTGGACCGACTATGGGGCGGGGGTCTCTCTGATAGGAAGGATCCTGTGTTCTAACTATGGCAGGCCGGTGAGTTGGGAGCTCCTCACCTTGCCTCTGAGAGGAGCATCTCATTTCCTGAGGAGTTTGTTGCTGGTAGCGTCGAAGGTCCGATCTTTTCTCACCCCGATGCTAGGTTCAAGCGAGGATTTTAGATTCTGGACGGACGACTGGACGGGTAATGGGGGCATTGGTAGAGCGTTTCCCTAGGCTTGCAGCACTGGCGGCTGACAGAGGGGCCCCAGTGGCAGATGTGTGGAGTGGCGCATGGTGCTCGTCTTTTGTGGGCAATCTGTCAGATCAGAGATATGGTCAGATGCAGATGCTCTTGCAGGATCTCCAGGGTTGGTAGCCCGAAGATGGAATGGACAGATTCGGGTGGGAGGAGGGAGATTTCTCGGTGCGGGATGCATATAGAAGACTCGATGTCCCGGCCACGATTGGGAACATCAACTTAGTAAGAGATTGTAGGCAACTCTGGGAGGCCTCTTGCCCATTGAAGGTCAGAATCTTAGCTTGGCTCCTCAGGAGAGGACGACTGGTGACTAGGATATGGAGAGCCCGTTGGATGCCGGGTGTAGATAGGTCGTGCCTACTTTGTAGCCAAGCAGAGGAGGATATTGACCATCTTTTCTTCGCCTGCTCGTTGGCGATGTGGACATGGGAGCAGATGGGGAGCCGGTGGTGGGCGCTTGGTTCCCATGCGGAGTTCTGGCAGTCGTTCAGATGTGGTGGGGTCAATGGGGAGCGTCAGGTGTTCCGGTCGAGGAGAGAACGGGCCAGGCCGTTGGCAATTCTTTGGGCGCTTGGCTGGGGAGGAATGCAGTGGTTTTTAGGGGGCAGCACCCGTATTGGGGCTGCGAAGGCTTTTGTGTTGAGTTGGAGTGCCGCTCAATGATGTAAATTTTAGCATTTTCTTTTAATGATTTTCTGGGTGGGATCTAAAGGATCACCACCCTCTTTCCTTTCAAAAAAAAGAAAAGAAAAACTTATGGTGAAGAAGAGTAGAGGGGTGGTGATCCAGTAATGGTGGTGGGGGACGTTGGGGTGGGGGAGAGGAGGGGGAGGGGGTGGTGGTGGTGGAGTTCTTGTGGGGAAGAAGAGGAGAGGGGGTGCTTCGGTGAGTCAGGTGGTGTTGGGGGGTTCCTGTGAGGAAGAAGTGAGGAGGTGGGGTGCTTCGGTGAGTTGGGTGGTAGGTCAAGTGGTGGTGGTGCTAAGCCATGAGGGAGAGAGGGGTGTCTTAGGTGATGGGTTGTTGGGTGGAGGTGGTAGTTGAGGGAGGGGGGGAGGTTGAGGGTTACCTGAAGAGCACAACAAAGAGAGGGTGTTGCTATCGCCAAGGAGAGGAGAGGGCGTTGGAATTTGCTGGAGCCTACAGCCTGGAGGTGAGGGTGCTGCTTGGAGGTGAGGAAACTTCTAGGAGATGGTGACTATGGGAGATGAGGGCAATGTTGGGGGGTGAAGGTGGGTGTAGGAGACGAGGGTTTTGCCTGTTTGGGACCTTCGAGTGGGTTACGTGGGGGCGAAAATAATCGTAGCCATAGTTTGGATATTATCTACCAGTTAATAAGTTCCTTATGTGTGTGTGTGTGAATCGGGTTGTATTGAGTTGTGGGTTGGGTCAGATTGGTTAAACTTCAAATCCAACCTAACCCAACCCAATCGGTTGCACCCCTAGTTTCATGGCAACAAAAGAATCTCAATTCCATTTTTTTGATTGGTCCACGTTTTCTGTTTGATTTCTAAGTCTTGTAGCATCGTTTTTGTTTCCCGTAGACTATGAAAAATCACCAAGTTAAAATGTATTTGGAACTCCAAAAGATCTCATAATCTTCTCTCTCATAGTCATTTATGAACTCTATGAGCCAAAAGTTTCTCCGCAGCAAAGCATGGTTCTTTATTATCCTAGTTTCCAGTTAGAGTGGCAGTCTAGCAATGAGTACAGGAACAAACCGGGGGCAATCAGTTTGAACCCACACATGCGTGTCCCGTGATAGAGTTGACGTTTACTCCCAAAGAAAAGGAAAATCCTAGGCCTTGAGCAGCGAGTCATCACATAATTGACAACCTTTTGTTGAATCGCCTCCTTTGGTCATGTTGTTACTACCAAAATTTAGAATATTTCCAGGTATCTTTATGCGTGCAGGATAGGAACTGATTATTGGTGTCATGTTCTTTTGTGCCCTAGAGACATCTCACACAACTTATCTAGAATCTGAAATTCCTAATATTTCGTCTGTCTTGTGCAGGGATTTTGAGTGTCTCTTGCTGGAAAGAAAAAAGGTCTCAGCCGCTGAAAAGTAGGTAGCTTGCAGTTTTCCTCCCCCCTACGTTGAGGGTGATGAGATTCTTTCCAATGCAAGTAGTGACCGTTACATACCAGGAAAGATGTCAAGTTGTCCCCTCTCTCTCTCTCTCTCTCTCTCTCTCTCTCTCACACACACACACACACACACACACACAAAGAAAAGAGATGTCACGCTATCTTGATCAACACTGTACGGTACATGACTTGAACTCACTGTTGTCTTCATCGATTGTCTCAATGAATTAAAATTTAAGATGACTTCCCTTTTGCAAAAAGGATTTCTGAAATATCACCTCCTTCTCTGGTGTTTGCTTTTGAATATAGTAGTGTCACTCTTTTCACATTTCCTCTTCAATTCTCCGATGTATGAGATCTTCTGTTCAAGTTGTGACTCAAACAACTGGCTCCGGAAAGAATAAAAAAGGAGGGTTAAACTCCCTCGTTCCGTTCTAAAAAGTGAAAGAAGTGTCATTTTTAGTCAATCTGACACAGAACACAGAGAGAACGTTGAATTTCTCATTCCCTTCTCCGCCAGCTTCTCCCTACGTTCTTCTTGTTCGGAGAACTTATTTATGGTAATCGAAAGTGTTCCAATAGCTTTTGCTTCGTATTATCGCCCATGAATTTAACAATAAATATCAAAGCAAGACTAAAAGAAGATTAAAAAAAAGTGGAGGAATGCAAGTTGAAAATGTTGTTCATCAGTGCTATTGATTGTAGAAGGTATGCATGCGCCGGAGATCTTCCGCATCCCACAGTTCATCACTGGATGTTTGCTGCACCCTTGCAAATGGAGCAACGCAGGTGTTGTAGCTGCCTCCATACACCGACGGCGTGCACACTTGCTGCAATGAAGCATTGTTGTATGTTTCTCCTCCATGGTCGTTATCGTATCGTTGATGCCAATCGTTGCTTGTCCTTTGTTGAGTTCTCCTACCAAGTGTGTGGTTGTGGCAGGAATAGCTACGATTCTCATGCTTGTAGTTGGTTTTGGTGGTGGCAGTAGGAGCAGCTGCAGTCTTGAATTTCTTTTGGATCCTCGTCCTCCGGTAGTTTTTGATCTCATTGTCGGTTCTCCCGGGCAACTGCTTTGCAATCTTGGACCATCTGCACATCATGAGGAGGACATGCGCTTTTTATTTTGACAGGGAAAACACAATCTACTGTGTGTTTCTGCTTTAAGGCATTTTTTACCTGGCAAATCTACAAATGAATGACAAATGCGTTCCTTGACAAGAATACATTGCTTGAGCTTTTGTGAAGAAAAGAATTCCAGAAGGAACCTTCTCCATATGATTTGGTATTTAGGATGGTCGAAAGTAATTTTAGGATAATAATTATTGAACCCACCACCACCAGCCTCCTCCTTATTGCACATAGCCATCACCCACTATTGCCACCATCTCCTTGCTCCCTCCTCCCCATTGTACACCACCACTCACCAACCATCGTCACCCTCCCTCTTCCTCGTTGCTGCAAATGACCATCACCATGCTCCTCCGTGTTGCATGTGAGCACCATCTACCACTACCACCCTCCCACTTTGTTGTGTGTAGTGAGGAATGAGGGGAGAGTGGCGGTGGTGGGTGGTGGTGGTGTGCAGTGGAGAGGAGGGAGTTCGGGGTGGGTAGTACTGGTGGGTGAAGGAGGGTGGTGGTGGTGGTCGTGTGAAGCAAGGAGGGAGAAGGAGGGTGGTGGTGGTCATGTGTGGCAAGAAGGAAGGAGGGGGAGGGTGGCAGTGGTGGTCATGTGCAGCAAGGAGGAAGGACAAGGAGGGTGGCGCTGGTGGGTGGTGGTGGTGTGTAGCGAGGATTGAGAGTAGGGGGAGAGTGGTGGTGTGTAGTAGAGAGGATGGAGTAGGAGGGTGGTGGCTGTGGGTGATGGAGGTGAGGAGGAGGACCATGGAGGTGGAGGGGGGAGGAGGAAGGTAGAGTGGGATGGAGGAAGAAGGAATGGAAGGTTGAAAATAGAAATAAAATAAGTTTTAAAGATAGAGAAATGTTTTTTTTTATTACTTTTAGGTTTAGCACCATTAAAGTTAACATGTTAACTAACGGAGTGACAATTACGAAAATAACATGATTTTTTTGAGAGGTGGATGATAAGTAATTTTCCAAAATTTTAGTGAAATTTATGTAAAATATCTTTAATTTAGAAAACTTTTAAGGGTAGAAAACTAAATTTTTATTACTTTTAGGTTTAACACTATTAAAGTTAACGATGTCAACTAATGGAGTGATCATTATGAAAATGACATCATTTTTTTGATGACATTTAAAATAATATTGGCAAGTGGATAATAAGAAAGTAATTTTTAAAAATTTTAGTGATACGACTTGACCTAGCTTGAGGTCCAACTTGATTGGGCCAACCCAGACCCAAACTTTAAGTTAACTTGGATTGGGCTTAGGTTGTAAATATGATCCATTTATTAAATAGGCTGGGCCTTAGATCGAGGTGTCCCAAACCTAGCTTGGCTCATATGGCTTATTTATGGGTTTGGCCTATGACCTAGCTTATTGGTACAATTACATCAATATATATCATCATATATGTATATATATTCATACTGTCTATCAAAAAATATATTATATATATGCATTATATATTAAACACTAAACAAACATGGATTGCTCTTGCTATTTTTTTACCAACAAAGCCTTAACCTCCATGCTTTCTGCAACTGTAAGTTGTGCAATGTAATTCTATAATCATGTTCAAACTAGATATGAACCATTGAGTTTTTACTATAGAGAAGTTTGAACATCTAAATTTGAACTAAATATGAATACCTAAGATAAGTACTTTTATTTTTTATTATGATTTTTCCTTAATTGATTACATTTGGTTAGCTTGTCATATGTTATATCTATAGAATATTCAACTCAAATATTTGTAATTTAAGTAACTGGATCATTTTGGTTGCACGTGTACTTATGAGAACGTAAATATCTTCTAATCTACACAAAAGGAGAATATATAATCCTATTATTTACATAACTAAAAATGATAATTATCTTTTATAAGTCTTTTTTCTTACTTAGACAAAATCATATTGCTGTTCGTACTTTTAAAATAATTATTGATGAAAAACTCCACTTATATATTATTTTGTCGGCGCAAGTGAAGTAAACAATGAGACCATAAATAAATGGGCTGGCTAGTTTCGGCCTAAGCCCATTTTTTTTAGCCAAGCCAAGCTTGGGTCATGAAATTTTATTTTGGTTGGACCTTAGGCTACCTTTTCAACCCATTTATTAAATGAGATTGGGTCGAGTTGAGCTCATCTTGCAAGTGCTTGGCCCATTGCTCATCTCTAGTAACATGTAAAAATTCCTTTCAAAAATGCCATTTCTTAAGAAAACTCTTATCAAAACTCCTACAAAAAGATACATGAATAGTGGATGGATTGGATGAGGTGTAGAGGGAGGGGAGAGAGAGTTAAGAATTTTTTTCTCTCTTTAATGGGTACTATAAATCTTCGATCTGTTGCCATTGCCCATATATATATATATATATATATATATATATATATATATATATTTTGAAGCGGCGTGGTGCAGTCACTATTCATGTGATTGTAGCAAAATTTCCTGATCTACTTGCAGTTCCTGCTTTCTCTCTATCTCTTTCTTTTTCATTTAACTATTCATGCCGCTTGCTTCCCTTAGGTTACTCTGACTGAATCAGTGGTGGTTGCAGAGTTGTTAAGGAGGGCAATGCCAAAGAGGGAAGAAGGACAGCGATGTTGGAGGTGGTGGTGGTTGCTGTCGTGGAGAGGAGGGAAAGTGAGAGAATAGTAGAGAGGGAAAGGAGAAGGAAGAGGAGACTGTAGGGAGAGGGAGAGGATGCTGTGGTGGTAGTGGATGGATGCTGGTGGTGGGTTGCTATGGTCGTAAGAAGAGAAATGAGAGGAAAGGGGGAAGGGGGGTGGCAAAGGAGAAATAGGGGAGTGTAGGAGGAGGATTTGAGCTCGAAATTGGAGGAGTGTGAGGTGCAATAGAGTGAGGTAAGTTGACGAGGAGTTCAGTGACGAGATGTGAAAGAGTTGGGTGGTTGCGACGGAGCAAGAGAGAGGGGCGACCGCCCATATTTGACGAGAAGGTGGTTGAGTGGTGGTGTTGGGTTATGGTGGAGAAGGAGAGGAGAGGAGAAGAGAGAGAGGTAGAGGAGGAAGGAAGGAGGTTGAGGAGGAGGTGAGGTTGTAGGAAAGAGGGTCAGCAGTAGCTACGTTGGAGGTTAATGACAAGGAAGAAGAGGAGAGGGAGTAGGAGAGGGCGGTGGTGGCTGTTGGTGGTGGATGAGAGGTAGAGAGAGAGAGGGGAGGTGACAGTGGAAGAGGAGAGAAAGGAGTGATGAGGGTGAGGTTGCAGGTGGTGGTTATGGTGGAGGTGGGGGTTGGGGAAGAGGTTGGCCATGATTAAGAGGTGGAGGAGGAGGCCGTAGGGTGAGAGGAAGGGTAAGGGTTGTTGGGTTCCCCCTCTCCTCTTTGCTTTGATGGGAATGGAGAAGAAGAAGAGGGATAGGGGGGAACTGTTATGAGATTGGAAGTTATGAGTGAGAGGGTGTGTGTATGAGTGTGGGGTGGTTAAGTAGGGAATAGGGTAAAATTGGTTGGAATGAAGTGTTAAGATCAATGCATATGGGGAATAAAATCATATGCATTTCTAATAATTTTGCATAGATAAAAAATATTAAATCAACCAAGTCAAACATTATATGGAAAGATCTAAAATAAAATAAAGAATAAATAATATGCAATAACACAAATAAACAAACAGAGAAATGTTAGAAGTTACTTCGATCGAAGCACCCATAAAGGACTTCCTTTAGAGAAGGTATCGTTTCCTACAATAATAGTGCGTCAAGATCTGATGAATGAACTTCTCCCTGGTTACAACAATCCGCCTCTAGGATTCAACGCATTTTGAGCTTGGATGTCTTTGAAAATCACCTCAAGAGAATGGAGCCGAGGCAATTTGGTTAATCAATTTGGTTGATCGACCAAATTCCTGATTGATCGACCAATTTGATTGATTGATCAATCAAACACCTCTTGTGGATTACTCTAAGAATCCTTGTGCAAGATCGACAAATTTGATTAAAGATTAATCTACCAATCTTATGTCAAATGAGCGTACGAAGAAGAAGAGAGATAAGAACAAGAGGGAGGGAGGGGGGTGGAGAGTTTCTCTGCTCTTGTTATGTATCAAATGAGAGTTCCCTCGTAACCTTTATATAAAGCCCACGACTCGATGTTTATGTAAATTCACGTTTTATGAAAATACGGTAATTGATCGATTAAATAATTTGATGGATCAAACTTTACTTATTAGTTGACCAAATAAATTGATTGACCAAAATAATTGATTAACCAATTTTACCTTTTGATCGACCAATCTAAGACAAAATAATGAGATTAAAAATCCATAACAAAAGAGTTAAAGTTCTAAATTTATTCTCACCCGAGCCCTAGCTGAGCCAGGTTAGGTCAGGCAGGGCGAGGCGTGTGCATGCGCATACGTGGTCCCTAGCCGTACTTCTCACTCTTTGCTACATAAGTCGTGAGAGGCAAAAGCTTCTTACACTCACCAAGATGTTTGTCTACTTCTAGTATGGGACTAAAAACTTCTACTAAATCTCATTGATTTCAACATGAATTGTCAACGTCATTATATATTAATTGCATCTCGATTGATGCAATTAGGCTCCCAAAACCAACATTCCCCCACAAATTCATCGTTGGATTTTAATGATAAATTCCTTGGTTACCACACTCTGTTTTTAGTAAAGGTACATTCAGGTTTAAACCCTTACATGAGTCTTACACTCATATGAATAATGTGAAACTAGTCTTGAACTTTAAACCTTTGATGTAGGGTGTATAGTGGTGACAACAGAATGAAGTTCTTGGTAATAATCTTCAGGGTTGGTGCTCTTAAGGGCCATGCACCCTATCATGTTTCATGAGCGTATTCAGGAAAGGCCTTATTCCCTTAACTGCAACTCACAGTAACACTCATATAGGTGGCATTCTCTAAGGATGCACTGCTCACATCCTGCCATAAAGGCTTGAACCCATTAAGAGCCTTTGCTCTTCCTAAATTTATAGCTTAAGACACTTAAGCTGATTGGACTCAGATGAGAAAGCATCTAACAATGAGTGTCAACTAGTTCCTTATACAGCTTGTTGTTACCACATTAAACCTACTTTGTGGGATCTCCACTCAATTAGGTTGGGTTGCTACTGCAGGTGAACTCCTAATAGGTCCCAGTCCCATCCTAAGCCTAGACTTAAGGACTAAAGACCCATCAAGTCCTTTAATAAATGGATCTGCTATGTTATCCTTAGATCCTATAAATTCTGCAACAGTCACTCCTTGAGACACCAAATCCCTTATTGACTTGAGTCTGATTTGGATATGTCTCCTTGTTTTCTGATTAAACATTGAACTCTTAATCTTTGTTATTGTAGTCATGCTATCACAATGTAAAGATATTGTAGGAATATACTTACCCACCATAGGGATTGTTGAAAGAAGTCACTTTAGCCATTTAACATCAATTCTAGTGGTGTCCAAAGCACATAGATCAGCTTGAAAGATAAACTGGGCTAAAATGGTTTGTTTTACAGATTGCTAAGAGACTGCACTGCCTCTAAGGGTAAAAACATACCTTTTAACACCATTGCTCTTGGAATCCTCCATTTAATTGATCTAGCTTGTATCACTAGATCCTTCTAAAACTCAAGGATATTTACCATAATGCAACTAAGGGAAATAGTTCCCTTGAAGTACCTAAGCACTTGATCCAAGGCATCCTAATGTGTATGGTCAGGACAGCTTAGGTATCTGCTCAACTTAGACACGGAGAAGGAAATATTTGGTCTAGTATAGTTAGCTAGATATATCAAGCTTCCCATATCTGTTAAACAAACATTCCACTTTTGTTCTTATAGAGAGTTTTTGAGGAATCAAATGGAGAGCTTACAACCCTGCAATCTTGATAGACAAATTTCTTAAGATTTTTCTTAACATAATGAGATTAAAAATAGTTATTATCTCTGCTGATCGAATCAGTTTGATGCTTAAGATTACATTTGCAACACCCATATTTTTCATCTCAAACTTACAACTCAAAACTTGGTTTCATTCACAATCCTTATGTCTGACTCAAACAGTAATATATCATCTACATATAGGTATAGGATAATATACATATTACCCTTAACCATAGGATATACACACCTGTTGGACTCATGATCCACAAAATCAAAAGACTGGATAGTCTTATTAAACTTTTCATGCTGTTGTTTGGGTGCTTATTTCAAACCATAAAGAGATTTAACAAACTTGCAAACCTTTTTTTTATTCCAATGAGCTACAAATTCCTCAGGATGATCCATATATATTTTCCTCAAGATCGTAATGAAGAAAGGTGGTCTCTACATCCATTTGGTGGATAGTGAGATCATAAATGGAATCCAATGCAATAAGCATCTTGCCTCGATAATCATTCCTGTTGAGCTGGGAATGAACTACTGGGAGTGTGGGCAGAATTCAAACCCAGTTGCAAGACGGTTAGGGTTAAAAGTGTGGTTCCATTCATATGTGTACATTTAGGAGTGGTTAGTTTTCGTTAAACCATGGGGTTTGAATTTGTCGAAAATTTGGCAGAGTTTTCCTTGTTTATTTGGTAACCCTCAAACCTGTACTTGTCGCGTGTACTTGTGCCTGCATACCACAACCACCAAACAACAACAAGGTGGGTACACCCCACTGCCATCACCAACGGAGAAAATTGGCAAATCAGAAATGAGTGGGTACACCCTACAACTGCAAGTGGTGAAAATGTGGAAAAATTAGCTTGTGCGAAGTCACAATAAAGCTGGAATGTATGCAGTCATGAAACCCACTACTCAGTATTCATAGTCATATTTACATGAGTTTACGGTTCATATATATATACATAGACGGGAGTCCAACATCTGCATGTAGATATATACATCGCTTGTATTTACATCAAAAGTGGGGCAAGTTGGGATTATACAAAAGGTGCCAATCAAAGCCATTACATTTTATCCCAAAAAAGAGGAAACCAAAGGCTACTGATCCATTTACTTTCCCTCCCAGGGTTTCTTAGTCCTAAAGCCTGCAAATCAAATAGCTTGCTCCAAATGGTAGGCATTGTCAACGAACAAAACAGTGAGAACCCACAAGGGGTCAGTAGGTGAGTCGGCCCGCCTCCTTGGGTGTTGCACTTTTGCCATCACTCACTCCAGGTGAATCAACGTCAGCACGAAGAGCTAATCTGCTACAGCCAAGCGTCTACATTGTTCATGGGATAGTCAAAATTCGTTGGCCTATGACATCGGTACTTGAAATGGGTCGCAAATATAGGAATGAGCTAGACAGCTCAGTAGGACGAAACTATGTGTAAGTTGAAATGAGGAAAAAAGAAGCGGGGTATTAGATTCTAAATTGCAAGTTAACTACTAGTTGCTTATCCGTTCCCTCTTATTTCAATCCAGTGCTTCATTGTCTATTCATATGGTCTCTTACTTGCCTTAGGGGTTAGATACTGTAAATCATCCCTTTCTACTAAAAGAGATTGCGATGTAGTCTTTCCTCAGGCCCCACCCTGGTAGTCTCTCCTTGATCATGGGAGAGGCTAGTGAGTTTGGTGACCCTTGCGAAGGACGTACCCATCCTCGACGTATTAAGAACATTATCTACCTTGGTAAGAAGAGTTGGGCCTTTTGTGAACTATCCAGGTCAGTTTCTCATGATAGCAAAGAGCAAGTTCCATTCATGTCCAGCGAGGTATAGTCGTGGATTGTTCAGATCAATATCGCTAGGTTGGTCAGAATTGTCAGGTCACATCAATGCTCCTTCTTGGAGCACAGATTCCAGGTGTGCCCTCTCAGTCCACCGTTGGACAAGATCTCGACCAACCCATCATGGTACCCTATTAGCCTCTGCACACGTGGTGCCTAGTGAGCCACTTGCTCCAAGTACCTCCACACTGAGTCAAATTTGGGTACATCCAAGTATTTTATCTTAATGATGACCCATGGCTCGCCACCATACCTGGGAACTCGTCAAGTTCCAAGGTAGATCATTGGTAGTTTCTAGCTACCCCACCATCTTAGCTCTTCAACTCAAGTAGTGAGCCCATGGTTCATCTAGTCCAAAGGTGCAGCGTTACGAGTTCATCTAGCAGACCTGCTAGTTTTTAATCCAGTTGGCTTTGTGTCCGGCGTAGAGTCCTAGGGACCTAGGGGATTGCCTGGGGTCTGGCCTCAGACCTTAGGATCCAAGTTGTCCTTTATTTAGACTCTTCGTGAGTCAACAGATTCATGTGTTTTTGGTTCACTCTTTGCTTAGCCAATTTATTTAGGATCTTATTCATATCTTCCGTGTTTTATAAATCACTTACTCCACTTGGTGATTATATAGGTATCACAGGGGATGGATTCCCTTCTCTTACCCATCCCAAACCGATGTTTACCTTTCTACGATTCAATGCTTAATTTGGGGCAGAGAAAAAAAAAGGACTTCATTTAGGGCAGACTTAGGACTCTAGTATCCGTATTGACAAATGGTTACCATCCTCTTCTCGCGACCCACGATAGTAGTAGATGTAGCGGCAGCTGCAGGAGACGTAGTCATAGTTGTGACCATGTTAGTTAGGGTCTTATTTTTATCCCATTAGATTGTGGGGGAATATGGGGCTATCACTTCATGAACTATACCAAAAAGTTGGAATAGTTCATCAAATAAGTTGAACATATATTCTCCTCCTCTATCTGACCTCAGTCTTTTAAGAGTTTTCTTAGTTTGTGTTTCTGCTTCTTTCTTGAAGATAAGAAATTTATTTAATGCCTTATTCTTAGACTTAAGTAAATACACATAACAATATCAACTCTTGTCATCTATGAAGGTTATAAAGTATTTTTTGATTATCCTTAGTCATCACACCATTAAACTCAGATATCTGTGTGCACAAAACCTAGAACCTCATTGTTGAGGATTCTCCCTACCAGGAGGGGGTGACGTAATAAATTACGGAAGATATAATATAAACAATCTCACAAAAAATTCAATCAGACAATGTGCACAATTATTTTTAGGTGGAAACCCAAACCGGGTGAAAACCACCACCTAACCCTCTCGAGTTAGGATTTTCCGATCAACCAAGTTGATCAAATCTACTAAACGAATCACTTAAACAAGGGTGATTCAACCTCAATTACAACGACGCTACAAGTGCGAGGGTAGCGTTCCTCAACCCTTCTCTTCACGAGAAGGATTTTGTCCCACGAAGGAGACGGAAATTCGCAAAGCGAATACCCAACCAAAAAATAAAGTAAAATAACAAATATAGTCCTATAGAGTAAACAAAGATTTAAACCTAGCTTCTATAGGAATTAGGAAACTCCCATTTGCAAGGAGTGCGAAGAATCGATGACGCGGGTGCGTGAGCCACGCGACGGCGCAACATCGCTCTCGTGAACTACGGCGGGAGAGTGGGTGCGCAAAGGCTTGATGCTCTCAAGATGTAGAACTTGAGCTTGGAGAGCAAGAGATTCTCTAGGACACAAAAGAGTAGAAAGTATGTTGCTTGGGTGTGTCTTGTGTATCTAGGTGTGGGTTTGTGTGCAAGAGGTTCCTCTCTATTTATAGAGGCCTTAGGAAAGCTTTGGAAGGCTTTGGAAAGCTTCCATAGCCGTTGGGTGCAAAGCCCAAGAGAATCAGGCCGAAATCAGGAACAATGATTGCACTGACAGGGTTATCAGACGTCTGATTCTGGCATCAAACGTCTGGGAAACCAGTTTAAGATGTCTGAAAATAAGGTCAGACATCTGATTTTATGCAGGTTTCTTCCTAACATGAATCAGATATAAACCGGGTTCTAGTGCAAGTCCATCAGATGACATATAGGACGTCTGGAAACCTACTTTTTCGTGGGAATGCATTTCCAAGAGAGTACAATGGCTAGAAAATATCTGAGAAGAGATTTTGGGTCAGCCGAGGCAAAACGGTCATTTATCAGACGTTTGGAAAGGCTTAAGGAAGTCTGATAAGGCTCTAGCGGTCATCATATCCTTCAGTGTTGGCTAAGCCAGCAAACGGTCTACTAATTGGATGTCTGACAAAGTCATCAGACGTCTACTAAGACGTCTGGACAGAGGTCTGGACGTCTGATTTCATCAGACAGAGCTAACTAAGTCTAGCCTAGTTGTTATCAGACGTCTGAATCAACAGTCAGACGTCTTAAAACACATTATCAGACGTCTGATTTTGGAATTAGACGTCTGGAAAAGCTATTTGAATCCTATATTGGTTTTCTAAGTTATCTACAGAAAACCTAAGTATCCTAGGGTTGTGCTCGTGTTCCTACGACTACTGTAAGGGTACTTTGAGGCTCTTTAACATGAATCTAAGTAACAAAAATAAAGATCAACAAAAGAAACGAAAAATACAAAGAGTACAAGAGAAGGAAATCTATCATATTCTTCATCTCCTTCCTTCTACAAGCCATCGCTCCTCGCGAATCTCCTCTGTTCTCCATCAAGCTCCTCCAATCCATCCTGGATGCGAGCTCGAACTCAGTCTAATCACGTCTCCATTTGCAATTGACCTGAAATCTAAGACTCCAAGTGCAAATGTTAAATGACACGTGTTTTGTTATCATCAAAACAAACGATCGTGGTGCTCTAGCACCAACAATCTCCCCCTTTTTGATGATGACAAAATCATAAATAATAATGCAAAAAAAAATCCTCTCCTTTTTTGACATTATCAAAAAAGGTTTGATTGATTTTAAATTTCCTATAACTCTCCCTTAAAACATGCTCTTCAATGAATTTCTTTTAACAAGAGTAATGTCCTCCCCCTTTTTGTAACAACAAGATAGCTATTATTTTTCTTCCCCTTACTAAAGAAAATTTAGCTAACTTGCATCTCCCTCTTAAAAATTGACAATTAGCTCATAATTTTTTAACTCCCGCTATCTAAATGCTAATGATAAAAAGATAGGGTAAAGAATTTTTACCTCACCTACCATGGCCAATAAAATGGCCCAAATGGTGGTGGTGGTGGATGCCACATCGGATGGGGCTCCCATCCATAACTTGGAGGCTCGGGCATTGGCGCCGGTCTCCAGTCTGGTGGTCGACGTGCGGCGGGTTCATTATTTGTTCGCCGTCTCGTCGGTCTTCTTGTTCTCCTTCTTGGTGTACTCCTTGGTTCTCCCAACTCGAGTTGACCAGCCTTGAGCTTGTAGGTCCAGTCCTTCGTGTTGTAGTTATCCCTGAAACCTACAAAACAAGATTTCAATTCTTTCTTCGATATCCAAGTGAGCTTGGATCCGGATCTGTTAGCGGGTCTCCTTGATGGAGATCCTTTCTCAACCTTAGGGCTATAAAAATTATCTACTTTGTTGATTAATTTGTTAGAGTTTTCCCTAAAATATGTAATTTCTTTTTCTATAATATGCATCTTAGTCTGTAAATCAGAAATTTCTAACTTTAAACTATCATTTTCTTCAATCAATTTAATATTTTCATTAATTAGGTTTTTATTTTCTAGAAGCAAATTTTCATTTTCAGAAGTGTTAAAACTAGGGCTTATTTCTAGATCCTTAAGTTTATTTTCTAGCCTTTCATTTTCAGATTTAAGAAAACTAAGATTCCTTTTCATGCTTTTGTTTTCTATTTTTAGTGATTTACTAAGCTCATACAACTCATTAAAAGCATCTTGTAAATCCGAGTTTACCTCATTGTCGTTGTCGTCGCTGTCGTTATTCGTGATGGCCATGAATCCAAGGCACGCTGTTTCCTTCTCGAGATCTTCTTCCGAGCTCGTCTCCTCGTGAGTGCCTTCCAACCTCCTCCATATCTCGTGGGCGGTGGTGCACTCTTGGATTCGTTCGAATTCCTTCGGACTCAACGCGCAATACAAGGCATTCATTGCCTTTGCGTTGAGTGAAAGCTCTCGAATCTGCAGCTACGAGTAACCTCCTTGGGGTCGCTTCGAGATCTCGTATGGGGTTTCGCAACATCCCCATATCTCGAACTCAGTGGCTTGGAGCCACGTCTTCATCCTCAACTTCCAATTTCCGAAGTCCCTCCCGTCGAAATAGGGTGGTCGGACGGTGGACTGCCCTTCGGAGATTCTGATTACGGTAATGCTCCCCTCCACGATCTTCATGCCGGGTGTTACTCCGATCTCGCAAGAACCTGCTCTGATACCAATTGGGGATTCTCCCTACCAGGAGGGGGTGACGTAATAAATTGCGGAAGATATAATATAAACAATCTCACAAAAAATTCAATCAGACAATGTGCACAATTATTTTTAGGTGGAAACCCAAATCGGGTGAAAACCACCACCTAACCCTCTCGAGTTAGGATTTTCCGATCAACCAAGTTGATCAAATCAACTAAACGAATCACTTAAACGAGGGTGATTCAACCTCAATTACAACCACGCTACAAGTGCGAGGGTATCGTTCCTCAACCCCTTCTCTTCATGAGAAGGATTTTGTCCCACGAAGGAGACGGGAATTTGCAAAGCGAATATCCAACCAAATAACAAAGTAAAATAACAAATATAGTCCTATAGAGCAAACAAAGATTTAAACCTAGCTTCTATAGGAATTGGGAAACTCCCATTTGCAAGGAGTGCGAGGAATCGATGACGCGGGTGCGTGAGCCACGCGATGGCGCAACGTCGCTCTCGTGAACTATGGCGGGAGAGCGGGTGTGCAAAGGCTTGATGCTCTCAAGATGTAGAACTTGATCTTGGAGAGCAAGAGATTCTCTAGGACACAAAAGAGTAGAAAGTATGTTGCTTGGGTGTGTTTTGTGTATCTGGGTGTGTGTTTGTGTGCAAGAGGTTCCTCTCTATTTATAGAGGCCTTAGGAAAGCTTTAAAAGGCTTTGGAAAGCTTCCATAGCCGTTGGGTGCAAAGCCCAAGAGAATCAGGCCGAAATCAGGAACAATGATTGCACTGACAGAGTTATCAGAGGTCTGATTCTGGCATCAGACGTCTGGGAAACCAGTTTAAGACGTCTGAAAATAAGGTCAGACGTCTGATTTTATGCGGGTTTCTTCCTGACATGAATCAGATCTAAACAGGGTTCTAGTGCAAGTCCATCAGACGACATATAGGACGTCTGGAAACCTACTTTTTCGTGGGAATGGATTTCCAAGAGAGTGCAATGGCTAGAAAATATCTGAGAAGAGATTTTGGGTCAGCCGAGGCAAAACGATCATTTATCAAACGTCTGGAAAGGCTTGAGGACGTCTGATAAGGCTCTAACGGTCATATCCTTCAGTGTTGGCTAAGCCAGCCAATGGTCCACTAATTGGACGTCTGGCAAAGTCATCAGATGTCTACTAAGACGTCTGGACAGAGGCCTGGACATCTGATTTCATCAGACAGAGCTAACTAAGTCTAGCCTAGTTATCAGACGTCTGAATCAACAGTCAGACGTTTTAAAACACATTATCAGACGTCTTATTTTGGAATTAGACGTCTGGAAAAGCTATTTGAACCCTATATTGGTTTTCTAAGTTATCTACAGAAAATTTAAATATCCTAGGGTTGTGCTTGTGTTCCTAGGACTATTGTAAGGGTACTTTGAGGCTCTTTAACATGAATCTAAGTAACAAAAATAAAGAGTAACAAAAGAAACGAAAAATACAAAGAGTACAAGAGAAGGAAATCTATCCTATTCTTCATCTCCTTCCTTCTTCAAGCCATCGCTCCTCGCGAATCCCCTCTGTTCTCCATCGAGCTCCTCGAATCCATCCTGGATGCGAGCTCGAACTCAGTCTAATCACGTCTCCATTTGCAATTGACCTGAAATCTAAGACTCCAAGTGCAAATGTTAAATGACACGTATTTTGTTATCATCAAAACAAACGATCGTGGTGCTCTAGCACCAACAATTATGTTTAGTGATAGACTAAAAAGACCTTCTAATTTATTTTGTCTTCACACATATCTCACATTTCTTAGTTTTATCTATGGTGTATTCAGGAATCATATTTAATTTCATTATTCTTTTCAAAGAATTAAAATTAACATGACTTAATCTAGCATGCTATATATCACAAGATTCAAAACTAACATTGTTCAGAGTATTTCTAGATGATACATCAACATCACATCTCACTCTAAATATTAAATCAAAATATGCCAAATACCCATTTCTATAGAATGTTTCATGTACAACAACTTTATTACATTTAGGGGTGTTTGGTTGGCAGGTTAGGTGGGTTTGCGTCGAGTTAACTATTTAACTTGCCACTTAACCTGCCCCCTATTAATTTAC
Source organism: Thalassia testudinum (assembly GCA_037157565.1). NCBI lineage: Eukaryota > Viridiplantae > Streptophyta > Magnoliopsida > Alismatales > Hydrocharitaceae > Thalassia > Thalassia testudinum. The sequence goes on along the minus strand of JAZHRO010000018.1, from coordinate 5,232,707 downwards.
TCTGGGTTAAGTAGACTTAACTTGGGGTAAAGTTATTCCACCTTCTTTGTGGAACAACTTTAACTTGCCAAAATGTTTAAACAAGTTAACTCACTTATTTCACCCTTTATTCCACTTCTTCCCTATTCATTTACTTATTCCATAAATTTATTCCCCTTACCAAACAGGGCCTTAAAGTTTAACTCAAAACCCTCTTTAACCAACAAAGAACTAGAAAGAACATTCTTCTTCACAGTAGGGACGTGCAGCACCCTACACAATGTCTAGACTTGCCGCGAGGAAAATCTCAAGTCTACGCGTCTGAATCCCAACTCTTTGGCTGCAGAGTCGTTCCCCATTTTCAGTCCCACCACTATAGGCCTGATAGGAAGAAAAGAGTGATTTATTAGTACAAATATGTACAGTGGATCTAGTATCCGCTAGCCATTTAGTGGGATCACAAATAACATAAAGTTCGGATTTTATTGAGACATACCCATTGCAAGGCTTGGCCTCCTTGGTGATCACATTCACTTGAGGATTCCCCTTTATGGTCTTCTGCTGAGCTTTATTAGGACAATCATTCTTTCAGTGCTCAACCTGCCTATAGTGTCAGCGTGGCTTATTATTGGATTTCTTTTGGATCCTTCGTTTTATTTTTATTGTTCTTATTTTTATTCTCCTTGCCCGTAGACGTCATGACATTCACCATAGACTTTACAGGCACTATAGGCTTCTGTTTTCTATGCTCTTTCTTAATAGCAATGGCCACCAATAAGTTATCAAGAGAAATCTTTCCATTCCTATGCTTGAGAGTAATCCTGAAGTCCTCCTAAGATTTTAAAAATTTATCAATGATGGATATGACTTGAAATTTCTTGGGAAGCTTCATTTTAGCCTTTGTTAAATCATGGAGTAATAACAGAAATTCGTGTTCTTGCTCCGATATCAATTTACCTTTAGGCATTTAGAATTCAAGGAATTTTGTGACTGAGTATTTTTCAATACCATGATCCTTGGTATTATACTTTTCCTCTCATTGCTCCTTTGTAGTGGATGTTGATGTGCTGTATACATCAAACACCACATTGGGCAAAAGGCAATGAGATGCAACTATGACAAATACAATTGCCCTCATTTCACTTATCCACCACTTTTTTGCTTTCAGGAGTGAGTTTTTTTTTAATCAAAATTGGGATTTGACTTCTAATGCTGAAATCAATCCAATGGTGGTTATCTAAATTATCATGCGTTGTTGCCAACGCTTAAAATTCTTCCCATCAAATTTCTCAGGAATATCAGATAAGTCTATGTGTGATTTGAAAGTCATCACAAATATTTTAGATTTATGCGATACATTCTTTAAGATTGTTGAAATTAACGTATATAAGGAATAAATAAATAAAATCATATGCATTTTCAACGATGTTGCATAGATAAAAAAAAATAAATTAAGTCAAACATTATATGGTAAGATCCAGAATAAAATAAAGAGCAAATAACATGTAATATTACAAATAAACAAAATGAAAAAATGTTAGAAGTTACTTCAATCGAAGCACCAATGATGGCTTTCCTTAAAGAAGGTAGCACCTCTCATAATACCGGTGTGTCAGGATTTTACGAACTCCTCTGAGGATACAATGATCACCTCTAAGATTCAACACACTTCGAGCTTGGACATCTTTGAAAATTATCTCAAGAGAACGAAATCGAGGTAATTTTGGTCAATAAATTTGGTTGATTGACCAAATTCTTAATTGATCGACCAATTTGATTGGTTGATCGATAAAACACTTCTCATGGATTACTCTCAGACTCCTTGCAAGAAATCGACAAATTTAAATGGAGATTGAGCTACCAATCTTACGTTAAACGAACACCAAGAAAAAAAGAGATAAGAACGAGATAAAGGGAGGCAGAGTGGAATGCTTTTCTACTTTTGTTGTGTGTCAAATGAGAGCCCCTTCATGACCTTTATATATAGCCTACAACTCGTCGTTTATGAAAATTCATGTTTTATGGAAATATGATAATTGATCAATTAATTTAGTTCCGCTGATCGATCATATAATTTAATTGATCAAACTTGATTTATTGGTTGTTAAGACCCGTTTTGTCCTGAGCTTTTAAGACGTCTGGACTGTCGGTCAAACGTCTTAACCCCTTCCCAGACGTCTGAAAATTTAAATTTTTGTGCAAGCCTTCGCGTCTGCGTGCGGGCTGCGTGTAGACAGTACCCTCTTTTTCTTCCCTTCTTCTCTCTTCCCTCCCCATACAAACCCTAACACCCTCTTTATAAACCCCACTTCTCTCTCATTCTCCCCACTCCACAGCCACCCTCTTCCCTTCCTCCCCACCGCAGTGAGAGGAGTGAGCGCGAGAGCAGCGACGAGGAGGAGAGCCGGCGTGAGGAGAGGAGGAGGGACTTGAGCTCGCGAGCTCGTGTGGGAGCTCACTGGAGGACGCACGGCCGGAGCGGTGTGTGCAGGAGGAGGAAGGTGTCGGGGGAGTTATCCCCAACACTGCTGCAGCCGGAGCTGCAGGCGAGGAGGTGAGGCACAGCTGCACGCGGCGAGGGAGAGCAGGAGAAGGTTATGGTTCTGGGCTCTTCCCAGAATTAGACGTCTGGAGTGACGTCTAGACGACGGAGTGGACGTCTGGAGGCGACTCCAGACGTCTGAAGACAGATCTTCGCGAAGGTGCATTTCCTTTTGCGGATAGGGCCATGCAGGCCGCTCCGCAGCTACGTTTTTGTGTGGCTTAATGTGGAGGTTTTTGTTGTTGCATGCAGGGGTTGCTTTGGGAAGGCGCGGGACATGCCCTCCCACGCATTTCAGACATCTGGGCAGCTCACTAGACGGTTGGAAGCACTCCCAAACGCACGGAGTGGTGGTCGGACGTTTGGAGCTAGGTTCAGACGGTCCAGAAGAGGTCCTGGATGTCTGAGGTCGACGTAGAGCTTGAGGTGCGTTCCTGGACACTTTTAAGACGTCTGGACATTGTGCCAGACATCTGATTTGAGTCAGTAACTCTATTTTTGACCCGTTTAGGGTTTGTTTGAGGTCCGTTTTATGCAAACAAAATAGCGGTGTTTTCCTCGTGAGTCTCTCTACTTGTTAGAAGGCTTTCTATACTATTCTGAATGTTCCATTGTGATTGTTCTTTGTTATAGGACTTCTTTCCGTTGTGGGTTTGGGACTTGCTGAGGCATGTGAGCCTGCCGTTCGAGCCCCCAATACTCCCGGGTTGTCTGGTAGAGGGGCTTCCCCTAATTTAATTATAAACCTGAATGCATGTGTGGAATGAATGATTAAAACCTCGGATGTGGCATGAATCCTAGGACGAGAAACAGTTGAAATGTCTGTATGCGTGATTGAATTGCAGTCTTGAATGAGTAGATAGAAAACAACTGCCTGTTAATAAACAAGAGCTGCCTGTGAAATATGAATTACCTGTGCTAGTTAAAAAGTTACATGCGACATTACCTGTTATATCTGTTAAATGGTAGAAACACGAGCTGCATGTGTACAACTTGAGATTAGAAATGTGAATGATAGAAATACAAGCTGCATGTGAATAACCTGAATATGGAAATGGGAATGATGAAACCAGGTATGGAATGGCTTGAGAAACATGAGCATGAACCCTACGGCGAATTAGGAGTAGAGCTCCTAGGAATAAATGGAATGGATCTGGAAATGTGAGTGGGAAGTGTGCTGGCCCTTGAGTACGTGGTACCAAGGAGAGCGACACTCTCCTATTTAGTGTAGAGCGGAGCTAGCCGCCCTTGGGTTGGGACCCAGGGTTAGGATTGGCCACTCTGCACCGACTTCTTGGCCCTCGTGTACACTGTACCGGGGAGAGCTACTAGTGTAGGGAGGGAGCTAGCCACCCCACGGGGCCCGGGGTTCAGCTAGCCACCCTACACCGACTTGTTAGGCCCACTGGGCAAACCAGGGTAGTTAGGCGAGGGTGCGCGGACTGTGGAGGTGCGAGACCCCTATTTGGTTCTTAGAGGCTAGACTCCTATTACTGAGAGGGCTAGGTCCTATATTGTTCTGTGTTATACTTGGGAACACCCATTGGAGGAAACAACTGACCGCGTGCCAGTGCGTGGTAGCTACCTGTGCGCTTATCGCGTGTTCCGTAGTCACCGTTACGTTTGTCCGTGACCTTGGGGTGGTTGACTGGGTGTAGGACCACCACGGGGGACTCTCCCAGCCAGAAAAGCACCACGTGCGACTTGTACTCTTCGGAAAAGACTGCAATCAAGATCGTTCCCACGAAGAACATTCGAGATCAAAAAAGAGATCTGAAAAGAATAAACCCATGGATGAAAAAGGAATAACTTGTAAAATAAAGAAATTGGAACATATAGTTTTACCTGTTAGCTTTTACTGCTTTAGTTAGCTGGTTGCCACTCTACTCAGTGTTCGCTGACTTTGTGTACTCATAACCCTTTTCAGGTCCAGGTGTTGAGCAGCCCGAGTCTCTGGCTACAGAGGGTATTGGACCCAGTAGAGCCCAGTAGCAGTAGTCTTCTTTTGTAGTACTCTCTGTTGTAGTAAGTTCAGACTCTTGTACCTTTACAATTTTTGTACCTTTACGTTCCTATACCTTGTTACTGTTTTACTGTTGTGGTGGTGATATGTACTGTAGCAGCTTTTACTTTCTTTACTGCTGTACTCTTTTACTGTTAGTTGGTTAGCATAGTGAATGTGGTTTACTTTCCTACTTTTTGGTTATTTCTTGTTGGACGACTGGATCTTGGGATCAGTCAAGTCGGGCCGATCTTGTATCCTGTAGGGATTCGGGGACCGGGTCGTAACATTGGTCGACCAAATTAATTGATTGACTAAATTTGACCTATTGATTGACAAAAAATGAGAATAAAAATCCTTAGCGAAAGAGTTTAAACTCCAAGTTCTAAATTGATTTTCACCCAAACACGAGTTAGATTGGGTTGGAGTGGGGGGGGCATGCATGCATGTGTAGTCTTCAACCTCACCTTTCACTCTTTATTACATAAGTCATGGGAGGGACAAAAACTTTTTACATTCATCAAAAGATTTGTTCACTTATATCATGAAACTAAAAGCCTATAATATTAATTCCCTACATCATTATATATCAATGGTATTCCTATTAATACAATTAAACTCCAAAAATCAATATTAAAATATATTATAAAATTAAAAAAACGTCACCATGACCACCGTAGACTAACTCTTTGATTTCAATGTCACTGATAGATACCTCATCATCCTCTTCGATGGCCTTATATGATTGGGAGAATTTAAAGATAAAGTTTGCATATTCCTGTTAATTTATTAAAAACCTTCTATGATTTTGGTTAAGAATTTTTATTCTCTTGAAATGGGATATACGATTATATTTGAATATTTAATTTTTTTATTTTTTTGAAAGAAACGATTAAAACTGGGATCCAAAATTTTACGTACAAATACCTTTAAAACGACACCCTCGTTTAAAAAAAAAGTAATATGCGAATTGTGATCCGCAGCAAACTTAAGGGTTAAAAATAGTTCTACTTTACAAGTTGCAATTTTTGTTTTTGGCTCTGGGGTCCTGAAACCAACCAGCCCGACTTGTCGTTGTCCAGGTGTGGACGCCCAATGTGCAATCACAGCTGCTTGGCATTCCATTTTGCAGCAATCTTAACTTACATACAGAGGTAACTTTCATAGGCGTGTACCCGGGGATACCCCTCTCTGCGCGCACCCCTTCCCTCTCTCTCCGCAGGAAAAGGCCCTGTTCACTGTCAGGGCCCTGATCGGCTGTATGAGGCCGATCGGGGCCCTTCCGTCCGCCAGATCGTCCTCCCTTCTCCGTCGGATCTCTCCACTTCATCGGTAGAATCTCCACGTCGACATGCGTGGCCTCCGGCTGGGTGTAGAGCCTTGGCGGTGGGGGCGTTGTGCGGCGATGCGTCGATGGTGTCGTTTCGACCTTGGCGTGTGGCGCCCGTTGCTCCGAGCTCGACCTCGGTCATCGGTGCTCGATCTCGGCCTCGATGTGCGGTGGCGGTGATCCTCGTGATCGTCAACGACGTGCGAAGGTGGCGGAGGCCCTCGTGCGACGGTGGCATATGGTCTCGCCCTTGCGAAGTTGGCGGCGGCCCTCGATGTCGTTTCCAGGGGAAGGCCGACGTGGGCTTGAGTGTGGGCCGTTGGTCGGCTGTCAGTTGGAGACTTTTACTGTTGTTGTGGCTGTTGTAATCCAGTGTTTCCGTTTTTTTAGTTTTTTTTTAATTTAATCTTTCGTTGGAGACTAGGCGTGACCTCAGAAATTTTACGATGGAGTTTCTGACGTGGTCGAATTTAACCTTTTGATTGATGAATTTTAATTAACTCGCTAGCACGATATTTAAAATTTTTTTTTATTTATATTTTATATGTGAAGTCTCCTACTTTTGAGAGGTCATCCGGCTCCTCAACTCTAGATATTTTATTTTATTTTTTCTCTTTATTTTTTATCTAATTTTTATCTTCTGAGTTACCGTGTTTTATACGGAATGTATTTTCTCCAGGTAAGAAATTTCTCTCTCCTACGTGTCCCCTTTTAATGGAAATATCTTAAAAAAAAAAAGAAGTAAACAATCACTTTCACGGAGATGTCACGTCTGATCTTAGTACAAAGGGGCATCCATTTGTCCTTACTTTCTTTTTCGATTCCAAATATTATAAAATTAGTGTTTAGTCCCTTGCGTTTCGCGGTTTCATTTCTTTGTTCCATATTGTTGGATTCGGAAATTGTCATCACAACCAAATTTTATTTCCTTGAACTTCATTGCATATGAAATAAACGAAGGGTGGCAATAGGTGATAGGATACAGATTTACAAAATATATAAACCATTATGATCTACATTTGGTTGATTTATTTATTTATCTATCTTCTTTTTTTTAATGGTATTTACTTGTCTTCTTTTATTGATTTCGTAAGGGAATTAGCCAAACACCCACAAGCATCCTCCACTAATTTCCCATTTTAAATTAAACATCACTAATGAGGAAATAATGAAAAATGAGTTGTGTGGTAAAAGCTGATATTCAAGGTTTTGTAAACAAATACAAAAAACAATATGTATTATGAAGGGTGTCATTATCTTTATACATTTACAGAAGAGATGAGAATATCTGCTCCATCAAGAGGTTTGAAATCATAGCAAACACCAAGTCTGTGGAGTCCTGACTTGTGCTCTCCACAACCATCAGATGATTTGCTCCATCTACCTCTACAATTGAAGTAGAAGTTCAATTAGAAGAAAGAGCTAGAACTTATACATAGTCCCCAAGGATATGACTGTAAATGCTTGTACGTTGGACTAAGAAAAGATGCTTTCCTAAAAGACTGCTGAAGGCATTTGAAAGAGTTATGCTGGCCATGTTATGTTGAGCTTGACTAGAGTCATATTGTTTTACTCTAGTCTTATGATATCAAAATGTAGCTGTTTAAAATTTCAAGAATCATGCTTGTAGGCATAAAATGTTCACCCTTGAAGTACCTCCTGTATCGATCATCAACTCTAGAATAGATTCAGATGTTGAAAGGGCAATCAATGGTCCTCCTTCCCCCTACAATACTCCTCATGGATCGCCAACCCTTGTTACCAACACCTCTCCCTCTTCTCATCCACCAAAAGGGGAACCCCTCTGAACACCAATTTTGGAAGAAAGAAAATGTGGAAACTAAAAAGATGGTCGGTTGGAGTAGCAACAACTGCACTACCCCGTTTCTTCTACATGTTTGCAGCACCGCAATCACAACTCACGCAGAGAGGAAAAACCTCCAAAAATAAAAGCAGAATAACAGTAACCAAAAGAAAGGATAAGAAGAGGAAGCAAAGTGTGTAATGTAAATAGGGTTTTTCAACAGTTTTTTTTTTTTTTTACAGAATTGAGATGAGAACAATTTTTGGTTTTCATCCATAAAATCCAGTGCACAACTTTTAAAACTCATCTTGGGATGCAATAGAATTTTACTTCCATTAAAGATGAATTACCCTAATACATAGATATCAACGGGACCTTCAACATCCAGTCACTCTTCTATATCATTGCCATTGGTTGGAAGTTTTCCTCCAACGTTCATGTTCCAACATATATTCTGCAGAACACTATCAAAAGTAATAAAAGATTTGCTACCTTAAGGGGAAAAAATTTTGTATGGGCTGTGATTAAAAAATTTATTTCATTAATTATGGTGAGAAAAATTTATTTCGTTATATATGATAAAGTGGTGTTTTAAAAACACGACTTTAGTAGACAACCTGCTCTCTCAACCTTGTAGGATCACAATATTAAAGAGAAATTATCCATCCTTCTTTTTAAAACTTCCATATATCCTTCTTTTAAAATTCTTAAGAAATCACCCATCCAAAATTATTGAGAATCCATGCTCCATAGTTGTATGATTCAACAAAGTATTGCTTCAAAAAATCCATGACCATCCGTAAATCCCTTTCCATGCATTTTTATTAAAAAAAATGTAGCTGTAGCCCCAACCCATTCTCCATATGAAAATAGCATTAACCATAAGTAGAAATCCATTCAAGAACATTATTTGAAGTAAGAAATACATATATATAGGAAAATAATAGAATGGTGGACTTATTTTTGTGTGCATATCCTTTTAGATGAGAGGCGGTCGACGACGATGAGGATGATGGTGTAGCCTTGGTCGGTGGGGAGAGCTTCGACGAAGTCCATGGATAGAGGTTCCCAAATGAGATTAGGAATGGGAAACGGTTGGAGGAGGCCTGCCGGAGATTGCATGGAGGTCTTATGCTGTTGGTAGGTTTCACACGTCCGTACCCAATCACGGACTGAGGAGCGCATCCCATGCCAGAAGAAATTGCTGTGGATTCGGCGGAGAGTTCTTTGGTACCTCACATGTCCTCTTGTTGGGGTAGAGTGGTATTCCAACAGGATCTGTGGTAGTAAGGGCGAGGTCAAGGCCATGAAGAAACGTTTTTGTAGTAAAGGAGGCCATTGTGGAGTGTCCAGCGGGAAAAATCTCCACTATCGTCAATCGCGAGAGAGTGGGCCTGCCAGTAGTCGTCATGGGCGGAATATTCTTCTTGGAGCTGGGAGGGCCATGGGGAAGTCAGCTGAGTCATTGCAGAGAGGTGTATGGCCTCATCACGATGTGACAGGCCATTCGCCGCGCGGTTGAGGGTCCCTCTCTTGTAGACGATGTCAAAATCAAACTGAGACAGCTGTGCTACCCACTTTTGCTGGCGTACAAAGGTGAGTCGCTGGCTTAGGAGGAAACGAAGGGTGCGGTGGTCGCTGCGGACAATGAACTTCCCGACTAGCAAATAACATTCCCACTTCCTGACAGCTAATACCAGGGCATATAACTCCTCATAAGTGGAGAATGAAACTTGATGGGAGGTAAGGGCATGGCTGAGATAAGCCAAAGGGTGGTCGTTTTGCATTAGTACCGCCCCCACTCCATGCTTTGATGCATCACACTTCAGGACGAATGGTGTGGAGAAATTAGGCAGTGCTAACACGGGGGTGGTGGTGAGGGCTACCTTAAGGGCGAGGAATGCAGCTTCCACTATCGAGGACCATTCGAGGGTGGCTGCCTTAGTGAGATGGTGGAGTGGGGCTACTATGGTGCTGTAGTCGTGGACGAAGCGGCGATAGTAGCCCGCAAGGTCGAGGAACCCGCGGAGGGCGCAGACGGTTTTGGGGATAGGTCAAGCAACGACAGACTTGAACTTCTTTGCATTGACCTCTACCCCCTGGGTCGAGACCTCGTGGCCGAGATACTCCACGCTAGTCATGCCAAAGGAGCACTTGGACTCCTTTACATAAAACCCTTGCATCCGCAATAACTCCAAGACCTCTTGGACGTGGCGGAGGTGCGTTTCCCAGATTCGGCTGTAGATAATGATATCCTCAAAGAAGACTAGAACCGAGTTGCGTAAGCAGAACCAGAAGAGGTTGTTCATGACGCGTTGGAAGGTCGAGGGTGTGTTGCACAATCCGAACGGCATTACAAGGAACTCGTAATTGCCGTCGTGGGTGCGGAAGGCGATTTTGTGGACTTCATCATCCTTCATGCGGATTTGGTGATACCCTGAGCGGAGGTCCATCTTGGTGAAGTAGACGGTGCCTCGCAACTCATCAAGTATATCGTCGATGATGGGAATAGGGTAGCAATCCTTGACGGTGTGTTTGTTGAGCGCTCGGTAGTCAACGCAAAATCGCCACGAGCCATCCTTCTTTCGCACAAGGAGCACCGGGGAAGCAAACGGGCTACGACTTGGCTGAATCAACCCATCATGGAGGAGGAGACGAACTTGCCTTTCTATCTAATTTTCTATGCCCACTCATGGCGATACGGGGCGATGGCAACCAACTGAGCGTCCGATTTGAGGGTAATGGTGTGCTCCTCTTCTCAATAAGGTGGCAGGGGTGAAGATGTTAGCAAGCTCCTGGTGGAGGGCATGCATCCTTAGGTGTCGGGTGGTGGCTTCGATGTTTGCTATGGCCTGGTTGTTAGGCAATTGGGTGAGGATGATGTAAAACTCGGTAGCCTCCGCAACTGCCTGCTTTAGTTCATCTAGCTGGAGTGCCCCTCCTCCGGGGAGGACCCCTTGCAGCACAACCTGCTTGTCGCCGGCTTGATAAGTGAGTGTGAGACAATTAAGGTCCCACGAAGTTGTACCCAAGGAGCGAATCCATGGGATGCCCAAGATCACCTCGAAGGTCCCTAGGTTGAGTACGTAACCATTGAGGGCGTGCGCCCGCCCTTGAACGTTGAAGGGAAGGCTGGCGACCTTCCTAGTACGGAGGATAGAACCCCCTGCCACAGCCACTCGTACCGATCGGGCGAGCGTAACCTCCAGGTAGCAGGGGGGTATGAGTCGCTGGTCAATGAAGTTCCCTGAGCTCCTCAAGTCAACCAGCGCAAGGACGCGTCCTGCCCTGGTGGTTAGCTCTAGTTTCATTAGGCCTTCGTTGGTCCGGCTGGTGAGGGCATGGGAAGAGAGCTGCTCCTTGACATTGGCGGGTTCGTCCAAGGCTTCTTCCCAGACTTCCTCATCGTCCATCACCATGTAGAAGGCCCTTGCCTTGCACTGGTGGCTCGGTGTATATTTTTCGTCGTAGTTGTAACACAAGTTTTGGCGCCGCCTCTCTGCCATTTCTGCCGGAGAGAGTTTCTTGATGGTGGCCGATACCTCTGATGGAGCCGACGTTCTCGTTGAGGAAGCTGTCGGTTGGGAGGGACGGGGCGCTCCCCATGATCCCCCAAACTTGGTTCGGCGGGAGTTGCGTTCCTCTAACACTCTCGTGTAATGGATTTCCTGCACCATGGTTTTTGGTTCAAGGACCAAAACCTCAGTGCGCACCTCCTCTAGTCCCGAGATGAAGATCTCGATGAAGCTCCCCTCCCTCATCAGAGGTACGAGATCTTGGAGTGCCTCGAACTTGCTATAGTAATTTGCCATGGTGGTTGTCTGACGCAGGTGGTAGAGCTCCCCAAGCGGTTGCTCATACGCCCTCTTGCCAAAGTGCACGAGGAGTTCCTCGCGGAATTCTTCCTAGGTCGAGAGGCGGCCGTTGACCTCCCCCTAGTGAAGCCATTGGTTCCCCTCGCCTACCAGATGTAGGGATGCGAGCGACACTCGCTCCTCGTTCGCAACGCCGTGGAATGCCAGATAGCCCTCTACCAAACGGAGCCACCCCAGAGGGTCCTTGTTCCTGTTGTATTGTGGGAAGCTGAGCTTCACCGCCTTGGCGATGGTCGTGCCTCCGGTGCCGCTGTGGGCAGAGGAGCCTCCCCTGCTGGGAGAGGCTCTCTTCGGTTCCCTTGACGATCTTAAGAGATGAAGGATCTCATTCAGTGTGTTGGAGTGTTGTTGCATGAACCCCAGCATCTGCTGTTGAATGCACACCAACATCTCGAGCTTGTCGTTAGCACTGCTGGCCGACGGTGTTTCCATGGTCGAAGGATCAGGTGGCTCTGATACCAAGTTGATACACCCTTTGGGCTGGGGATGGAGGTGAGGGGACCTGGGCCGATAGGGAGGTGGATATGGGGCCTTTGGTGGGGCCGTTGTGGGTAGAAGGTTCGCTTACAATTGCAATGCAATCTCATAGGACTGGAAATTCTGCTTGCTTCATAGCTTAACGAGTGGCCATATATATAGCCTTACAATAGAAAGGGCACCTACGACCCTTGGACCCATCACAGAGAAGACATCACGCAAAAAAACAACACACGGATCACTAGATTGACCATGCTGTAAAGATCTGTTCTGTTCTGAGCCTTTTAAGACGTTTGGACTGTCGGTCAGATGTCTAGACCCCTTCCCAGACGTTTGGAAATTGAAAATTTTGTACGTAACTTCGCATCTGCGCGCGGGCTGCGTGCAGACAGTACCGCTCTTTTCTCTCTCCCTCTTCTCTCCTCCATCCGAACCCTAGCCACTCCCTTATAAAACCCCTCTCCCCCTTCCTCTCTTCCCCACTTCACCACAATCACCTTCCTTCCTTCCTCTCCATTGCAGCGAGAGGGGCGAGCGTGAGAGAGGGCACGGGAGCGAGCGACGAGGAGGAAAGGCGGCGTGAGGAGAGGAGGAAGAAGAGGTTGTATCCGCGAGATTGTGGGAGCTCGTCGGAGGACGCATGGCCAGAGCAGCATGTGTAGGAGGAGCACGTCAGGGGAGACGTCCTCGACCCTTGCTGCAGACGGAGCTGCAGGCGAGGAGGAGGGGCCGCGGCTGCATGAGAAGAGGAGCAGAAGGTCATTCTGATTCTGGGATTTTCCCAGAATCAGACATCTGGCGTGTCGTCCAGAAGACAGGTTGGACGTCTAGTGACAACATCGGACGTCTGAAAGCAGTGTTCCGTGAAGGTATGTTCCTCTTACGGTTATGGCCATGCAGGCTGCACCGCAGCTTCGATCTGCATGGATAAAAGTGGATGATTCACTTGTCACGTGCAGAGGTAGCTTCAGGAAGGCATGGGGCACGTCCTCCCACGTGTTTCGGATGTCTGGACAGATTACCAGACAACTGGAACCACTTCCAGATGACTAAAGGAGAGGTTGGACATCTGAAGCTGGGTTTAGATGGTCAGGAAGGGGTTTTGGACGTTTGAAGTCAATGCAGGAACCTAAGGTGAGACTCTGGTTACTTTTAAGATGTCTGGACCTTGTGCCAGACGTCTAATTTAGGTCTGCAGTCTTGTTTTTGACCCGTTAGGGTCCGTTTTACGCAAACGAGATATCTGTGGATTCCTTGCGAGTTCCTCTACTTATTAGAAAGCCTTTTATACGGTTATGAACATTTTGTTGTGTTATATTCCTTGGTATAGGTTTTCGATTTGTTACGTGTTTGGGGCCTACAGAGGCACGTGAGCCTGCCGTTCGAGCCCCTAGTACTCCCGGATTGTCTAGTAGAGTGGTTTTCCTTATTTTAATTATAAATCATAACTGCATATGTGAAATTGGACAACTAGAAACCTGGGATGTGGCATGAATCCTAGGATGAGAAGTACTTGCACTGTTGTAAGTGTGTTGAGATTGCAGTCTTAAATGAATGAATAGAAATGTAAATAACTGCTTGTTAATAAATAAGATCTGCCTGTGAAACATGAAATGCCTGTGATAGTTAAACAGATACCTATGACATTATTTGTTGTATATGCAAATTGTGGAAATATGAGCTGCATATATAGAATCTGAGAATGACATTGTGAATGATGAAACCTGGTATGGAATAACATGGGAGATACGAGCATGAACCCTACGGGGAATTAGGAGTAGAGCTCCTGTGGATAAATGGAATGGATCTAGAAATGTAAGTGGGAAGTGTGCTGGCCCTTGAGTACGTAGTATCAAGGAGAGCGACATTCCCCTGTTTAGTGTAGAGCAGAGCTAGCCGCCCTTGGGTTGGGACCCAGTGTTAGGATTGGCCACTCTACACCGACTTCTTTGGCCCTCGCGTACACTGTACCGGGGAGAGCTACTAGTGTAGGGAGAGAGCTAGCCACCCCACGGGGCTCGGGGTTTCAGCTAGCCACCCTACACCGACTTGTTATGCCCGCTGGGCAAACCGGGGTAGTTAAATGAGGGTGCGCGGACTGTGGAGGGGCGAGACCCCTGTTTGGTTCTTAGGGGCTAGACCCATGTTACTGAGAGAGCTAGGCCCTATATTGTTCCGTGCTGTACTTTGGGTGTACCCGCTAGCGGAAACGACTGACTACGTGCCAGTGTGGGGTAGCTACTCGTGCGCTTATCGCACGTGCTGTAGTCACCGCTGTCTGTTCGTGATCTCGAGGTGGTTGACTGGGTGTAGGATCACCACGGGGGACTCTCCCGGCCAGGAGAGCACCACGTGTGCCTTCTACTCTTTGGAAAAGACTACAATCAAGATCGTTCCCAAGAGGGACATTCGAGATAAAGAAAGAGATATGAAAGTAAACCAATAGGTAAAAAGGAAATGACCAGTAAAACAAAATAACTAGAAAAGATAAATTTACCTGTTTGCTTTTATTGCTTTAGTTGTTGGTTACCACTGTACTCAAAGTTCTCTGACTCCGTTTACTCATAATCCCTTTTCAGGTTCAGGTGTTGAGCAGCCCGAGCCACCGGCTGCAGAGGGTGCTGGGCCCAGTCGAGCCTAGCAGTAGTTTCTGTTGTTTTACTTCCTTTTTGTTAGTGAGTTCAGACTCTTGTTACCATTTACGTTTCTGTACTTTGTTTCCGTTTTACTGTTGTAGTGGTGATATGTACTGATAGCAGCTTTTACTTCCTTTACTGCTGTACTCTTTTAGTGTTAGTTACTTAGCATAGTGAATGTGGCTTACTTTCTTATTTTTTGGTTATTTCTTGTTGGACGATTGGGTCTTGGGATTAGTTAAGTCGAGTTGGTCTCGTGTCCTATAGGGATCTGGGAACTAGGTCGTAACACATGCTCAGGCAATCTCCAACAAGATCTTTCCTTCTTGGTGAAAGGATCCTTCTTGTAATCCAAAAGGGGCATCTGCTTGTCTGAACTTAACACAAAATGTGCCTTGCAGCGGCACGGTCTTCCATTCTAGCTACTTACCTAGACCATTGTCCTTGCTTGCACCATGTCGCCCAGGGCGAGAGGTTCCCTCATTGGTCCACGGTCCTGCACACCCCCTCGTTGTTTCCTGTGGGGCTGTATCAGAGGGGGAGAGAGGGAGAGAAGCAAGAAAACCCAATAAAGCATAGGTCTCCAGGAAGCTCCCATTTCCCAAACCCATGAATAGTCTTCTTACCATGCCTTCTCACTTGTCGATCATGGCCTTTGCTGCGAAGATTTAGTGAGATATGGAGCCAATTTGTCAGCGAGGGCCATCAAATTTGGAGAGATAGGGAGTTGATTTGTTGATGAGGGCCACCGAGTGTGGTGAGAGGAGAGGGAGAGGGGCTACGGGGTGGCAATGGTTGAGCTTGAGGGTGGTGTCAGGCAAGAGGAGAGGAAGAGGGGAGGGGTCTAGTGGCAGTGGCTAAAGTTGAGGGTGGTGTTGGCGGTGGCCGTGAGGTGGTGTGGATGTCCAGCGGCGGGCAAGGGTTGAGGATGGTGAGTTTGTGAAGAGGAGAGGGAGAGGGGAGCGTGGGGGAGAGAATGCAGAGAGCACGGGAGAGATCGGAGCCTACACAGCCAAGTGTGAACGAGGTGATGGCATGATGAAAAATGACAGGATAGTCGTGATTATTACGGAGAGTGCCATTTGTCAAGGAAACAGTGTAAATGGCATGAAACAATAAAGTATCAAGGGAAAACTTCGACATGGGAGAAACATATCAACAGTAACATGAACGGTGATACTTCGACGAGTCTTGATAGATATTATGGATGAATTTGAAGGAAAATAAATTCTCTCTCGTCCCCTTCGTCAAAGATTTTATTTTTCTTAAACGTACATCTCAATTTAAAATTTTTATCAAGAGTATTTTTTTCTCATATTTGAGCCGACCCCTAGAACATCGTCTAGGAATCAAAACCGTAGCGGTTTGCCATTCGTCAAGTGGTATAATAACTTGCACGGGCATTATATATATATATATAGTCAAATGAGCATGTAGTAATAATTGTTCGATATGGATCTTGAAGTTCGAATAAAAGCCACTCAAATTAGGATATCTAATTTCAAAGAATCAATTGAAGATGATATTTTCCATCTATTATTGATACAAAATATATGCAATAACTTGCTTTCAATATAAAAAATAAATTAATGAAATGTTTGAACGAGTGCCACTATAAAAAGGGTGTTAATTAAAAACATTCCACATGAGAAATATGCTAATATGTAGTAATATAAAAAAGAAAGAGTTGATCATAAGAGGAATAAAAGATCTTTGACAGTTAATTGTGGAATATCTACACTACAGGTATGTATGTTTCATTATAAAATCTTGTAATTACAAAGCTAATATGTTGTAACAAATAAAGCATGCATTTGTAATAATTAAACATGTATTTTGTAATACAAACATGTGTGTTGTAACAAATAAGAAAACACGAAATATGTAAATAAAAATTGTAATACAAAAATTATGTTACATGCATATTTGTAATAAAAGACTGGATCATAAAATTACGTTATATGTATAATTGTAATATAAAATTTTATTGTACACTTCTGTTATAAAATTATAATACAAAATCAAATTATGTGCACACTTGTAATATAAATTGGCTATACACTTCAAATATGAAAATGGTAATACAAAAATGTGCTGTAAACTTAGATTTTGAAAATTTCAATACAAAATTGTATTACATGGGCACTTGTAATAGGAAATTGAGTTGGATACTTTGATTATATAATTATAATAAAAATTTCATTGCATGCACATTTGTAATACATAAATGTGCTTCACGCTTTGGTTACAAAATTTATAATATAAAATTAATTTCCATATATATTTGTAATATATATTGGTCCATATGCATCTATTACCAAAATTATATTACAAAATTACATTACACGAAAACTTGTAGTGCAAAAATATGTTGTACACCACAGTTTTAAAATTTGTAATACAAAAATACGTTGCATTCAAATTTGTAAAACAAAAAATGAGATTTCTACTTTGATTGTGAAAATATAATATAAAAATTAAGTTACATGTACACTTGTCATACATAAAATGTGAAGAATTTGATGATATGTGCAATGACCCGATTCTCGAATCCCTATAAGACACGAGAATCGGACCGACTCGACTAATCCCAAGACCTAGTCGTCCAACGAGAAAGTAACTAAAAGAGCAGTAAAATAAACTACATTCGCCATGTATATAACAAGCAGTAACAAATGTAACGACCCGATTCCCGAGTCCCTACGAGACACGAGAACCGGACCGACTCGACTAATCCCAAGACCTAGTCGTCCAACGAGGAAGTAACCAAAAGACAGTAAAATAAACCACATTCAGCATGAATATAACTAACAGTAAGAAAGTACAGCAGTAAGGAAAGAAACTACTATAGTAGGTACCACCACAACAGTAGAACAACATTTATCATATAACACGAACTGCAGGTAAAGAAAGTATAGCGGAAACAAAACTACTCACTATAACAGAAACAAAAGAGGTACAAAAGACTGTGGTAAACTCTACTGGACCCTACTCGGCCCAGCGTCCTCTGCAGCCGCTGACCCTGGCTGCTCAACACCTGGTCCTGAAAAAGGTAATGAGTGTAACACGTCAGCAAAACGCTGAGTAGAGTGGAAAACTAAACTAAAGACAACAGTCGAGTGTACAGTAGCTGTTATGTTCTATTACTTCCTTTATTCACATCTTTCAATTTTCTCACTATTTCATTTATTTCTCAGATCCTTTACTTGATCTCGAATGTTCATCGTGGGAACGATCTTGATTGCAGTCTTTTCCAAAAGTAGAAGTAGCACGTGGTGCTCTTCTAGCCGGGAGAGTCCCCCGTGGTGATCCTACCCTCAGTCAACCACCCCAAGGTCACTGACAGACGTAACGGTGACTACGGCACGCGCGATAAACGCACAGGTAGCTAACCCGTACTGGCACGCGGTCAGTCGTTTCCGTTAACGGGTGCTCCCAAAGCACAGCATGGAACTAGTACAGGGCAGAGCCCTCTCAGTAACACGGGGTCCAACCCCTCCACAGTAACCAAACCGGGGCCTTGCCCCTCCACAGTCCGCGCACCCTCGCCTGACTACCCTGGTTTGCCCCAGTGGGCCTAACAAGTCGGTGTAGGACGGCTAGCTGAACCCCGGGGCCCGTGGGGTGGCTAGCTTTCTCCCTACACTAGTAGCTATCCCCGGTACTGTGTATACGAGGGCCAAAAGTCGGTACAAAGTGGCCAGACCTAACCCCGGGTCCCTGGGGTGGCTGGCCCCACTCTGCACTAAACAGGTACAGGTACTTCCCTTGGTACTGCGTACCCAAGAGACAGTACGAACAACATCTCAGTTCCATTCCTTTCTCTTTCCAGGAGTTCCACTCCTAATTCCCCGTAGGGTTCCATCCTTTTAACTCAAACATCCAGGTTTCACTTTCCAGTTTCACATTCTTACAATCCATGTTCTCACCCACGTTTCTTTATTCATAACAGGCAGCTGTTAATTCAATTTACAGGCAACTTTATATTCCTTTTCATTTTTCCAAGACTGCAGTATTATACATTCCGCTAGTTTTCCATCCTAGGATTCATGCCATATCCTAGGATCTATCATACAATCTAATTTTCCAGCCCTAGGATTCATGCAACACCTAGGAGCTATCATTCCATACATTTCTCATTCCTAGGATTCATGCAATGTCCTAGATTCTAGTTAAGGTTCCATACTTTAACAGATTTTAATAACTTAAGCCACTCTACCAGGTACAACGGGAGTAATGGGGGCGTGATCGGGAATCCCGCGTGCCTCCGCGACTCCCAAGACTGCAACGGAACGAGGTCCTATCACAAGGATCAAACACAAGGAATGTCTCAAAACAGTGTATAGCTACTGTAGACGGGTAGAGGAATTAATTCTGAATAGAGCGCAACTCGAATCGCGGAAAACGAAGTCTGATTCGCAAAGGATGGCGAATCAGCGAACCTGCGCACAGCCAACTGCCTCCCTCAGTACGGTCAGTCGACAGGAAGGAAGAAGAAGGCGGAATACTCACCTTTCAGACGTCTCCCTCGCCGTCTGGCTATCAACCCAGACGTCTGATTCTGGAAATTTTTCCAGAATCAGGGCGCGACCCGGCCTCCGCTCGCGACGCCGCCCGCGTCGTACCTCGCGCGTTTGCTGTTCAGACCGCTGCAGGTCCCTCTCCGCGTCGCTCCGCGCCCCCTGCGCCCTCCGCTGGCTGGCCAAGCCGCTCCGGCGAGCTCGCCCTCACGGCAGAGCTCCGCTCTCGCACGCCGCACCTCCTCCGCGCTCACTGCGGCCGCCGCTGCCGCCCTCGCGCTTGCGCTCGTGCTCACGCTCACGCTCACTGGCTAAAGGAGAAGAAGGAGGAGACGGTGGATATGGGAGGGGAGGCGTGGCCTTTTAAGGCCGCGCGAGGAGGAGGGAGAGAGAGCGCGGCAGGTCTGCAGCCGCAGAGAGAGAGGGAAAAAGAGAGAGAGAGGGGAATCGTGGGTCTGCGCGCACAGGCGCGCAGACGAATCTTTCGTGCGAAAAAAAACTATTTTCCAGACGTCTGGAAACGATCCCAGACGTCTGGTCAGACGTCTGGATTTGATCCCAGACATCTGGTCCGACGTCTGGGTCACCTCCCAGACGTCTTAAAAGACGTCTGGGGCACGCGTTCGTAACACCAAAATACAGCAGTAAAGAAAGGAAATACTACAGTATACACCACCACATAAAAAGAGAAATAAACATGTACATAACATGAAGCTTACAATAAAGAGAGTACATGGAGTAACAGAAAACTACTCATTACAGCAGAAAGAAAAGTACAGAAGGTACTACAGGTAACACTACTGGGCTCTACTAGGCCCAGCTCCCTCTGCAGCCGTTGACTCTAGCTGCTCAACACCTGGTCCTGAAAGGTAACAAGGGTGACACGTCAGCGAAACGCTGAGTAGAGTGGCAACTAAAAGCTAAAAGAAGCAGTAGAGTGTACAGTAACTGTTATATTTTTTCTTTCTTTATTTATATTTTTCCATTTATTCACTGTTGATTTATTTATCAGATCCTTCTCTTGATCTTGAATGTTCCTCGTGGGAACGATCTTGATTGCAGTCTTTTCCGAAAAGTTGGAGTAACACGTGGTGCTCTCCTGGCCGGGAGAGTCCCCCGTGGTGGTCCTACCCTCAGTCAACCACCCCAAGGTCGCTGACAGACGTAACGGTGACTACGGCACGCACGATAAGCGCACGGGTAGCTACCCCGCACTGGCACGTGGTCAGTCATTTCCGTTAATGGGTGCGCCCAAAGCACAGCACGGAACCAGTATAGGGCAGAACCCTCTCAGTAACAGGGGTCCAGCCCCTCCACAGTAACCAAACAGGGGTCCTGCCCCTGCACAGTCCGCGCACCCTCGCCTGACTACCCTGGTTTGCCCCGTGGGCCTAACAAGTCGGTGTAGGAGGGCTAACAGAACCCCGGAGCTCGTGGGGTAGCTAGTGCTCTCCCTACACTAGTAGCTCTCCTCGGTACTGTGTACACGAGGGCCAAATGTCCGTACAAAGTGGCCAGACCTAACCCCGGGTCCCTGGGCGGCTAGCTCCGCTCTGCACTAAACAGGGGGACAGTTGCTTTCCTTGGTACTCCGTACTCAAGGGCCAGCTCACTTCCCCAATTCTATTTCATTCACTTTCTAGGAGTTCTGCTCCTAATTCCCCGTAGGGTTCAGGCTCTTTTAACTCAGCCAATTTAGGTTTCACCGTTCCAGGTTTATATCCATACAATTCATGTTCTCAATCGTATTTATTCATTCATAACAGGCAGCTGTTAACCAATTTACAAGCAGTTATCATTTCCTTTCCACTTTTCCAAGACTGCAATGTATATATTCAACTAGTTTTCCTGTCCTAGGATTTATGCCATACCCTAGCATCTATCATTCAATCTAGTTTTCCAGTCCTAGGATTCATGTAATACCCTAGGATCTACCATTCAATCTAATTTCTCAGTCCTAGGGTACATGCAATGCCCTAGACTCTATCAATTGTTTCATAATTGTACAAATTTTGTTAAATAAATTAAAGGGCCACTCTACCAGCGAAACTGGGAGTACTGGGGGCGTGGTCGGCAATCCTGCGTGCCTCCGCAACCCCCACAGCCGCAACGGAACAGGGTCCTAACACAAGGATCAATCACAAGGAGTTTCTCAGAACTGTATACAATTACTGTAAACAGGTAGAGGAAATAAATCTGGAAAGAACGCAACTTGAAATGCGGAAAACGGACTCCGAATGGACCCTAAAAGGGTCAAAACGATGGTCTGCGCAGTCCTTCAGATGTCCAGAAGCCTGCTGGATCGTCTGGTCCTAGTTCCCAGACGTCCGATCGTCACCCCGGACGTCTGGAGGTCCTCTCCGTCGTCTAGTACTGTGGCCAGACGTCTGATCCGTGTGGGATGGCGAGCCCTCGCGCCCTCCCGAACAGAACCTGCGCACACACACACCCGCTCTTATCACAAAGAGGCGCAGAAGAATGCGGCGGACGGCTGCATGGCCGTACACGCGTAAAAAGGAGATGGTAGGAAAATATTGTACCTGTCAGACGTCTGGACCTTCCTCCAGACGTCTTCGGCGTCGTCTGGACGTGAGTCCAGACGTCTGATTCTGGAAAATTTTCCCAGAATCAGGACCCTTTTCGCTCTCTGCCCGCGATGCACGGCCACGCCGCGCCGCGTCCGCCTGCTGCCCAAGCTGCAGCAGCTCCTCCGCGCCACCCCACGCTCGCTGCTCTCCCGCCGGCCGGCTCTAGCTGCCCCGGCAAGCTCGCACCTTCGTGGTTGAGCTTTCTTCTTCCTCTCGCAACACTCATTCCCGCACGCTCGCAGTAGCCGCTGCTGCCGCACTCACTTGCTCACGCTCTCGCTGGCAGGGAGAAGGAGAAGAGAAGATGGTGGAGTGAGGGTGAGGGAGAGGGGGAGCGTTCTTATAAGGCAGCCGCAGGGAGAGAGAAGAAGGAAAGCGACACCTGTAGGGAGAGAAAAACGAAGGCTGCGGGTTCAGTCTACGCGCGTAGGCACGCAGACGTGAACCAGTATGCCGAAAAAATTTATTACCAGACATCTGGGAAGGGTTCCAGACGTCTGGGACACTTCCCAGACGTCTTAAACTACGTTTGATGCCCATGTTCGTAACAATATGTAAAGATAAAAATAAGTAGTGATGAACAAATAAAATAATGAAAATTAAAAACACTAGAACGAGATGAATGTCTGCTTCATATTCGGAAATATCATAGATGAATATAATAATAGTATTGATACAATTCTATATATATATCACAGTGGTTTCGAAAATCACAAAGGAAAAGGTGTGGTCTTAATTACATGCTTTTTAAAGGGTTTATGAGCACTGTGCTCACATGATACTTTTCTTATATATATATATATGTATGGGTATATCCTCTATGGACAATGCTCATGAATAGTCAAATAAGCACGCAGTAACAATCATTTGATATGGATCTTTGAAGCTCAAATAAAAATCACTCATATCCGTTTTCAAGGTTCAATTGAAGAGAATGCTTTTCATTTATTGTCATTACAAAATGCATGCAATTACTCACTTTCCATATAAAAAAATAAAATAATGGAATGTTCGAATGACTGGCACCATAAGAACGGTGGCCATTAAAAACATTTCATATAAGAAATATGCTAATATGTATTATTATAAAAAAAGAAAGAGTTGACTGTAAGAGGAATAAAAGATCTTTGAGAGTTAATTATGAAATAGCCATACTACAGGTATGTATGTTCCATTACAAAATCTTATAATTACAAAGCTAATATGTTGTAGGAAATAAATCATGCATTTGTAATAACTAAACATGTATTTTATAATTAGAAACACTTGTATGTTGTAACAAATACAAAAACATGAATATGTAAACAAAAATTGTAATATAAAAATTATGTTACATTCATAGTTGTAATTAAAGATTGTAGTATAAAATTATGTTGCATGCATATACTTGTAATACAAAATTTTATTGTACACTTTGATTATAAAAATTGTAATACAAAATCGGATTATATGCACACTTGTGATATAAATTGGCTATACACTTCGATTATGAAAATTATAATGTAAAAATATGTCGTACACCATGATTACGAAAATTCCAATATAAAATCGTATTATATGCACAATTATAATACGAAATTTAGCTATATACTTCGTTTATATAATTGCAATACAATATTATGTTGCATGCACATTTGTAATACAAAAATGTGCTGTACACTTTCGTTACAAAAATTGTAATACAAAATTAATTTGCATGCACACTTGTAACATAGATTGATTTGTACGTGTCTATTATGAAAATTGTATTACAAAATTTTGTTATATGAAAACTTGTAACGAAAAATGTGTTGTATAATTTAGTTATGAAATTTGTAATGCAAAAATATGTTCCATGTAGATTTGTAATACAAAAAATAAAGTTTTTTCTTTGGTTGTGAAAGTTATAATATAAAAATTGCATTATATCTACACTTATAATGCACAAAATGTGAAGAATTTGATGCTACCTAAAGATAAAAATAAGTAGTGACGAATAAATAATGTAATGAAAATTGAAAATACCATGACAAGATGAGATACTCGGAAATGTCGTAAATGATTATAATAATATTGATTGATACAATTTCATATAAATCATAGTGGTTTCCGAAACAACCAAAGAAAATGATGTGGTGGTATGATCAAATGGAAGAATGATCTAATAGATGAATTACGTACTTTTTAAATGTTTTATGAGCACTTTGCTCACGGGATACTTTTTATATATATATATACATATATATATAGGGAAAATGGATGGTGCAGCCTAGGTACACCTAATTGTGTGCAGCCTCTTATCTCAGTTGTTGGATCTAATTAGATCCAACAGTTGCAACACTTTTCACCTTTCCCTTCCTTCTCCACCACTTCCCCTTTCGCCTCTCCTCTTCCCTACTCCACCTTCGTCCCTCCCTCCTTCAACACCGTCGCTCCTCCCCTTTCCTGGCCTGTGCACCCTTAAGGTTCCCTCTCCTCCTTCTTGAAGCTGGTAGTCCCTCCTCCTCCTTATCCTCCTCACCACCATCATTCCTCCTCACCACCGTCAGGATTCTTCCCATCTTTGTTGGAGGTGCATCTCTGGTTGCCATCCTCCTCAACTAAGCTCTCTCTTCCATAGCCCTCGTCGTCGATGCCACAAGTTCTCAATCAAGAGCCGACATTTTGACTCTGGCATTGGTTGTGACGAACATCCTTTTTGGCCTCACTTGGCTCTCGATCAAGCCAAAGTATATATCTCCAGAAGATCCTATTAGGGTTCCTTGCTAAAGGATGTAGTCGAATCTCCCATATTTTGTAGTCCGTAAGTTGCTATGGGTATGGGATTCTCTTTCAAATGCAACATGTTGTAGGTCACTAGTGATTTAATTCAAAGGGACATTTGTTAAGACCGTGCTGTTTGAGCCTTTTAAGATGTCTGGACTGTGGGTCAGACGTCTGGTCAGACGTCTGGACACCTTCCTAGACGTCTGGAAATCAAAAATTTTGAGTACGAGCTCGCGTCTGCGTGCGGGCTGTGTGCAGACAGTACTCTCGTTTTCCTTCCCTTCTTCTCTCTCTCCCCACCTCTAGCAAACCCTAAACCCCAAATTTATAAACCCCTTCCCCCTCTCTCGTTCTCCCCACACCAGCCATCTTCCTCTTCTCCACTCCTGCGAGAGAGTCAGCGTGAGCGAGAGTGCGAGAGCAGTGTTGAGGAGGAGTGGCATGAGGGGAGGAGGAGGAGAATGAGTTCTCGAGCTTGCGTGGGAGCTCGCCAGGAGCGCACGGCTGGAGCGACGCGCGCGCAAAGAGGAGGAGTGCGTCAGGGGAGTCCTCCCCGACACTGCTGCAGTCGGAGCTGTAGGTGAGGGGGCGAGGCACGGCCACACGCGGCAAGAGCAAGTGGGAGCAGGTTCTGGTTCTGGGTTTTTCCCAGAATCAGACATCTAGAGCGACGTCCAGACGATGATGCGGACATCTGGAGGCAGTTCCAGACGTCTGAGGAGAGGGCTTTGCGAAGGTGCATTCTCTTTGCGGATACGGCCAAGCAGGCCGCTCCGTTGCTACCCTGTTGCATGCCTTTTTGAGGAGATTTGGTGGATTTCATGCAGGAATTTCTTCGGGAAGGCACGAGACACGTCCTCCCACGCATCTCAGACATCTGGGCGACGTACCAGATGGCTGGAAGCACTTCCAGACGTCCGGAGAGGTGGTCGGACGACTGAAACTGGGTCCAGACGGTCCAGAAGAGTTCCTGGACATCTGGGGTGGACGCAGAGACTGAGGTATGATACTGGACACTTTTAAGACGTCTGGAAGTTGTTCCAGACATCTGATTTTGCATCAGTAACCCTGTTTTGACCCGTTAGGGGTTCGTTTGAGGTCCGTTTTACGCAAATAAGATACCCATGTGTTCCTTGTGAGTTCCTCTACTTGTTAGAAGGCTTTCCATACTGTTCTGATGGTTCCCTTGTGATTGTTCCTTATTATAGGACTTCGTTCCGTTGCGGGTTCAAGGCTTGCTGAGGCACGTGAGCCTGCCGTTCAAGCTCCCAATACTCCTGGATTTTCTGGTAGTGTGGCTTCCCCTAATTTAATTACAAACCTGAATGCATGTGTGGAATGAATGATTAGAACCTAGGATGTGTCATGAATCCTAGGACGAGAAATACTTGAAATGTCTGTATGCGTGATTGAATTGCAGTCTTGAATGAGTAGATAGAAATGTTAACAACTGTCTGTAAATAAATAAAAGCTGCCTGTGAAATAATGAATTACCTGTGCCAGTAACAGTTGCATGTGATCTTCCTGTTGTATACGTTAAATGATTTAATACGAGCTGCATGTGTATAAAGCTGAGAATGGTAATGTGAATGATAGAAATATGAATTACCTGTGTATAACCTGAGTATGAAAATGTGAACGATAGAAATACAAGTTGCATGTGTATAACTTGAGAATGGAAATGGAAATGATGAAACCTGGTATGGAATGGCATGAGACATATGAGCATGAAACCTAAGGGAGAATAGGAGTAGAGCTCCTGAAAATAAATGGAATGGATTTGGAAATGTGAGTGGGGAAGTGAGCTGGCCCTTGAGTACAGAGTACCAAGGAGAGTGACTGTCCCCTTGTTTAGTGCAGAGTGGAGCTAGCCGCCCTTGGGTTGGGACCCGGGGTTAGGATTGGCCACTCTGTGCCGACTTCTTAGCCCTTGCGTACATGGTGCTGGGGAGAGCTACTAGTGTAGGGAGAGAGCTAGCTACCCCACGGGGCCTGGGGTTCAGCTAGCTGCCCTACGTCGACTTTTTAGGCCCATTGGGAAGACTAGGGTAGTTAGGCGAGGGTACGCAGACCGTGGAGGGGCGAGACCCTTGTTTGGTTCTTAGGGGCTAGACTCCTGTTACTGAGAGGGCTAGGCCCTATACTATTCCGTGCTGTACTTGGACACACCCATTAGCGGAAATGACTGACCGCGTGCCAGTGTGGGGTAGCTACCCATGCACTTATCGCGCGTACCGTAGTCACCGTTACGTCTGTCCGTGACCTTGGGGTGGCCGACTGGGTGTAGGATCACCACGGGAGACTCTCCCGGCCAGGAGAGCACCACGTGTGCCTTCTACTCTTCAGAAAAGACTGCAATCAAGATCGTTCCCACGAGGAACATTCGAGATCAAGAAAGAGATCTGATAAATAAGCCAATGGGTGAAAAGGAATAAATTGTGAAATAAAGTAAATGGAATAAATAGCTACTTGTCCACTTTTACTGCTTTATCTAGTTGGTTTCTACTCTACTCAGCGTTCGCTGACTTTGTGTACTCATAACCCTTTTCAGGTCCAGGTGTTGAGCAGCAAGAGTCTACGGCTGCAGAGGGTACTGAGCCCAGTAGAACCCAGTAGCTGTAGTTCTTTTGTTGTACTCCTTTTGTAGTAGTGAGTAGACTCTTGTACCTTTATGTTATGTACTTTTACGTTCTGTACTTTATGTTCCTGTACCTTGTTCCTTTCTACTGTTGTGGTGTGATATGTACTGTAGCAATTTTTACTTCTTTACTGCTGTACCTTTTTTAACGTTAGTTTCTTAGCATAGTGAATGTGGTTTACTTTCCTGCTTGTTGGTTACTTTTTTGTTGGACGACTGGGTCTTGGGATTAGTTGAGTCGGTCCGGTCTTGTGTCCTGTAGGGATTTGGGAACTGGGTCGTAACAACATCCCTCCTCCAAATCGGAATTGTAGATGAATCTTTGAAACATGATGGTGTTGTTTTTGTTGATGCACCTAAGTTGAGTCAAGGTTCACTTTATTAAAACATGTTGAAATCCAGAAAGCAAAGTTACTTGGCTAATCTTTCCTTGTATCCTGGAAGATTTGAGCTGCCTTTTTTTATCTACAAATACACAAGCAGTTATACTACAGCTTATTAGAGATCAGGGAATTGTAATTATTGGTGGAGATACTGTTCGGGGCTTCACCAGTCAAGATCAAGCATGGATAGCATCAATTAGTGGTAAGATAGATGCTACATTCTCCATGCTTTAATATTTGATGATTGGCAGGAAAGGATGATTTTTGAGTTAGACATATTCTTTGTGCAACACTCATCAATCAACATAACATTTGGTTTAGATTCATAATGCCATGAAGGACAAATCAACCCTTGAGTGGATAACCTACCTCAATGGCAGACTGTAACGACCCGATTCCCGAGTCCCTACGAGACACGAGAATCGGACCGACTCGACTAATCCCAAGACCCAGTCGTCCAACGAGGAAGTAACCAAAAGACAGTAAAATAAACCACATTCAGCATGAATATAACTAACAGTAAGAAAGTACAGCAGTAAGGAAAGAAACTACTACAGTAGGCACCACCACAACAGTAAAACAACATTTATCATATAACAAAACCTGCAGGTAAAGAAGGTACAGCGGAAACAGAAACTACTCACTAGAACAGAAACAAAAAGGGGTACAAAGCTGTGGTAACTCTACTGGACCCTACTCGGCCCAGCGTCCTCTGCAGCCGCCGACCCTGGCTGCTCAACACCTGGTCCTGAAAAAGGTAACGAGTGTAACACGTCAGCAAAACGCTGAGTAGAGTGGCAAACTAACTAAAGGCAACAGTAGAGTGTACAGTAGCTGTTACGTTCTATTACTTCCTTTATTTACATCTTTCAATTTTTCTCACTATTTCATTTACTTCTCAGATCCTTTACTTGATCTCGGATGTCCTCGTGGGACGATCTTGATTGCAGTCTTTTCCAAAAGTAGAAGTAGCACGTGGTGCTCTCCTGGCCGGGAGAGTCCCCCGTGGTGGTCCTACACTCAGTCAACCACCCCAAGGTCACTGACAGACGTAACGGTGACTACGGCACGCGCGATAAACGCACAGGTAGCTAGCCCGCACTGGCACGCGATCAGTCGTTTCCGTTAATGGGTGCGCCCAAAGCACAGCATGGAACCAGGGCAGAGCCCTCTCAGTAACAGGGGTCCACCCCCTCCACAGTAACCAAACCGGGGCCTTGCCCCTCCACAGTCCGCGCACCCTCGCCTGACTACCCTGGTTTGCCCTAGTGGGCCTAACAAGTCGGTGAAGGAGGCTAGCAGAACCCCGGGGCCCGTGGGGTAGCTAGTACTCTCCTAACACTACTAGCTCTCCTCGGTACTACGTACACGAGGGCCAACAAGTCGGTACAGAGCGGCCAATCCTAACCCCGGGTCCCTGGGGCGGCTGGCCCCACTCTGCACTAAACAGGTACAGGTACTTCCCTTGGTACTGCGTACCCAAGAGACAGTACAAACTACATCTCAGTTCCATTCCTTTTTCCTTTCCAGGAGTTCCACTCCTAATTCCCCGTAGGGTTCCAGCTCTTTATCTCAGAACATCATATGTTTCACTTTCCAGATTCACGTTCTCAAATTCCATGATCTCAACATGTTTCTTTGTTCATAACAGGCAGTTGTTAATTAAATTCACAGGCAGCTTTATATATTCCTTTCCATTTTTCCGAGACTGCAGTAATATACATTCCACTAGTTTTTCCATCCTAGGATTCATGCCATATCCTAGGATCTATCATACAATCTAGTTTTCCGGCCCTAGGATTCATGCAACACCTAGGAGCTATCATTCCATATATTTCTCATTCCTAGGATTCATGCAATGCCCTAGGTTCTAGTTATGGTTCCATACTTTAACAGATTTTATTAATACTTAAAGCCACTCTACCAGGTACAACGGGAGTAATGGGGGCGTGATCGGGAATCCCGCGCGCCTCCGCGACTCTCAAGACTGCAACCGAACGAGGTCCTATCACAAGGATCAAACACAAGGAGTGTCTCAAAACAGTGTATAGCTACTGTAGGCGGGTAGAGGAATAAATTCTGAAACGAACGCAACTCGAATCGCGGAAAACGGAGCCCAAACGGGCCCTAAACGGGTCGAGAAAGACAATACTGTGCAAAATCAGACGTCTGGAACTCCTTCCAGACGTCTTAAACGGTGTATCAGAGAGTTACCTGTTCGGCTTGGTTCCCCGGACGTCCAGAAGTCTGTGGGGACGTCTTTCCTAGATCCCAGACGTCCGATGGTCACTCCGGACGTCTGGAGGTCACTCCCGCCGTCTGGTACAATTTCCAGACGTCTGATTCGCAAAGATGACGAATCAGAGCACCTGCGCACAGCCAACCCCCCTCCCTCAGTACGGTCAGTCGACAAAAAGAAGAAGAAAGCGGAAACTCACCTTTCAGATGTCTGTATGATCTCACAGACGTTGACCTTGCCGTCTGGATATCAATCCAGACGTCTGATTCTGGAAATTTTTCCAGAATCAGAGCCCTGCTCGGCCTCCGCTCGCGACGCCGCCCGCGTCGCACCTCGCGTACGCTGCTCCGCCCGCAGCAGGTCCCTCTCCGCGACGCTCTGCGTCCCCTGCGCCCTCCCCCGGCCGGCCAAGCCACTCCTGGCGAGCTCGCCCTCACGGCAGAGCCCCGCCTTCGCACGCCGCAGCTCCTCCGCGCTCACGGCGGCTGCCGCTGCCGTTGCGCCCTCGCGTCCGCTCGCTCTCGCGCACAGGCAGGAGAAGAAAGAGGAAGATGGTGGAGACGGGAGGGGAGGCGCGCCCCCCCTTTTAACGCCGCGCGGAGAGGAGAGAGAAGGTGGTCGCAGCCGCCTGCAGCCGCAGAGAAAAAGGGCAGAATCGCAGGTCTGCGCGCATAGGCGCGTAGATGAATATCCCGTGCGAGCATAACTGTTCGCCAGACGTCTGTAAACTATCCCGGACGTCTGGTCAGACGTCTGGATGTGATCCCAGACGTCTTTACAGACGTCTGGGCCACCTCCCAGACGTCTTAAAAGGCGTCTGGGGCACGCGCTCGTTACAATATAACAAACTCAAAGGAAGTTTCGTCCCCGAAACTTGCGCCAACTAGGGTGCGGGAAAAGGATGTCCAAATAACCATAACAAACTCAAAGAGGACCGAAGCCGGTCCGAAAAGACGTACCCGCAAAAAGCTCTGGGTACCGCTCCCGCATTGCCGCCTCAGGCTCCCAGGTAGCCTCCTCGTACCGCTGGCTCCTCCACAAAACCTTTACCAGGGGTACTTGCTTTCGTCTCAACCTGCGGACTGCTCGGTCTAGGACCTGTACTGGCCGCTCGGGGTAGGTCAGGTCGTCGCTCACCTCGACGCTCTCGTGACTCAGTACGTGGCTGGGATCGGCTACGTACTTCCTGAGGTTGGACACGTGGAACACGTCGTGCACACCAGAAAGCTGCGGGGGAAGGGCAAGTCTGTAAGCAATGGGTCCAACCCGCTCCAGGACCTCAAAGGGCCCTACGAACCTCGGCGCGAGCTTCCCTCTCACCCCAAACCGCTGTAAGCCCTTCATGGGCGAAACACGAAGAAAGACGTGGTCCCCAACCTCGAACTGCACCTCTTTGCGTCTGCGATCTGCGTAGCTCTTCTGTCTGCTCCTGATAGTGCGGAGTCGTCTATGGATCTGCTCAACTACCTCCTGACTCTGCCGGATCAACCTGGGGCCAACCTCCCACTTGGTCCCCACCTCAACCCAACTCAAGGGTGCCGTGCACTTCCGTCCGTACAGAGCCTCGTAGGGAGCCATGCCGATGCTCGAGTGATAGCTGTTGTTGTATGCAAACTCCGCCAGGGGCAGGTGCTCCTCCCAAGAGCCCCTCCAGTCTAGTACACAGGCACGCAAAAGGTCCTCAAGTGTCTGTATCGTGCGTTCTGACTGTCCGTCCGTCTGGGGGTGGTAAGCCGTGCTAAACCTCAACCTCGTCCCCAAAGCCTGCTGAAACTCAGCCCAAAACTGGGACGTAAAGCGGGTATCCCGGTCGGATACGATCTCCCGCGGAACTCCGTGTAGTCGCACCACGTCACGGATATACCTCTCTGCCAACTGTGCTGGTCCCAAAGTGACTCGGATCGGCAAGAATCGTGCCGTCTTCGTCAATCTATCCACTATTACCCAGACTGCGTCGTGTCCTCGCTGGGTAACAGGTAAGCCCACCACCAAGTCCATGGTGATGCTCTCCCACTTCCACTCTAGCACTGGAAGCGGCTGAAGCGGCCCTGCAGGTCTCCGATGCTCGGCTTTCACCTGCTGGCACACTAAGCACTGCTGCACGAACTCACCCACATCCCGCTTCATCCCTCTCCACCAGAACTCGCGTCTCAAGTCATGGTACATTTTCGTGTTTCCGGGATGTATGGTGAATCTGGAACCGTGTGCCTCAGTCAGGAGTTCTCTCAACAGCTCCTCGTCTCTGGGGACGCACAGCCGTCCCCTCAAGCGTAACACCTGGTCTGTGAAAGAGAAGTCCCCTGGGTCCCCTGATAGTACTCTGTCGCGCAAAGACTGCAAGTACGGATCGGCCATCTGTCCCGTGATGATGCGGTCTATCAACTCTGGCCTGGTCTGCCGTGTCACCGTCACTGCCCCACAGTACCCTCGTAACTCTAGAGGTCGCCAACTGCCCACCTCCTCCAAAAGGCTCCAACTCTGTAACTGTAGACTGGCCAAGCGTGCGGGCGCCTTACGGCTCAAGGCGTCAGCCACCACATTGGCCTTTCCCGGGTGGTAGGAGATGCTGCAGTCGTAGTCCTTCAGGAGCTCCAACCAACGTCTCTGTCTCATGTTGAGCTCCCTCTGGTCAAAAAGATATCTGAGGCTCTTGTGATCTGTAAAAATCTCGAAGGTCTCACCGTACAAGTAGTGCCTCCATGTCTTCAGCGCGAAGACAACAGCTGCCAACTCTAGATCGTGGGTAGGGTAGGTATGCTCATGGGGCTTCAGTTGCCGCGAAGCGTAAGCGACCACGTGACCCCTCTGCATGAGCACACCTCCTAACCCCTGCAAGGAAGCGTCCGTGTACACAACGAACCCGCCACTACTGTCAGGGATGGTGAGCACGGGAGCCGAGGTCAACCTCTCCTTCAGCTCCAGAAAACACGCCTCACAGGCGTCTGTCCAAGCGAAAGGCACACCCTTCCGAGTCAACTGTGTCATAGGGCGTGCAATCTGCGAAAACCCTCTGATGAACCGTCTGTAGTAACCTGCCAGTCCCAGGAAACTGCGAATCTCAGTGACTGAACGTGGTCTCTCCCACCTGAGCACTGCCTCGACCTTGGCGGGATCCACCGCCAGGCCGTCTCCAGAGATCACATGACCCAAAAAGGTCACCTCCCTCAACCAGAACTCGCACTTGCAGTATTTGGCGTACAGCCTGCGTCGTCTCAGAGTGTCCAGAACCATCCGCAAGTGCTGTCCGTGCTGCGTCCGATCTCTAGAATAGATGAGTACATCATCTAAGAAAACCACCACAAACTGGTCCAAGTACGGTCTGAACACCCGGTTCATCAGGTCCATGAAAGCAGCGGGGGCATTGGTCAGCCCAAACGGCATGACCAAAAACTCGTAGTGTCCGTACCGGGTGCGGAAAGCCGTCTTGGAGACGTCGGTCTCCCTGATCCTCAACTGGTGGTATCCAGACCTCAAGTCGATCTTGGAAAACACCGTGGCACCCCGCAACTAGTCAAACAAATCGTCAATCCTCGGCAGCGGATATCTGTTCTTGATGGTGACCCTATTCAGCTGTCGGTAGTCCACACAAAGGCGTAGGGTCCCATCCTTCTTCTTCACAAACAGTACCGGGGCTCCCCAGGGAGACGCACTGGGCCTCACGAAACCCTTCTCCAAAAGGTCCTGCAACTGAGACTTGAGCTCTCGCAGCTCAAGCGGTGCCATTCTGTATGGCGCGGTGGAGATGGGGCTGGTCCCTGGTACTAGTGAGATCTCAAACTCGATCTCATGCTCGGGCGGTAGTCCTGGTAACTCGTCTGGAAACACGTCGGGGTACTCTCTGACCACCGGGATGCTCTGGAAGTCTGCCATGGGGCTGTGCTCTGCCACCACACAAGCTAAGAAGCCCTCACACCCCTGGCTCAAAAGTCTCGCCGCCCGAAGTGCCGAAATGCACCTGAAACCTCCGTCCACTGGCTGCCCGTGAAACTCGAAGGAAGGCAACTCCGGAATGGAGAAGACAATCTTCCTCTCAAAACAGTCTACCAAGGCGTGGTAAGCGGACAGCCAATCCATCCCCAGAATCACTCCAAAGTCCTCCATCTGTATCATAATCAGGTCAGCTGGCAAGCTGTGTCCCCCGATGCTGACCCCGCAACCCGTGTACACCTCCTCAGCTACAAACAGCTGACCACTCGGACCTCTGATTACGAACGGATTCTCTAACAATGTATAATCCTGGTCCAAACTAACTGCGAAACTGGCTGCGACAAACGAGTGCGTAGCGCCGGAATCGAAAAGCGTGTAAACGAGTCTGCCAGAAACTGAAACCATACCTGCTACCACGGATCCCGAAGCTCTGGCGTCCCTGTGTGTTAGGGCGTTGATACGCCCCTCAGCTCTAGGTGCGGACGAAGCAGCCACACTCTGCGTCGGACGGGTAGGTGCTGGTCGGTACCCTCCTCGCGACTGCGGTCCTCCTCCTCGCGCCTGGAAATCGCGGCCTCCTGCGCGCCCTCCAGTGCTCTGCGCGGGAAGTATCTGCTGACCTCCTGCCCTAGATGGGCAGTCCCTCCTGACGTGGCCCGGCTGGCCACACTGGTAGCAGAGGGGAACCCGACTCCCGCCCTCAGTGAGTCCCTGCTGTCGGCTAGGCGGGGGTCCGGTGCTGGCGACTGGCCCCTGTCGAGGGCCCCCAAAGGCCACTGATGGCCCTGCACAACGTGACGGCTCTCCTGCGGATGCCACGTGTCTCCGTTCTCGCCGGCCCTGTGAGAAGTCTGGCTGAAAGGGCCTCTTCCGCCCGCCGTCGGTCTCTCGCGCGGACGGGTTGGTCTCCTCGTAAGTCATAGCTGCCTCTACCACCCTCGAAAACGTCGGCAGCTTCAGGGGTTTGACATACCCCCGGATCGCAGGCCGGAGCCCCTCTGTGAACCTCCAAAGGCGCTCCTCCTCAGTGGCTACCGCTGTCGCTGCAAAGCGGGACAGCTCCAAGAAACGCGTGCGGTACGCGCTCACGGTCATCGTCCCTTGGCGGAGAGTGTGGAACTCCCACCTCCTCTGGTCCTGCCATGTCTGGGGAAAGTACTACTCGCAGAAGAGGGTGACGAACTGGTCCCACGTCGGCTCGTCCCTCTCCTGTCCCCGGACCGCCCTCCACCACCGGTGTGCCGCACTCTCCAGCTGGTACGTGGCAAAGGCCACGCGGCACTCCACCGGGGGGCGAAGGGTGTCGAAGATCTTCTCCAGCTGCTCAAGCCAGTCCTCTGCCTCGGTCGGGTCCTCATCCCCCTTGAAGGAGGGGGGCTTCAGCTTCCGGAACTGTCTGAAAAGCTCGAAGTGGTGCTGGCGCACCTCCAGGCGAAGGTGCCTCGTGTACAGAAGTGTCGGAGGAAGGTGGGGGCGGCAGGGGCCCATCCCCTCCCTCATGTCTAGCGCCGCGTCCGTCGCGTGGTCCCACAGAGGACTCCCCCTCTTCAACCCCAGGAGGAGGTGCTCGGGGCGGTGGGTGGAGCTCCTCTCGTACAATATCCCGTATCAGTCTGGCGAGGTCCTGGGCCTGGATGCCAGGGAGTGGTGGCTACTCTAGCTATAAACATGTGAATTGGTTATTTTCCAGTCAGTTGATTCACTTCTCGGGACGACCTTGCTCTGATACCATCTTGTAACGACCCGATTCCCGAGTCCCTACGAGACACGAGAACCGGACCGACTCGACTAATCCCAAGACCCAGTCGTCCAACGAGGAAGTAACCAAAAGACAGTAAAATAAACCACATTCAGCATGAATATAACTAACAGTAAGAAAGTACAGCAGTAAGGAAAGAAACTACTACAGTAGGCACCACCACAACAGTAAAACAACATTTATCATATAACAAAAACTGCAGGTAAAGAAGGTACAACGGAAACAGAAACTACTCACTAGAACAGAAACAAAAAGGGGTACAAAGCTGTGGTAACTCTACTGGACCCTACTCGGCCCAGCGTCCTCTGCAGCCGCCGACCCTGGCTGCTCAACACCTGGTCCTGAAAAAGGTAACGAGTGTAACACGTCAGCAAAACGCTGAGTAGAGTGGCAAACTAACTAAAGGCAACAGTAGAGTGTACAGTAGCTGTTACGTTCTATTACTTCCTTTATTTACATCTTTCAATTTTTCTCACTATTTCATTTACTTCTCAGATCCTTTACTTGATCTCGGATGTCCTCGTGGGACGATCTTGATTGCAGTCTTTTCCAAAAGTAGAAGTAGCACGTGGTGCTCTCCTGGCCGGGAGAGTCCCCCGTGGTGGTCCTACCCTCAGTCAACCACCCCAAGGTCACTGACAGACGTAACGGTGACTACGGCACGCGCGATAAACGCACAGGTAGCTAGCCCGCACTGGCACGCGATCAGTCGTTTCCGTTAACGGGTGCGCCCAAAGCACAGCACGGAACCAGGGCAGAGCCCTCTCAGTAACAGGGGTCCACCCCCTCCACAGTAACCAAACCGGGGCCTTGCCCCTCCACAGTCCGCGCACCCTCGCCTGACTACCCTGGTTTGCCCTAGTGGGCCTAACAAGTCGGTGAAGGAGGCTAGCAGAACCCCGGGGCCCGTGGGGTAGCTAGTACTCTCCTAACACTACTAGCTCTCCTCGGTACTACGTACACGAGGGCCAACAAGTTGGTACAGAGCGGCCAATCCTAACCCCGGGTCCCTGGGGCGGCTGGCCCCACTCTGCACTAAACAGGTACAGGTACTTCCCTTGGTACTGCGTACCCAAGAGACAGTACAAACTACATCTCAGTTCCATTCCTTTTTCCTTTCCAGGAGTTCCACTCCTAATTCCCCGTAGGGTTCCAGCTCTTTATCTCAGAACATCATATGTTTCACTTTCCAGATTCACGTTCTCAAATTCCATGATCTCAACATGTTTCTTTGTTCATAACAGGCAGTTGTTAATTAAATTCACAGGCAGCTTTATATATTCCTTTCCATTTTTCCGAGACTGCAGTAATATACATTCCACTAGTTTTTCCATCCTAGGATTCATGCCATATCCTAGGATCTATCATACAATCTAGTTTTCCGGCCCTAGGATTCATGCAACACCTAGGAGCTATCATTCCATATATTTCTCATTCCTAGGATTCATGCAATGCCCTAGGTTCTAGTTATGGTTCCATACTTTAACAGATTTTATTAATACTTAAAGCCACTCTACCAGGTACAACGGGAGTAATGGGGGCGTGATCGGGAATCCCGCGCGCCTCCGCGACTCTCAAGACTGCAACCGAACGAGGTCCTATCACAAGGATCAAACACAAGGAGTGTCTCAAAACAGTGTATAGCTACTGTAGGCGGGTAGAGGAATAAATTCTGAAACGAACGCAACTCGAATCGCGGAAAACGGAGCCCAAACGGGCC
Source organism: Thalassia testudinum (assembly GCA_037157565.1). NCBI lineage: Eukaryota > Viridiplantae > Streptophyta > Magnoliopsida > Alismatales > Hydrocharitaceae > Thalassia > Thalassia testudinum. The sequence goes on along the minus strand of JAZHRO010000018.1, from coordinate 5,195,543 downwards.
CTAAACGGGTCGAGAAAGACAATACTGTGCAAAATCAGACGTCTGGAACTCCTTCCAGACGTCTTAAACGGTGTATCAGAGAGTTACCTGTTCGGCTTGGTTCCCCGGACATCCAGAAGTCTGTGGGGACGTCTTTCCTAGATCCCAGACGTCCGATGGTCACTCCGGACGTTTGGAGGTCACTCCCGCCGTCTGGTACAATTTCCAGACGTCTGATTCGCAAAGATGACGAATCAGAGCACCTGCGCACAGCCAACCCCCCCTCCCTCAGTACGGTCAGTCGACAAAAAGAAGAAGAAAGCGGAAACTCACCTTTCAGACGTCTGTATGATCTCACAGTCGTCGACCTTGCCGTCTGGATATCAATCCAGACGTCTGATTCTGGAAATTTTTCCAGAATCAGAGCCCTGCTCGGCCTCCGCTCGCGACGCCGCCCGCGTCGCACCTCGCGCGTACGCTGCTCCGCCCGCAGCAGGTCCCTCTCCGCGACGCTCTGCGTCCCCTGCGCCCTCCCCCGGCCGGCCAAGCCGCTCCTGGCGAGCTCGCCCTCACGGCAGAGCCCCGCCTTCGCACGCCGCAGCTCCTCCGCGCTCACGGCGGCTGCCGCTGCCGCTGCACCCTCGAGTCCGCTCGCTCTCGCGCACAGGCAGGAGAAGAAGGAGGAAGATGGTGGAGACGGGAGGGGAGGCGCGCCCCCCCTTTTAACGCCGCACGGAGAGGAGAGAGAAGGCGGTCGCAGCCGCCTGCAGCCGCAGAGAAAAAGGGCAGAATCGCAGGTCTGCGCGCATAGGCGCGTAGACGAATATCCCGTGCGAGCATAACTGTTCGCCAGACGTCTGTAAACTATCCCGGACGTCTGGTCAGACGTCTGGATGTGATCCCAGACGTCTTTACAGACGTCTGGGCCACCTCCCAGACGTCTTAAAAGGCGTCTGGGGCACGCGCTCGTTACACAGACGATTGTAGATGAGCTGTAAATATCTTTTACAAGGAAGAAATGGCTTGTTTTGCTTTATATCTTCCAGGGATGCACAGAAGGTGTTTTATTAGAACAACAAATGGGCATGGGTGGAGGAGGATTGAATGTTGGCATCATAAGGAGTTTCATTTAGAGATTTGGGAAGGTGCTCCTTTGGAAAATTAGCAAGCTATATCAATTAGTTGATTATCACTGAATAGAGATTGAGAGGTCCCATGTAGCTATTTTGTATATTTATCAGAACACTACCAGGATTTGCCATTTCATATTGATTCAAAGAAAAAAAATCATCCTTGATGAGGTATGGCTCATCATAGCTAAAATGCCCAAGTTACGTTAGAAACTAGGTTAAACACTATTTAATTAACACAATAAATGGGTTAAGTGTGGAAATTAAGGAAAAGACTTAAAACATCAAATTTGGGTTAAAAATGCATAATTAGGTCAATTAATAAGATATTCTATTCACAAATACAAAATGATGATCTAATTGCCCATTGAACACATTTTTGGGTTCAAAAGTTCAAATCTTGAGTGAAATCATATTATAATATGCTCAATTAAGTCGCAATAAAAATCTCATTGCATTTGAACATCAATAGGACCTTGAAACCATCACATTACATTTTAGTCCTCATTCATATACATTTTATTAAGCTTAAAACTTCCAAGGACCTATTTGAAAAGCTGCAAGATCCTCTTTGCAGGCCGTCAAAGACCACTTGGTTATGGTTCTTTTCACTAATAGATTCTTCTTACAAATATTCCACCATTTCGCTTCAGGGGCTTTCTTGCAAATTACCTAAAGAAGCTGATGCTTCACGAGGCACTGTAGCTCGTGAAGAACACGAGCTACAGCTACCATTGATCTTCTTTCTCACTGATCCAACAATGGATCCTTCACTATCCATTGCACGCCTTCGCGTAAAGTTCCGTTGCCTCACCTAGATCCCATCTAACGGTGGGTTTTTGGTTTGAAGCTTCCTGCGCATCTCCTCTTCACATCCGACTGTTAATACTTGTTTAGCTTAATCTCACCATTACGGTGACCTAATCGACCCTTGACCTATATAGGAAGCACTGCTGCCCTCGCATGCGAGCATCAGCTCCTCTCCTGCATCTCTTGAGTTGAACATTCTCTCCCTCCGGTTTCCTCTCCTCAACTTACCCTGGCTCCATTGCTGAGGCGATGAGCTCCATCTTCCTTTGACTCTCCTTGCTGCTAGGGATCGTGTAACACTTGAGGGTGACCTGAGCTTCACTAGCAAGCTTTCTCTTCGCCGAAGTGCCTCCCTCCTTCCTCGCTGCAGCCACCAGCTACAGATCTCCTCAAAGGTCCCATTCGTCCACTTAGAGTAGGATCTACTACTTTCTAGGATAATTGTAATATAGTGTAGATCAATTAGGAGTAGAATTAGTTAGTGAACTAGTAGATTTGATCCGGTTTAGTTAGATTAGAAGTAGGGTAGATTAGTATCGATCTCTCCCTCTTTGATCAGTTTAGATCAGAGAGGTGTTTTTCCACCTTCGTTTCGATGCATTAATCTCCCTCTACGTCTCATAATTCTCATTCATTATTCTCCTCACAATTTAATCATCGTGGACCCCTTCATCAAGGCCTAATTCAGATATGGAAGTTTTGGCTTCTAGATCTAAATTCACGCCTAAAATTCACTTGGGGGGTCTCCCATTCACTCCATCTATTCACAAAGACCCCCCGATTTGGATTCAATTGTATCAGATTTGCTTGATTGATTTATATTTGGATTTTATGCTCAATCGCAAGATTTAGAGTTGATTCGATTTGTAATGGATTTAATCGAGCAATTTGAGTTTGATTGAGCTGAATTAGGTATAATGCATGGATTCTGAGGTGTTTTAAGTTAGTTTTGACGTTTAGATGAGTATTTTCCTAATTCAAGCCTTGCATTTGGGTAGTTTGGCCAAGGAGAATCAGAGTTTCTGATTGGAGGTCAAAACAATGACCCAGTGGTTTTTATGGGATCATTATATCACTTTGAACATCAGTCAATGATGTTCAAAAAGATCAAGTGATCAGATCACTTGTAAACCTATAGTAAAAGTCCAAAATAGGGTGACATAGATTTTTGAATTAGAAGAGTTTCAATTTGATATCTAAAGTTCAACAAAGATTTTGGAGATTAAAATGAAGGTTCTGAATGCTTATAAGTGAAAATGGAGTCTAGTTTGATTCATTCCTCTTTTGTTGTCCATGACAAAGAAGAATGATCAGATTAGGGTTCCAAGAGTTCGTCACTATGTATTAGAGTGTCAAATGGATTTCAGAACTTCTTTGAAAGATTTGCAACTAATTTCAAGTGGACTTTTAGTGCTTTATTTCATATCTGAGTAGCTGCAGCAGTAGATGTTTTGTTCTCTGATTTAAAACACCGCTTGGAGAAGGAATGGTTTTGATGGATTTTTTTAAACTCAGATCTGGTTTTGCAAGATCTGAGATTGATTTCTTGAGCACTAAACCAACCTTATTAGGTATGAATTTTCAATAGTAGTTACAGCAGCAGCTGCTGTTGTAACAGTAGTAGTAGGGTCTGGAACATGATGGTTCATGTGGATATTGGTTGGAATTGGGAATTTAAAGAAGCTGACATGTTGTATATTGTTAGAACTTGATGTACAAGCATTCATGTACTTGAATTAGACTTAAATTTGATGAGAATTGCTTGTAAATCAGATTTGAATCCTTTATTATCAGCATTTTAATGTACTATCTGTCCAAATAAGGTTTTTAATGTAAATTTTTGTGGAAAATCAATTTTTAATGCTCCATCATGTTTCATAATGTTTCCTAGATATGTTTATAGCTCCACATCCTTTTTCCAGCCACTTAAGGCCATTTTAGTGTCTTAGGTTCCTTATTTAGCATGCATTATAGGTCTCTTTGGTATGAACTGTGTAAATAAATAAAAATCATAGAAAAATAAAATGAAGATGTCTTGAGTAGGATTAGATATATCTCTAGGTGTATGCAAAGTTGCAAAGTATTCCGAAGTCTCGACTTAGTAGAACATACTAGTTGACGGTTTGGTCTATTTTGAAGCTTAATAAAAGAACCAAGTTGAAAAACACAAAAAGAATTCTTCTCTCTCTCTTCTCCTACTTCTATAAAACATAGAAAGACCATAAAAATAAGAAAAAGTCAAAAAAATTTCATAAAAATACCACACATATTGTATTTATGCTTGTAAATATAATTAAACACTAAGTTATATGTAAATATTATACATAAATAACTTATAATTGTATTATATATATTTAAATAAGTATTTAGGGTGATTTACTGCACATATAACGTTATTATATAATTGTATACTAATTTATGTTAGAGTAAATGTATTTATACTAGGGTAATTATAAATAAATAAGAATACTTGTATAATAGTACCTGACATTGTATATATGTATTTAAGTACTTATTATATACCTAGTTATACTTGTACATTTATTTATTTATGTATTTGTTGCAGATAATTAAGTTATTAAGTTAAAATAAAATAAATTAGTAAATTAAGTTATTACTGAAGTAATTTATAGTGTATACTTGTATGTATTAATTTTAAATAGTGTATACTCGTACATTAATTAAGGATTTAAACCCTAAATTAATGTATATAAATCTCTAACTTTAACCAATTTGTATATATAATTAAATAACTTATTTTTGTAAATTAATTATATAATCATGTAGCCTTATGTAAGGGCTTTCCATTTATATAATTTATTGTAAATTTGGAATTAATTAAGGCCCCCAAATTGAGGGCCAAATCTGGCCTTTCATCACGCTACAGCATGCTCAATTGAGCGCAATGTTAGTCCCACATCATGGGTTGAAGAGTGGCTGAAGGCGTATAAATTGAATTGCGTTGATAACCTAAGCAGTCGTCAAGCGCTTGACACTAGCCATTACCTCTTACCCCTTCCCCTCTCTCGAGCATATATGGGCATTGAAGTTGGTTTGGGCTGGGAGGCCGTGTGTACAGTGGTGGGCCTAGTGAGCCTGAAAGAAAATGCACGAAAATGTACATGATAGAAACTAGAACCGGGTTTAGTAATAGTCTGATCCCACCCATAGGGGTGCTGTGTATCTCACGAAATACCCGATTCGCTAATAAAAAATCATAATTTTTGTAAAGTGAACAGTAAGTGCTGCATGTGTGTGAGAAGAGAAGCCTTAAAATTCTAAGTGTTGGAGCCGTGAGGTCTGAGAGGCTAAGTGTTGAGTCGAGTGTGGGATTTGTGCATGTGTAATGTGTGTATACTATGTATATATATCAGTGTATAATATAGGTACATAATATATGAATATGTATAATAAATAAAATGTATATATATATAATGTATACGAGTATGTATGAATAGTATATATATATATATAAATAGACTCTAAGTAGAGTAGTATACGCATGTTTGAGCCTTAGGTATATATATAATTTTCTAAGGCTTTAGTGACATATATATCTGTCACTATAGGTATGTATATATATTTGTAAATATAGTTCTTTTGCCTTATGTTTTGTATATACTTTTACTAAGGTATAGCGACACTTATATACGTTATTGTACATAGTTTATATGTTACTAAAGTTATTAGTATGTGTTAGTATATTTAGTTTAATATATACTAAGAATTATTTTTGTACTTATACTTAGGTATTATTTAGGATAGTTGCACATAACTAACATAGAGTAGTCTTATTTAGTTTTTGATGCTTGTTTAGTTGTAAATATATTTAAGGCATTGTAGTGAATATTAATTGATTCTTTTGTACATAATTGACTAATTTATTCATTCATTTTTGATTCATTGATTCATTTTGTAAATATAATTGATATTTTTGGAATAAAAGAATATTTTTAGAACATAGAGAGTGATGTATAACGATAACTACCTTCCAGTGAATGACTTGGAATAAAGTAGTAAGAATTATGTAAATAAATAAAATGACACGACATCTGTTTGCATTGTGACATTATACTACGATAACGACACCATTAAAAAATCATTTTTATGCAACACGGTTTGTCGTCGATCAATCCTCCACCACTTACAGTAGCCATCCCCTCCCTTCTCCTCCGCCACTTCCCCTTTTGCCTCTAGAGTATGCAATAACAGGCCATCTGCTTATTAAAAGTGATGTTTACAACTATGATGTGTTATTGGAGTAGTTATCAGGCATGAAACTTGTAGATACGTCCCAACATCCAAGACAAGAAAATCTAGTAACATGGGCCCATGTACTTCTTATTGGTGGATGAGTAGAGAAGGGCTGAAGCTACTAGTTTATCCTTTACTAGAAGAGAAGTATGACTTCATTAGCTTGACAAAGGTTGCTTAACTGAGAGGGAGCATATTTTGTAAAAGTTTGATGAATGATCTCCTTTCATTCTTGACATCTGCATGCTAAGTAGATGAACTCAAGATAGAATTGCAAGAACTTTGACATCAATGTGATCAGCTTGAAGCAGAGTAGAACCAAAGATATATTGAATAGGAAGATGATTAAAATTGATGGGTCTCTTTCCTTAAACATGGGTGTCCCTTTGAAACTCATTACATGTTTAGGATTTTGTGTTGGATGCATCTCTTTAATCTAGCAGCGTGAACTAGTCTTTTTGAAAAAGAGCAGCATGAACTATTTGAAGTCAAAATATGCTGGAGTCACTAATATTGAATCAATGCTTTTCAACACATGTTCCAACCTCTGAATTAAATTGAGGCTTCATATACCTTACATTTAAAGTAAATTTCTTGACCCTTTAACTTGGATGCTTAAATTATCCATTGAATGAAACGAAGGACAGACTTGTTTCCATACATTCATTCCACATTTGATTAGTGATGGTACACCATCATCTATCATAACTAGCTTAAATTAGCCAAAATCCAAAAATAAATGCTCCTTAATAGTCATCAAATGGTCGTAATTTTGTTTTGAGCTAAATGTGAGAAGATAGGAAATCCCGTTAATTTTGCTGTTTTAACAAGAAATCACGAATGCAAATAAATGAGGGGTTGATAGGTGGTTAATCTAAGGTAAAATGAACTTAAATTTCCAAGAGGTGAGCTTGCATTGATTGAATCAAGGTTTTCTACGATTTAAGGATTATTTTATTAATAAAAATAGTAATTACAAGCTCACTACAATTAAACAAGTTCTGGTGGAAACAAATGTAATCTAAACCTCCTAAAAATGATTGAAAAATATTTTGAGGTTCGAAACCTTCAATTTGACCAAACGAACCCATTTTGACAAAAAATGAACTTAGGCAAGAATTTGCCTTATTTTGGGCTACAGGGTAAATTACGCCGTCAAACTGCGTTGAAACCAAAATCTAAGGTCACCACTTGATTTTTTGAGTCCAAATTAGGTTACCTCCAAATTTTGAGCTCAATTAGAGTCAATCTTGAGCTAGTGTGGATTTTAGCCCATTCACTTCTATTTATTGCTTAATCCCCCCTAAGTTTCAAGTTTTTATTGCAAGAAAGTCTCTCCACCGCCTTCATCTAAAGAAGGAAACAACAACAAGGAATCAACACAAATCCGCTAGACTTTGATTGGAGATTTCTCCTCCAATTCTCCTCCAAATCCCTCCAAATTTGGAGGGATTGCTCAAGAGATCAAGACCTTTTGATTAGGCAAGATCTTGTGCCCCAATTTGGAGCATGAGAGCTTTGACGAACTCGGAATTGGAGGTTCATGAACTTGCCAAAATTCGTGAGGAATCTCGTAAATTCAAAGCAATTGGGTGTGCAAACATCTTCTATTTAAGCTCTCGCATGCTTCCAAGTCCAATTTAGTCAAAATTAGGCTGAAAATCCCCCTTTTCTTCCTCTGACTGGCCACACGTCCAACGACTCTAGTGACCTCCTTCGACCCATTCTTCCATGCATGCATCTGATCAACGAGCACCACTATCTTCTTGCCCATCTTCTTCTAATGCTAGCCAACCATAACTAGGTCTTCTTAACCCCTTCTTCATCATCGTTCTCCCTCGCTGGACTTCTCTTCTTCCTCACGTTCGGTCGGCCAACGTCGGATGTGATTCGCCCTCCTTCGTCCAAGTAAACTAGCTCTTTCTCTTCCCTTCCTCTCCGTTCCCTTCCTCCATAAAGTGGCTGGTGAGAGCTCTGGCGAGCTCGAACTGCCACCTCTCACCACCAACCACCAAGCCATCTACCCCACAAGCTCCACGACACCTTGGGGAGCAAAAGCCCTCAAGAAATTGGGGCTTTTGACTCCCCAAACCTCCGGCTGGACAACCCATCATGCCACTGCCTCCGTTACCATCGTCTGTCCACCATACACCTCCAAACACCAAATTGCCAGCACCACCACCTTCGTTGCATTGCAGCGAAGCTTCCTAGGTGTGTAATTGGGGCCAAAAGCCTGTACTTCTATTTCAGGTACTTCACCGTTGCTGTCGTCTTCCCGTTGTTGTCGACCTTCATCTGGTGAATAATCAACAAGGGAATCAAGCTCCCTCCATGTTAAGACTCGAGACATCATACACACTTTAAGACGTCTGGGAGTTGGTCCAAATGTCTGGACGCCTTCCCAGACTTCTGGAAATAAATTTTGGCATGCGTACTATCGCGAGTCTACGCGCGTGCCACGTGCAGACTGCAACCCGCCACCCTCTTCTTTCTCTCTCTCCCCTTGCCGACCTGCAGACACCTCCCCCAGGCCTTCAAATACCCCCTCCCCTCTCCCTCGTTCACCACCCCATCGTATCCTCCTTCCTCCAGCGTGAGCGCGAGAGAGAGAGAGAGCGAGGGCAGCAGTTGCTGCTGGGTGCAGTGCGGAGAGGAAGAGGTGCAGCGAGAGGGAAGAAGAGGGAGAGCGCGCGAGAAAGAGAGAAAGAGCCTGCTGGAGCAGCTCGAGGTCGGCCGGCTTGCGCGTGGAGGAGCATTGTGCTGGGGAGATCCCCCCTGGTGTTGCTGCAGCTCGAGCAGCGGAGGAGCGGCTATGTGGCGAGCTCGTGAGCAGCGGGAAGAAGACGAGGAGGTTCTGATTATGGGAATTTTTCCCAGAATCAGACGTCTGGACCTACATCCAGACGACGCGAGCGACGTCTGGAGGGAGCTCCAGACGACTGAGAGGTACGAAATTTCTCCTCTACCTCCTTTTGCGGATACGGTCATGCAGGCCATTCCGCCGAAGTGCTGAGACGTGTCGTGTTGAGGAGGCTTTCGTCGCGCGTGCAGGTTTCGTTTCGGGAAGGCGCGGGGACATGCCCTCCCACACAGTTCAGACGTCTGGGCACAGCACCAGACGACGGAGAGTGTCTCTAGACGTCCGGAGAGGTGGTCGGACATCTGAAACTGGGTCTAGACGATTCAGCAGGATCCCTGGACGTCTGAGGAGCAGCGCAGAGTGAGGTATGACCTGGACCACTTTTTAAGATGTTTGGAAGGTGTTCCAGATGTCTGGTTTGGGTCAGAATTGTTGTTTTTGACCCGTTTAGGGTTCGTTCGAAGTCTGATTTCCGCGTTTAAGATTCTGTTCTTCTCAGAATTAGTTCCTCTACTTGTATGAAATACTTGTATCTTGTTCTGAGTGGTTCCTTGTGATTGATCCTTGTGTTAGGACCTCATTCTGTTGCGGCTTTGGGGGTTGTGGAGGCACGAGGACCTGCTGATTATGCTCCCATTACTCCCGGTTTTGCAGGTAGAGTGGCTCCCCTGAGTTAATTACAAATATTAATACATCTCTGAAATAAATGATAGATGCTAGGGTATGGCATGAATCCTAGGACCTAAAAAATAGATTGAATTATACATTCTAGGGTATGGCATGAATCCTAGGACTTGAAAACTAGATTGAATGATAGATCCTAGGGTGCGGCATGAATCCTAGGAACAGAAACACTAAAACGAACGTCTTGAATACCTGAATTGCAGTCTTGGAAAAGTAGACAGAATAATGATAATTGCTTGTAATTGGATAACTTCATGTGAAATGTAGAGTACTGTCGCTTGTAACTGCTACATGTAATTCCTATTGTTTGGAAACTAAATTTGGGCTACTTGTATATAAATGGATATTAAATGTTGGAAACACGAGCTATATGCGAATAAAATTGAAATGATGGAAACTAGTATGGCTTGGCCTGAGAAATATGAGCATGAACCTTATGGGGAATTAGGAGTAGAGCTCATGGAAAATAAATAGAATGGAATTGGGAAAGTGGATGGGGAAGTAAGCTGGCCCTTAAGTACGAAGTACCAAGGAGAGCGACTGTCCCCATGTTTAGTGCAGAGCGGAGTTAGCCGCCCCAAGGACTCGGGGTTAGGTCTGGCCACTTTGTACCGACTTTTGGCCCTCGTATACACAGTACCGGGGATAGCTACTAGTGTAGGGAGAAAGCTAGCCACCCCACGGGCCCCGGGGTTCAGCTAGCCGTCCTACACCGACTTGTTAGGCCCACTGGGCAAACCAGGGTATTCAGGGGAGGGTGTGCGGACTGTGGAGGGGCAAGACCCCTGTTTGGTTACTATGGAGGGGTTGGACCCCTGTTACTGAGAGGGCTCTGCCCTATACTAGTTCCGTGCTGTGCTTTGGGTGCACCCGTTAACAGAAACGACTAACCGCGTGTCAGTGCGGGGTAGCTACCCGTGCGTTTATCTCGCGAGCCGTAGTCACCGTTACGTCTGTCAGTGACCTTGGGGTGGTTGACTGAGGGTAGAACCACCACGCAGGACTCTCCTGGCCAGGAGAGCATCACGTGCTACTTCTACTTTTCGAAAAAGACTGCAATCAAGATTGTTCCCACGAGGAACATTCGAGATCAAGAGAAAGATCTGAGAAATAATTTAAGAAAGAGTAAATAGAGTGTAACGACCCGGTTCCCGAGTCCCTACAAGACACGAGAACCGGACCGACTCGACTAATCCCAAGACCTAGTCGTCCAACGAGGAAGTAACCAAAAGAACAGTAAAATAAACCACATTCAGCATGAATATAACTAACAGTAAGAAAGTACAGCAGTAAGGAAAGAAACTACTACAGTATATACCACTACAACAGTAGAACAACATTTATCATATAACATGAACTGCAAGTAAAGAAAAGTACAGCGGAAACAAGAACTACTCACTATAACGGAAACAAAGAGGTACAAAAGACAGTGGTAACTCTACTGGACCCTACTCGGCCCAGCGTCCTCTGCAGCCGCTGACCCTGGCTGCTCAACACCTGGTCCTGAAAAAGGTAACGAGTGTAACACATCAGCAAAACGCTGAGTAGAGTGGCAACTAAAACTAAAGACAATTGTAGAGTGTATAGTAGCTGTTATGTTCTATTACTTTCTTTATTCACATTTTTCAATTGTCTCACTATTTCATTTATTCCCCAGATCTTTTTCTTGATCTCGAATGTTCCTCGTGGGAACGATCTTGATTGCAGTCTTTTCCAAAAAGTAGAAGTAGCACGTGGTGCTCTCCTGGCCGGGAGAGTCCCCCGTGGTGATCCTACCCTCAGTCAACCACCCCAAGGTCACTGACAGACGTAACGGTGACTACGGCACGCGCGATAAACGCACAGGTAGCTAACCGGTACTGGCAAGCGGTTAGTCGTTTCCGTTAACGGGTGCGCCCCAAGCACAGCACGGAACCAGTCCAGGGCAGAGCCCTCTCAGTAACAGGGGTCCAACCCCTCCACAGTAACCAAACCAGGGCCTTGCCCCTCCACAGTCCGCGCACCCTCGCCTGACTACCCTGGTTTGCCCCAGCGGGCCTAACAAGTCGGTGTGGGAGGCTAGCAGAACCCCGGGGCCCGTGGGGTAGCTAGTACCTCCCTACACTAGTAGCTCTCCTTGGTACTACGTACGCGAGGGCCAGCAAGTCGGTACGGAGTGGCCAGTCCTAACCCCGGGTCCCTAGGGCGGCTAGCTCCGCTCTGCACTAAACAGGGGGACAGTCGCTCTCCTTGGTACTCCGTACTCAAGGGCCAGCTCACTTCCCCAATACTATTCCATTCACCTTCCAGGAGTTCTACTCCTACTTCCCCGTAGGGTTCCATCCTTTTTACTCAAACGTCCAGGTTTCACATTCCAGTTTCACATTCTTACAATCCATGTTCTCAACCACGTTATTTATTCACAACAGGCAGCTGTTAATTCAAATTACAGGCAGCTTTATATCTCTTTCCATTTTCCAAGACTGCAGTATTATACATTCCACTAGTTTTTCCCATCCTAGGATTCATGCCATATCCTAGGATCTATCATACAATCTAGTTTTCCAGCCCTAGGATTCATGCAACACCTAGGAGCTATCATATATTTCTCATTCCTAGGATTCATGCAACGTCCTAGGTTCTAGTTATGGTTCCATACTTTAACAGATTTTATTAATAACTTAAAGCCACTCTACCAGGTACAACGGGAGTAATGGGGGCGTGATCGGGAATCCCGCGTGCCTCCGCGACTCCCAAGACTGCAACTGAAGGAGGTCCTATCACAAGGATCAAACACAAGGAGTGTCTCAAAACAGTGTATAGCTACTGTAGATGGGTAGAGGAATTAATTCTGAAAATAACGCAACTTAAATCGTGGAAAACGGAACCCGAACGGGCCCTAAACGGGTCAAAAACGACGACACTGTGCAAAATTAGACGTCTGGAACTTCTTCCAGATGTCTTAAAAAGTGGATCAGAGAATTACCTGTTCAGCGTGGTTTCCCAGACGTCCAGAAGTCTTCGGGGACGTCTGGCCTATCTCCCAGACGTCCGATGGTCACCTCGGACGTCTGGAGGTCACTCCCGCCGTTTGGTACAACAGACAGACGTCTGATTCGCGTTGGATGGCGAATCACCGAGCCTGCGCACACCCATCTCCCTCCCTCAGTACGGTCAGTCGATAGGAAGGAAGAAGAAGACGGAAAACTCACCTTTCAGGCGACTGGAAGATCTACCAGACGTCGCCCTCGCCGTCTGTCTATCAACCCAGACGTCCGATTCTGGAAAATTTTCCAGAACAGGGCACCACCCGACTTCTGCTCGCGACGCCGCCCATGTCGCACCTCGTGCGCCTGCTGCTCAGACCACAGCAGTCCCCCCTCCGCGTCGCTCCGTGCCCCCTGCGCCCTTCGCCGGCTGACCCTAGCAGCCCCGGCGAGCTCGCCCTCACGGCAGAGCTCCGCTCTCGCACGCAGCACCTCCTCCGCGCTCACTGCGGCCGCCGCTGCCGCCCTCGCGCTCGCGCTCACGCTCACGCTCACTGGCTGAAGGAGAAGAGGGAGGAGATGGTGGAGACGACGGGAGGGAGCACGTGGCCTTTTAAGGTCGCGCGAGGAGGAGAGAGAGGACGCGGCAGGCGTCTGCAGCCGCAGGGAAGAGGGAATCAACGAATATCCGGTCTGCGTGCTCAGGCGCGCAGACGACTCGCGCGTGTCGAAATTAATGGATTTTCAGACGTCTGGAAGCGATCCCAGACGTCTAGTCAGATGTCTGGACCACCTCCCAGACGTCTTAAAATACGTCTGGGGCACGCGTTCGTTACATAGAGAAATAAAGAAAGAAATTAAACACAACAGCTACTTGTCCACCTTTACCATTTTTCTTAGCTAGCTGGTTGCTAGTCTACTCAGCGTTTCGCTGACGTGTCATATTTGTCACCTTTTTCATGACCAGGTGTTGAGCAGCCAGAGCCTACGGCTGCGGAGGGTGCTGGGCCTAGTAGAGCCCAGTAGTTGTATTTTTGTGTACCCATTTTCTGTAGTAGTGAGTATTCCTGTTTTACCTTGTATTCTTTTATTGTAAACTTCATATTTCTGTACCTATTTTTAATTCTCTACTGTTGTGGTGGTATGTACTGTAGTAGTTCTTTTCTTTACTGCTGTACTTTTGTTACTGTTAGTTACTTGCATGGTGAATGTGATTTATTTTACTGCTTTTTGGTTACTTTCTCGTTGGACGACTGGGTCTTGGGATTAGTCGAGTTGGTCCGATTCTCATGTCCTGTAAGGATTCGGGAATCGGGTCGTAACACTCCACGTGGAACAACTCGAGGAAGCTTCCTAGGCCGTTGGATTCGAGATCCAACGGCCATAAGGCTCCAATTGGGCAGTCGAGCCTCCACGATGTAGCTTGCGAAGAAGAGAAGGCAACATAGTGCCACATCATGCAAAGACAATTCTGAATTTGCTTCATAAGGATTTCATCCCCTTCGTTGTGCTCATAAACAAGGGGTCAGGTCCCCATACATGCACGCCTAACACACGCTCTCGCCTGTCCTTGCATGCCTAGGCGGGTTTGGGCCAGATCTGGATTCGATTAGAAAAGAAAAGAGAGAAAAAGAGGGGGTTGGTGTTGGGAATAGAGTGGGTCGATTTTCCTGGGCTGAGACTTGATTTGGGCCTTGTCTGCGTAGGCCCTTGGGTTTGAAATTTCACTTAGTGTTGAAGAGGCTTTACTTATAGTTGAAAAACCCTTTTTGCTTCAAACACTTGGCATTTTTTTTTTTGAGTTTGACATTGTGCATTACATTGAATAAATATGTTTCTTTGTATATCAACCTCTTGAGCTTCATTTTATTTTATTGATTAGTTAATTGATTGCGATTATTTGCTCTCTAAGATGACTTCAGACTCACAATTGAGATATAAATTTAAATGTTGATTCGTTTTTGTTCACTATACTGCAACGCATATTTAAAACTTGATGAAAGCGCGTTAACAACTAGACAGAAGAGTCATTGGAAACATTTCCTTCAATCTTCTCATTGGAACCATGTCTTTTGTATACAAAAATGTTTTCACAATAAATGGACATCGTTCAAGACCTTTACAAAATTTTCAGGCATACATGGATGCCCCACACAAAATGAAAAAAGTTGTCAAAATAGTCCTATCTTCAAAGCAGAACAGTCCCATCTCTCTAATTCAAGGTGAGATAGGTTCTGTCTTGATTTCCAGGTCTGCCTTTTCTATCCCAAAATGCATATCCACTCTGGGATTTCCAGAGTGATTGCTGCACCTACAAAACATCAGAAAATGATTGAACTAAAAGTTTGTACAACTAAAAGAAAGAAACAATTTGATACTACTTGAATAAGAAAAATGCCCACTAGCAGCAAAATCCCATTGGACTTGAACATCAGAACAACAATCCAAATTGTAACCAAAAAAAAAGATTGCAAAAAGCTCATGCAAAATTAACAAAAGTGGATCCTTAAAAAAAATGGAGATAGATCCTTCAAGCTTAGCAAAATCATCCAACAATGAGGGATATGAACAAAAAAGTCTTCAAAAAAAAGGATACGAACAAAAAAGGCACATGGGCTCAAAAAAGATAAAACTTTGTACTTTGTTGCCACCACTTTTTTTCCTTTTTTTTGAGAAAGCAAAGCATTATGCATCAGTCAGGATCCAAATTTAGATCCCCTACGTTTTAACATAATGATTTATCACATATAAGTGATGATAAAGGTCAGCTACATCAGTACCTAAGCGCCAAAATAATCAGCATTTCTAGCATCACACATGAGTCAATAGGGAGGTTTATGACCTGTGCACATGTTACCTGCTCAAAGGGAGTTCAATATAGAAGAATACCGATTGATCAATGCTCATTAATTAGAGTTATTTGGCTAATATGCTTGTTGATATGAGTTGGCTAGTTGATACGAGGAAGACTATATGGGGAAGATTGATATGAGTTACTTGGTTGATATGCGAAAGATGGAGGTTGTTGTTCCGCTTGTGGCTATGGTGGTGGCCTAGGCCTGGCATACCCAGCGAATATCACCCATCCATGCAAGAACAGCAACAATGAAACAAACATTAAAAAAAATTGATAAGCTCCATATTTGTTGCTTTACGGAATAGAAGGTTAAATGTTTCTTTGAGAAGAAAAAGAATGGTTGCATGAGAGTAGCGGTCATCTGCTATATTAATCCTCCATCAAAATAAAGGCACAATTACGAAGACAGCCAAACACTCCCTTGACAATTCATTCTCCGTATAAATATTCTCCACGAAGGTTGGGGACAAAATGTTATTGGGGCAAATCTCTCATCCAGATTCTTAGGTATACTATATGGGCAATAGGGGATGGTTTGTCTAACAATAAGAGGCTACAGGAATAGTTCAGGGCTGAGTTGGTTTACAAAGAATGAAAAATCCTTTTCACCATCATTGATGCTGAGGATTCTATCAGGGGAACATTTATTGGAATCCCAACTGTAAAAAAGGAATAGGAACAGGCATTCTAAAATGTTACTCCAAGGGCAGCACATAATATTAAGTTTGCCCAGCAACAAAAAAAACAAATCCGCGAAGACTAGGTTGTTGGAGGGCTCGGCCGTAGGAGGGGGGGTGGCAAGAGGCGGAGGCGTGAAGCCTAGAACGGAGAAGCGCCGTTGGAAGGTTCGAGATGCTGCCGCCCTTAGCGCCGCCATGGAATGGACCTTCCTTCGATGCCTCTTCTCTATCTCTCTCTCTCTCTCTCTCTCGTTCTTGGTCTCAGACTAGTGTGTGTGAGGGTTTTGTTGACTTATCAGCATTATGAGACTTTGATAATCCTATGCATCGGCATCTGGAGGTCAGAGGACCATCAGCTGAATAGAAGTGGTTGTGGGAGGAGGTAGGGGGCATCGGAGAAGGGGGAGGATGTGGGGGTGCAGGAGGAGGTGGGACGAGCTCGTGAGGAGGAGGAGGAAGAGGAGGAGGTGGATTGGGTGGAAAGGGGAGGAGGTGGGACAATGAGGAGGGGGGACAAGCGGCAGCCAAGAAAAGGGTCTTGTGTGGTCACGAGGAGGGAGGGAGGTTCTATTGGACGAGGGCGTGGGCGCCGGCGGTGAGGAGGAGGAGGATGGACGGTGGGCCTGATCAAGTGGGGAAGGGGGGGTGGAGGTTCAGAGGTGGGGATGTTTGCGTTCTGGCAGTGGGTGCAGGAGGTGACTTCGGAGGGGGAGACGGTAAAAGATGATCTCAATAGTTGAAGAAACCCAACGGTTATAAAGTGGAAGCTGGA
Organism: Thalassia testudinum; assembly: GCA_037157565.1. Lineage (NCBI taxonomy): Eukaryota > Viridiplantae > Streptophyta > Magnoliopsida > Alismatales > Hydrocharitaceae > Thalassia > Thalassia testudinum. The sequence continues at coordinate 5,178,551 of JAZHRO010000018.1, read as the reverse complement.
TGTAAGGTGTGTGTGGCTGAGCTAGCTGCACATACCTGCCCCCACACATATATATATATATATATATATATATATATATATATATATATATGCTTGAATTTTACGGTCTGTCCTTCTACATCAAATATGATCTCCTTATCACTAGACGTGTCATTAATCATCATTATAACCTTTATCTCATGATCTTGATTAATTAATTGCAACCTCCCATCCAATGATAGGATGAGTACAGGAAAGATTACTTTTTATGACGGTTAAAAATTATTACTTAAACATATAAAATCGTCGTATAATATGGAAAGGGTGTGTTACGTTATATATATATAAGAAACTTTTTTCCTATTTTTTGAGTTTGTGTGGTTAAAAGATCATTAAACTAAAAACTCAAATTCGGATTTGATTTTAGTGCTAATTTGAAAAACTCTTTCTAGAAATTCCTAAAGTCCAAAAATTATGAAACTTTATCTATTTGTGGCCCATTAAATCAATAACAAACCTATTGAAAATCTTCTTGAAATTCGCTATAGAAAAAATTTAAAAATCTCTTACAGGGTTTTTCTTGAAAATAAAACACAAAAAAATTCAAATTGCTAGAATTTTTGTGATTTTTATAAGGCTCCAAATTGCCTAACATTTGTGCCAATAGTTTTATAATCAAATCTTGCATGTGGAAAATTGAAAAAAAATTTATGAATACCGGACATTAGCTGATTTTTGATTCATTGATTGAGGATCATTTTTGCTGATCTGACCATTTTGAGCAAAAAATTACAAAATTATTTAAACTCACTAAAAATTCCTGAAAAGATTATTTTTGTGCTCCTGATTGAGTGGTGCAAAGAATCCATAGTTGTCTTTTCTTGGGTCGCACCACTTTAACTTAAAATCAATTCAATAGGGTTGACAACTCTAAGGTTCAAGTGCATCTAGAAAACACCAGTTCTTTTTGATTTCAAAAGGAAATTTACTTTCACACCTGATTACATAACTTGGTGTGCTCATAAGAACTTGAATTGAATTGATCCTTAAGTGGAACCCTAAAACTTGGCTAAACAAGGCTTAGCCCTAAAAGACATTCATTCTCAAATGAAAGGCCTTGTATTGCTTGTTTGCCAATGCGCTCACACATTTGAAATTGATATTAAGGGCAAACACCATTGTAATTCCCATTACATTCTAGAAGCACAAAATCCTAGCCCTTAAAATTGAGCAAATGTGCCTTAGGTAGAATTATCTTGTCTTGGGTGTATAGGTATATCCATGGGTAAATTGCCTACGTCTTTGCCAGTACATAACTTGGTGTCAGGCTGAGGGGTCTAATTGTTAAACGACTTAAACTGGGTAGAGGTTACTCAATTGGCACTTGGATAGTGGTTTGGGAAGCACCACCTCTGTCCCACCTGTCTCAACCTAACTAGGTTATCTGTTGGACACAAAGGTGGATTTATTCATTGGTATGTTTATATAGTTCAAGGCTTAGGTCTAATAGGATTACACTTTAGGGCTAGTTTTTGATTGCTTGTTTGATTATTTATAGACACATTTTCTCTCTCTTGTTCCCTCTACATCTCCTCTATTTTCTTCTCACTGTGTATGCATGGGTGGAGATACTAAAACCACATTTGGTAGGAGCTTTTGAACCTCGATCTAAAAAGAGACTTGAATTTGAAAGCTTTGATTTAATGGTTGAACCATATGGATTGGGGTCTGGATCAAACTTGTAACTCAATCACCCACAAGCTGAGCTTAGGAAACAATGGGCCTAAATGCAACAACTCCAAGAATGGATTGTGGAGCAAATGACCTAACCTAAGGAAGAAAATCCCAAATTACGGGATTTCTATGATCCAAGTTGGACCAAGTGTTAGAATCCCAAATGGGGACTATGAGGTTAAACCACAGGTGCTAGGTTTGATTAACACGTCCACGGGAACAACAATTAATGAGGATGCATTCCAACACCTAGAAAATATGACCATCCTAGCTAACTGAGACCAATAAACCCAGGAACAACAATGTGGATGATATGATGATGAAGTGGTTTCCCCATTCTCTAATAGCCAAAGCTACACATTGGTATAACTTAAAGGTGCTTGCCTAAAAAAATTCTTCCCAATTGGTAGAACCAATATCAGTAGGAGGGCCATTACTACTTTCACAAAAAATCCCAGGGATCAACTAGCGAATCTTAGGAGAGATTTATGGAGGTTCTGAGCAAATGTCAACATCATGAGGTGCCTAAGTGACAATTAGTCCAAATTTTCTACCTTGGGCTTTCAACCCAAAATAAACAATATGTGGATGCTTCATATGAAGGTAATTTCTTCAACAAATATGCTGAATGTGCTTATCAGTTGTTTGAGAAATTGAGTGAAAACTCTCTTAACTATGCCTCCATGGACAATTTTGATAGATCTGTGCAACCTAGCGTTGGACTATATAAAATTCAGGATAACTCTAGTAAGGTTGACATCGATGCCTTATGCCAAAGGGTGGAAAGCATGGTTTCTAAGAAGGTTGATCAGTACTTATCCTAAAACTAGTCTCCTACTGGGTCCACTATTCAGGGAATAGTGTTTGATTATCCCATGATATTTTCATAATTATTTATGTTAATTTATGCCTAACTTATGTTTGTTTAAGGGTAAATTAGATCTAATTGCACTATATTAGGTTAGATTAGTCACTCTGCATCATTTTGTAAATATCACATTTTTTATAGGTTTGTGTGCAATATATATTTGTTACTTGTATCTGGTGCCTTGATGACTTTATTCATATGTTTGCAGGTGCCAGGTATGAGATTGCTTGGAGCATTGTAGAGAGGAGAAACCAGCCTGAACTCTTTTATTCCTATTGAGGCCTAACCTATTCCCTGACCCTTAACCCAATTTGAACCCTAGACTAGCCTATTTAATGGTCCAACATCCCACATACATCATCCCCTCAACATATCCATCCAACACCACAAAATCCCATGCAACCTCATGTCCGCATATTAAACCTTTCCCAAGCAATTCCTAAATCAAACCCCATGTAACCCAACAATACCATGCAAACATATCCCCCACTAGTAGAAAAAGTACTGTTCGCGACGGATATTTTCGACTATTCAAGTAATGGTCAGCAATAATGTTATTTTCAACTGTTTTAATAGAAACAATTGCCAAAAGTCCGGTCATTAACTTTGTCATCTGAAAAATAGTCGAGGAGGTTGAGACCATTCTTGACTGTTATAAACGGTCGAGACTAAAAATTTACTTGACCGTTGTTATATAAATGGTCGAGGATAAATGAAATCCTCGACTGTGCAATATATAACCGTTGAGAAAGTGAAGTAAAATTAAGACGTCTGGTTGACACCATTGTTGATCGTTTATAACGGTCGACAATAATAATATAGTCAACCATTTCCATATTAACAGTCGACGATAATGTTTTCATAACACTTGAGCGTGGGCGGGTCAATTTTCAAAGTCTATCGTCAACCGTTCGACCTTAACGGTCGGAAAAGGAGTTATTCCCGACCGTAATTAACGATCGGTACTAAGAAAATCACTGGCCGCTTATTAGGAACGGTTGAGAATGTTGAGTTAAATCCTTAGTGCAGACTCGACTCCCTCCCCTTTCATCCCAAATCTGAAGCGGTTCCTCCTCCACCTTGCGACCTCCTCCTGACCCTCCCCTTCGTGAGACCTCCTCCCCTCAGCTCTTCCTCCACGAGCGTCATTGCGGCTCTTCCTTTGCCTTGGCTCCTCCTTCTTGACCTCAAGGGGTAGTCGTCCTCCTCCTCTTCTTCCTCCTCCGCCCGCCTCCTCCTTCCCCTCCCCCTCGTCGCTGGCCTTCCTTAACCCTCCCTCTCGCCCACCACTAGCACAACCACCACCAGCTGCCACCCGCAACACCCCCACCCACCGCTACCATCTCTGCCACCACCACCAGCACCTCTACCACCACCACCCACAGCGCCACCACCCCCTTGCGGCCACCACCAACACCACCACCACCACTTGCCGCCACCACCTCTGCTGCCACCACCTACTGCCCTTGTCGCCACCACCAGCACCAGCACCAGCACCACCACCGCCACTCCCCCTGCAGCCACCACCACCACCACCAGCACCACCACCCCTTGTCACCACCCCTGCCACCATGGCCACCACCCCTTGTTGCCACCACCACCAGCACCAGCACCCTCTACCACTTCCCCCCTCCTCTCAAATTGCTAGGTTATTTTTTTTTATTAAGTACATATGTTTGATTTTTATATGTGAATGCAATAACATGTTATTAGTTTATATTTTTGGTTTAGTTAAATTGTAAGTAATTGTTATTTGTGGGGTGTGCCAACATATGTAGGATAATTGTTAGTAATTGTTAGTAATTGTCATTATGGGGTGTGCCCACATATGATTTAGTGAAATTGTTGGTAATTGTTATTTGTGTACCCACATCTATTGTGATCATTGTGTATGTAGGATTTGAGAGAAATCCCATATTATAGTGGAAACTCTGCCAAAATTTTTCAGCTTATGATTTGCTACAAGTATAGGAGTAGGGTTTAGGATTAGGTTTTATATGTTGTTAAGGGTTTTATGTTTAGGGTTTATGGTTTTGTGTTTAGGGTTTTGTGTTTAGGGGAGGGTTTAAATATAGTTATTTATTTTTAGTTTAGGTTTTAGGGTTTAGTGTTTAAAGTTTAAGGTTAGGTTTAGGATTTTTTTATAGGGTTTGGGTATTAGGTTTTGAGTTCTGGATTTAGGTTATAGGGTTTTTATTTTAGATTTAGGGTTTTCGATTTAAGCTTTAAGCTTAGGTTTTTTGATTTTAGTTTAGGTTTGACGATCTTGATTACGACAATGGTGAAGGCTCCCAAAGTTCAATTTTTGAAAGCCTGGATTGGAGCTCAAGCCAGCTCTTCCACAGTTCTAAATTAATGTTGTTGTTGCTATAAAACTTTACCTTACATGGTCATAATAAATGATCAAGCTCCACCAGTGTTGACAATTTTTACAATCACAATCTCAATCGTAGGCAAGCACCCTCCTCTCCTTTGCTTGGCTCTTGCAAAATCATGCCCCCTTACAACCTTTCAATTCTTGTTGTCTCCAAATCATGGTTCTTCTCTAGTTCTCCAAATTACAATAAGTACACCGGACAAGCGACATGCTCGCAAATGTGAGAGCATTGCCATACTCCCTTGCATGGTTTGTAAGACCTCCTCCTAGAAATTAAAAGTGTGAAAAAGTAGCTTGAGTCTTTAATGAGTTCAAACCTTCTATTGGTTGAGTTTTCCTCCTTCTCTATGCAAAGGTAAGCAAGTTGTATCCCTTTCGAAAAGAAAATACCAACATTATGAAATAAGAAGATCGTTCAAAGAAATCTTACTTATTTTCAACACCTTAAAAGGAAAAAAAATTGGAAAATGGGGAGCTTTCTTTCAATAATTCTAGACTGCATGTTTGAATTGTGTTCCCAAATTGTTTGAATTATTTGATATTTATATTTGATTATGAAATTTTTGTTACAACTTTGTAGATATACACACTTGCACAAATTTAGATGCACTTGATGACAAACAATAGGAATTCTAATCCCTAGGTAACAGGTTGTGAGAGGGATATAATTGTGTCAAAATACTAGCTTGTCGAGACTTATGATCATGTTATACGGACAATGCAGAGTGTGTGTATACCTCATTTAATGCACGATGCATTGTCTTTGTAACATGCCATAATTGTCGTCGTCCTTTGTTCAGAGAAGTTCTGAACAAAGAGAGGTCCTTGAAGAATTGATCACAACTTTGGGTTACTTCTTGCATGTGGCTAGTGTTTGGAGAAATTTCAGTTGCATTTTCTCGCTCTTCTCTAGCATACCAATTAATCTTAGCTCTGTTCCTAAAGCGCCCTTTAATGGGGGCTATTGGGGATGTAGTTCAGGTTAGTCTTGGGGGGTATATTGGAGAAGTGCGGGGAATTACTGCCAAAATTCTCCAAACACTAGTTGCATGTAAGAAGTAATGTTGTGATCAAATCTTCAAGGATGGGCTATCAAGTGAAAATCTTCTTAAAATACACATTTCTTTCTTATTCGAGTCTAACTTATGAGTGATCTTAAAATACACATTTTTAACTTATTTGAGTCCAACTTATGAGTAGTTGTCTTTTACATTTAGGTTAATTATCATGTATAAGTCATGGATCGGTACGAGGAATTTGAATTATCACGAATACAAGAGTGGAGTGATTTCATTTCTGGAGTGGGTATTTCATGATGATAGGAAGACATTTAGATAAGGTGAATTCCTTTAGCTAATTTTATACTCTTGTAGACACTGTTTGAATGAGTTTTTCTATGATCGAGATATAGTTTTGGAGCATGTGATATGTAACGGTTGGTAGCAGCATTATGTAAATTGGACAACTCATGGTGAGCAAATGAGAGAAGTTAGAAATGAGAGAATTGAAGCCTTTGAAGGAAGTGATGATAATCAAGGAGATGAATTGGATGAAATGTTACATGATATGAGAGCAGCAGACCATGAGGATGAAGATGACAATGAGACATTACGAGATTGTAACGAGTTGTACGATGTAGTCAAGGCAGCAAAGGATCCTATTGCTCCTAGAATAATGTCAATGTCAAAGTTGTCATTCCTTCTGAAATTGTTTCAAATGAAAGTGATGAATAGAGCCACAATGAAATTAATATCTGAGGTTTTGGAATTCATTGGAGATCTGCTGAATAATCTTGGTGGGTATCCTAAGTCATGGTATGATGCAAAGAAGCAGATACGTGGGCTCGAACTGAAATGTGGGAAGATTGATGCTTGTCGTAATCGTAAATTCTCTATGGGAGGGGGTGAGATATGTGTGACGTAATAAAATGCGAAATTATGTAAACAATCTCACCAATGACACAATCACATAATAGGCATAAGAAGTTTTAGGTGGAAACCCAAACCGGGTGAAAACCACCACCTAACACTCTCGAGTTAGAATTTCTCGATAGACAAAGTCGATCAAATCCACTAATGTACTACTTTAAAACGAGGGTAGTACAACCTCAATTACAACCATGCTACGAGTATGAGGGTAGCATTCCTCAACCCCTCCTCTTCACAAGGAGGATTTTGTCTCACGAAGGAGACGGGAATTCATAATGCGAATACCTAGCACAATTACAAAGAAAGATTCCAAAACAACCTATAGAGCCAACAAAGATTAACCTAGCTACTATAGGTAAAGATACTTCCCTTTATTGGGAGTGCGTAGACGAAAGATGCGGGTGCATGAACCACGCGATGGCACTTCGTTGCTCTTGTAATCGTGGAGGGAGAGCGGGTACGCAACTGATTGAAGCTCTCTAGATTTGGAATGGCGAAATGGAGAGCAAGATTTTCTTCTATTTCACTTGGACACAAAAGATGTGAAAATGCTAATGCTTGGTGTGTCTTGGTGTGTATTTGCAAGGCAAGGGTCCTCCTCTATTTATAGAGGGCCTAGGAAGGCTTTGGAAGACCTTAAAGGCTTCCATAACCGTTGGGGTTGAACCCAAGGCAAAACAGGCTGTAATCAGATCAATTATGATTCTGACAGGGTCATTAAACGTCTGTTCTAGGTATCAGATGTCTAGAAAACTAGTTTAAGACATCTGGGAACTAAGTCAGACATCTGATTCTAGGCGGGTTTCCTTCCTGTTTGCACCTCAAAACACGCCTATAATAATGCCTTCTTATGCTATTTTCTAGCATTAACTATGTATATTATAATCCTATAGCCACATTTGTAAAAACGGTTGCATGCATGCATTTAATCAAGAGAGGAAGAGGAGTGAAACAATCACCTGCATAGTTACATTTTTCTTCAAGTGCCTCCTTGCAAAATCACCCTCTTTATATTTTTCCTCTTGATTTCTTCTTTTCTCTCCTTCCCGCGGCTGCACTCTTCCCGCAGCTGCATGCAACGCAGCACTTCTTCCCGTCACTTCTCCCTGCCAATGCCGCTCCCTATAGCTGCAACTTGCGCACCCTCTCCCTGCTGCAGTCGGCACGCCACTCTCTCCTCCTCTATAAGTAGCTGCAGCTTCATCCTCGCAACAGAGGCTGCTGCAGCAACAAAAACCCGCAGCCATCTTCTCCACCACTTTTCCCTCCCATACGTCGGCCCTCCGTCGAGGAGGCACCCGGCGAGCAGGAGAACCCACTGTGGTGCACACCACCACAGTGGGAGCACCACCGCCCAGCTCTTCGACGAGCCGGTGGGCGTGGTGCATTCCCTCGCTTCATTTTTTTTCTCTTTAACGCCATTGCCGCCGCTCCAAGCTTGAAGCCACGGCAGCAGCAGCCCAGTAGCAGCAGCAGCAGGTCCTCCCGCTCCTCCGCGACCGTCCCCGCAGCCGCCCGTTGACTTCGCGCGCGCCTGCAGGGCCATTCCCCGCTCAACCTCCGTCCTGACGTCCCCGCAGTTGCACCTGTAGCCGTCCGCCGCGCGCACTGCAGCGGCCGGCTACGGCCTCGCGCCGCCCCCTGCCCTCCTCCGCGACCCTCCACGACCACCTGCAAACCTCCTCCACGCTCGCTCCTCCACGCCTTCGCCCGCCCGTCGCCTTCGCGCACGCCTGCAGGAACCCTACGCGAAGCCGCGCCCGCACTCGCCGTCTTCAGACGTCTGCCTCCGCCTTCAGACGACGCGGCGTCAGACGTCCGCCGGAGGCGGCAGACGTCTTAACTCGCGCGTCCGCGATCTCTCGCTCGCCCGCTCTCTCTCTCTACTAATCTCTCCCGCCCGCTCCCGCTCTCTCTTTCACGTATTCTCTCTCTCTCTCTCTCTCTTTTACTCACTAACAGACACACACTCACAGCAACGCACACACACGTTCACCGACGCACACACACCTATACCAACACATACACACACACTCACACACTTATAGTACTATATATATAAATATATATATACATACATACATATATATATATATATACATAGTATATCTATATAGTTATGTATACATACACATATATATAATATATATACATATATATAATATATATATATATATATATATCTACTTATATATACATCTATATACTTATACATATACTTATATATATATAGGCATATATACTTATATACATATATATATATATACATATCTATATACATATATATATACATATATATAGTAATATATATATATATATACTTATATACATATACATACACATATATATCTATATATATATATCTATACATATATAACTATACATATATATATATATATATATATATATATATATATATATATATATATATATATATATATATATTTACTTATATACATACATATGTACATATATTTTCATGTTATTTATTATACGCTGTATCGCGGGAATATCTGCACCAGTTGCTGATATTCCCTGATACACGCGTACAAAAAAAGTGTGGTCCCATACATCATCTATCCTCCATCCACACTCCACGCGGCACCTAGTCGTGTTGGTTGCGTCTCTCTAGACGTTGACTGACTCGACATAGTGCTACACTCCATCGCCACCTCCACCCCCACCCCTTTATATATATGCTACATATATATATATATACATACTATATTTACTTTCTGTCTATTTGCTTTTCTGTTAGTAAAAAGATAAAAAAAAATACATAAAAAAAGAAAAGATAATCTTTGACTTGCAGGTACCTCGTCTTGCGAGTAGCAAGACTTGTTTTGGGACTCTGTTTGGCTAAAAGCCAAGGACACAATTTTGAGGGTGTGCCTCAAGAACAAGGATTACCATAAAAAAACCTAAATAAGAAAAACACCAAAAACACAATAAACGAATGGAAGAGACGCGTTTTAAGGAAAACGTAGAAACTCGACTTTAACCCCACTTCCCTGTGTTCGACCCTGGGCCTAAAAGTGACAAGATAAAATCAATTAGGCCAGGTTAAAAAAATTTGTAAAGAGATGGTTAGGTCTGAATTAGGTTAACCACTATACACATTTCAACGATAAAAATATCATATTAACAACCTATCCGGGCCGACCCATCACTTCCTGATTTGGTTTAGACCTAAACAGGGTTCTAGTGTAAGGCCATTAAATGACGTACAGGACGTCTAGCACTAGGTTTGGACATTTGGAAACCTATTTTACTATGGGAATGATTCCTAAGATAGGTTAATGGTTAGAAAATCTGACAAAGGTGATTTTGGGTCAGCCGAGGCTCAACGGTCACATATCAGACGTCTAGGATCCTCTACGGATGTTTGATAGAAGCCTAACGGTCACTTTCCTCAATGTTCACTTTGTTAGCTAATGTTCCACTAATTAGACATCTGACACAACCATCAGACGTCTTCTAAGATGTTTGGACTACGGTCTGGTCGTCTGATTTCATTAGACAGAACCTACTAAGTCCAGCCTAAGTTATTGGACATCTGAGTCAACAGTCAGACGTTTTAAAAGTCACTATCAGACGTTTCAAGATCTAAGAAACAAAGAGCAAAAATAAAATGCAAAATACAATAAAGGAAATCTATCTGATTCTTCATCTCCTTTCTTCTTCAATCTTTCTCTCCTCGCGAAGCTCCTTCCTCTCTGTCAAGCTCTTCCAATCCACCATGTATGCGAGCTCGAACTCCATCTCTACACTTGTCTCCATTTGTAATTAATCTAAAATCTAAGACTTCAAATGTAAATGTTAAATAACATGTGTTTTGTTATCATCAAAATAAACGATCGTGATGCTCTAGCACCAATAATCTCCTTCTTGATGATGACAAAATCATAAATAATATATAAAATTCTCCCCCCTTTTGACATTATCAAAAAGGTATCACAAAATATTTAATTATCCTAAACTCCCCCTTAAAAAATGCTCTTCTAATTTCATCTTTTCATAAAAACAAGATAGCTATGATATTACCTCCCCCTTTCTAAAGGTAATATAGCTATGTTATTTTTAAAACTCCCCCTTAAAGATGGACAATTAGCTTCATCAATTTTTGACTCCCCCTATCTAGATGCTATAAATTAAAAGATAGGGTAAAGAATTTACCTCACCTACCATGGCCAATAGAATGGCCCAAATGGAGGTGGATGCCAAATTGGATGGGGTTCCCATCTGTAGCTTGGAGGTCCGGGCATTGGCACCGGTCTCCAATTGGGCGGTTGACGTGCTATGATTCAATCATTTGTTCGTCGTCTCGTCGGTCTTCTCGTCCTTCTGCTTGGTCTACTCCTTGGTCCTCCCAACTCAAGTTGACCATTTTTGAGCTTGTAGGTCCAGTCCTTTGTGTTGCAATCCTTACGACCTACAAAACAAGATTTTAGTTCTTTCCTTGATATCCATATTAATTTGGATCCAATTCTGTTAGTGGGTCTCCTTGACGGAGATCCTTTCTCAGCCTTAGAGCTAAGACTAACTTTATCATTAGGAAAGTTATCTAATTTTTTCATTAATTTGTTAGATTCTTCCTTGAGACATGCAAGCTCTTTTTTTACAACATACATCTTAGTCTTTAAATCCTATATTTCTAATTTACTATTCTCATTGATTAGGTTATGATTTTCTAATGACAAATCATTTTTAGAACTAGAACTACTTTCTAGGTCCTTAAGTTTCAATTCTAATATTTCATTTTCTGATTTAAGGAAACTAAGATTCTTTCTAAAGTTTTTATTCTCTACCTTAAGTGATTTACTAATTTCAAATAGCTCATCAAATGCATCTTGTAAATCCAAGTTTACCTCGTCGTTGGAGTCACTTTCGCTATTACTTGCAGTGGCCATGAAACCCATGCAAGTAATTTTTCCTTGGGATTCTCCTCTTGTTCCTCCGAGCTTGAGTCATCCCAAGTTGCTTGGAGTGCCTTCTTCTTGTATTTCTTCTCCTTCTCCTTCTTGAGAAGAGGGCACTTGGGTCGTAGATGTTCCTTTTCATTGCAGTGGTAGCAGCATCTCGGGCTTTCCCTTTCCTTCTTCTCCTTTTCTTTGTTTGATTCCTTACAAAACTTGAAAAATTTTTTAAGTAAAAATTTAAAGTCCTCGTCATTGGAACTTATCTTAGTGTCTGAATGAAACAGACAATCGATTTAATTATCTTGAATGGAACTATGAAGGAGAATTTAATAGTAATGATGAAGGTTATCTGTCCATATTTAACATCGGAGGAAGGTCGATCCTTCAGATGGAGGTTAAGCCCATTTCGGAAACGATTGGCATACTTATGCATTTTGAAGTACATTCCAGAAGTGGATGAATTTTACAATGAATTCAAAGCATCCTCTGTGTCATCTACACATGACTTGCAGTTCCTTGATTGGTTCAAGGATCGTGTAAATAAACTGAAAGAAGATAGGTATCAACGGTGGGCATAGGATTTTGATGTAATTGCTGATACACCTTTGACATACGGGCGTTACTATTCGGGATACATAATTAATGATTTTAAATTCAGAGTACGATCCATTGATGATGCGAAGGCCACGCAATAGGAGGGAGTTATCGTCAATTGTGACCTAAGCACTGATTTTGATGGGTATTACGGTCAAATTGAAGAGATTATGGAAATGAGTTTTAGGTTTTACTGTAAGGTAGTTCTATTCAGGTGTGATTGGTTTGATATTTTTAATGAAGGCATTGGATTCAAAGTTGCTAAGAAACACAATTTCTTGAGCTTAAGTAAGAACCATCTCATTCTCCAATCATCAAAACCATTCACACTAGTTTGTCAGGTAGCACAAGTATTTTACGTGCCTGATAATAGTAGAGATGAGTGGATTATACCAGTTAGAGCTCAATCGCGTGAACAATACGATGTGGGAAAAGATCTACACCAAGATGTTTAAATCTACACCGATATGTTGAATCTAAAGCATATCAACAAAACCCACAAAGTGAAGAACTTGCCCCTAGTGCAACTGACATTGACATATAAGGTAATTTGTCAAACGTATTAATCCATAACCATAAATATAAATAATTAAGAAATTCTTAGTTGTCTGTTTTGTTTAAATTTCCTTCAAATTATTTTATCTTTTATCAAAGCTTATGTTCATTTATATTTCAAAACAGAAATTTATTTTATTACCTTCTCATCTAGGTTCTTCGCATTCTCCTACTGTGCACAGTTTGTGGACCATTTCATCACTATGGTGAGTTTCTTACTACTTTTTTCTTTAAAATGCTGTTATCATGTTAAATGTGAGGTTTGCCCACTTAGGTTTACTTTTTGTGTGGGGTGTACCCACTTGTGTTTATTTTTTGTGTGGGGTGTGCCCACTTAGATTTATTTTTTGTGTAGAATGATGCATTTATTTATTTATTGTATATTGAATGTTTTCTGTTTAATGTGTAGAAGAATAAGGAGAAAGGGAAATGGAGGGGAGAATGGAGGAAAAGAGAAGAGGTATGAAAAGGTGGAGGGAAATGGAGGAGAGGGGAAGGGAAATGGAGGGATGGGAAGGATAAAGGAGATGGGAGAAAGAGAAGGAGAGGAAAGAGGAAGGGAGAATGGGAGGGAAATGAAGGGGAGGGTAAGGGAAATGGAGGGATGGGAAGGGGAAAGGGGAAGGGAGAAATAGAATGAGAAGAAAGAGGAGGGGAGACGTGGAGGGAAATGAAGGGGAGGATAAGGGAAATGAAGTGATGGGAAGGAGAAGGGAGAAAGAGAAGGAGAAGAAGGGAGAAGTAGAGGGAAATGAAGGGGAAGATAAGGGAAATGGAGAGGAGGGGAAGGGAAATGGAGGGATGGGAAGGATAAATGAGAAGGGAGAAAGAGAAGGAGAGGAAAGAGGAAAGGAGAATAGGAGGGAAATGAAGGGGAGGGTAAGGGAAATGGAGGGATGGGAAGGGGAAAGGGGATGGGAGAAAGAGAATGAGAAGAAAGAGGAAGGGAGAAGTGGAGGGAAATGAAGGGGAGGATAAGGGAAATGGAGGGATGGGTAGGAGAAGGGAGAAAGAGAAGGAGAAGAAGGAGGAAGGGAGAAGTGGAGGGAAATGAAGGGGAAGATAAGGGAAATGGAGGGGAGGGGAAGGGAAATGGAGGAATGGGAAGGGGAAAGGAGAAGAGAAAAAGAGAAGGAGAAGAAAGAAGGGAGAAGGGGAGGGAAATGGAAGGGAAGGGAAGGGGAAAGGGGAAGGGAGATATCATTTCATTTTCAATTTCATTTATATACACTTATTTCATTTTCATTTATTTGTATGCTTATTTTATATAAGATTTTTGAAATATCACAATATATAGGGAAAATGCTGTCGAATTTTTTTTTAAAATCTGATTATTTGTGATGTTTTTACACAGGTTATTTTTAAGAAGAAAGCTAATAGGAGTCGCAGAGAGGAGGCTTAGGCCTCCCAGCAGCCTGAGGCCCCCTAGTAACCTGAGGCCCCCTACTAGCAGCCTTAGCTTCAGCTTCAAGCTCATCGCCAATAGTAGCCCACTCAGCCCCAGGCACCTCGCTAGCAGTTTTTGAGGCTTGGAGATGTGGCTCCATATTTCCAAAGTCAGGGAAGGGGAGGTAGGGGGAAGGGGAAGAGTCCAATTTCTCGTCCGATGGATCTACTAGTATAGGATTCTGACTACGAGGAGGATGTGACTGCTGATGAAGAGGAGGATAGTACTTCAGTTGATGAGAAAGACGTTGGCTTAGATGATCGGCCAGAGCAGACGACTGACCCAGATCCTTCTTAGCTGGGATGTTGTCCACCACCACCACCCTTCCACAGTTTAGGTATGAATTTAAGGTTTGGTAAATGTTACGATTTATTTATTTCTTTGTTATTTAATTTTATGTTATAATTCTGTCTTATAGGTGTACGTAGGGGAAGAGGTCTTATGCAGAATAGGAACTTAGAGAGAATTTTGCATGGGGACCGCATTTCAGTGCGGATCACACCAGCGGGGGAAGTAGTGGACTATCCTCCATTCATCAGCAGATTGGGTACGCTGACGAAGGCGATCATCCCACTGTCCTACTTCGATTGGAGGAAGGTGCCAAACGACCTGAAAGTACAACTCATTCGAGAGTTAGAGGTAATTAGTAAAAATTAATAACTTATGTACATTGCTTTATATAAGTTTAAATAATATAACAATTTCTGTTCTCTTACTAATGTAGGCCACCTTCAATTAGGGCGATAATTTGAATATCGTCAAATATATCCTTAAGCACGCAGCAAAGATTCACAAAGATTGGAGATTGGAGATGAAGGATAAGGTAAAAGATAAATTTTGACTGTATTTGTTTATTTCCTTTACCATAATTCAAATATTATTTCTAACATTACAATTATATTTTTTACTATTATAAGAACAGGAATCATGATGAGGTATTGCATAATACGCCTTTTTTGATACAACCACACACTTGGAAGGAAGCGTGCGAGTATTGGCATGATCCAGCAATGCAGGTAAAAGTATTTCATATGTTATCATTTATTTAACTAATTTTTAAGTTAATAAATTGTGCCTTTACTTCAGGAGCAAGTCAAGAAGAATAAGGAAAATAGGACTAAGGCTCCATCGAAGAACCATGTCTTGGGTAGGAGAAGCATATGTTCAATGAAATCCATGTATGTACGTAGTTACCTTTAATTATTATTTTATTTTAAACCTTACAAAAATTTCTAATTTTGTTAAAATTAACTGTTGCAAATTATTGTAGTTCGTCATGCATCAAGGTATCCAGCTTGATCGGGTGGGAGTATGTGAGGCCACTTATAGCAAGATGAGTGGTGACGGAAATAGAGAGTGACTTCATGACACATACCAATAGAGACATGTAAGTTAAAAAAGATAATACTTTTATTTGATTTCGTAATTATGTAATTAAATGAAATTACTTAATGTAATTCAATATCTTTTACGATAATATAATCAACTTAATGCATCCTCCTGAAGATACCAACTCTGTTATAGTTCACCAACCACTAATAGCAGAGGAGGCCTACCGGACTGTCATGCCACTTGAGTATGTTGGGTACGTCCGTAGCGTAGGGAGGAGCGAGACTGTCTCAGGGTAGTATGAGAGAAGGGGAGCATTATCCTCTTCAGCTGAGGTGCATGAGATGAGGAAGGAGATTGCAGCATTACGTCGCAAAGATGAGGAGAAGGACCAGCGGATCGATGAGCTGACGACGCTAGTCAGGGACAACGTGATGCAAACCATGGAATCTAACAAGACTATCAAGGAGCTTCTGGCATTACTTCAGAAGGGAGGTATTGTTCACCCATCCTTGAATCAGTATAGAGATAGTCGTGATGACGACGATTTAGGTGGTAGCAGTGTTGGAGGCATTGGTGCCACAGCATGATTATATTTTTTATATACATTATCGTTTGTAATGAATTCTGTATACGTTATTTCATATATGAAATTTTTATTTTGATTTCGTATGTTTTAATTAGATGTAAAAATATTTTAAGTTGTGTGATTGATTATATTTTTAGTAGATTTCTACTTCATTATAAGTCTTCCACATAAATTAAATACATTTAAAAAAAAAATGATTTGTCGATCGTTTTTAACGAACGACAATATTAGTATTGTCGATTGTATTTAAGAAACATCGACAATATTAATATTCTCGACCATTTGAAATCGAACGAGAATATTGAAATATTCGACTGTTATATTCGAATGGTCGAGAAAATCTCGACCGTTCACAAACGAACAATAATACAAACATTATATACCGTTATTGATAACCGATTGAGAATATGATCTTAGTCGACCACCTAAATACCAGTCGAGGTAAATATTTTTGTCGACCGTTTATTTGTAACGGTCGAGAAAGCTTTTTCTTGACCGTCGAAAATAGACAAAAGAAATAAGCAAATGTCGAGTGATGGTCCTCCTTTTTCCCGATAATATTATTCTAAAATAGTCGAGAAAATTTAATAGTGATAGTACATTCTTTGACCCTTTTTCTTAACTATTATTTAAATATTATCGATCATTTTTAACGAACGACAATAGTTAATATTCTTGCAGCGCAACAAATATCCTCTATCCCACCTATCCCTCCGTCTGAACTGCCAACCAAACACCAATATTCCCCTGCAAAAAGAAAAAAAATAAAAAACCAGCGAACACCCTACCCAATCCGAAATAATTTCCTTACGTAACCCACTAATCCCACGTCCAATCTCCACCCGCTGGCAACTTCACACCAACGTACTCCCCAATCCAATTCCCATGCAAAAACCACCGAACACCCCAGTAACCCTACATATCCCTTCCACCTAACTAAATATTTCCCATGCATTATCCCTCCACCTAATCCTAGGTACCTTATCTATTCCCATATCCCAAAAGTAAATCCAATCTCGACCGGAATGCAACAAAAATCCACCCACGTCCACCGACCTATCCCATTTAACTACTCCACTGAAATTTTCCCACCAGAAATCCCAACCTATTTATCTCTCTCTCTCCAATACATATAGATGGGCCAAAGCCTCTCGACGGATCCATCTCTCCATTATAATATATCTATGTAGCCGAATTATATATATAAATCCTGGAATACATAGTCGGCTGAAGAGAGAGAGGGGGGCTCCCCTCCTCTACATTTGGACACTCTCTCTACTTCAAGAAATAATCATGAGTGCGCCTTTGCACCGATCCTGTCTCCGCTTCCTCGCTGTCATCTATGCTTTGTCTTCAAGGCTTTAGATAGATTTAGTTTAATATTTACTTTGTTCTAACTGTAGTAGAACTCAATTTATCATCAAGTTCTGGTTGTGTTCAAACTCTGATTTGTAATAGAAATCTCTAGTTATTTTGTTCTCTATTCGAAGTTGCCTATTCTAGTTCTATTATTAGTTCTAGTTACTTTTATTAGAATTCTAGTTATTTCTCACTTCTAGTTATTTCAGCTATTAGTTATAGTTATTCTAATTTAATTTAATTTTATATTTTTCATCCATTTCGTAGAATCTAGGAAAGCGAATTAGTCTATCTACCTCCCTACGAACTATTCGGACACCATTTTTGAGCTACGTTTTCTGTATTTACAAGTTCGATTTGATTTATAAATTTAAGAGTTTCTGTACGCACTTACTACGATGAAAAGCAAATTTTTTGTAATTATGCCCACGTTCGGAACATCCCACTTCTTCATAAGATACCTACTCTAGGTAGTTTGTGAAGAATCTTGATTTGGCTCAACTTATGAGCCCCGCTGGGACCTTTGATCCCAATTACTCTGATTCCTACACCTTATCCTCAACTTGTGAGGATATTCAGTCTATCCAGGACAATACAAGGAACAACTCATGTTTAAACACCTATAATCCAGGTTGGAAGAACCATCCCAACTTTTCTTCGAAGCCTTAAGGGCAAGTTCAGACCCATGTGACTCAACCTAGACCCTACTATAACTAGAACTGGCAACAAACAATGGGTCAAGGTCAACCGAACCCTACTTTGCCCTCTACTCAATTAAATCAGCTTAACCAAACCAACCCAAACCAGAAAAGCCAAGTTGAGTTAAACCAAAGGATGATTGATATGTTGGCAACCATGTTACAACTGATGAAGGTCTCCATTGACAACATCTCCATAAATTATATACAAAATGGATGCATGCTCCTATTGATTGTCAGAAAATTCATGCGAAATTATTTAGGGCTTCTGGAAGGAGAAAGAGGAGTCATTGTAGTCATAGAAAAACTTGAGATCAAATAATTTTATCGAAACTTAGGTGAGTCCTAGGTCGAACACAGAAAGGCGACGTTTATTAACGTGGAAATCTGAGTTAATTTTATTTCTTTTTGGACTTTTGTGGCTATATACTTTTTTTTGGTATCTTTTTTATAAGGTAGAAGAGTAGATGGAATATTATCTAGATGATCTACTTTACGCTACGAAGCAAAAAAACTATTCTACTTTGTAGAAAAATAAACAAAGAGAGAGAGAGAGAAATTGCTTCTATATAAATCTCCACAAATGTTTGTTACAAAATAACTGCTACAGAACTACTACGGGTATTGAAATCTAAACTAGAAAGTAGTAAAAAGAGAGGGGAAGAGAAGCTATCTTCCTCGGCGGCTACTTGGAGGACAAGTTGCGTAGATAACACCTGGAAGACAGAGGTAGGGCATCGTTGCTGCATGATCCACCTCCTAGAATGGGGGATGAGAAGATGGCTGGCAGGAGCTCCACGAATGGGGGATGAGGAGGTGGGAAATTATTATTGCTTCTAGTGGAGCTTCTCAATGGCTTGGGACACTAGAACAGAGCTTAAAAGTGCTTCTGGAGATCTAGAGAAGTAAGGAATGGAGTAGGAAGGGATGGGGCTTATAGCCCTTATATAGTGGTGAAAGAGGGGTAAAATGGGCATTTTGAGCCCTCAATCGCGCATCTCAACAGGGAGGAACGAGGGCTGTCGATCTTTGATCGCACGATTGAGATTGGGTCTCCATCATGCGCTCTGCATGCCTTCACCGCTCTTGTGACAGGTGGCAAGATGAGAGCTGTGCATCTCCGATTGCACGGTTGAGAACTGGTTTGATAGCGTGCTGCTTGTGCTGAGGAATCATGTCTTATCGCGATGAGGTGCACGGAGGACTATCGGATGTGAATAGGAGGGTTGGGAACAAGTCTGTTCGCATGCTACTCACGTTAAGGAGACCTGCATAATGCATGTCATCGCCGTTGGATCTGAAACGAATGGCCATGATTGCGTGAAGATCGCGCTCTGAGATCATGTGAAGGCGTATATGATCGCTTGTCATCCCATGTGTGTGCTCTGGGCTTCATCTGTGCTTCCACGTAGCGGCTGCCGGCATCGCTCGATTGACATCCAACGGTCGAATTTCACTGGTGCTCTCCTCAACGAACCGCTCTTCGTGGTTCAAACTCGCGCTTGCTGCTCGGTGTAGGGTGCTTGCCCATTGCGCTACGAGCGTAGATGGTTGAGGAGAGGAATTAAGGCTCACGTGCTCATGGGTGTTGGATGAAGATCCAACAACCCATATTGAAGGCGGCGTTGAGAGAGGAAGAGAGGTGTGCAGCTTTGGGCGGCTATGATGGCACCACGTGGTGCCATCATGGTTATCCATTTTCTTCACTTTGTATTGGGTGCTACAGAGCTTTGATCGAGCTGATTCTTGCGTCATTGGACTGCGATTGTCACTCTGAGTCCATCGGTATGGTTGGATTTGTCATCTGAGGCTCTAATTTATGCTGCTCTGTTTCTTAGACATTAAAATAGAAAAATTAATATACAAATCATATAATTTACTCTAAATGCATGATGATGTTATTATACAATATTTATAGTGCTATGTACATCTAACTAGCCTAGGAACATGCATAAATAGGCATTTTTCTCTAAATAAATGTGTTCACATCAGACCCCCATGCCTATCTTTTGCTAGTCCCTAGCAAAACTGAAACACGAAAAATGGTACGACCCGGTTCCCGGATCCCTACAGGACCCGAGACCGGTTCACCTTGACTAATCCCAAGACCTAGTCGTCCAACAAGAAATAACCAAAAGCAGGAAATAAAATACATTCGCACATGCAATATAACTAAGTAGGAGAAAAGTACAAAACAGTGAAGAAAGTAGAACAACTATCTTAGTACATGCCACCACAACAACAACAGAAAGCGGAAAGGAAATAGAAGTAGCAGGAACAGTAAACTAGGTATCCATTACTTACTACAATAGTAGAGAAAAAATAAAGTACCGAAGAAATGACTACGGATGGGCTCGACTGGGCCCAGCACCCTCTGTAGCCGGAAACTCAGGCTACTCAACTCCTTGTCTTGAACAGTGTTATGAAAAAACAAAGTCAGTGAATGCTGAGTAGAGTGGTGCTTATATTATTTAAGTACAAGTACAGTAAAAATAACAGATTTAATTTCCATTTCTATTTATCTCATTTATGTGTTTCTGTTTCATCCATTTCTCAAAGTATCTAGATATTTCTTGATCTTGCATGTTCCTCGTGGGAACGATCTTGATTGCAGTCTTTTCCGTAGAGTAGAAGGTACACGTGGTGCTCTCCTGGCTGAGAGAGTCCCCCGTGGTAGTCCTACACCCAGTCAACCACCCCGAGGTCACTGTCGAGACGTAGCGGTGACTATGGCACGCGTGATAAGCGCACGGGTAGTGTTAACGAGGCAAAATCAATTTTAAAAGGATGTGTGCTGTAGTATAAATGAAATTTCCTTGAAAACAAATGAGAATTTTATTACTTGAAAACCTAAGTATTCGAGGTCGAACACAGGGAGCAAATTGGTCTTTAAAAACTAAGATCACAATCTCAAGTCAATCAAAATATGATGTTCAACAATAATATGGAGCAATAGAATGTGTATGGATGCTAAGGAGAAGAAATGTAAAAAGAAATAGGATGTCTCTCTTCTTTCTTCTTTTTTCTCTTTCTTCTCTGAGTTCTTCTTTCTCTCTCTGTGACTTCTTCAGTCTTCTTCCTTCTTTTTCTTCTCTTGTTTCCTTAGCTTTCCTCTGCCTTTGATTCTCTGTGACTCCTGCCTGTTCTTCTTTTCTTCTTTGTCTTCTTAGCTTCTGTTCTTTTCTTTAATTTCTTTCCTTCAGCTCTTCTTCTTCTTCATCAGCACCTTCTTCTTTCTTGATTCTTCAACTTCTGCCTTCTCTTCTTCTTCAGCAGCTACAGTGCTTCTTCCTCCTTGGCCTTGTCTTCTGCCTTGAAGTCTCTCTTCCTTCCTTAGCCACTCTTGACTTCAGCTTCTAAGCCCTTCTTCTTTCTTCCAGCGTTTGCCCTTAGTTGCCTCTTCCTTCTTCTTCTTTCCCTGCACAGAGCGGAGCAAAACCTACCCTTACCCTCCGCCGCGTCGCTCTCTCTCTATTTCTCTCTTCGCTCTCTCAAAGCTAGCTGGGTAATCGGGTTGGGTTACGTGCACCTGGGTCTAGGCACATCGGTGTAGGTGGTGTGCGAGGAGTGCAGGGTAAACGGGTCGGCCAGGTCTGTGTAGCTGTGGTCGCGGATGAGGCAGGTGGAGTGGGTGAGGGAACCTCACCCTGTGTCTTGAGGCAAACAGCTAGAAACACAAAAATAATATAAAGCACTCACCTCACTCCTGAGTTTCCAAGGTGGGACTAAAAGTCCCACCTGCTTCGCTCGTGCACTCGCAAGGAGACTTCGCCTAATTGCCGCTGCTGTGATCCGTCTCCAGGCCACTCACTTGGCTAGATGTGTGCGCGAGTCCTCTCACGTCATCTGGACCTGGAATCCTGGAGTGCTGGGGCCTGGAGTGATGCTTACGAGCTCCTTCAAGCCGTCGCTAATGGCGGTAGGGGTGAACCTGTACTTCACTCAATAACTCAATACGGCCTATCGGCCTCATTAAACCAGATGGGGTGCTTCGTCGTGGCATGGCAATGGTGCCTAGGTGGATGGCTGGCCATGGGGTGTCCTAGGCATGCGTGCCTAGGTCGCTTTGTGGCCGTGAAGGTGGGTTAGGTCGGGGGGTGTTTAGGGAAGTGATGGCAGTCAGTGAAGGGGTGGAAAATGCTCAGTGGATGATGGTGGAGGTTTTGAGGTGTCTGGCAAGGCGTGTGGAGTCGTGGAGCAGTGGATGTGCCTTCACCGGTGGTCGGCCAGAGATGGAGAAGGTAGTGGTGGTCTGCGGCGTTAGGGGATAAAAGTAGAAATAAAGAGAGGGGAAATGAAGAGGGGAGAGAGAGGAAGCATTTTGACCTAATTTAATGGACAAAGGGGGGTAGAAAGGTGGCCGGCCGTACCTGCCGCTGCCGGAGAAGCGTCTAGTGGGGGGAGAACGGTGACGACGAAGGGTTGGAAGCATGCGCGCGGGTATTGCACGATGCAGAGGAAGGTGGAGAAGATGGCTCTGCCACTGGTATTGTGGCAGAGCGACGAGAAGGAGAAGGGGTTGCCGGAGCTTGCTGGACACCTGGTAGGAAAAGAGGGGACGGAATTGGGGGTGGTTCTCCAGCCAAGTCAAGCTAATTTTGTGCGGCTGGAGATGGTGGTCCTTTTATAGGCACTGGCAGGGGCTCTTGTGCTTGGAAGACAAGCTTCCAAGCGCAAGAGTTCTCGCCGGAGAAGGATTCAGAGAGATACCCATATCTCTCGTGCATTCGCACGAGAGATTGGGTGCAAATCACGTCATGGGATTATGCTCAGATGGAAGGGAATTCCTCAGAGACTCTCCCTTCCAAATCTAGGAGGAGATCTCTGAGGAATCAGGGATAAATCCCTCTCAATTCCTTGCTGGAGTAGGACTCCTCTGCTTCAATGGCGGAGGGATCTAATTGTAAAGAGTGGCGAGGAAGATAGGGGGGTCTGTGTAAGGATTTTCAAAAGCTAGGGGCCAGAATATAATTGGGTGGACTATTTTGCAAAGTAGGTCAAGGTGACCTTCCCTTAGGCCTAAATTTTGGTACAAACCTAATTTGGACCTAAGAAATCCAATGGTGAAGTTGTATTTTAGGTTTGACCATGTTTGACTGAATATTTTGCATAAAAATTCAAATTAGGTCAAAGACTGAGTTAGGACCCCTATCTAGGTCAAAATATGTTCCAAAGGTCAAATTGATGGTTCTAGACCCTAGGGGATGTTTCTCCATGATTTTTAGAGGGTTTAGTCGATTTTTATCTTGATCAGAACCTTGTTGTATTAAGTGGGTTTGTTTTAGGGTTATAAGATGTCATTTAATTCTTAGATTGCACATGAACCCATTTCTGACTGAACTAACCCACTTTTTATCTTATTCAGACCATTTGACCTATGTTTAGCCTCTGAGAAATTTTGTTGATGTACTGCAATGGTAAAATTGCAGTTTTACCCTTTATTTCATGTTTTCTTCTCAGAACACTTATTCCTTGAATTAGACCATTCTTTAGGTTATGTAGGAGCTTTTATTCTCTTTCTTAGGTCAAAATGAGCCAGTTAGGGCTCATGATGAGGTTCTCATCAGGTAGCTGCCCCACATTGACACGCAGCCAGTTGTTTCCGCTAGCGGATATGCCCAAAGTACAACACGGAACAGTATAAGGCCTTGCCCTCTCAGAACAGGGGTCTCGCCCCTCTACAGTCCGCGCACCCTTGTTTGACTACCCCGGTTTGCCCAGAGGGCCTAACAAAGTCAGTGTAGGGTGGCTAGCTGAACCCCGAGCCCCGTAGGGTGGCTAGCTCCCTCCCTACACTAGTAGCGCACCTTGGTACCGTGTACGCGAGGGTCAACAGGAGTCGGTGTAGAGTGGCCAATCCTAACCCCGGGTCTCAACCCAAGGGAGGCTAGCTCCACTCTACACTAAAAGGGGACAGTTTCTCTCCTTGGTACCACGTACCCAAGGACCAGCAGACTTCCCGTCTACATTCCAGATTCTGTTTATCCATAGGAGTTCTACTCCTAATTCCCCGTAGGGTTCATGCTCATGTTTACCTCATTTATCTAGATCCAGATCTCCTGTTTCATAATTCGTTCCTCATCCATATACAGGCAACTAGTGTTTCCATAATTCAATTCTCAAAAACATGCAACTGGTGATTTCACAAGCAATTTCTCAATTATATACAGGCAGCTCATATTTCCATGATTCAATTCTCAAAACATGCAACTGGTGGTTTCACAGGCAATTTCTCAATTATATACAGGTAGTTTGTATTTTAACATGCATCTCGTAATTATATTAAAGGCATCTTCTAGAAATTTATCTTAACCATGCATTTCAAGTAAACAGTACAGCTCAAACAGGCTCATTCATTTCTACCCTAGGGTTCATTCCATATCCTAGAGTTCAATCCAACTATTTCAACCAAGTGCATTCTTATTTAAATATTAATGACTGAGTTAAACCACTCTACCAGGAAACACAGGAGTAATGGGCTTAGGGTTTAAGGGTGAGGGGTGCGGAGGAGAGAGAAGCGCTGTGTGCCATCCGCACGTAGAGCGCAAAGGAATGTACGAAATTTCCCACTTTCAGACGTTCGGGCCTGTGTCCAAATGTTTGGGCAGACGTTTGACTTAAATTCCAGACGTCTTATCCGACCAAAAAGGCAACGGGTCATTTCAAAAAACCTATGGAAAACGCAAAAGGCAAAAGCGTGGGCTTTTGTTTTGTTTTCTTGGATGCAAAATATTCTATGCAATACCTTATTTTTATGAAATTCTTAGAGAATTAAGCTAGCTTTGGACCAAAGACCTCAAACAGTTTTATCACCAACTAGGGGAAATTGTAAACAAATCCTTAACGACAAAGACTCAACAGTTCTCGAGTATCGACTCAAATCCAGACCTGTCAAATCAAATTAGAAGTCCTATTAGCCTTTAGACTTGGGTTGCCAAAGCAACTTTCTTTGATTAAGTCGACCCACCCAAAGTTTGAATCGAATGTAAGAAATTAGCATCTTGTGTGTGATTATTATGTGACTCATCTAACAGGTAACTAAGTTGATTCCTAGAATTTAATAAAATTTAGAATATTTTTATACTTTTTCTGAGACAATCCCATCTTTGGTTATGTCCTACTAAGATTTGATAGCTTTCTCCTTATCACTTTTCTACCCCAAGGTTAACACACTAGGTGTATATCTCCACGGCTAGACCCATTGGTCTTCTTATTCCTATTTTTTTTCTTCTTATTTTTTTCTCTTTTTCCTATAGGATAAACTCCCATTTGTAACAAGATGGGTGTTTATTCGAAAATGGAAAGGGATAGCATTTATACGTAGTGAGATACTTTTATTTGGTAGAATATATTTTTTCTTTTTTTTTGTATATATATATTTTCCTTCTAATTTTTTTCAGTTGAATGTATATTTTTTTCTCCATCTCATTTTTCTAGGTGAGTGGCTCTCCTTTATCTGTTCTAAATGCTTTCCCCTACAAATAAGAACAATCTTAAGAGCTAGAAACACGACAAGGTCATTTAGATCTGCAAACCTAAGACTAAATCTTATTGATCACTAAGGACTCAACAAAATCACCCAAAAGACGAGTTAGTGCAATGTGCAAGTGAAGATGCTTAGAACTCCAAGACTATCCAAACCACAGGTTGGAGCGATAAGTCATTTACTCATCACTCCTTTGACTTAATACTTCTAGCTTTTTCAAACTCCTTTCAAAGTCTTAGGAAAATAAATCTAGATTTAGGTAAATACTCGATCCATAAGGACTTGAAGAGTCTAGGTGGAAAGGCTTTGTTCCACGTTTCCTAAAGTCAGTAAATCCTCAAAATTGAGAATAATTGATATTTTATAGCTTAAATTCTAAAAATAACTTTTTGTTTTATAAATAGATAACTAATATTTATTGATACGGCGAAATCGAGGTTATAAAATCGTTGCGTTGCGGTATAGTCGAAATCTCTTGTCAACAAATACAATTTATAGCTCGAAAATCTATAAATAAAGTCCAAGGTCGAACACAGGGAGCAAATAGGAATTCACACGCTAATCTTTAATTAAAATAGAAATGAGCACATGAATAAGCACAATAATGATATTCAATGAATGCTAATTTGTCACATTAGATGTTCAATGAATAACATAAGTATTTCAAGACTTAAAGATGACAAAAAGATACCTAGAACAAAATAATGGTGATTTAGATCACCAATTATTAGCCTAAGCACATGTATATCAATTACTCAATCATGTTAAATAAATGAATACTGATCAGACACCTGATTTGAAAACAAGATGACTTAACTGTCGCCTGCTACAGTACTTTCAAGCTTCTGTTCTTCCTCTCTCTTCTTCTTCCTTCTTTCTTTCCGTGGTCTCTTCTTCTTCTTCTGCCTTCTCTGTAGCCTTTCCTCTTCTCTTCCTTTCTTCCCTTCTTCTCGTGGCCTTCTCCTTTATGAGCTAAGTGTTGGATAGTACCTTCAATAACAAAACCCTCCTTTCCCCTGCTCTCTTTCTTTCCTTCCTCGTCTCCTCTTTCTCTCAGATAGTCTGGTAATCAGGTATACGGGTTGCGTAATCGAGTCCAGGGTTGCGTGCATGAGTGTTGCAATCGAGGAGTGAGGCTAGTTGGGTCGGGTTAGTGAAGGGTGAGCTGGGATCTTACCCCCAAGTGTCTGTGGCAAACAACCCTTAGCACAAATTCAATTTATGTGCCTTCAGTGATCCCAAATCCCACAATGTGGGGCTATCTTTCCCACATCCTTCACATGCATCTACAACTTCTTGTCTTCATCCAATTGAAGGTGAAGGAGCTCTCGAAACTCCTTATTGAAGGCATGGGTCTCTTCCTGGGAATAAGCCATGTCACTTGGAGGTGTTACCTGGGGGTAATCATGGTTAGAACACCACAAACATCGTCGAAGGGATGACACGGCGGCGAAGCTCCGATTGAAGACTTGAAACACAAATACGGGCATGAAAGCCCTCGTTAAATGGTTCAATAGAGTCGTTGGAGAACGTGGAAGATGGTCGCGGTGTCTGTGGGGTGTGGGAGTCGTGGCGGAGATGGAGGCGCGAAGATGGGTTGTTTGACAGAGGGTTTGAGTGGGTGGAGTGGCGAATAGGTAGAGGGGTTTTGTTTGTGGTGTTGTGGCGAAGGTTGTGGAGGTGTCGGTGAGGTGGGTGGATTTGTGTAGCGAACGGATAACCTCGCCGGAGAAGTGGTTGAGGTGGAGAAGATGATGGCGTGCGTGTGCGTCGAGGGTTTGTTTTGGATTTTGGGTAGGGGAAACTAACCTAAGACTCTAAGGGAACTAATCTAACCCTAAACTATCAGATGAAAGGGGGAAATGCCCACGCTGATGGTACACCGAACATGGGGAAGGCGAAACGTCCAGTTGGAGAAGCAGTGACGACGAGGGGAGATAGGTGGCGGCCGTAGGTATTACGATGCGCAGAAGAAACTGAGGATGAAGAATCCACTCGCTATGATTTGTGAGAGCGGTCGAGGAAGGTGGTCGCCGGAGCTCAGGGAGCATTCGGCTGGAGAGGAGGGAAGGAGATTCTTCGACTAAAAACAAGCTAAGGAGCACGACCTTGCGATTTGGGTCCTTAAATAGGCCTCAAGAGGGCTTTCCAAGCTTGGAGACCAAGCTTGGAAGCTTCAAATCTTCATGAAATAGGAGACTCACTCTTTCAAATGATTTGCATTCAGTTTTGAATAGGAATTAGAGCCCAAGATGTGGCTCAGATTATAGGGAAATCTCTCAGGAGTCTCCCTTCCAAATTTGGAAGAGATTGGGCAAGAAATCAGGGAGAACTCCTTGATTGAAGGTCGCCAGAGTTGGGTTTAGGAGTTTGAAGGCAGAGGGGACCTATTTATGAAGAAGTTGATGAAGTTAGAGGGGTATTTGCAAAGAATTTTGAAAGCTAGGGGTTTAAGTGAGAGAAGAAGAATCAGATTGGACCAAAATGCAAACTAGGTCAAGATGATCTCTGATTGGGCTCAAATTTTGGTACAAACCTAATTTGGATCCAAGGAATCTGATGGTGAAGTCAAATTTATGTTTTGACCAAGTTATCCTGGGTAATTTGTGTAGAAACCCAAATTAGGGCAACTGTCTGTCTGAGACTATTTTAGGCCAAATTGGGTTCTAATGGTCAAATAAAAGGTACCAAGCCTTATAGAATATTTTTTTTTATGATTTTTAGAAGGTTTAGATGAATTTTATCTTGACCATAACCTCAGTTAATTAAGCGGGTCTATTTTTAGGATTTTAGATGTCCATTAATTCTGAAAACGCGTGAAAACTCGTTTCTATTTGCATGGATCCTCTTATTAGACATTTATCTCCATTTAACCTTTAATTAACCCATGGGAAACCCAGTGATTGTTCTGCATTTAGGATGTTCTGTTAAAACTGTAGATTTACCCCTGTTTTAATGCATTTCTCTCAGAATGAATATGCAATGAATTATGGCTCTTTAACAGTTATGTAGGAGCATTTATCAATTGATTATGATTAATTAAAGTTAGATATGGATGATGATGATGTTATCATCAATATTTTATAGAGTTGACAAAAAATAATTCAAGAATGAAATGAATCCACCCCCCATGCCTAACTTATGTAATGTAATTGTAAATAAAGGCATAAAAAGGGTAGAAAAGAGAAGATAGTACATGACTTCAATTGAAATATGGTCAGCTTGGAACATATATGGACTACACAAGATGCTGAGTTTAGTGCTGTCAGCTAGGCGTAGTCAGACCAAAGAAGTCAGAGCAAGGTAATGTAACCTGATCTAAGATGGGTTTAGGTATAATATGGTCAACATAAGGTTTGAGAGATTGTCCATTGACCTTAAAAGAGTTACCCATCTTCGGGTCAGAAATCTCAACAGCTCCATTAGGAAAAATTTGATCAATTAACAAATGGCCATTCCATTTAGACTTAAGCTTGCCGAGAAAGAGCTTAAGTTGGGAATTGAAAAGCTAGATCTTCTGGTTCAACTTAAAGCTCTTACAGGAAATCATTTGGTCATGAAGAGCTTTGGTCCTAGCCTTGTAGATCTTAGCATTTTCGTATGCATCATTTCTAAGCTCGTCTAACTTAGTTGAAGTTTCCTAGTTTTTTCGACCAAGTCTAGGTCGAAATTATAGTTTTTAATTGCCTAGAATGCCTTATGTTCAATTTCGATGGGAAAATGGCACACCTTACCAAACACTAGACGAAATGGAGACATGCTTATAGGCGTCTTATACGTAGTACGATAGGCCCAAAGAGCATCATCAAGCTTTTGAGTCCAGCCTTTTCTATCGGGATTAACCATTTTCTAAAGAATATTCATGATCTCCCTAGTGGAGAACTTGGCTTGTCCGTTCGTTTGGGTCTGGTAAGGTGTAGAAATCCGGTGATCCACCCCGTATTTAGCTAGTAAATTCTTGAACTGGGCATTGGTGAAGTGGGTCCCACCATCGCTGATGATGGCATTAGGATCCCGAATCGACTAAAGATATTCTTCTTTACAAAGTCGATGACCACCTTGTGGTCATTAGTTCAGGTGGAAATAGCGTTGATCCATTTAGAGACGTAGTCGACAACAACTAGAATATACTAGTGTCCAAATGAAAGGAGGAAGGGTCCCATAAAGTTGATGCCCCAAACGTTGAAGATTTCAACGGGAAGGATTGGGTGTAGGGGAATCATGTCTCTCTTGGTGATAGCGAAAAATGCACGATTTGAAATTAGGGTTTTTATCGTTGCAATGTGTAATTCTGATTGCTTTTAAAATTTATAAAAATTGATTACTTGGGAAAGTATTTGGGTCATCCCAAGGGAGGTAGAAATGCAATTTAAACTCTCCCACTTGATATCGAGAAATCAACTTTCTTTTTATAATTTTTGAATATGAAAATTTTTTGGGATTTTAAAATAACGAGCAACAAGGTAATAAGAGGAGAAAGACTGCGCCTAATTTACTAAAGCTAAAACTTAACTGATTTTTTCAAGAAAAATCCTTTCCGTAAACTCACCCTAGGTACAAGAAAACCTAGGGTAATTAAAGAGAGGGTGTGAGTACACTGTGGTAAAAGCAAGAAAACAAAACAATGGTGGAAAGGCAACTTTGATTAAGGAGAAAAAATATTTTACAAAATGACCAGTAGAGGAATGCTTCTACTATATAAATGAAAATACAAAAAAAAATGCAAACACAAATCCTCCTGTGATGATGATGAAGAAGAGGAGGTCCTTACTCCAAGCTTAGCTACTCCTGGGCTTGAAAAGGATTTCTCCTAATCCCTTCCCTGAAATGCTCCTCCAAGGTGTGTCCTCCTTAGCAAACCCTAACTGGGCGAGCCCTTGCTCCTCCAAAGGTGGAAGAATTCCACCTTAGAATTCTCCTCCAAGGGTAGATGGATTCCACCCTAGATTCTCTTCCAAGGGTGGGCGTGCACCAGCCTCAAAACCTCCTCCTAGATGTCCTCCTTGCTTGGCTAGTCCTCTGGTTGGCATGGGCTCAAGAGAGAAGGGACGAGGGGAAGGCACCAAGGGGACAAAGTGTCCCCTTAATCTTCTTCTTCTCCTTCTTCTCTTAGCCGTGGAGATGATAGGTGGAATGAAGGTGGAAATGTGGTAGATTAATGAAGCCAAAGGTATCTTTAATGGTGGTAGTTAGGAGGGTATTTATAGAGAAGTAGAGAGTGGTGGTTGGCGTAGGGATTAGGTGTAGGGATAGGATGGGCTTTAGGAGGTGGTTAGGTAATCCTAAGGTAGAGGGTGTTTGGCGAGACCTAAAGGGGTGTTATGGGGGTAGTTATAGGTGGCTAAGGGACACCTAAGTTGGTGCCAACCATGGAAGGGTGCCATGGTTTTGGCACCATCGAAGGGTGGTTCTAGAAGGGGGGTAGGTGGAGGGCTAGAATGGGTTGTAGGGGCAGGTGTAAGGCTAGGATGTGGGGTTGTTTCGGTGCCAAAGATAGGAGGTTCTAGAAGGGGTAGTTGGCGCCAGCATTGGTGGCTTTTGGAGGTTGTGGTGTAGTGAAGGGGCACCATTTTTGGCACCAAGGTGAAGGGGTGCAAGGAGGTGTGTTTTGGCACCAAATAGGTGGGTTAGGGTTAGGTTAAATTGGGGTTAAGGAGGTGGATGGATGGCCATGGAGTGGAGTGTTTAGGTGGACCTAAGTTAAGCTAGCTTAGCTAGTAGGGTAGTGGTGGAGAAGGTAGGAGGGATTAGGGTTTAGGGAAGAGGAGTTGAGGAAGAGCTATCTGGAGCTGTACTGGAGTTGGTGATTGCTGAAGAGAACAGCAAGGAGCTACCTTAGCTGGCTTAGCTTGCTAGTTCTGTACTAGCTGCTAAGCCAAGTTAAAGTAAGCTGGCTTCTGAGGCAAGTTGGGTTTGATCTTCCTGGAGGTAACCTACCTAGCTGGAGTAGCAAGCTTAGGTTAAATAGCTTATCACAACTAGGTTATGCTGAGTGGAGTCTCCGAGAGCTGGGCTTGAGCTAGCCTGAGCTAGTTGAGGTCATCTTCAACTGACTTGAGTTGAGTGGAGCTAGTAGTAGCTAGACCTGAGCTGAGGTGGACTCTTGTCAACTTAGTTGAGCTAGCTAGAGCTCCCAGTGAACTGATTTGAGCTAAGAGAAGCTAGACTCAACCAAGTTGAGCTGGATCTGAGCTGACTTGAGCTAGGTTGAGCTAAGTTGAGCTACCTTGAGCTACCATCTAGCTAACATGAGTTTAGTGGTGGTTAAGAGAGCTAACCCTAATTCAAGTGAGCTGGTATCCAACTATGATAAGTTGGATTTAGCTGTGGTTCAACTGAGTTGAGCTTCCTCTTCACCTGTTTCCTTCTTGAATGTTTTGGTTTTAGGGATCTGACTATCTGTTCATTCCTAACACTCAAATAAATGTGTCAAAAACAACAAAAATTATGCAATGCATGCCTGACCTAAGTGATGCCTAAATGCAACCCAGAAACTCATTTGCAGAGTTAAAATCCGAGGAGCTAAGTTTGTTTTAGGGCATAAGAATGATGATAAACTGACATTTATCACACCTCCATTCTTATCTTTTGGTAGTCTCTTAGCAAAACTAATATGTACAAAATGGATTCTTGGGGAGAACTAGTTTTTTTACTTTTGAGGAGAAAAAGATTACTGGACCTTAGTTGGTTAAAACACGAGAGGCATGAGATTTGTTAAAGATGAACATCGGGATTCTTTTTTTTGGATCTAAAAATTAGATGAATCGAAATCAATGTATCCTTCAAAAATTCACAGGTTAACTCTATGTTAATTTAGATGTCCCGAAATTATTTTGTAGTTAGGATTTCTCCGGCTCTTGAATCCGATTCGCAACTTGCATAATCCTTTAAAACCCTGTGTCAGTGCTTGTGAATGCCAACATTTATAAGGTCATGTATTTGTTTAAAACTCTTTTCTTTTGTGGAATCTTCCCCATGCTTATTCTTCACTTAATCCTATAACAGATGTATTGGGATCATCATTCCCGTTACTAATCCTCGAGGGGGCTCTGGCGCCAGCACTTCGAGATATTACTGTCCAAGACTCCACCCAGAGGCTCACAACCCCAAAACATAATGCAGTGTAAAGGGGCGCTCCAAGCAAACTCAAGCTCTTATTCTGATGCTATGTGTAGGGCACCGTTCAAGACACTTGAGCTGCAAAATTGCGCCTTAATACTCTATCTAAAGATATGGAATATAGATATAGAGTAGTGTCGAGGCGGTAACATGTTGACATCGCATCTTCAAAGGGGGCATTTTCCTCTTTCTCGGCGATGGGAACTCAAACCAATGATTTGCTTCAGATTTCACTAAGGCCAAACAAGGGGCTTTTCTAATTTCTAAATGTTTTTTTAGGTGTTGGCTTGTGTGTGTGAAATTTGACACAAAAATTTTGCAAGGAATGCAAGTTTTTGGATTGGAAACTAAGCTAGGTAATTTCTAGGTCACAAAAGGAGATCAAGGCACCTGAACCATTATGAGTTTAGGTGGAAGTTAAAGAAGGATACTTGATCTAGTCTAAAGATAGACCCAAAAATTCGAATAATGAGATGTGCGTCCTTATCCCTAGTTTGTTAAAGATTAAATCCCATTGTACCTTAAAGTGAATCATCAACCTTGGTCTCGATTTCAAAATTTCCTCAAAAAGTTTTAAAGATTTTTATTTTTTTGGGTATGCATGCAAAAAATGAAACAAAATTGAATGTTTTTGGGTTTTGAAAATCTTGATTTGATCTTCAAAATTTAAAAACACCCCCCCATGCTTAAGATATGACATGTCCGCATGCAATAGGAAGGGAAAAGAGATCACTGATAACACCACGCAAGGGGGTAGTAATTAGGTTGAATATGACCCATCTTTAGAATAAAAGGCACAACATAAAGTAGAATAGGAGCATTGCATGCATCAAGTACCAAGATTGCTTATAAACTGTATTAATGGCCATTTGTGTAAAGCATTTGTCAAAGCAGGCCTCAGATGCGCAATCGGACCGCACGGATGGATTCAGGACGACGAACGGAGTCTAACGGACTCAAGATCGGCCAAATCCGACATCCGAAGCTCCCACAATGGGCCCAAGAAATCCTGACCGTTGATCTGGAGATCAACGGCCTAGAACGCGCCACGTCGCCCCGCCCCCGCCGCTCGCACGCCCCCAAGCCAGCCAAGGACGCATCTTGGCCGTTGATCTTCGATCGAACGGCCGAGATCCGCGCGCTCGCTCGCGGTCGCCGCGACAAAGCGCGGGCGTGGCGCAACGGTTAGCGCGCACGCCCGCGTCGCGGCGACGCGCGTTCGAATCGCGCGGAGCGGAAATCACTTGCGGGCGAAGGGCGCGGCAAAATTGAGCCGCGCGATCAGAAGCGAGCGGCTAGGATTGCGCCACGCGGCGCGACGACAGCGCCCCACCTCCCACGCGCGCGCGCACGTCGGGCGGAAAAACGCGCGCGCATGCGCGCCCGAAGCGCGATCCTAGCGCAGGCGCGGGAGGATCTCAGCCGTCCGATCATCAATCGGACGGCTCTCATTCGACATCCACGGATCGCGCCTGAAGAGAGAGTGGGGCGGGCGGCTGACCGGCGGCAGAAGGCCTTCACCGACGTATCTGGAAGCGGTTTTAGCGACGTTCTGGATGTCGCTAAAGCACATTCTTCTTTTAGGAAGCCCTTAACTCTATTTAAACCCCCTTCTACCACCATTCAAGGCATCCTCTCCCACTTGCAACTACTCCACTCCTCTCCTAGCTAGTCTTAGGCACTCTTGTAATCGCCGGAGACGACGAGCCGCCGACGGAGCCTCCTCCACCGCCGTGGCTGCCTCGTCGCTCTCCACTCTCTCTCTACCTCTCTCTCTCTCTCTCTTTTAAGCTTTCATTTACTTTTGTTGAAGCATGTATTTAATGTTGTAAACCATGAACTATGAATGCATGTTTAATGAAATTATTTTCCATTTAGTTGCCATTTTAATTTCTGTTTAAAGTGCATGATCAAAACCAAGAGCTTTCTAACCCTAAACTCTCTCTCTATCTCTCGCTTTTCAAAACCGTCTCTTTCGCAAGCAAAACTCCGCCTTTTTCGTGACAACAAGTGGTAAACAAAATCCGATTTCCACGCCTCCCTGAGATCGACACTCGGACCCACCTCCGTTTACTTCTTTTAAAACCGACGTATCAAGTGCAACTATAACGACACCTCTTAACACACACGCACGAAGGCACGTCAGTTTTTGGCGCCGTTGCCGGGGAGGCAACGGATTTGTTTTATCACCTCCATTCCACCTTCATTCTCATATCGTCTAATGCCCTATTTTCCTTTTTACTTGACGGTTGCAGGAATTCGGCGCATGGACGGCGAAGCGACGCATTCCACTATGGTAGCAAGGAAGTAGGCGCCTCGAGGACCGATAGTGAGTACTCTCTCTCTCATTGTTTGCTTGCGTGAAAAAGCTAAAAAAATCATAAAAACTAAAAAAAATTGGCGTGGTGAATGATTGCTTGACCCACATTCTTAACACATCACCCTACAAAAAAATGTACACTCTAATATGCTGGATAAATTCTTGGAGTGTTCTTTTCTCTTTCTCTTGAGTGGTGTTTGCGAAGCCACCGTGAGTTGACCTGGGCCGCACCACTCAACCCTAAAACTGACTCATCTAATAGAAGCTGCATGATTATCAGGATGAGTACACTAGGGTTTTAGAGCCTCTACAAAATAAAAGGAAATCTACTTTCACTAAGTTGTGTGCAGAACTTGACGTGCCCACTGAAACTTGTTTGAAAATATTAAGACACGTCAACCCTAAAAAGTACTTAAGTAAGGATGAAACACTAAAAGACACTATATCTTAACAAATCCTTGCTTGAAAATCATGTTTTGCTAGAAGCACACACTTTGAAAGTAGAACATTAAGAGGCACCACCCCAATCAACGCCTCATCACATCACCCTAAGCACAAGCACTATCCTTGCCCTATAAAACTGAGTAGACGTGCCCTAGGCAGGACTGAGTTAAGTCTCAAAAGGTGAGGTTTTGTCTGCTAGGCACTTGGCTTTCATTCCCTTGGTAGAATCTGGTGACTAGGCTGCGGGGCAGTGTCAAACGACCGCGGTTGTGGGGTCTATGGAACCGGAGGCGCAAGCCAAAGGAAGAACCTTCCCTGCAATCCCCTCGTAATCAACCTGGCCAGATTAGCCTTGAGAAGGGGAGTCCAGTGCTTACGGACTTAATCACCCTTTGTGAGATTTCTAGGTCTCCTAAGGAATACACCATAAGGATTAGGCTTGCGTGCTTGATTGAAACACATTTCTCGCATCTGTCGCCCTCCGCATCCCCTCCTGTTCTTCTCTAGTGTATGCACGGGAGGCGCTCACTGCATCCCGAATTGTGTGTTTTGGGGCAGGAATCTAGGCGACATAATTCTGTTGAAAACATGGCTGAACCTAGGGTAGATGAGGCTGAAGATCAACCCCCACCAGATGCTATGGCTGTCGTCCAGGCTCAAATCAATACTAACCATCGGCTTCAGCAACAACAAATCCACACCATCATGCAAGCCATACAACGGTTACAGAACCCGCAAGAACAACCACCACCTTTCAATGACATACCAGGACAACCACCACTTGATTTACCACCATTTCAGAACCAGCCAAGACCCCTCCGTGATTTCTATAACCCTTCTGCCATTAGAGTCGAGCCACACCTTAGGATCCCCGAAGGGGGAGACGATTTTGAGCTAAAACCTAATGTATTAAGTCTAATCCAGAGCCACTTTCATGGAAGCTCAAATGAAGACCCCTTTCAGCACCTAGAAGATCTCGACCGCATAGCAAGAACAGTAAAACCTAGGAACATTAGCCTTGACATTGTTCTAATCAAGATGTTCCCTTTCTCATTAAGAGACAAGGCTTCTCATTGGCTTAGAACCCTAGGTAGACCCATCACCACCTGGGAGGAACTGAGGCATGCATTTTTAAAGAAATTCTTCCCCATAGGAAAGACCAATGCCCTCAGAAGAGCTATCACTACCTTCACACTCCAGGGTGGGGAACAATTTCATGAGGCGTGGGAAAGATTCAATGAACTTTTGAGGAAATGCTCATACCACGAAGTTCCAAGGTGGCAATTGGCCCAGATCTTCTACCACGGTCTGGATAGCAACCTACGGAACTTCGTCGATGCCTCATGCGGGGGAAACTTCCTAAACAAAGACGAGGAGAGCGCGTTTGAACTCTTTGAGTCTATGAGCGAGAATTCACTCAACAATGCCTCCATGAACCAGTTTAACAGATCCAGTCAACCCCGTGGTGGGATTTATGAGGTGCAAGCAAATTCTGGAATGGTTGACATGGACATCATTGCCAAAAAGTTGGATCGAGTGGAATTGGTGGACAAGAAGATTGATGAGCTTCTAAACCAGACCAGGAACCCCTTACAGACTTTCACCCTAGCAAAAGGAGCACATAATGTTGACCTGGTCCAACCCTTCACCCAACTGAACCTGGAACAACCCCCAACCATGTTCCAAGGAGGGACCTTTGCTCCCTCGACCCTTGATTACTCCCTTCCTTCTTCATCAACATCGGCTATTCTAGAAGATGTGCAAGCCGTCCAAGGATATGCAAAACCTGACCCTTTCTCCAACACTTACAACACCGACTGGCGTAATCACCCCAACTTTGGTTGGACAAACCAGAAACTACCGCAATTCCAAAACCAGCCCAGGCCAAACCAACAGCCACACTTGCCCCCCTATCAGCAAGGACCACCAGTTAGACCCCAATATAACCAAAATAGGGCGGCCCCTCCCCCACAAAACCAAATGGACACCCTAATAAAGATGATGGCTGACATGAACCAAAAACATCAGGAAGAAATGGCCTTGGTAAAGGGACAGTTAAGCCAACTCTTGGACTGTAAACAGCAAGGATCTCTACCTTCCCAACCACAACCAAACCCGCGAAACATAATTAACAGAGGCCCCAATTCGCAAGGGTTCCAAGGCAACCCCGGGCAGGCTCATATGGTCCAACCGGCTCCACAAACACCTCCTGGGTTTGGCGCCTCTTCATCCTCATCTTCTCAAGGATCACCCCATGGCCCCAATGCCTCTGCGAATGCGGTGACCTTGAGAAGCGGCACCAAAACCCAGGATCCCAAATGGCCGACTCTCCCCGAGACTTTACCCGACTTAGAGGAAACACCAACCAAGGACCCAAACATGGAACCAATTCAGACACCCTATCCTGAGGCCTTGGAAACAATCAAGAGAAAAAAGAATACTGTGGAAACTGAGGAGCTGATGGAAATTTTTAAACAAGTACAGATTAATATTCCGCTTCTAGAAGCTGTCAAGCACATCCCCGCTTACGCCAAGTTCTTAAAGGATGCCTGTACACCCAAGCGTAAGCCGAGACCTCAAGCACCTCGGAAGGTTGTACTCTCTGAGCAAGCCAGTTCCGTGATATCAAGCAACCTTCCACTCAAACGAACTGACCCAGGAGCACCCCTGATTTCCTGCAACATCGGGGACATGACATTTGATAGAGCGCTCTTGGACCTAGGTGCTTCTATCAACCTAATTCCCACAACCTTGTACCACCAATTTGGTTTTGGGGAGCTGGCACCAAGCCCTGTCACCATCCAGCTGGCGGATAGATCAGTGAAAACCTCGAAGGGGGTTGTCGAGGACGTGATTGTACGGGTCAAGGACTTCTATTTCCCAGTCGACTTTTTGGTGCTCGACATGGAAGTCCCTGAAAAATTACAGAACGCACCCATAATCTTAGGCAGACCTTTCTTAGCCACGGCTAAAGCAAACATCGATTGCGACACGGGATGTATGGAAATCGCCTTCGGAGACAGGAAAATGCAATTAGATATCTTCCGGGAAACAAAGTCTTTTGATTGTGATTACATTGAGGAACATGATCCCGTGGAAACTTTAATCGAGGAATGCCTTACCCTCAATTCTGTCTCAGACCACCAAACCCGTTGTTCTGACTCGTCACCATCATTACCTGTGGACCTCTGTAAGGCTGAGTATCATCACATGACACCATTTGAAGAAATCGATGTTGATCAACTACCGCCCTTTCCATTCCCATCGACTGTGGTCCCACCCGCACCTGAACTTAAACCATTGCCCGAGAATCTCAAGTACGTCTTCTTGGGACCTGGCCAGACCTTCCCAGTGATTATTAATTCCCATCTAACCAAGGATCAGGAACTAAGGTTGACTGCAACTCTTTCAGAACATCGGGCCGCCATTGGTTGGACCATCTCAGATCTAAGAGGAATTAGCCCCACCTATTGCACCCACAAGATTTACCTGGAAGACGGGGCGCGACCTTCCCGCCAGATGCAGAGACGGTTAAACCCTAACATGCGGGAGGTCGTTAAAAAAGAAATTATCAAGTGGCTCGACGCCGACATCATCTACCCTATCTCTGATAGCCCCTGGGTGAGCCCCACTCAAGTGGTTCCAAAGAAGGCTGGGCTCACCGTTGTCACTAATG
Organism: Thalassia testudinum; assembly: GCA_037157565.1. Lineage (NCBI taxonomy): Eukaryota > Viridiplantae > Streptophyta > Magnoliopsida > Alismatales > Hydrocharitaceae > Thalassia > Thalassia testudinum. The sequence continues at coordinate 5,139,130 of JAZHRO010000018.1, read as the reverse complement.
AGCATGGCGAATCCATTCCCACCCGCACCACCACCGCATGGCGGGTGTGTATTGATTATAGGAAGCTTAACGAAGCCACTAAGAAGGACCACTTCCCCTTGCCATTCATTGACCAAATCCTTGAAAGATTGGCAGGGCAGAAGTATTTTTGCTTCCTGGATGGATATTCAGGATATAACCAAGTCGCAATTGCTCCGGAAGATCAGGAAAGGACCACATTCACTTGCCCGTATGGCACGTTTGCATTCCGTCGAATGCCGTTCGGGTTATGCAACGCACCCGCAACCTTCCAGCGTTGCATGCTAGCCATTTTTTCAGAAATGGTGGGTGAATACTTGGAGGTCTTTATGGATGATTTCTCTGTATTCGGGAATTCATTCGACCATTGTTTGAGCAACTTGGAGAAAATCCTGAAACGATGTATCGAGGTTAACTTGGTGTTAAGTTGGGAAAAGAGCCATTTTATGGTTCAAGAAGGAATTGTCCTCGGACACGTCGTTTCGCATAAGGGCATCGAGGTAGATCGAGCTAAGGTTGATTTAATTTCCAAACTTCCTCCACCTAGTTCGGTCCGACAGATTCGCTCTTTCCTAGGACATGTTGGCTTCTACCGAAGGTTCATCAAAGACTTTTCCAAACTTTCCAAACCCTTGACCGACCTTCTAGCCAACGACGCCACTTTCCACATGTCTCCTGATTGCACCCAAGCTTATCATACCCTCCGGGACTTAGTCTCCACCGCACCTGTACTTCAACCCCCAGACTGGTCCCAGGATTTTGAGATTATGTGTGACGCATCAGATTTTGCCATAGGCGCTGTCCTGGGACAAAGGCAAGACAAGAAGCCCGTGGTGATCTACTACGCGAGCAAAACGTTGGACGAGGCCCAACGTAATTATACGGTCACAGAAAAAGAGTTGCTTGCTGTAGTCTTTGGACTGGAAAAATTCCGATCATACTTGCTGGGATCCCACGTGACTATCTACACCGACCATTCAGCCATCCGGCACCTGTTGGCCAAAAAGGACGCAAAACCCAGGCTCATCAGATGGATCCTGCTTTTGCAGGAATTTGACCTGGAAATCCAAGACAAGGCCGGATCGAAAAATGTGGTGGCTGACCACCTGTCAAGACTTCATCCAGACCACATTGGACCCTCCCTACCTCTATCTGATACCTTCCCTGATGAACACATCCTAGCCGTGCAAGACAAGAAAATGCCATGGTATGCTGACTATGTCAACTACCTGGTTATAGGACAAACCCCGCACAGCTGGTCCAGACAGCAACGGGACAGGTTCTTGGCTGAGGCCAAGCACTATTTCTGGGATGATCCCATGCTGTTTCGCCTCTGTGCTGATCAGATCATCAGGAGGTGCCTCCCCGAAGACGAAGTTCAGAGTGTGCTTTCCTTTTGTCATGACCAAGCATGTGGCGGCCATTTCTCTGGCAAGAAAACAGCTGCAAAAGTTTTGCAGTCTGGATTTTATTGGCCGTCCCTATTCAAGGATGCACACATCTTTGCCAAGACTTGCTCACGATGCCAAACACTAGGGACAATGACCAAAAAAGATATGATGCCCCTTCAGCCCATTTTGATTGTCGAAATTTTCGACGTTTGGGGTATTGATTTTATGGGCCCCTTTCCACCATCCAACGGCTTCGAGTATATCCTGGTCTCGGTAGACTATGTTTCCAAATGGATTGAAGCCGTCGCCACCCGACGATGCGATCACAAGACGGTCATGGACTTTGTAAAGAAGAACATCTTTTCCCGGTTTGGAATACCCAAGGCCATGATCAGTGATGGTGGAAGCCATTTTATCCATTCCTAGTTCCGTGCCCTACTTAGAAAATACGGGGTAAACCACCGCATTGCCACCCCGTATCATCCACAAACAAATGGGCAGACTGAGGTCTCAAACAGACAAATCAAGAACATTTTACAGAAGACTGTGAGACCTGACAGGAAAGACTGGTCCACACGACTTGATGATGCCCTGTGGGCATACAGGACCGCTTTTAAGACCCCGATAGGCATGTCACCTTACCGCTTGGTCTTTGGCAAAGCTTGCCATCTCCCTGTCGAATTGGAACACCGGGCTTACTGGGCTGTTAAGCAATGTAACATGGATCCCCAGTTAGCTGGTGCGCAAAGGACTCTTCAATTATCTGAGCTTGAAGAAATTCGTCGGGACGCCTTTGACAATAGTCGGCTATATAAGGAGAAAATGAAAGCCGTCCACGACCGACTCATTCATAGGAAAACCTTTGAGCCAAACCAACAAGTCTGGCTATTTGATGCACGCCTGAAACTCTTTCCAGGGAAACTTAGGTCCAAATGGACAGGACCATTTCGGGTGGTCAAGCCCTATTCCAATGGGGCAGTCGAAATCGCCGATCTTAATACCGGGCACACCTTTACAGTCAATGGTCAAAGATTGAAGCATTTCCTGGCCCAGGTACCCCCCAAGGAAAGTGTCACCCTTGTTGAGGGCTGACACCAAGCACCGCCCAGCTGGAGGCGTTAAACTCAGCCCTTCCTGGGAGGCAACCCAGCGGATTCAGACTGATCTGGTAGTTTACGTCACTCAGGTACTATCTTTTTGAACCCTTTTGCATCCATGCATCTGCCAATGAGGACATTGTCCAACTTAAGCATGGGGGGGATGGTAAACTGCATAATCCTGAGCTTAATTAATCAGTCTGAATGAATAAATTAATTGATGAAAAAAAAAAAAAATGAATTTAGGAAGAAAAACTTAGGCATTAGAAACTTGTCAATAGTGGGAAATAATACAAAAAGAACTTAAACACTTAGACTTTTCAGGCCTTCAGGCTTAATTAGCCCTGGTGTCCATTAAAATATGGATTTAGCGGCGAATCCTTGCAACTTTAAGCTATTCTAATCCACCTAATAAATAAGGTAATAAGTATACGACTTATCAACTCACCCTCTAACTCAGGAAAACTTTGAGTCTAAGCATCTACACACATTTTTGCACAGACTCACTTCTCGGAGATTTTGACAGAAATTGGGTAGCTAATGAACTCTCTAGGGTGGTATGGCTGGCAAGTTGTCGTGGGTAACAGCCCATTGACAGGTTGTCCAGAACCCAGCCACAGGCCATTTCTTTTTCGTTGCCTCTGGGTACATTTGAGATTAGGGAAGCCACCTACGAAAAAAAAAAAAAAAAAAAAAGAGAAGAAAAGAAAATAAACCACACTTCACCGCACAAGTATGGCTGGCAAGTGATCGTGGGTAACAGCCCATTGGTCGGTTGTCCAGAGCCCAGCTCAATAATTGCACAAAAAAGACCAAAACACCTAAGGACGAAGCGGGGAAGTAGTACAAGCCGGGGAGATATACACTGGAAAATCCTTGTGTTGACCCCAAGTAAAATGAACGTAGGGAGAAAGCTACCAGTCGAACAAATACACCTTCAGGCAAAAATTTATTTTCTTTTCCGGACACCTAGAGGCGTAGAAACTCGAAATCTGTCTCAATTACCGTTAAGTGAGTCTATCACAACATTCACACCAAGATGCTTAGCACTTAGGGTTTTGATCGAGTTTTGGGTGGGTTGGGTAGCCGTAAAAAGTTACCAACCCACACTGAATTCCGAAAATTCTAAAAAGACATATATAGACATATACGTATACATATGTATAGTTATATATACAAAGCAAGGATTCGGGCGATTTGTATTTTGGAAGACACCCGGGCGCTGGTTAGTCTTTGTAGATTAAGATCTTCGTATATTTCCTCTTATTGACGAGTAACGAAGTGCCGAAGCAATTACTTCTTGAATTCCCCAAAGAAATAAAGGCTAGAATAAACCTTGCTAGGGACTATCAAGGAGTAAGCATGGGGGTATGATAACACCATGCAAGGGGGTAGTAATTAGGTTGAATATGACCCATCTTTAGAATAAAAGGCACAACATAAAGTACAATAGGAGCATTGCATGCATCAAGTACCAAGATTGCTTATAAACTGTATTAATGGCCATTTGTGTAAAGCATTTGTCAAAGCAGGCCTCAGATGGGCAATCGGACTGCACGGATGGATTCAGGACGACGAACGGAGTCTAACGGACTCAAGATCGGCCAAATCCGACATCCGGAGCTCCCACAATGGGCCCAAGAAATCCTGACCGTTGATCTGGAGATCAACGGCCTAGAACGCGCCACGTCGCCCCGCCCCCGCCGCTCGCACGCCCCCAAGCCAGCCAAGGATGCATCTCGGCTGTTGATCTTCGATCGAACGGCCGAGATCCGCGTGCTCGCCCGCGGTCGCCGCGACAAAGCGCGGGCGTGGCGCAACGGTTAGCGCGCACGCCCGCGTCGCGGCGACGCGCGTTCGAATCGCGCGGAGCGGAAATCACTTGCGGGCGAAGGGCGCGGCAAAATTGAGCCGCGCGATCAGAAGCGAGTGGCTAGGATTGCGCCACGCGGCGCGACGACAACGCCCCACCTCCCACGCGCGCACGCACGCCGGGCGGAAACGCGCGCTCGCACGCGCGCCCGAAGCGCGATCCTAGCGCAGGCGCGGGAGGATCTCAGCCGTCCGATCATCAATCGGACGGCTCTCATTCGACATCCACGGATCGCGCCTGAAGAGAGAGAGGGGCGGGCGGCTGACCGGCGGCAGAAGGCCTTCACCGACGTATCTGGAAGCGATTTTAGCGACGTTCTGGATGTCGCTAAAGCACATTCTTCTTTTAGGAAGCCCTTAACTCTATTTAAACCCCCTTCTACCACCATTCAAGGCATCCTCTCCCACTTGCAACTACTCCACTCCTCTCCTAGCTAGTCTTAGGCACTCTTGTAATCGCTGGAGACGACGAGCCGCCGACGGAGCCTCCTCCACCGCCGTGGCTGCCTCGTCGCTCTCCACTCTCTCTCTACCTCTCTCTCTCTCTCTTTTAAGCTTTCATTTACTTTTGTTGAAGCATGTATTTAATGTTGTAAACCATGAACTATGAATGCATGTTTAATGAAATTATTTTCCATTTAGTTGCCATTTTAATTTCTGTTTAAAGTGCATGATCAAAACTAAGAGCTTTCTAACCCTAAACTCTCTCTCTATCTCTCGCTTTTCAAAATCGTCTCTTTCGCAAGCAAAACTCTGCCTTTTTCGTGACAACAAGTGGTAAACAAAATCCGATTTCCACGCCTCCCTGAGATCGACACTCGGACTCACCTCCGTTTACTTCTTTTAAAACCGACGTATCAAGTGCAACTATAACGACACCTCTTAACACACACGCACGAAGGCACGTCAATCACCTTAGTAAGGGCAATTTGAATCAGAATAGGCAAAACCTCTAAAAGAAAGAAAAAATGTAAAGCAGGAAAACAATGGGTTACCTCCCATCCAATGCTATTTTTTATGCCATTCAGCTGGACGTGAATTGCATCAATGATCTTCACAAGGAAGGTCGATTAAATCAAGAGTGTCGAATGAGAGATTCGGAGTATTATCTAGATAGGGCTTTTAACGTTGGCCGTTGACTTGAAAAGTAGTATTTATTTTGGGATCTAAAAGATCAACAACGTCGTATGGATAAGTTTTAAGGACAATAAATGGGCTGGTCCACTTGGATTTGAGTTTTCCTGGAAAAATTCGTAATCTGGCATCAATAAGCCAAACACGTCGATTGACATCAAAATTTTTCCCAACAATATATTTATCATGAAATTTTTTTGTTCGATCCTTATAAATCCACACGTTTTCATAAGAGAAATTACACAATTCTTCCAATTCAGTTAATTGTAACTTCTTGTGGTTACCGGCTTCAAATAAATCCATGTTTAATTGTTTGATTGCCCAAAAAGCCCTATGTTTGAGTTCAACCGGGAGATGGCATGCCTTTTCAAAAATTAGACAGAAAAGAGACATGTTGAGAGGAGTTTTAAAAGTCGTAACAGCATGCCCATAAATCATCATCCAATTTAGTGAACCATTCTTTACGATCGGGCCTAACCTTCTTTTGTAAAATATTTTTTGTTTCCCGGCTAGAAACTTCTGCTTGGCCATTTGTTTGGGGGTGGTAAGGTGTGAAAATTTTACGATTAACCCCATATTTGGATAAAAGGTGACGGAATTGAGAGTGAGTGAAATGTGATCCTCTGTCACTGATGATGGCCTTTCAAATACCGAATCTCGAAAAAATATTTTTCTTGATGAACTCAACAATAATCTTGTAATCATTGGTGCGGGTGGGTATTGCTTCAATCCATTTTGATACATAGTCAACTATGACTAGTATATATCAATACCCACATGAGTTGATGAACAATCCCATGAAGTCGATGCCCCATACATAAAAAATTTTGACTTCTAATATCAGATTTAAGGGCATCATATCCTTTCGAGTCATGTTGCTGATGCTTTGGCAACACACACAGGATTGAACAAAAGAATGAGCATCTTTGTGCAAGCTGGGCCAAAAGAATCTAGAAGTAAGAACCTTACCTGCCATTTTCTTACCTGAAAAATGTCCGTCATAGGCCATTGAGTGACATTGTGTCAGAAAATCATGAATTTTTGAGTTGGGGACACACCGTTGAATGACTTGATCAGCATAGATGCAGAAAAGGTAGGGCTCCTCCTAAAAATAATATTTAATGTCAGCAAAGAACTTATCCCTTTTGGTTTTTGGCCAATCAGAGGGGATTCGTTCTATTTCTAAATAGTTTGCAATAGGTGCAAACCAGGGGAGGGTATTGGCAGCTAAGATGGTCTCATCAGGGACACTTCAGGTGGGGCCAATATATCATTCATCATGAGATGAGAGAGATGATTGGCCACTACATTTTGTGATCCCACCTTATCCTTGATTTCCAAGTCAAATTCCTAGAGTTGTAGGATCCAATGGATAAGGCGGGGTTTTGCATCTTTCTTGTTTAGTAGATATTTGAGTGTTGAGTTGTTGGTGTATACAGTGACATGTGACCCCAATAGATATGAGCGAAAATTTTCTAGGGCAAAGACAATCGCGAGAAGTTCTTTTTCAGTTACTATGTAATTCTGTTGTGCATCATCAAGAGTTTTACTAGCATAATAGATCACAACAGGCTTCCTATCAAGTCTTTGCCCTAGAAAGGCCCCCACAGCAAAATTAGGGGCATCTGTCATTAACTCAAAGGGATAGTTCCAGTCAGGTCCCTGTAAAATTGGTCCCTCTGCGACATCCTTCTTCAATCTATTGAAACTCTCCAGGCATTGGTGATTAAAATCGAAAGGCCGTCTTTAGCAAGTAATTGACTTAAAGGTTTGGAGATTTGGGATAATTTTTTAATGAAACGGCGGTAGAAGCCCACGTGCCCCAAGAAAGATCGTATTTGTTTGACAGTAGTGGGTGGTGGAAGCTTAGAGATAGCATCAATTTTGTCACGATCTACCGCAATTCCCTTCTTGGAGATGACATGGCCTAGGACAATGCCTTCCTGGACCATGAAATGACTCTTTTCCTAACTGAGGACCAAGTTAACTTCTATGCATTTCTGGAGAGTCCTTTCATGATTTCTAAGACAAAGATCGAAGGTGTTTCCAAATACAGAGAAGTCATCCGTAAAGACTTCAAGACATTCACCTACCATGTCCGAAAAAATGGCAAGCATACACCTTTGAAAAGTAGCAGGTGCATTGTAAAGATCGAAAGTCATTCTTTGGAAAGTGAAGGTTTCGAAGGGACAAGTGAATGTAGTTTTGTCTTGATCCTTAGGATGAATCACAACTTAGTTATAGCCGGAATAACCATCTAGAAAATAGTAGTAATCACGTTTGGCTAATCACTATATCTAATCAATAAAAAGGAGTGGAAAATGGTCCTTCTTGGTGGCGGTGTTTAGTTTTCGGCAATCAATGCACATGCTCCAAGAAGAAGCGGTCCTAGTGGCTATATTTTTCCCATGTTCATTAGTGACAATTGTTAGTCCAGCTTTTCTGGGAACTTGTGTGGGACTAACCTAGGAGTTGTCAGAAATGGGGTAGATGATATCAGCATCAAGCCACTTTATAATCTCCTTTTTTACCAGCTCCTGCATATTAGGGTTCAAACACCTTTGTGGTTGACAGGAGGGGCGAGAATCATCCTCAAGATATATTCTATGGGTGCAATAGGATGGATTAATACCCTTAAGATCAGAAAGGGTCTACCCAATAGCTTTTCTATTTTTACTCAAAACTTGGAGAAGTTTTTTCTCTTGTGCCATAGTAAGTCCAGAATTGATAATCAGGGTTACGGTTTGGTTTGGTCCAAGGAAAACATATTTAAGGGAGTTGGGCAAGGGTTTTAACTCAAGTTGAGGGCTCAGCTTCGAGATGATTTCTACTTTTTGATCCAGGGGTGAAGTGAGGGGGGAGGAGTTAGATGAAGAGTCATATGGAGAAGGTGTGGTTAGGGTGGAAGGGTGGGTTAAATCAGATTGTTCAGGAATCGTGTTAACTGTAAAGCAGGAACCCATGTGTGAAATTTGCATTGTTTCCTCCACTAAATTTTCAATCTCAAAATCTGGGTCATCAAAGAAATTTGGTTCTTGGAAATGCCTAGAAGCTTGAAAAATATCTAGGGTAATAGACTCACCTCCGCACATGATTTTCATCTTTCCATAATCACAATCAATATTGGCTTTGGCGGTGGCTAAAAATGGTCTTCCAAGAATTATGGGGGCATTCTTTAAAACTTCCGATACCTCTATATCTAGGACCAAAAACTCTACAGCAAATAGACAGTTTTTGACTCAGACGATGATATCCTCAACAATCCCCTTCGGTTTGATTGTCTACTGATTTGCTAGTTGAAGTGTTACCTCGATTGGCTTTAATTCACCAATCTTAAATTCTTCAAAAATAATAGTGGGGATGAGCTTAATTGAGGCATCGAGATCCAGTGAGGCGCGATCAAAAGAAGTGTCATTAATGACCACTTGAATCAGGGGGGCGCCTGGATCTTTTCTTTTCAGAGGCAGTTTACTCTGCACGACTAAGCTTACTATCTATGGAAGAATCACCTTTCCTAGGTTTTTTAGTGCCTTTTGGGGGTACACAAATCTTTTAAGAATTTGGCATAGGTAGGGATATATTTAATGGCATCTAGGAGAGGGATATTTATTTCTACTTGCCCAAAAGGATCCATCAATTCCTTATCAATGGGTTCAGATTTCTTTTTCTTAGTGTGTGAAGAGTGATAGGCTCGTGGAAAAGGTATGGGATTTTCCTATTTTGCACTTTCGGGTTCCTGAATGGGGTTAGAGGAAAAGGGAGAAGAGTTGATCTACTTTTCTCTTAGGTGGGTTTCTTGAGCAGGAAAAGGATCTTGAGTAGTTTTCTTGCTCCTCAGAGTAACTGCATTTGCAGTATGGTTGTTTCTAGGAGGAGGGTGGGAGGCTTGATTTTGATTAAAACCTAGTGGATGCTGGGGTACTGGGTAGATAGGTTGACTGGTATATCCACCTTGATATTGATTCCGTTGAATGTTAGGGTTGGGAATGGGTTGGGGTGGTAGGTTGCCAGCAGGTCTGTGCAAGAGTAACCTTTACTTGATGTTGTAAATTGGTGATCATGTGGGTTACTTCAATCATTTAAGTCTGAGTTCCTTGTAGAGTCTTCATGATTTGGGTGTTGATATCTTCCTTGGATGGTCCAGGTTGATAAGTGTTTTTCCCATAAGTCCCAAATTGATTTTGTTTGGGAAAGAGAACTTGATTTAGGGCTTTCCAGGAGGGATTCAGGTTCGTCCTCAAATTTTGATCGTAAGAATTGGAGGAATTTCTAAATTGCTCCTGCAGAGCTGAAATTTTTTCAGTAGTGGGGTCAAAAATATTTTGATTCATAAAATCAAAGGTCCTAATCAGATCTTGTGAGAGTTTAGATGAAAATTGCTGCTCAACAGGGGTAGCATTAATATTGTGCAGATTTTCTCTTCTGAGAAGGTGAGGGGAGTGATTGCAAAGCAAACTAAACCAATAAATATGCCATATTGTGTTATTTCCTAGCATTACCCATGCATCTTATATAGCCATACTCGCATTTGTAAATATACACCTGCATGCATTTATAAAGAAGGGAGGAGAGTGAGAATCATTGGCCATCCAATCCACTTCTATTAATTGACATTTTCATTAAGTGTGGCATTGCAATTTCACCGTTTTTCATTTTTTATTTTGTATTTTCCTTTTTCTCATGTGGCTGCAGGGCATGGTGTGCGCACCTCTTCGCGCCTCTCCTCTTGCCAGCAGCATGGCAGGGTGCGCGCGCCTCTCCTCGCCTCTCCTCTTGCCAGCAGCATGGCATGAGGCGTGCCCTCTCTCCTTTAAAACACCCTGCACTTCCCCTCGCTGCGGCATCCACCTTCAGATGACCCTAACCCTCAGTCAGCCATTGGCCAACCTCCTCCCCTCTCCCTCTCCATACACAGTTCCTCTTCTCACAAGCTGAGAAGAGGCACACCGTGCACAGGAGAAAACCCACAGTGGTCTCAGACGACCACTGTGAGTTCCACCATCGCCCAGCTCTTTCGTGAGTAGGTGGGCATGGTGGCTTCTCATTTTGTTTCGCTTTACTTCGTCTCCTCCGCCATTAGTACAGAGCTTCAAGCTTTCAAGCTTCAACTCGGCGTGTGCTTGCCTGTAGCTCCAACCGGTCACCGCTCGTATGCCAGCAGACCGCGCAGGCGCTCCACAGCGCGCTCGCGCAAGCAAAACCTGCTCCAGCCGGTTGCCAGACTACGCGTGCACTGTAGCGCACTGTAGCGCGCGGTCTGCGTGACACTGTAGCCACCTGCAAGTTTCTCACTTAGCCGATGGCGCAGCGCTCTCTCTCCTCACCTGCAACCCATGCCAGCTGGTCACCGCACCCCCGCCTGCAGCGCTGTGCGCTGCCCTTTGCAGCGCGCTGCGCCTCACCCGCCTACATAGCAGTGCGCTGTGCTTCACTCGGCCACGCACGAGCGCACGACTCCAGTGCCTGCGCTCCTCTACGCCTTCAGACGTCGGGTCAGCGCGGCAGATGACTTATCTGCTGCGCTCCCCTCCTTCAGCATACACACACACACTGGTACACACAAATTCGCAAGATCAAGTGCATGAGAATATGGGTGGTGTTTGTGAGGTTTATGGATGGATGCGGGTAAGTGGATGTATATGTAAATATATATATGTATATATATCTATAACTATATATGTATATGTATATAGATATAGATATATATATATATATGTATATATATATATAAATATGTATATATATTTATGTATATATACGTAAGGATAAGAGTTTGTGAGTGGATATACATATATGTGTATGCGTGAGTGTATGAGTGTGTAAGTGTGTATTAGTGTGTGTGTGTACACTAAAGGAGGAGGGGAGCATAGCAGATAAGTCGTCTACCGCGCTGACTCGACGTCTGAAGGCGCAGAGGTGCCAGGTGCTGGAGTCGTGCACGTGTGCGTGGCCGAGTGAAGCACAGCACACTATTGCGCTGGCGGGTGAGGTGCAGCGCGCTGCGGAGTGCAGCGCACGGCGCTGCGGGTGGGGTTGTAGTGACCGGCTGGCTTGGGTTGAGGGCGACGAGAGAGAGAGTCGCGCCTCCGGCTAAGTGAGAAACTTGCCGGTGGTTACAGTGTCGCACAGACCGCACGCTACAGTGCGCTACAGTGTGTGCGTGGTCTAGCGACTGGCTGGAGTAGGTTTTGCATGCGCGAGCGCGCTGTGGAGAACCTGCGCACGCGGGAAAAGGGACTGCGTGGTCTGCTGGTGTGTGCGTAGTGACCTGCTGGAGCTGTAGGCAAGTGCACGACAAGCTGGAGCTTGAGTACTTGAGAGCTTGAAGCTCTGTACTAATGGTGGAGGAGACGAAGTAAAGCGAAACAAAATGAGAATCCACCACGCCCACCTTCTCACGAAAGAGTTGGGCGGTGGTGGAACTCACAGTGGTGGTCTGAGACCACTGTGGGTTTTCTCCCGTGCACGATGTGCCTCTTCTCAGCTTGTGAGAAGAGGAACTATGTATGGAGAGGGAGAGAGGAGGAGGTTGGCCAACGTTTGACTGAGGGTTGCGGTCATCTGAAGGTGGATGCCGCAGCGAGGGGAAGTAAAAGGTATTAGAGAGGGCACGCCTTATGCCATGCTGCTGGCAGGAGGAGAGGCAAGGAGAGGCACGCGCACCCTGGCATGCTGCTGGTAGGAGGAGAGGCGCGCACACCATGCCCTGCAGTCGCATAAGAAAAAGGAAATACAAAATAAAAAATGAAAAATGGGGAAATTGCAATGCCACACTTAATGAAAATGTTAATTAATAGAAGTGGATTGGATGACCAATTATTCTCACTCTCCTCCTTTCTTTATAAATGCATGCAGGTGTATATTTACAAATGCAGGTATGGCTATATAAGATGCATGCGTAATGCTAGCAAATAACACAAAATGGCATATTTATTGGCGTAGTTTGTTGTGCAATCATACCCCTATGCCTATCGTTTGCTAGTCCTTAGCAACACATTTGTATCGTGTTTAGAAATGATCTTAAGCTGAAGATCTTTTTTCTGAAGCAACATTAATGTGTTTATCCGTTGGATATTGTGAGAACCAATTGCAGAGAAGACTACTAGTACTTTAAGTCTTACATGATATAAACCATCTCTCGACTAACTTGGACTCTTGATATTTAAACCCTAAGTACGATTTCCAGGAGTCAGAGGGTTTTGCCGTACTCGAGAGCTCAAGAGATTATGATTTGTGCATAGTGAAGGATCAAGACCGACCAGATGGACATTAAGGCTCAAGCCTAGGGTTTCATGAATTTTTAAGTGCAGGTTGGTCCCAGTTTCAGCTCATGTCTTCGGATTGACTCATAAAAAGATGATGGAAAACTCAACCCCACTTTTATTGCTTTTGTGGCTCAAGGAATATATGGTAGAAACAGGGTATTTGTAACGTGCCCTGAAAAACTTTTTGGGGAGAAGAATTTACAGATATTTGAAAGATATACTGACTTATTTGCAAGATTTTTTTTTTTTGCAAGAATTCACTTGCCCCTTTGGCACCTTCGCATTTAGAAGAATGCCATTCGGACTTTGTAATGCTCCAGCAACTTTCTAGAGATGTATGCTGACGATATTCCATGACATGGTGGGTGACTTTCTTGAGGTCTTCGTGGATGACTTTTTTGTCTTCGGACCTTCATTTGATGATTGTCTAGCCAACCTAACCCACATCCTTTGAAGATGTATTGATGTGAACCTTGTGCTTTCTTGGGAGAAAAGTCATTTTATGGTACACGAGGGGATTGTTTTTGGGCATATCTTCTCCGATAGAGGTATTGAGGTGGACAGAGCTAAGCTTGATGTGATTGCTGATTTACCTGTGCCTAGCTCTGTCAAGCAATTTTGCTCCTTCTTAGGACATGTTGGTTTCTATAGGAGATTCATCAAAGACTTCTCCAAGATTTCTAGACCTTTAACTCATCTCCTATCAATTGATGTACCCTTTGATATGGGCCCCGACTGCATACGAGCATTCACGCAGCTGAGTGATGCTGTCACTAAGGTCACTATTCTTCAGCCACCTGATTGGTCCCTCGACTTTGAACTCATGTGTGACACTTCCGACCTTGCAGTCGGAGCCATCCTGGGACAAAGATGTGATAGACACCCCTTCGTGGTGTACTACGCCAGTAGGATGCTGGATGAGGCCCAGCATAATTATACGACTACAGAGAAAGAACTACTGGCGGTCGTCTTTGGGATGGAGAAATTCCGCTCTTACCTTCTGGGCTCGCATGTTACTATATTCACTGACCACGTGGCCATTTGTCATCTCATGCACAAGAAGGATGCCAATCCTAGACTGATTCGTTGGATCCTTCTACTCCAGGAATTTGACCTTGAGATCCGTGATAAGGCCGGAGCCCAGAATGTTGTTGCTGATCATCTCTCGAGACTAGATCCTGACCACATTGGACTTACCCTGCCGATTAATGAGGTTTTTCCCGATGAGCACCTACTGGCAATTAATGTGGCAACTGGGCCTTAGTATGCCGACATTGCCAATTACCTTGCTTCTGGCTCTCTTCCATGAGGCTGGCCCAAGAACCAGCGTGATCGTCTCATCGCAGAAGCAAAGTATTATTTCTGGGACAATCCACTACTTTTTCGAGTAGGTGCTGTCCAGATCATCCACCGCTGTATTCTTGACAACAAATCCCCCAGTGTGCTATCCTTCTGTTATGATCAGGTCTGTGGAGGCCATTTTTTTGGGAGGAAAACTGCAGCTAAGGTGTTGTAGTGCGGTTTCTTTTGGCTCTCCCTTCACCAGGATGCACACAATTATTCTAAACATTTCACTAGGTGCCAGTCGTTAGGGTCAATGTCATGTCGTGACATTATGCCCTTGCAACCCATCCTGGCTACTGAAATCTTTGACATTTGGGGAATTGATTTCATGGGTCCCTTTCCTCCTTCCAACGGCTTTGAGTACATCCTCGTTGCTGTTGATTATGTTTCAAAATGGATCGAGGCTATTCCCACACGCCATGCTGACCATGTCATATCTACTCGAGTTGTCAAAGACCACATTTTTGCACACTTTGGGATCCCTCGAGCCGTTATCTCTGATGGAGGAAGTCATTTTACCCATGCATCTTTTTAGGAACTTCTGAGGAAATATGGAGTCCACCATCGCATCGCATCTCCGTATCATCATCAGACGAACGGCTAGGCTGAGGTGTCGAACCGGAAAATCAAGCAAATTCTTTAGAAAACAGTTCGGCCTGATCGTAAGGATTGGTCTGACAAGCTGATTGACGCACTTTGGGCATATCGGATCGCCTACAAGGCTCCCCTTGGTGTGTCTCCTTATAGAATTGTTTATGGGAAGCCTTGTCATTTTCCCATTTAGTTGGAGCACCGCGCTTATTGGGTGGCTCACCAATGTAACCTCGACCCAGACCTGTGTGGTTGAGAAAGGAAACTCCAACTCCAGGAGCTGGAAGAGCTTCGTCGTGAAGCCTCTGATTCTTCCTTAACTTTCAAGCAACGTACTAAGGCCTTTCACGACAGCCGAATTCGGTGGAAGGAATTTGAGCCATCTCAGCAAGTTTGGCTTTACAATGCTTGGCTCAAATTCTTTCCAGGGAAATTAAAGTCTAAATGGATTGGTCCCTACTTGGTCTCGAGACCATTTCCCAACGGGGTCGTTGAAATTGAAGATCCTAGATCTGGGCATAAATTTACAGTCAATGGACAACGGTTAAAACCCTATCTTACTCATGAACCTACTCCCGTTTGTGAAACTATTGCCCTGCTGGAGGGTAACTAACTTCGTGCCTCACTCTGAGTCCAGCTGGGGACGTTAAATTCAACGCTCGTTGGGAGGCACCCCAGCAACACTCCCCCACTATCACTTACACAATTCCATTTCACTTCACTTCGCACTTCACTTTTCACTTCACCACCCACCATCCACCTACCCTACCACCCTGCTATATACCTTGCACTTCAGCTCCGTACCCTGATCCTTGGACCTTGCTTTACCCTGCATTCATATGAGGACATAGCATCATTTGGCATGGGGGGGTGGATAGGCATCCATAGGATCTGGGTATTATATGGTATCATGCAGCTTCTACATCCATTGTACATATCCATCTATAAATATGTACATGGCCTATTTCAAAAAAAAAAAAAGGGTATTTAGCAATGATCTGAAGGCTGAAACAAAAATACAATAAGTGTTTATGGATATTCAACCGCTGTTTTGAAGACTTTCCAGGCCACAGAAGCTTGATTCGCTCAGGCTTTGCTTAATTCACTTGAGCATTGATAAGATAGATCGGAATCTCTCCTAACTAAGGACATACTCTTGTACCTGAGTCACCAGTATAGGATTCGTTGGTTTGCTTCTACTTGAGGGCCTAAGTAATCTTGGTTCACACTACACATATTGAGAAAGACTAGGTGAACATAAGATCCAACCCTACTGTTCATTAGGGAAGGTGGAGTCCTTACTTGTGCACGCAGGTAGACTTTTTATCCCAGACTTTAGTCTTGTGTTTAGGAGAAACTCTTTCCACCGAAAAAGTACTCTCCCACCAAAAATGTGTGCTCTTCCAAATAACATTGTAGGAGATATACTGACACTTGTTTCAAAAAAAAAAAAATCTTGCAAATAAGTCAGTATATCTTTCAAATATCTGTAAATTCTTCTCCCCAAAAAGTTTTTCAGGGCACGTTACAAATATCCTATTTCTACCATATATTCCTTGAGCCACAAAAGCAATAAAAGTGGGGTCGAGTTTTCCATCATCTTTTTAAGGGTCAATTCGAAGACATGAGCTGAAACTGGGACCAACCTGCACTTAAAAATTCATGAAACCCTGGGCTTGAGCCTTAATGTTCATCTGGTCGGTCTTGATCCTTCACTATGCACAAACCATAATCTCTTGAGCTCTCGAGTACGGCAAAACCCTCTGACTCCTGGAAATCGTACTTAGGGTTTAAATATCAAGAGTCCAAGTTAGTCGAGAGATGGTCTATATCATGTAAGACTTAAAGTACTGGTAGTCTTCTCTACAATTGGTTTTCACAATATCCAACGAATAAACACATTAATGTTGCTTCAGAAAAAAGATCTTCAGCTTAAGATCATTTCTAAACACGATACAAATGTGTTGCTAGGGACTAGCAAACGATAGGAATAGGGGTATGATTGCACAACAAACTACGCCAATAAATATGCCATTTTGTGTTATTTCCTAGCATTACGCATGCATCTTATATAGCCATACCTGCATTTGTAAATATACACCTGCATGCATTTATAAAGAAAGGAGGAGAGTGAGAATAATTGGTCATCCAATCCACTTCTATTAATTAACATTTTCATTAAGTGTGGTATTGCAATTTCATCATTTTTCATTTTTTATTTTGTATTTTCCTTTTTCTTGCGCAACTGCAGGGCATGGTGTGCGTGCCTCTCCGCACCTCTCCTCCTGCCAGCAGCATGGCAGGGTGCGCGTGCCTCTCCTCGCCTCTCCTCCTGCCAGCAGCACGGCATGAGGCGCGCCCTCTCTCCTTTAAAACACCTTGCACTTCCCCTCGCTGCAGCATCCACCTTCAGATGACCCTAACCCTCAGTTAGCCATTGGCCAACCTCCTCCCCTCTCCGTCTCCATACACAGTTCCTCTTCTCACAAGCTAAGAAGAGGCACATCGTGTGCGAGAGAAAACCCACCGTGGTCTCAGACCACCACTGTGAGTTCCACCACCGCCCAACTCTTTTGTGAGCAGGTGGGCGTGGTGGCTTCTCATTTTGTTTCGCTTTACTTCGTCTCCTCCGCCATTGGTACAGAGCTTCAAGCTCTCAAGCTTTGAAGCTCTAGCTCACCGAGTGCCTGCCTGCAGCTCCAGCCGGTCACCGCGCGCGCGCTAGCAGACCACGCAGGCCCTTTTCTTGCACGCACAGGCGCTCCACAGTGCGCTCGTGCACGCAAAACCTGCTCCAGCCAGTCGCTAGATCGAGCGCGCACTGTAGCTCACTGTAGCGCGTGTTCTGCCCGACATTGTAGCCACCGGCAAGTTTCTCACTTAGCCGGTGGTGCGGTGCTCTCTCTCCTCGCCTGCAACTCGCACCAGCCGGTCACCGCACCCCCGTCCGTAGCGCTGTGCGCTGCACTCGGCAGCGTGCTATGCCTCACTCGCCCGTGCAGCAGTGCGCTGCGCTTCGCTCGGCCATGCATGCGTGCACGACTCCAGCGGCTGCGCACCTTTGCGGCTTCAGACGTCGAGTCAGCGGGGCAGACAACTTATCTGCTACACTCCCCTCCTTCTTCAGCGTACACACACATACTGGTACACACACACACTGATACACACTTACACACACACTCATACACTCACGCATACACACACACATATATATCCACTCACATACTCTTATCCTTACGTATATATACATAAATATATATACATATTTATATATATATATATATAAATATATATATACATACATATATTTATATATACATATACATCTATATATATATATGTTTACATATACATCCACTTACCCACATCCATCTATACACCTCACAAACACCACCCATATTCCCGTGCACTCGCCCGTCCACCGCGCATCATATCGCGGGAATATTCGCACCAGTTGCTGATATTCCCAGATATCTGCGCAAAGCAAGTGCCTCCACCCTCTCTCCTACACATCCGCTCCACACTTCACGCGACACTCAGTCTTGCTGGTTGCGTCTTGCTAGACATAGACCAACTTGACACCGTGCTACATTCCATCTCCACTTCCACCTACACCCCTATATACATAATATATAACTATATACACATAATTATTCTGTATCTACTATATATCTTTACATATATATACTAAGCTAAGTGTTTCTTTCTTTCCTAGCAACTTACTCTGTTTTCATTTATCTTTTATTTCTTTCTATTAAAAAGATTAAAAAAAAAAGAGTAAAAGAGAAAAGATAATTCTTGTCTTTCAGGTACTCGATCTTGCGAATAACAAGATCGATTTTGGGAACCCCTAGTTGGCTACAAGCCAAGAACCATTTGGCTCAGGGCTAAGGACTTCCTTTTTGAGGGTGTACCTCAAGAAGAACATTATCACCAACAAAATCTTAAGAAATAGAAAAAACTACAAACATAATAAACGCAAGGAAGAGATGCATTTTAGGAAAGGCGTAGAAACTCCTTGATCTTCAAATTCCTGCCTTCTTGAGATTGACCCTGGGCCTAAAAGCGACCAGGATAAAATCAAGTAGGCCAGGTTAAAAAAATTTTGTGAAACTAGTGTAGACTTGATTTAGGTTAACTTACTATACTAATTTCAATGACAATATCACCATACTAACAAAACCTATTTGAGTTGCACCTGGGAGTTAGGGTAAGGAGATTATTTTTGGGTGAGCTTTTCTTCCATTTTCTTCTGGTTGATTTGCATCTGATCCAGTCGTTGAGCTAGCATGTGTAGATCATCCAGTGTGAGTGGAATAGATGTGGATTTGGAGTCAATTTCATTAACTCTGAGTCTTGGGTTGTTGGTTCTACCAAAAGTGTCCATTGAGGCCATATTAAATGAGTTTTCACTCATTTCTTGAAAAAGGAGGTAGGCACTTTCAGCATCTTTGATGTAAACATGTTTATATCACATAAACCGTCTATTTATGCACATTCTTAGGGGAATAGTTGCATCATACATTATAAATATTTCATAACATGCATCATCTTGCATTTAGGTTAGATTGTTTAAAGTTTAGGTTAATTTTCTCTTTTTGTGGTCAGAAAATAGGGCAATATCATATTAGGGTCTCGGATTGAAGATCCAACTATATGGATCTGATCAGGGTGATGATCGGAGTTCAACAACTCCAAGATCACCCCAATCGAACTTCCGTAGTATCAGATGCAATCCAAGAAAGATCAGAGGTCAAGGGGCCATGTGGTGTAAATCCGTACTTCAGATGATAAATCCGACTGCATGGATGGGTTCAGATTGATGATCGCAACCTAACGGTGCGAAAAGCAGTCCAATCCGACATCCGTGGCACCATCTACAAGACATAGAAGATGGACAGCTAAGATGGTGCCATGTGGTGCCATCTCAGCCACCCACACTGCCTAAGGAACCCGCTGTGACTCTCTCTTCTTACTCACTCGATTGATCTCAGCCGTTGGATCATGATCCAACGGCTGAAAGCAAGAGCATTTGGAATCAAAAACTCTTTAAAAACACAAGATGGCGCATTGGTCTTGACTTTAGATGTGAAGGAAGTGCTGCGAGTTTGAAATGCAGCGCACCCTAAATCAGCCAAAGGCGTTTGTGCGGCAAAATTAGGCTGTTGGATCGAAGATAAGCGACGGTAGGAGCACCACGTGGCTCGCCTAGATGCAAGGAGCCCCGCACATGTGATTAGACGCACCTCTACACACGTGAGGGGCATTTTGAAGCCATGGGCGTGATGCATTCTTACCCGTCGATTGCAAGATCGGACGATTGAGATTTTGCGATCGTGCATAAGGCATTGTAGCAGAGGAAGGAGAGGAGGCATGCGGGCTGGTGACCTATGCCCATGTTCAAGGCTTTAGTGACGCTTAAATCCGTCACTAAAGGCCCTTGCATTAATGTTTTAAAAATGAAATGACCTAATTGCCCCTCCATTCTTCACCTATAAATAGCCCTACGACCCTTACACTTTCTTCATCCCTTCCTCTCTTCTCTTACCCTCGCCAAAGCTCTAAGAGCTTGTCCCAAACCCGGGATGCTTCATTAGAGTTAAAATTAGAAAGTTTTCACTTTCTCATCCCCGTTCGTGGAATGCCCGCGGTTGTCTTCTCACTATCGTTCGGGAACGGATCCCGCTGCGACGTCGACCTGCCTTGTCCTCTGTCGTTCGTCGTCATTCCCCTTCGTCCAGCATCTCACTACCTTCATCCGAGAGCTCTATCAATGCGGCTCGTATGCCAAATAACCGTCGAGGAGGATAACCTCTTTCCACCTTCTCTTTTATTGCTTTTTAGTATAGATTTCCTGCTTTCTAGTGTAGTCATTGATGTAATGAACTTGATTCAATGATTATGAAATACCTATTCATTCTCTCTCTATTTTGTCTTTATTTGTATTATCCTTTCTCTCTCTTCTATTCTTTATTCTTTAAGTAGATAGCTAGTGTAGATTAAATTCAACCAGCTAATATGCTTCATGACAACAAATCAAACATGATTTTTGATCAAACGTCCACCTCCTTGTGTTCAACCTGGAATTCTTTTTGAGTTTCGGTTAAAATTATCTGTTGATGGATTTTACTCGCAAATTACGCTACGACGACAAGTTTTCAAAACTCAAATCTTTTTGCGACGATTTTCCGACACAACAATTTTCATTAAGGAAATTGCCCTCACATGAAGCATCCATGAATCTTTTTAATTGATCTTCTAATCTATGGTAGAAGATCTGCACTAACTGTCATCGTGGAATTTTATGGTGACTAAGTAATTCTTGAAATCTCTCCCAAGACTCATGGAGAGGTTTACCAGATTTTTGTTGAAAGGTCGTTATTGATTGATGTAAAGCATTTGTAGGACCTATCAGAAAGAATTTTTTAAAAAATGAACTTTTTAATTGGGGCCAGGTGGTGATAGGATGCCCGACCGTTCTGAACCAATGTGATGCTTTGTCTTTTAGTGAGAAAGGAAAAAGTCTCAAGAGCCACACCTCTTCCTGCACATTGCAGGAACGAGTGGTTTGAGCAAGGACAGTTAGCTCCTTGAGGTGGCAAAGGGGTCCTCTCTCATAAGACCATGAAAATGTTTGATTAGGTTTAGAATGGCAGGTTTAATTTCAGAATCCCTTTGGGGTATAACCACTCCAGGTCTCTCTTCATAATTGGAAGGATCATAAAAATCTTTAAGAGGTATATGAGGTTCCCTAAGTGGCTGACTCGATCTTTGGTTGGTTAGGTTCATGACTGTGTTAGCAAACTGCTATTAGTTTTATTGAAGTTGAACCAATTGGTCAACCATATGAGAAGAGGGGTTTGTATTTTGGTTTTAAGGGCCACCTGGTCGTTCTGGGTTTTGTGGTAGCTCCAAATGTGGGAGGTTTGGGATGGGAAAGTCAACTTGTGGGTCAGCTGACGGGTTTTGGAAGTTAGGTTCGGATTGGGAAGTGGAAGCAGAATTTTTTGAACGATTTTCCATGTTTTCCATGTCAATATCAGAGGAATGATGAGAAGAAAATAAGGATCTTTTGGTGCGTGGGGCAAAATCAAATGGTTCTTAGAGATGTGGGTTCTGAGACCTTTGCCTGTGCATGCACTTGGAAGATGGGGAGGGGAGGAGAAGAGAGAGAGAAGAGAGAAAGTGTTCAAATCAAAGAACTAAGCCTAATTTGTCTTAAAGTTGACTCCTTAATGAAACCTAAGACTTGGGAACCTAATAAGGAAGAAATTAATAAGTGAACCTACTTCCTTAAGATTACCCAGCTAGACTAAAAGAGGTGGCTTGGGCCTAAGCATGTCCTGGGAAAATCACCAGGGGCTTGTGTAAAGATGCACCCATCGTTTGACTTCCCTCTAAGTCTGTCGCCATGTTCTCAAAAGGGATTTGGAATGCTTAATAATTCTTAGATATTAGATATCAAGGGTAATTTTTGATGAAGTCTTTAAGTGGTCAAATGACTATTTGTTTGAACTTAGGCTTAGGTATCTGAATGTGCATTGGAATGTGGAGGGCATTAATTGGGGTAATGCCCTGTTTTTCAATTTTTTTGTGGTGTGTGTAAATTGGACAGAGTGGGTGCAATGCCAAATCAAGTGGTCACATTCTTTTAGTTATTTTTTTGCTTTTCAGATTTGATTTAGTTTGATGTCTTTTAGGGTTTTCTTTTTATGCTTTCAAACAAGTTTGAATTCCACAAACAAAGAGAAATCAAGTTGTATTGGTGAATGTACATTTCCTTTATAATGTGGGACTATAGAATGAAAAGAAAAGCCTAATTGATTTGAATCCCTAAGAAGAAATGTTACTATAGTGAATTGTTTCAGGCTTTCTTGTTAAGTAGTGGTCCAAACTGTTGGAACTAGAGCACCACGATCGTTTGTTTTGATGATAACAAAACACGTGTCATTTAACATTTGCACTTGGAGTCTTAGATTTTAGGACAATTGCAAATGGAGACGTGATTAGACGAGTTCGAGCTTGCATCCAGGACAGATTGGAGGAGCTTGATGGAAA
The DNA here is from genome assembly GCA_037157565.1 of Thalassia testudinum. Classification (NCBI taxonomy): domain Eukaryota; kingdom Viridiplantae; phylum Streptophyta; class Magnoliopsida; order Alismatales; family Hydrocharitaceae; genus Thalassia; species Thalassia testudinum. The sequence continues at coordinate 5,116,360 of JAZHRO010000018.1, read as the reverse complement.
ATAGAGGAGATTCGCGAGGAGCGATAGATTGAAAAAGGAAGGAGATGAAGAATAGGATAGATTTCCTTCTCTTGTACTCCTTGTATTTTTTGTTTCTTTTGTTGCTCTTTATTTTTGTTACTTAGATTCTTGTTAAAGAGCCTCAAAGTACCTTAATAGTAGTCCTAGGAACACCGGCACAACCCTAGGATACTTAGGTTTTCTGTAGAAAACTTAGAAAACCAATATAGGGTTCGAACAGCCTTTCCAGACGTCTAATTCCAATATCAGACGTCCGATAATGTGTTTTAAGACGTCTGACTGTTTATTCAAACGTCTGATAACAATTAGCCTGGACTTAGAAGTTCTGTTTGATGAAAATCAGACGTCCAGACCTTAGTCCAGACGTCTGATGAATTTGCCAGATGTCTAATTAGTGGACCATTGGCTGGCTTAGCAAACACTCAAGGATATGACTGTTAGAGCCTTATCAGACGTCCTTAAGCCCTTCCTGACGTCTGATAGATGACCGTTTTGCCTCGACTGACCCAAAATATCTTCTCAGAGATTTTCTAGCTGTTGCACTCTCTTGGAAATCCATTCCCACGAAAAAGTAGGTTTCCAGACGTCTAGACATAGTGTCAGACGTCCTGTATGTCGTCTGATGGACTTGCGCTAGAACCCTGTTTAGATCTGATTTAAGTCAAGAAGAGACCCGCCCAAAATCAGACGTCTGACCTTATTTTCAGACGTCTTAAAGTGATCTTCCAGACGTCTGATGCCAGGATTAGACATCTGATAACCCTGTCAGTGCAATCATTGTTCCTGATTTCGACTTGATTCTCTTGGGCTTTGCTCCCAATGGCTATGGAAGCATTCCTAAGCCTTCCAAAGCTTTCCTAAGGCCTCTATAAATAGAGAGGAACCTCTTGCACATCAAGACACACCTAGAGACACCAAAAAGACACCTAGATACACTTTCACACTCTTTTGTGTCCTAGAGAAGCTCTTGCTCTCCAAGCTCAAGTTCTACATCTTGAGAGCATCAAGCCTTTGCACACCCGCTCTCCCGCCGTAGTTCACGAGAGCGATGTTGCACCGTCGCGTGGCTCATGCACCCGCATCATTGATTCGACGCATTCCTTGCAAAGGGGAGTTTCCTAATTCCTATAGAAGCTTAGGTTAAAAATTACTTTGTTGGCTCTATAGGATTATTTGTTATTTTATCTTTGTTATTTGGTTGGGTATTCGCTTTGTGAATTCCTATCTCCTTCGAGGGACAAAATCCTTCTCGTGAAGAGAAGGGGTTGAGGAACGCTACCCTCGCACTTGTAGCGTGGTTGTAATTGAGGTTGAATCACCCTCGTTTAAGTGATTCGTTTAGTGGATTTGATCAACTTGGTTGATTGGAAAATCCTAACTCGAGAGGGTTAGGTGGTGGTTTTCACTCGGTTTGGGTTTCCACCTAAAAATAATTATGCACTTTGTGTATTTGTCTATTTTGTGAGATTGGTATTTTTTCAATTCCGCATTTTTTACGTCACGCTGATCTCACCCCCTCCAAGTAGGGAATTACACAAACAGAGTAAACAATACCACTACTGGAAGACAAATCAAACAAGGATTCCAAAAAATATTTTTTTATGATTTTACAAACTTGTTTGATATTTTTTTGAGATTTTTATTTATTTTGGTGTCAAAGTCCAGAAATGATACCTGTGGGTATTTTGGACTTTTTAGTGCCACCACTGGCCACCAAAAAATTTTTGTGATTTTATATGTTGTATATAATTTCACAAGGATTCTAGAAAGCTAAATTTCATAGAAATTGGATAATAGAAAAATTCTTAAAATTCACGGACAGTAACAAAATAATGAAATTAGAGGAGATGGCCCCACTGTGGTCTGCGAATTTTTAAAAATTCTCTACAACTCCAAATGGACTAAAATTTGGAATCTTTGGGTGAAATTTCAAGATTTTAGGAGGCCTGTGGTGTCAAGAATTGATTTTTGAGGTCCAGACAGAAGTTTGGTCCCAAAAATCAGAACACCAACACCTATGGTAAAGTGGTGTTAAATGATTCAAACAAGCAAACAATGATTTTTATGAATCACTACTTTACCAAATTTAGATGTTCTTGATTCTGAAAGCCTGATTTAGTATTTTTTTGATAGTTTTTAAGTTTAATGTGACAAGTAAGAAGACATTAACCTTGAATTTGTTGGAAGACAAGGACTTTAAGCTTTTTCTTCCAAAAATTCTGCCTTCTTCCTTAGTGTCTCCACACATGAAATGAGAGAAAAGAAAAGGGGATGAGATCCGCATATCAAGCAAGAGAATTAAATGAAAGCAAAGCCGTGTCTCTCCGGCAACGGCTCCAAAAAGTGATAGCAAAAAATGTGCGATTTGAAATTAGGGTTTTTATCGTTGTAACACGCAATTTTTATCGCTTTTATAATTTATAAAAGTGGAGTACTTGGGAAAGTATTCAGGTTGTCCCAAGAGAGGTAGAAATGCAATTTAAACACTCACTTGATATTGGAAATCAAGTTTCTTTTTATAATTGTTGAATATGAATTTTTTTGGGATTTTGAAATAACAGGCAACAAGGTAATAAGCGGAGAAAGACTACCTAATTTACTAAAGCTAAAACTTAAGTGAGAAGAAAAATACTCTCCCTAAACTCACCCTAGGTACGTGAAGACCTAGGGTAATTAAAGAGAGGGTCTGAGTGCACTATTTTAAAAGCAAGAAAACAAAATAATGGTGGAAAGGAAACTTTGATTAAGGAGAAAAAATGTTTTACAAAATGACTAGTAGAGGAATGCTTGTACTATATAAATGAAAATACAAAAAAAAATGCAACCACAAATCCTCCTGTGATGATGATGAAGAAGAGGAGGTCCTTGCTCCAAGCTTAGCTGCTCCTGGGCTTGAAAAGGATTTCTGCTAATCCCTTGCCTGAAATGCTCCTCCAAGGTGTGTCCTCCTTAGCAAACCCTAATTACGAGAGCCCTTGCTCCTCCAAAGGTGGAAGAATTCCACCATAGAATGCTCCTCCAAGGTTGGAAGGATTCCACCCTAGATTCTCCTACAAGGGTGGGCGTGCACCACCCTGAAAACCTCCTCCTGGATGTCTTCCTTGCCTGGCGGGGGCTCAAGAGAGAAGGGAAGAGGGGAAGTCACCAAGGGGACAGAGTGTCCCCTTAATCGTCTTTTTCTCCTTCTTCTCTTGGCCGTGGAGATGATAGGTGGAATGAAGGTGGAAATGTGGTAGATTAATGAAGCCAAAGGTATCTTTAATGGTGGTAGTTAGGAGGGTATTTATAGAAGTGGAGAGTGGTGGTTGGCATGGGGATTAGGTGTAGGGTTAGGATGGGCTTTAGGAGGTGGTTAGGTAATCCTAAGGTGGTGGGTGTTTGGCGCCACCTAAAGGGGTGTTATGGGGGTAGTTATGGGTGGGTAAGGGACACCTAAGTTGGCGACAACCATGGAATGGTGCCATGGTTTTGGCGCCATCTAAGGATGGTTCTAGAAGGGGGGTAGGTGGAGGGCGAGGTTAGGTTGTAGGGGTAGGTGTAATTTTTGGATGTGGAGGTGTTTTGGCGCCAAAGATAGGAGGTTCTAGAAGGGGTAGTTGGCGCCAACATTGGTGGCTTTTGGAGGTTGTGCTGGAGTGAAGAGGCACAATTTTTGGAGCCAAGGTGAAGGGGTGCAAGGAGGTGTGTTTTGGTGCCAAATAGGTGGGTTAGGGTTAGGTTAAATTGGGGTTAAGGAGGAGGATGGACGGCCATGGAGTGGAGGGTTTAGGTGGACCTAAGCTAAGCTAGCTTAGCTGGTAGGGTAGTAGTGGAGAAGGTAGGAGGGATTTGGGTTTAGGGAAGAGGAGCTGAGGAAGAGCTGTCTGGAGCTGTAATGGAGCTGGTGATTGTTGAAGAGAACAACAAGGAGCTACCTTAGCTAGCTTAGCTTGCTAGTTCTTTGCTAGCTACTAAGCCAAGTTAAAGTAAGCTGGCTTCTACTGAAATGAGCTGAGGTAAGTTGGGTTTGATCTTCCTGGAGGTAACCTAGCTAGCTGGAGTAGCTAACTTAGGTTAAATAGCTTAGCTTAACTAGGTTGAGTTGAGTGGAGTCTCTGGGAGCTGGACTTGAGTTGGCCTGAGCTAGTTGAGGTCATCTTCAGCTGACTTGAGTTGAGTGGAGTTGGAAGTAGCTGGACCTGAGCTGAGGTGGACTCCTGTCAACTTAGTTGAGCTAGCTAGAGCTCCCAGTGAACTGATTGGAGCTAAGAGGAGCTAGACTCAACTAAGTTGAGCTGGATCTGAGCTGACTTGAGCTAGGTTGAGCTAAGTTGAGCTACCCTGAGCTACCAGCTAGCTAATATGAATTGAGTGGAGCTTAAGAGAGCTAACCCTAATTCAAGTGAGCTGGTATCCAACTATGATAAGTTGGATTTAGTTATGGTTCAACTGAGTTGAGCTTCCTCTTCACCTGTTGCCTTCTTGAATGTTTTGGTTTTAGGGATCTAACTATCTGTTCATCCCTAACACTCAAATAAATGTGTCAAAAACAACAAAAATTATGCAATGCGTGCCTAACCTAAGTAATGCCTAAATGCGGCTCAAAAACCTATTTGCGAAGCTAAAATCCTAAGAGTAACATATATACAAACCTAGTAACTAATCTTAAACCTTAGTTAAAACTATACACACCCTAACGTAAACAAGTACTCTAACTATATGCACTAATTACATATATATACATATGTACATATATACACTACAATACATATACATACGTATAATATATCTATTTATAAATATACTACTAATACTTAAATATATATACTCTATATATAGTACTTATAATATACTACACATCTATACATACACTTATGTACCATATCAACAATATAAAAAACTTTAACATAGCTAAATTACTGTATTAAGCTATACTGACACACTTAACCATTACTAAAGCCTTCAAAAACTATCACTAAAGACTTATGTACATAAAAGGCTAAAACACTTATATTACTCTTATGTACTCACATACTATACAGCACACACACACATCTATAGTACCTTTGTATACCTTGTTTATTATACATATACTATAGATATATCTATATTATATACTTATATATACTCTATACTTATACTATACATATTTATATATATCTATACACTATACACAGTTCACTCACAACTCACACACATCTCCAACACTTAGTCAATTTTAGGTTCAATCTCACACAACACACACTGAGGGCTTCTCAACACCTAGAAACTTTTTGTCCTTGTTCCCTCTCAACTAAAACATTCACCTATGTAAAAATTAGTGTTTAATGGGTGGGCTCGGTTCATTTCGTGGGATACACAATGCCCCTAGGGGTGGGACCGGACCACTACTTTGATGCAGCCCCTAGTTGCTACTTAGGTGGCTTTGTAGTGCATTAATTTGGCTTAGACCCAGCTTAATCAAACCGGGCTAGGCAGTATTCAGACCATGCTCCCAGCCCCACATCAAATGCTTGATAATATGCTCGTACATGCTCAGAGGGTATGGGTGATAAGGGGTATATGTGCACCCAATGCATGACGACTGGTGAGGGGCTGGGCCCGATTCAATATAGAGTGCAGTGGGTGGTCACATGTAAACAATGTGGCACCATCTTGAAGGCTAAATTGCCGTGTTGGCATGTTCGTTGAGATGATTTTATGCATCAATTTTAGCACCCTAAATTAATCCAAATTCCAATTAAGTTATAGGGTTTGAAAACCCTTATATAACGTTACATAATTGTATAATTAATTTACAAAAATAAGTTATTTAATTATATATAAAAATTACTTAAATTTAGTGCTATGTACATGTTGATTTACAACTTAAATTCTTACTTAATGTATAAATTAATGATTTGATGATGTAATTGACTTTATAAATAGTTAATTTATATAATAAGGTATTTATTAAACATTTTTAATTTATTTTAAAATATTTATTTTAATTTATATACATTTATATACTCGTATTTAATAGATATGCACATATTTAAGGTATAAATACTATAATACAATATAAATATATTATAAATAAGTTGAAAATACTTAAAATAATAATATACAAATGTACGATATAAATTGCTTCAGTATTAAGTTAAATTACTAATTTATTTTATGTTAACTTAATAATCTAATTATATACAATAAATATATAAATAAATCAATGTACATGTATAAAGAGTTGTATAATAATTATTTAGGTATGCATGTATAGTAGTAGATAATAGTATACATGTTAAATACTTATTTATAATTATATTAATTGTTAATGCGGTGAAATCGAGTTTAAAATGAAGTGTTGTACTATAGTTGAAATTGCTTTGAAAACAAATACAATTTTTATTACTCGAAAAGATTCCGAGGTCGAACACAGGGAGTAATATGGAATTTAGAAATCAAGATCACAATTTAAACTAAAAGAAATTGCAATAATATCAGGTATCAATGTGCCAAAAAGATGGGAGTAAAATGGTGGTTTAAATCACCATATACTCCTTACAATAATAGCTAAGGAACTCAATGTATATGTATGAAATGAAAGCTCAAATCTATCATCTAATTTGGAAATCAGATGACTTAAAGTGATTTTCTTCTTCTTTTCTTCTTCCTTCTCTGGCTTTTGTCTTTCTCTTTAGCCTCTCCTCTTTCTCAGCTACGACTTTCTCCTTCTTCTTTTTCTTCTCTATCTCTGCTTTGCTCCTTCTTCTTCTACTCTTCTGCTCAGGTCTTCACCTCTTCTTCTTTTCTTCTTCCTTCTCTGGCTTTCCTCTTCTGAATCCGGCTAAGTGTCAGCTGAATTTCTCTGTAGCAAAACCCTCCCCCTACCCACGCAACTCTCCTTCTCTCTTTCTCTCGTAGGATTCGCTCTCCCAGAGCCATGGGTAATCGGCTTATCGGATTTAGGCATGTACCTGGGTCCAAGCTCATCGGCGTGTGGTGGTGAGCGAGGAGTGCCGGTCGGGTTATCAGGTCGAACTAGGTCCACGTGTACGTGTCACGGACAAGGCCAGGTGAGCGGGTGTGAGGGACCTCACCCTGTGAACTGAGGCGAATAGCTACTAACACTTATTCAATTTATTCGCCTCAGTGCGCTTTGCAGCCAACGATGTGGGACTATCTGTGTCCCTCTTCTTCGCGTGTCTGCAGGAGGGGGTCTTCTCCTTAGTTGCTTCAGCTCACGAGGCAGAGGTGTCTAATTGACTATCTGGACATGTTCGCAGGAGGCTTCCGCGTGACCTGGAGTTGAGACCTGGGCGTAGCAGGACCTGGAGTGAACTTCAAGCAAGCTCAAAGCTTGCTCGTCAATGGCAGCAAGGTCGAGTACCTGACAACAGTGAAACGGCCTTTCGGCCACGTCAAAATGCTTAGGGAGGGTCGCTGGACAACGACGAGTGCGATGAGGGTGTTGGTGTGGTGTCTCGTGGTTTGTGAGTGCGTGGTGAGGTCAGATTGTGTGCGTGAGAGTGGGTGTGTTCGGGGGAGTGCGTGAGTGAGTGGAGTGGTGAATAAAAAGAGGGGAAATGATCGGAGAGATGTGGTGATGGTTGAAGGGTTGTTGTTTACAAGGCGAAATCGGGTTTAAAATGAATGCGTTGTAGTATAGCCAAAATCGCTTTGAAAACAAATGAAAGTTTATTACTCGAAAAATATAAATCCGAGGTCGAACACAGGGAGCAAATTGGGATTTAAAAACTAAGAACACAACTTTCAAATTGATAATATGCAATGACTAATCAAATTTATGAAGCAAGAAGATGATAATGTATATGTATAGAAGCTAAAAAATATAAAGATGGACGCCTGATGTAAAGATCAGACGTCTAAAGTGCCCAATGCTACAGTGCTTTTTAAATTTTTTTTCTTCTGCTCTCTGTCTTCAGCTTCTTCTTTCTTCTTTTGTCTTCTCTGATTCTTCTTATTCTCTGATTCATCTCTGGCCTTTTCTTTTCTTTCTCTTTTCTCCTTCTCTGCTTCTGACTTCAACCGAGCCTTCTCAGACTTCTGCCTATCTTCTTCTTGAGGCTTCCTTCTCCTTCCTTCTTCCTTCTTCTTCTCTGCGACTTCACCCTTAGCCGCTGCTGTGGCTTCCTTTATGGGAACACCATCATGAGCCCTAACTAGCTCATTTTGACCTAGAAAAGAGAACAAAAGCTCCTACATAATCTAGTGAAGGGCCTAATTCAGAGAATAACTGTTCTGAGAAGAAAATAAGAAACAAAGGGTAAAATTGTAATTTTACCATTGCAGTACATCGACGGGATTTTTCAGGGGCTAAACATAGGACAAATATTCTTAACAAGATAAAAAGTGGGATGGTTCAGTCAGAAAAGGGTTAATGTGCAATTTGAGAATTAAATGAAATCCTGTAACCCTAAAACAAACCCACTCCATTTAACAAGGTTTGGGTTTGGATAAGAATCAACTAAACCCTCTAAAATTCATGGAAAAATATCCTCTAGGATTTAGAATCTTCAATTTGGCCTTTAGAACCTATTTTGACTTAAATAGGGGTCCTAGCTAATTATTTGCCCTAGATTAGGTTTTTGTGTAAAATGTACAATCAAACGTGGTCAAACCTAAAATCCAACTTTACCATTGGATTCCTTAGGTCCAAATTAGGTTTTTACCAAAATTTGGACCTAAGGGAAGGTCACCTTGACCTACTTTGCAAAACAGTCCACCCAATTACATTTAGACCCCTGACTTTTGAAAACCATTGCGAAGACCCCCCTATCTTCCTCCCCACTCTTTCTAATTAGGTCCCTCTGCCATTACAGTGGAGGAGTCCTACTCTGGCGAGGATTTGAGGAGGATTTCTCTCAAATCCCTCAGAGATTCCCTGTCAGATTTGAAAGGGAGATTCTCTGAAGAATTCCCGATCTGATGAATGCAATTCCAAGCCCTAATTGTCACCCAATCTCTCGTGCGAACGCTCGAGAGATTTGGGTCTCTCACACATTCCTACTCCGACGAGGATTCTTGCACTTGGAAGCTTGCCTTCCAAGCACAAGATCCTCTGCCAGTGCCTATAAAAGAAGCTCTAGATCCGATCGCTCAATTTTTGCTTGGTTTGGCCAGAGAACAACCTCCAATTTCTCCTCTTCTCCTCTGGCCAAGCGTCCAACGAGCTCCGGCAACATCTCCTCCCTCTCCTTGTCACTCTGCCACAATACCAGTGGCAGAGCCATCTCCGCCTCCTTCCTCCACGTTGCGCCATACCTGCGTTGGCGCCCAATACCCCTTCGTCGTCGTCGTTCCCTCTTCATTGGAACCTTCGTCTCCTACGGTAGCAGGTATGCGCCAGTCTCTCTCCTTATCTTTTTGTCCATTAAATTAGGTTTGATCTCTTCCCCTCTCTCCTTTTTGTATTTCCCCCTTCTTTATTTCTATTTTCAACTCCTCGACACCGCAGACCGCCACCATCTTCTCCACCTCTGGCAGACCACAGGCGAGGTGTCTCCGTCACCTCCACACACCCATCCACCTCGCCAGACCCTCAGAACCTCTGCCACCATCCACTAATCACTTTCCCCATCTCCATCGACCGCCATACCCTCCACAAGCTCCCCCTGACCACACCCATCACCATGGCCACAGACCGACCTAGGCACGCACGCCTAGGCTACCCTGTGGCCAGCCACCTACCGCAGCACGTTCGTTGTGCCACGGCGAAGCTTCCTGTGTGGTTTAATGAGGCCGCAAGGCCGTATTGATTGATAGCAGGCTTTTAGTCCTTGCCACCTTCGCCACCATTAGGGTCGGCTTGAAGGAGCTTGTATCCTTCGCTTCAGGTAGACGCGCTCCATGTTCCCAGGTCTAGGTGATGCGGAATCACCTCGCGCACACATCCAGCCAGTGAGTGGCTTTGAGAAAGCACTGTAGCCATGGCAATTGAGCGAAGCATCCTCCTACATGCGCAAGCGAAGCGGGTGGGACTTTTAGTCCCACCTCGGAAAGTTTAGAGCGCATTAAGTGATATAAGTTTAATTTGTGCTATTGGCTAATTGCCTCTGATCACAGGGTGAGGTCCCCTTGCTCATATGCCTGCCTTGTCCACGACCCACGCTACGTGGACCTAGCTTGCCTGACCCATTTACCGTGAACTCCTCGCGCACCACCCACGCCGGTGCGCCTAGACTTGGGTGCGCTTGACCGGACCCAAATTCCCGATTGGCTCTGGGAGAGCGAACCTAAGAGAGAAAAGAGAGAGAGCGTATCCGGGGGAGGGTAGGGGTAGGTTTTGCGCTTGTGTGCAGGGAAAGAAGGAAGGAAGAGGAAGCTGCAGCTGCAGAGAAGGAGAAGAAAAAAGAAGGAAGAGGAAGCTGAAGCTGAAGAAGCTAAGAGCAGGAGGTGGAGCCATAGAGGAGCTAAGGATTAGAGAATGCTACGTAAGGAAGGAAGGAGAGGTACTGTAGCAGAGAAGGCACAGTTGAAGAAAAGGCAAATGCAAAGCTAAGGCAAGAAAGAAGGAAGAAGAAGGAAGGAGAAATCAAAGAAGAAGAAAGAAGGCACGACTGCAGAAGAAAGTAGAAAGAGCTGAAGTTAGAGGAAGAGAAAGTCAAAGAAGAAAAAGAAGAGAGAATCTAAAAGCCAAATCAGAGAAGGAAACCAAAGAAGAAGAAGAAGGAAAGAAAACAAAGAAGGAAGCCATTGACCAAAGCCAAGGAAAAGAAGAAGAAAGAAAGGCAGAGAAGAAGAGAAGCTAAAAGAAGAAGAATCAAACTTTTTATCCAATTTCTCTTTTATTACTACATTTTAGTATTCATAAACTCCTACATTATATTTTGAATTTGATTTTGAGTAACTTTAAGTGTTCAAATTACATCTATTGAGATTAGTGGATAAATTCCATTTGCTCCTTGTATTCGATCTCGGACTTAACATTCGAGTAATAAAATTCTTACTTGTTTATAACGCTTTTTCGACTATATTGTAACACCACATTTTAAAACCCGATCAAGCGTATGTAACATTCCTCCTTCCTCTTCTTTGGCTTCACCCTCTTTTTCCCTTGAGAGCAAAACCTAACCCCTAGCCTCCTCGCGAGCTCTTCTCTCTTTCTTGTCTCCTAGGCTCGCTCTGCCAGAGCCTTCTTGGGTAAATGGGTCGGGTTAGCACGCTTGAGACCAGGCCCACTAGCGTGCGCGGGTAGTCGGGTCGAGAACCAAGTCCGCAGAGGCGTGTGTCGCGGATGAGGCGTGGTGGGCGAGTGGGACCTCACCCCGTGTAAGGAGGCACTAAGCCCTTGGCACTTTTGCAATTTACGCTGCTTCACCCGCTCACAGACTTCCGAGGTGGGACTAAATGTCCCACCTGCTTCTTGCGCACGTCCGCAGCAGGTGGTTACTCGATTGCTGAAGCTGCGAGGCTTTGGCTGCCAATTGCTGGGCATGAGTCATTTGCAAAGAGGTTTCGCGCGTCTGGGACCTAGAATCCTGAAGCCTGGAGCTGAAGAAGAAGCTTGCAAGCTTCTTCAAGCTTGCTCTAATGGCGGTCAAGGCACCTGTACCTGTCGACAAGAAAACGGCCTCACGACCTTGTCAAATCTCTTAGAAAGCTTCGCTGTGACACGGCGAAGGTGGCCCGATGGTTGGCGTGGTGCAGGGTGGCCTGGGCGTGCGTGCTTAGGTCATTCTGTGGCCGTGGAGTTGGGTGTGTTCGGGGGAAGTGTGTGGAGGTTGTGGCAGTTAATAGAGTGGGGGAAAATGATTAGTGGGATGTGGCGATGCTTTTGAGGTGGCTGGCGGGGTGGGTGGGTGCGTGGAATGGCTGGAGCACCTCGCCGGTGGTCTGCCGAAGGTGGAGAAGGTGATAGTGGTATGTGATTATCGGGGCGTGAAAATAGAAATAAATGAAGGGAAAAGAAAGAGCAGAGGAAGGGGACTTATCAGCAAGGTGATGGATGAAGGGGGAGCGGAGGAGGTGGATGGCTCATATGTGCCTGTCGGAGACAAAGACCCAGAGAGAGAGAGGCGACGACGACGAGAGGGAGATAGGCACGGGTGCAGGTGTGGCGCGACGAGAAGAGGAGGGGAAGAGAGGCAACTCTGCCGCTGGTATGGTGGCAGAGCGACGAGAAGAGGAGGTAGGAGTCGCCAGAGCTTGTTGGGCTTTTTGGCCGGAGGGGAAGAGAGGAAGTTTGGGGTATTCTTAGGCCAAAACAAGCTTGAGATCAATGGGAGAATCTGGGGTCCCTTTTATAGTCTCAGGCAGAGGGCCTTGTGATTGGAAGGCAAGCTTCCAAGCACGGCAACCTTGCCGAACATGGAAGGTCAGGAGATACCCAAATCTCTCATGCGTTCGCATGAGAGATTGGGTGGTAATCAGAGCTTAAGATTGGGTTCATACGAACGAGAATTCCTCAGAGAATCTCCCTTTCAAATTTGAGAGGTATTCTCTGAGGAATCAAGGAGATATCCCCCTCGAATCCTCGTCGGAGTAGGATTCCTCTGCTGTAATGGTAGAGGGACCTAATTGCAAATAATGGTGAGGAAGTTAGAGGGTGTTTGTAAGAGTTTTCAAAAGCTAGGGGTCTAAAAGTAATTGGGTTGGACTATTTTGCAAAGTAGGTCAAGGTGAACTCCCCTTAGGTCCAAATTTTGGTATAAATCTAATTTGGACTTCAAGAATCCAATGGTGAAGTTAGATTTTAGGTTTAACCACGTTTGCCTGGGTATTTTACACAAAAACCTAATTTAGGGTAAATATTTGACTAAGACCCCTATTTAGGTCAAAATAGGTTCTAAAGGCCAAATTGAAGGTTCTAAGCCCTAGAGGATATTTTTCCATGTATTGTATAGGGTTTAGTTGAATTTTATCCTAACCAAAACCTCGTTAAATTCACTGGGTCTATTTTAAGGTTACAAGAAGTCATTTAATTCCTAGATTTCACATTAACCTTTTTCTGATTGAACCAACCCACTTTTTATCTTGTTAAGATCATTTGACTTATGTTTAGCCCCTGATAAATCCTGTTGTTGTACTGCAATGGTAAAATTGTTGTTTTACCCTTTGTTTCTTGCTTTTCTCTCAGACTGATTATTCCTTGGGTTACGCCCTTCATTTGGTTATGTAGGAGCTTTTGTTCTCTTTTCTATGTCAAAATGAGCTAGTTAGGGCTCATGATGGTGTTCCCATCATACCCCCATACCTAGCTTTTGCTAGTCCTTTAGCAAAATTTTAAAGTTTTAACTTCTGTTCTAGACCACGAGTTCCTTTCACATATTATGATGAGTGCTTTTTCTTTTTCTTTTCGATTAGGTTAGAATGCCAATAGTAGGCCTAGAGGTACTCAAGTACCAACCAAGATCCAGACTTGACCAGCTCTAGCCTCGGTCCTCTGCGAAGGTTTTTAAGGCATGCAGGAACTATCCTAAGGTCCGTTGGACTCCGCGGTTAAAGCACCCATGCTTGAGACATATTTTAGCCTTGGTTCAATTTGTAGGGCATTTTTTGTAAGAGAGAGATAGAGGATTTATTTATTTGGAGAGTTTTTTCTCTCTCTTTTATTTTTATTTCTAGCTTCGGAGTGGCTTCTCAAAATGATCTGTATCAGATTCCTCGTCCCCATCATCAATCCTCAAAGGTCCTTGGCAATCGATGCTTCATGATAGCACCACCCATGGAAACCCCCAGAACCCTGGCTTTCGAGATAATCCCACCCATGGCGTTCTGTAGCTAAATCCAGACCCTGGCAATTGACATTTCGTGATAATGCCGCCCATGGCATTTGAACCAGCAGGGTGCTTACGTGCCCCCAGTAGGATATGTAATATCCTAGGAGACAAGCACCGAGGAGACGATATGTTGTTACGCATCTTCGAGGGGAATTTCCCGCCTCTCCGTGCCGGGAACTCATCCAAATCAATTTGTGTTGATTAACTGCTCCTAATCTAGGCAACTTTTTTTAGAACATTTAAATGCTTTTGTGTGATTTTGATAGTTATGCGCACTGGACCAGACTGTGTGTGGATTGGGGTGCTTAGGTTACTGAATCCTGCAAACCAGAGGTCAGTTAACGAGGCCTAATACTCCCTAAGCCTTAGACCTAATACTTAAGCTTCGCATTTTCCCCAACCTCTTGAGGATTATCCAGATCTTAGCAGATACTTGAATGTTTAAGCCTAAGAATCTAGCCCAAAAGGCCTATGATCAGCGTTCCTACTAATCTCTTTTTGTGTCTGATTAGCACTTTTTCCTTCATTTTTTTCTTTTTCTTGATGTAGTCTAGAACTTCGGTTAATCCCTTAATCTCTTACTAATGACTATCTCTTTTTCTTTTTCATTTTGTGCTCCTTTTTTGACATTTTGCTCTGTTCCTCCTCATTTTCTCCTTATGATTTGTATGGCCTCAAAAAAATTCTCTCCCCTCAATTTTTTTATTCTTTGTCAAGATTTTTTTTTCATTTTTTGGTGTTTTTTTTTGTGATATGTGATTTTTGTTGAAACCTTTTCTTATGAGATGAGTTTTCATGATGTTTTGCACTTTCATGCCCCCCCATGCCTACAATTTGCAATGTCCCCATTGTAAATTAGGTAGGTTCGAATTTAGCTTAGTTCATTCATTAGGACAGGTTTTGGGTGGGCGAACGGGTCGAGGTGACTATTGTGAACGATTTCTAGGCTCGGGTACGACTACCTGAGGTGGAGTTGGCTGTTCTACTGGATGAACCCTAAAGTGCAATATGAATTCAACATAGGAATGTCAAGAGAGGTTTCGGGTTTTTCAAGAATGACGGGTTGCCACCCGTTAAGAGTTGAGTTTTACGCCATTGGCTAGGCGCAATGAGCTCAGGGAGAATGGAGGGTAAAGGATATCTCAGCCAAATTTGTATCAGTCACGTCAATGAATGGTTTGAGTCTCTGACCGTTCACAACGAAAGGTTTGGAATCGTGGCTGAGTGGATTGATCTCAATGGCTCCATTTCCAAAGATTCGTCGGACTAAGTAGGGTCCGATCCATTTTGATCGTAGTTTTCCTAGGAACAGTTTGAGTTTGGCATTGAAGAGTAGGACCTTTTGACTAGGATGAAAGATCTTTATAGATATGTGCTTGTCGTGGAAGGCTTTAACCCACTCTTTGTAGATTCACGAGTTCTCATACGTGTCGTGGCGTAATTTATCGATCTCGCTCATTTGAAGCTTTCTATGGATTCTAGTCTTAGAAAGATCTAGATTGCAGTTCCGTACTACCCAATAGGCTTTATGCTCCAATTCGACGGGGAGGTGACATGCCTTCCCGTACACCAGTCTAAAGGGAGACATACCTAATTGGGTTTTGTGAGTTGTCCTATAAGCCCACAAGGCTTCCGGAAGCTGGGATGACCAGTTCTTCCTGTCAAGTCAAATAGTAACTTGGAGGATTTTCTTGATCTCCCAGTTTGATAGCTCAGCTAGAGCATTAGTTTGGGGGTGGTAAGGAGTATAGATTCGGTGTGACACCTCGTATTTGGTCATCAGTGACATGAACTGAGCGTTGGTGAAATGGGTCCTTCCGTCGGAAATTATAACACGTGGAATCCTAAACCATGAGAAGATGTTCTGATGAATGAATTTGATAACAACTTTATGATCATTGGTTCGGGTCAGAATGGCTTCGATCCATTTGGACACATAGTCAACAGCGAGTAAAATGTACTCGAAGCTGTCCGAGATAGGGAATGGTCCCATAAAATCAGTCTCCCAAATGTCAAAAATTTCGCATACCAGAATCGGCTATAAAGGCATCATATCACGATGGCTCATGTTGCCGAAGGTCTGGCAACGGGTACATGCCTTACAGTGATTGTACGCATCTTTGAAAGTTGTGGGCCAATAGAAGCCGCACTGGAGGACTTTCGCTGCGGTTTTATGACCTGAAAAATGTCCACCGCATGCCTGGTCATGGCAGAAAGAGAGTATGTCTTTGATTTCCGCTTTCGTGATGCATCGTCGAATTATCTGATCAGCATCGATATGGAAAAGATACAGGTCTTCCTAGAAGAAATACTTGGCATTGGAAAGCAATTTGTCCTTCTTGGCCTTCGGCCAATCGAACAGGATCTGATGTGATGACAAATAGTTTACTATATCAGCAAACCATGGAAACCTTGTATTGATAGTTAGAAGGTGCTCATTAGGGAAATGTTCTGTGATGAGTTCGGAAGGGTTGATGATCTCAGAAGGAAGGCGGGATAAGTGATCAGCTACCACATTCTTTTTTCCCACTTTGTCGCGAATCTTGAGGTTAAATTCTTGCAACAACAAGATCCAACAGATTAATCGAGGTTTCGCATCCTTCTTTGCAAGGAGATGCCTCACAGTTGTGTGATCTGAGTAGATGATAACATGGGAACCCAAGAGATAAGATCTGAATTTTTCTAGGGCAAATACTACGGCTAGCAGCTCTTTCTCAGTAACTGTGTAGTTACGCTGAGCCTCGTCAAGTGTTTTGCTAGCGTAGTAAATGACCATGGGTTTCCCGTCAATTTTCTGCCCCAATGCCGCTCCTACAGCGAAATTAGATGCATCGCACATGATCTCAAAGGGTTGAGACTAATCAGGGGACTGTAGGATCAGGGCTTGGGTAACTCAGTCATGAAGGATTTCAAATGCCTGAGTGCATTCCTTGCAGATTTTGAAAGGTACATCCTTAGGGAGAAGAGTGGTCAGGGAGTGCACGATTTTCGAAAAATCAGGAATAAATCGTCAATAAAAATCGACGTGCCCTAGAAAAGATTGGATGTCCTTGATCGAGCTAGGCATCGGGAGTTTGGAAATCAAGTTCACCTTGGCTCGATTGTTGTCGAGGTTTTTGTGCGGGTTTAAAGGATGTCACGTTGTGGTATAACCGACAAAACGTCTAAACAAATATAAAGAATTTTATTACTCGAAGACCGGAGTATCCGAGGTCGAACACAGGGAGCAATCTCAGTACTTTGTAAAACCAAAGAATACAACTGTTTAAATGCAAATAGGACTCATTCAAAGAGATAATTTAAAAAAAAAGGGATTTGGAAAAAAAAATAGAATTAGACGTCTGATTTGTGTATCAGACATCTTAAATGTGATCTCTCTTTCTCTCTTCTTCTTCGTGGCTCTTCTCCCTTCTTTGCTTTTGGTATCTTTCCTTCTTCTCCTGTCTTGCCTTTCTTCTTTCTTCTTCTTCTTTTTCTTCTGATCTCTTTGCAGTCTTCCCTTGTCTTCTTCGTTCTTCTCTCTCTTCTGCCTTGTCTTCCTTCTTCTTCTTCTCTGCGAAGAATTCTCCTTTCACTGCTACACAGCCTCTTCTTTCTTCTCTCCCTGTTCTGCAGCCACTAAGTGTTCGCTGCCTGGGACAGTTCTACTTTCCTGCACACACCACACAGTAGCAAAAACCTACCCCCGTCCCTCTACCCAAGCGTCTCTCTCTCTCTGAAGCAATTCACTCACGGACGCTCTCCCAGAGCCACTCGGATAGTCGGGTCGGGTTCGCACCTGGGACCAGGCGCACCGGCAAGTGGTGATACGCGAGGAGTGCGTAGGTCTAGGTCGGGTCGGGTCAGCCAGATCCGCGAGGTCAAGCCGCGGACGAGGCGTGTGAGGGCAGTGAGGGACCTCACCCCTGTGCTTACGGAGGCAACCAGCTTAAAGCACAAATACAATTTATAGCGTACCTGAGTGCTGCAATCCCACGATGTGGGACTAAAGGTGCCGCCCTGATTTCACGCGCGCCCGCAGACTCTCGTATGCAATTGCCCAAGCTATTGACTCTGCTGGCGCTACTGGCTGGCCTTGGTTGCTTCGCGACACTTGCGAGAATCTGCTGCACCTGCCGCCTGGGAAGCCTGACGCCTGCTGCTGCTCCAAGCTCCCTGCTGCTTCGGCTGTTAATGGCGGCTAGGGCTTACACCTGACATCCAACAGAACGGCCTATTGGCCCAATCAGAATAGCTGGAAACCTTCGCCGCAGCACGGCGAAGGCGGTGGGTGATGCTGCAGGTTGCCGGTCGGCCTAGGCGTGCGTGCCTAGGTCAACCTGTGGCCGGAGATGGTGGGTTGGTCAGGGGGTGCTTGTGGAGGTCTGGAGTGGCAGTGATGGGGTGGAATGGGTTCCTGGTGGTGAGGCGGAGCTCTCAAGGTGGTTGGCGAGCCGTGTGGAGTGGCGGAGTGGTGTGGGCGGCTCGCCGGAGTGAGGTCGGAGGCGAGGAAGATGGAGGCGGTTAGGTACTGTCGAGGGGTAATCAAGTAAAGTAGTTGGGGGAAAAGAGAGAGGAGAGGATGGAGAATGTATCTGTGGTTGTCTGGAAGGAAGGAAGGCGGCGGAGAGGATGGCTCGTAACTGCCGTCGTCGGGGAAGAAAGACCCTGAGGGAGGAAGCGGCGACGAAGACGAGGTCAGAAGCGCGCGCGCGGGGTACAGCGAGACGCGGGAGGAAGCGGCGGAGAGGACTCTGCTGCTGGTATGGCAGCAGAGCGACGAGAAGGAGGGGAGGACGTCGCCGGAGCTTGTGGGTCGTTTGGCCGGAGATGGGAGAGGGAGGAATTTGGAAGGGATCTCCGTCAAAATCAAGCTTGCCTTCTGTGGCAGGGTCTGGGGTGTCTTTTATAGGTGCTGGCCGCATCTACCAGCGCGTGGAGACCGCGCAATTAGGTCTGCCGACTCACTGGAGTTGGAAGGAAGGTGGATACCCGAATCTCTCGTGCGTTCGCACGAGAGATTGGGTTCACACCAGCGATTATAATTGGCTTTATAAGGAAGGGAATTCCTCAGAGAATCCTCCTTCCATTTCTGGGAGGGAATCTCTGAGGGATTAGAGAGCAATCTCTCTCGAAACTTCGCCGGAGCTCGGTTCTGCCCTAGCAATGGCGGCAGGACCGGTTTGCAAAGGAGGCGAAGAACCTAGGGGGCTCTCTGCAAAGGTATTCAAAAGATAGGGACCAATTTGTGATTTGGGTGTACTAAATTGCAAAGTAGGTCAAGATGACCTCTCCTTAGGTCCAAATTTTGGTACAAACCTAATTTGGACCTAAGGAATCCAATGGTGAAGTTAGATTTTAGGTTTGACCTCGTTTGACTGGACATTTTGCGTAAAAACCCAAATTAGGTTAATTGAAGAGCTAGGACCCTAATCTAGGTCAAACTAGGTTCCAAAGGCCAAATTAAGTGTTCTAAACCATAGAGGATGTTTTTCCATGATTTGTAGAGGGTTTACTTGCTTTTTTTTTCTGACCGGAACCTTGTTAATTTAAGCGGGTCTGTTTTAGGGTTACCAAGTGTCATTTAGTTCCTAGATTGCACATGAACCCATTTCTGATTAACTCAACCCACTTTTTATCTTATTTGGACCATTTGACCTTTGTTTTGCTTCTAAGAAATACCGTTTATGTACTGCAATGGTAAAATTACAGTTTTAACCTTTATTTCATGTTTTCTTCTCAGAGCACTTGTTCCTTCGGTTAAGCCTTCTTCCAGGTTATGTAGGAGCTTTTATCTTCTTTATTGGGTCAAAATGAGCTAGTTATGGCTCATGATGAGGCTCTCATCATCGATCAACCTGGATTCCTTTGTCAGAAGTAAGATGTCCCAGGACAATTCCTTCAGGCACCATGAAATGACACTTTTCCTAGGAAAGAACCAGATTCACATCAATGCACTGCCTGGGGATTTGGACCAAGTGCAAGAGGCAATCGTCAAATGATGATCTGAATACTGAAAAGTCATCCATGAATACTTCCAGATAATCACCTACCATATCTGAGAATATGGCAAGCATGCACCGCTGAAAAGTCGCAGGTACATTGCAGAGATCGAACAGCATCCTTCGGAACATGTACATCCCGAAGGGGTAGGTGAAAGAGGTTTTTTCTTGGTCCTCAGGATGGATTGCCACTTGATTATAACCAGAGTACCCGTCCAAAAAGCAGAAGAACCTATTTCCTGCTAGTTTCTGGCGGATCTGATCAATAAATGGTAGTGGGAAATGATCCTTCTTCGTAGAGGAATTGAGTCTTCTGTAGTCAATGAAGACCTCCACGAGTTAGCCACACGGGTCGGTATGACTTCTTCTGTTTCAGTCGTAATGATGGTGAGTCCTACCTTCTTTGGCACAACCTGGATTGGACTCACTCATCGACTGTCAGAGATTGGGTAGATGATCCCTGCATCTAACTACTTAATGATCTCCTTTTTCACGACCTCCTGCAGATTAGGATTCAAACGTCTCTGCATTTCCCGTAAAGGTTGTGTGCCCTCTTTGGTGTAGATACGGTGTGTGCAATAAGAGGGGCTGATGCCAGTCAAATCATCGAGAGTTCATCCAATGGCTCTATGATGTTGCTGGAGAATAGTAATCAGATGGGATTCCTGGTCAGGTGTGAGTCTGGAGTTTATAATCACAAGAAACATCTGATTGGAACCCAAAAAGACGTATTTCAGATGATCGGGAAGAGGCTTGAGTTCCAGAACGGGGTTATCAGCAGCAGCGGTCGGTTCAGGGTGTGTGTCAGGAGCAAGGAAAGGAGTTATGGGTGTATCTAGATCAGGGTCAGACTCCTCTATTTGTGGGTTTTGATCTTCTGCTAGTTGATCGGGAATAATCAGGTTGTCCTCGATATATGATTCATCAACCACGGCCTTGATATCACATATTTGTTCTATAACATCGCAATTAATCTTTTGTTGGGCCTTAAAGATGTAAATCTTCAGTGTTTGGTTCCCGAATTTTAGTTATATTTGGCCCTCCTCATAGTTTATATTGGCCCTAGCAGTGGCTAGAAAAGGTTTCCCTAGTATAATCGGTGTATCCTTTGGGTTTTCAGGTGCATCCATATCCAAGACTATAAAATCCACTAGGAAATAGAAATCCCGTACCCTAATAATGACATCCTCGAGTACTCCTTTAGGTGATTTAATAGATCGATCAGCTAACTACAATGTCACCTCTGTCGGTTTAAGCTCAGATTCTTTAAGGTGGTCAAGGAGGGATGTAGGTATTAGGTTTATGGAGGCACCTAGATCTAATAAGGCTCTATCGAATTGGGTATCATCGATAGTACACGAAATCAGGGGAGTACCTGAGTCTTTAAACTTAGGTGGGAGTTTCCTCAAGATCACAGAGCTAGCTTGCTTTGACAGTACAATCGGACTCCCATTTTTGGTTTGCGGCTTACGCTTGGGTGTACACACGTCCTTTAGAAATTGTGCGTAAGCCGATATGTGGCGGATTGCATCCATCAAGGGGATGTTTATATGGACATGTTCAAAGAGCTTGACCAGATCCTCCTCAAGAGCCACAGGTTTGGTTATCCTCTTTCCCTTGGTTAAGACCTCGGGAAATGGAACCTTGGTTGGTTCCTCTAGAATAGGACCAGGTTCTTGATCTGGGACAGGGGTGTCCTGGATAACTATCCTAGGGCTTGGGTTACTACCAGGCTTGGAGTGGTTTGGATAAGGTGGGTCTTGAGTTGCTTTACCACTATGGGTTGTTACGGAGTTTAGTCCCTCCTGGTTTTGGTTTGGAGTTTGTAAAATAGGTGGCTGCTGTTGAAATCCTGCGTAAGATGTCGACGCTTTCATCCTGTTAGGTGATGGAACAGAAGGGGCCTGATAAATCATGTGGGCGTGGCCCGGATTTGGGTTCATAACGTGCCTCTGGGTCGGCATGTTATTTGGATTTGGCAGAGGTTGCAAAGGGAGTGTGCTAGGTTGGCGAGAATTTGCCATCTGGGTGAGTTGATTGCGAACCTCTTTGATTTTGTCCTTGTGCTATTTTTGTATTGCCGCATTCATCTTCTAAATGTCAGCCAGAGTCTGAAGGATAAGAGTCATTTGATCTACTTGGTTTGGCCCAGATTGATAGGTGGGGTTGGGCTGAGGCTGAGACGGCTGATATGGACGAGGTGCTTGCGGATGGGGTTGATAAGGTGGTCTTTGGTTCTGAGTATTTCTCGCCCACAAGAAGTTGGGATGATTCTGCCATCCAGGGTTATAGGTATTGGAGAATGGGTCATTCTGGATGGCGTTAAGGTCCTAGCAGGTCTGAGGAGCCTCAGGAAAATCAGGGTACGAGGGTTCAGAGTTCCCTTAACTAGAGTAGATTGGATTGTAGTTCCCTCCGGTCCTAGAGTCTGATGGGGGTGGATATGGGTCCATCCCTTGAGAAGATCGGTGAAAGATGTTTTGCACAGTTTCCCTCACATGAGGTGGCTGTGCAATCGGGTTTTCGCAAAGGTGGCTCACTGCAGATGTCGAGTTAGCTCATCCACCTTCTTCTCTATGGTAGAGACCTTGTCCAATCGACTGGCCATCAGTTCCAAGTCGACGGATGTGAACAGGCCCTACGTCTCATGTGCTCCCCTAGGATTCGTCGATGCGCAGGCATTCGTTAGGTCGAATAAGCCCATGGAGTCATTATTGATGGAGTTCTCTCACATATTCTTGAGAATCTCCCACATCGTGTCTTCGTGTTGACCCATGATGTTTCCTCCGCAGGTTGCATTGACGAACAATCGAATGTCTTCATGGAGTCCCTGGTAAAAAGACTGGACTTGTTCCCATTTAGGAACTCTGTGATGGGGGCACTTTCGCATGAAATCCAAAAATTGGTCCCATGCCTCATGAAGAGGTTCTCCCGATTGTTGAGTGAAGTGAGTGATCTGGTGGTGCAAGACATTCGTTTGGCCAACGGGGAAGAACTTTTCAAAAATTTAGACTGGAATTCAGCCCATGTGTTGATTGGACGTGTCTGAGTCTGATACTAATGAGCTGCCTTGTCCATGAAGGAGAAGGAAAACATCTTCATAAGCAGAATATCCTGGTTTTGTATGTTTGACCTGAAGGTCTGGGCCAGATGTTTGAGTTGTTTGATGTGCTGGAAGGGATCCTCGGAGTTAAGCCCATGAAATTTTGGAATAGCATGAATCATGTTGGGTTTGAGTTCAGAATCAGGACCTCCAGTTGGGATTTGGACTCGAGGCTTGATCGCCACCGCAGCGGGGTTATAGTGATCTCTCATCATAGGATGTTGCGGCGGGTTTACAAAGTTCTGGAATAGATCATTCAATCATTGAAGTTGGTGTTCAAGGTTGTTCTCTTCTTCAATTGGTTGTGCCATGATGGAAGGAGAACTTGGTTCTGATGAGTCAGAGGAGAGGTCTATATGGTGAGGTTGTTGCACAAACATGGGTGCCGAGGCTTGGCCTCGGCGGGAGTGGATTTCTAAAGGAGGTCTTAAGGACCTCCTACCAAACACGCACTGAAGGATTATACGAGATTAGAATGTGCTGGACCTAATCAAGGCACCCAAAAAATTTGGATGACTATAGAGGTTTGGGGCAGATGATACCCCTTAGTCAGAAAAAGTCATCCACCTGAGAAATACCTGGGTAGCCAGAGAGGGAGAGTCCCACAAAGACCCCTACACGGTAGAGCGTCCCCACGAGTTACAGGGTTTCCCCCACCAGACCTCTCTTACCACTGAGATTCCAGGTAGACCAGAATGGGGACCTTGACCTCTTAAGTCTACCACTTTTAATTAAGATCAAAGGTGCTTAGGGTTCCACTTGAACTTTAGATATTTTGAGTGCAAAAAGTGACCTAATTTCAAGGTTGGTTGACCCAAGGGGTCAACTTCACCTATTTGTCCTTTGAGAGCTTTTAGGTCCTTTTAGGGTTCAAGTGAACTTAAGAGCTTGATTTGTAGGGTTTCTCTTGGATAAGTCTTTTCAATCAAGGCTTAGGCACACCTCTGTTTGAAAATTTGATTCTTTACTTAGAGAAGATGTGTCTCTAAAAATCCTAGATTGGAATCCTTAAGTTGGCTCTAATTAGTCCAATTTAGTTGCCAAAAAAGATGGTATCTAGGGCTCAATCAAGAAGGTGCTAGCCCTAGTTACCTTAAATGGATGCACAATTCAAAATGTGTTGAAATAAAAATCAGGCAACTTTGGTGAATTACTAGATATGGAAAGAAGGTAGCCTTAAATTGATTTTTTTCTTTGTTTTTCCTTTTCAGAATTGAAGGGATTAAGAGAGACGGCTAATGAGAAATTTACTTGCCCCTGGTGTGGTTGCTGTGCGGCTGTCTTCTTTTCCTCCCCTGAAACAATCACAACAGAAGAAATAGATCAAGTTAGTATTGAATCAGAAGTTGTGATCAAGGTTTCTAAATTGCCTGTTGCTCCCCGGAATGACGCCAAAATGTTTACAAGGAGAAATCGGGTTTAAAATGAATGCATTGTAGTATATCCAAAATCGCTTTGAAAATAAATGAAAGTTTATTACTCGAAAAATATAAATTCGAGGTCGAGCACAGGGAGCAAATTGGGATTTAAAAACAAAGAACATAACTTTGAAATTGATAATATGCAATGACTAATCAAAGTTATGAAGCAAGAAGATGATAATGTATTTGTATAGAAGCTAAAAAATATAAAGATGGACACCTGATGTAAAGATCAGACGTCTTAAGTGCCCAATGCTACAATGCTTCATTTTAATTTTCTTCTTCTGCTCTCTGTCTTCAGCTTGTTCTTTCTTCTTCTGTCTTCTGTGATTCTTCTTATTCTCTGATTCTTCTTATTCTCTGATTTGTCTCTGGCCTTTTCTTCTTCTTTCTCTTTTCTCCTCTGCTTCTGACTTCAGTCGAGCATTCTCAAACTTCTGCCTATCTTCTTCTTGAGGTTTCCTTCTCCTTCCTTCTTCCTTCTTCTTCTCTGCGACTTCACCCTTAGCCGCTGCTGTGGCTTCCTCCTTCCTCTTCTTTGGCTTCACCCTCTTTTTCCCTTGAGAGCATAACCTAACCCCTACCCTCCTCGCGAACTCTCCTCTCTTTCTTCTCTCTTAGGCTCACTCTCCTAGAGCTTTCTTGGGTAAATAGGTTGGGTCAGCGTGCCCGGGACCAGGCCCACCGGTGTACATGGTGGGTGAGGAGTGCGCGAGTAGTCGGGTTGAGAACCAGGTCCGCGGAGGCGTGTGTCGCGGACGAGGCGTGGTGGGTGAGTGGGACCTCACCCTGTGTCAGGAGGCGCTAAGCCCCTGGCACTTTTGCAATTTATGCCGCTTCACCCGGTCACAGACTTCCGAGGTGGGGCTAAATGTCCCACCTGCTTCTCACACGCGCCCACAGTAGGTGGTCACTTGATTGCTGAAGTTGCGGGGCTTGGGCTGCAAATTGCTGGGCGTGAGTCATTGATGGTCGGACCGGATAGGTGTGTTAATATGGTAATTTTATCGTTGAAGTGTGTATAGTGGTTAACCTAAATCGAGCCTAACCATCTCTTTACAAAATTTTTTTACCTGGCCTAATTGATTTTATCTTGGTCACTTTTAGGCCCAGGGTCGAACTTAGGGAAATGGGTTAGAAGTCAAGTTTCTACGCCTTTCCTACAACAAATCTCTTCCGTTCGCTTATTGTGTTTTTGGTATTTTTCTATTTAGATTTTATTCTGATAATTCTTGTCCTTGAGGCACACCCTCAAAATTAGGTTCTTGGCTTTGAGCCAAATCAGGGTTCTAAAATGGGTCTTGCTATTCTCAAGACGGAGTACCTACAAGTCAAGGATTATCTTTTCTCTTTTATATATTTGTTTATCTTTTTACTAGTGAAAAGCGAAATAGAAATAAAGTAAATATAGTATAGATATATATGTATATACTATATATGTATAAAGGGGTGGGGGTGGAGGCGGAGATGGAGTGTAGCACGGTGTCGAGTCAGTCGTTGTCTAGAAAGACGCAACCAACAGAACAAGGTGCCGCATGGAGTGTAGGATGGATGGTGGAAGATGTGTGTGACCACGCTTTTTGTACGCGTGTATCGGGGAATATCAGCAACTGGTGCAGATATTCCCGCGATACCACGTATGGTAAGTAATGTGAAAATATATATATATATGTATATATGTAAATATATATATATATATATATATATATTTACATATATACATATATATATATATATATATATATTTGGTTATAAATATATAGGTATATATATGTAGTTATATATGTATATATATATGTGTATATGTATATATATGTATATGTATATATATATATATAAGTATATGTATAGATAGATATATGTATAGATATATATATATATATATATATATGTATATATATGTATAAGTATGTATATATAACTATATATATATATATATATATATATATATATATATATATAGTAATATATGTATATAGATATATGTAGATAGATATGTATATATATGTATATATAGTTATAGATATATATGTATATATGTATGTATATTTGTATATATATATATGTATATATATATATATATCTATCTATATATATATATATATCTATATGTATGTATGTATGTATCTATACT